>CANSZD010001491.1:0-743696 GCA_947648045.1 Beta corolliflora | reverse complement strand
AAATTTTTTTGGACTAGACTCGGACTCCGTTTCGAGTCCAAATATTTTGATTTGGTTGGACGCATCCCTTTGGAGTCAATAAAGTCGATCCGATTCAAAAAAATATTTTTATACTATAATATATATATTATATATTTTTATATATAATGTCTTTGTATATTTTATATTTATATATATAATATAAAGATGTATGTGACTTATCTTCTGGAATTGGATATAATGAGCTTAATTTTCAAAATTCAATTTATGAGAAAATATTGAAAATCATTTAATGCAAATCGGAAGAAAATAAACTGCTTCTCCGTTTTTTTCATCTTTACATTTGGTCGTTTCCCTTTGTCGCATAAATTTCAACTTTTATTATCCGTTTGTATTGATTTATTCGTGGACAAAAATATAGTCATGTGGGATCTTGTTAGATTCGTCTTAATATGTATTTTTTAAATTGTGCTTTTCTATAATTTTTTATTCAAATACAAAATTAGAGATATATGTCTGCAAATTAAGTGAAGACGTCGTGAAAAAAGGAGTGAAGGAAGGAAATTATGTTTCATATTAAAATATGGAGAAATATAATAATCGGACTGAATTTGGACTGGTTGGACTCTGAAAATTATCGGTTTGAGGCTGGGCTTGGACTCAAAACTATTTGGATCGGACTTGGACTCATTGGCCGAGTCAAAAAACTTCTGGATTTGGATTTGCGTTTGTGAAGTCGTTCAGGTCACGTCATTTACGCTACTACATGTGTCCCAACCATAATATCCAAGGAGTGGTGCTCAACAAAATATTAGCGTACTGATCACTAATAGAATGTTCATTTTATTTTCATCATAGTACTTAATTCACTAAGTATTCATTACAGGTGAAAACAAAAAACATGCTATTTCAATTTTTAAAATTCACATCAAGTTTAAAAAGGACTAAGCATTGCTCTTCTTAGCCATTTATTTCAAAGTGCAATCTTATATTAGTCGGATTGAAAATAAGATGGGTGAGAAAGATATATGAGCATATTTTGAAATGAAAAGTGCATCCTTTTAAGTAGAGTTGAGCTTAAAAAGTCAAACTTTCAGTTCCCAAAATAAAGATTCATATTCACTACAAAATAGTGTTTATGGTGTAATTTCGATTCTCTGGCAAATATAGCCTTATCATGCGAGATATTGTTCAATAGGAGTTGAGATCGAACTCCTACAAGATCCATCTTGTATCGTCATACACAAGTATCATCATGTGTACATATATTCATATATATAAGTTGTTGTCAGAGCTTAGTTTGGGGCGCCGGCAGGTGGGATTTCCACGTGGCGACCAGGTTAGGGGTTCGAATCCCAGCTGAGTTAGGGACAGCTTCGGAGGAGAATTACAACTCCCTCTCCTACCAAGTGCCCAGAAGCTTGGGTTGAGGCGCGATGAAGGCGACGTAGGTTATTCAAATGCTTATCCAAATCAAAAAAATATTTATATATATATAAGTTGTTGTACATACATGACAAAAAAATATAAAAATAACCAAGCAATATAATTTGTTACACTTGCCTTTCCAAATAAAAAAAACAAAACATTTTCACACTGATTCGTATACATGTAGTTAAGTTTTCAATCCAGCACCCCAAACATGATTAGAAGAACTTGTTACGCTTTCCAAAGTTCACATATCTAGAGCTCATATGTCATCCCAATTTTGATTAATCTCTTACGAGGAATGTCAAACATCTTATCACTAGCTCTCAAATTCCTCTTCAAGATATTAAACACCGTATCAATGATAATCTTTTTCCAACACCAGCTCCTTTATTAGCCATTACTTCACTTTCACCCATCATATGTACAACTCCAGCTTTCAAAGCTTTATCAATCACCTCAATTTCTCTTTCCTAACGCTCCATTATTATGATCAACATTATTATGAATAATACCACTTTGATCATCCTCAATTCCATGCTCTAATCTTGGAGGAGAATGTTCCGTTTGTGACATGAAATCTAAAATCATCCCTCATAAATTCCTTTAGTTGCTCGATTAGCATCCTCTCGAAAGGTTCCTCCTCGTTTCGAGAATCTGCATATCCATATCTAACTACACACCGGAACACGTACAACTCCTTAGGGATAGACCCTACGGAAGAGAAATCGTTCCTCGGGTGGCACGGTACTTAACGGGTAACCATTTAAAGGGATGCAAAGACGAGCACGGAGTGCAAGGCAGGGATGTTGTCGACATAATGGCCAAAGATAGGAGGAATTCCATCCACAAGCTTTGAGTAGAATATTGCTAACCCTGGGATACGACTACAATTGCGTTGATTAGCAACATCTTTTAGAGTATTGGGTGACACTTTATTTTCCATCTCGTAGTGATACTTCTTACGATATACATAGTTCCATACCACCATTACGGCAAGAAATACGCTAGCGAATGCTATTGGAAAATATCCACCATGAGGAAATTTGTAGAGCACTGAACTCAAGTAAAATAACTCCACTGATAAAATGCAAACCACGTATATGATGACTAGTATTACGTGCTTCTTCCAAATTATAAGCATAACAAGAACCATAAAAAATGATGTGATCGACTCAGCTAACGCCACAGCAATACCTGACGTAAAAGGACTATATTAGTTGCACCAAAATTTATAATTGTTATTGAACATTGAATATTTAGCATTTCAGAAACCAAATTAAATTAAGTAATAGGGTCGCTTGATATCGTTGCTAGTCTTCAGTTTTTGATTTATTAGTGATTCGTAAAACTCATATTGGATAAGTTTGTATAATAAACATTGTCATATACTCATATTTAAACTAATCATTTTTTTTGTAAAACGGGCAACACAAGAATATTTGAAAACTATTTTTTTCCCTATATTCGTACTTTTTAAATCTCAGAAAATTAATAATAAAACAATAACAAACATGCAAGTAGTATATAATTAAGCTATAATTTTGGGTAACTTACCATAGGCATGACCGATATTTTCAGTTGTTCTAAAACCAACTGTGACCGCGACACAAGACAGCATAAGGATGTAATTAAGTTCTGGAATATAAACTTGGCCTTCATATTTGGCAGATGTGTGAACAATTTTGACACGAGGGAAGCATCCTAAAGCAAGGGATTGTTGAATGATAGAGAAAGTCCCTGAGATCATTGCTTGGCTTGCTACAATCGTTGCAAGAATAGCTACAACAAACATTGGCCAGTATAATGGGCCTAAAAAGAACGTACCAAAACCCAATGTAAGATTTTGATGGAATAAGATAATAACATATTTAATTCAGAACAAAATAGGGTTAACAACTAATTAAATTAGTATATACAAGTATTCACCTGGTATGGACTCATAAAAGGTATTGCTAACAAGATTTTGGTTCATGCGAAGGAATGAAGCTTGGCCGGTGTATGTTAACATAAGAGCGGGATATGTAACAAAAGACATGCTTATTTGGATTGATTTAACAGAAAAATGTCCAACATCAGCAAATAATGCTTCCCGTCCCTGCAAAAACATACATACATCTAACATCAATTCATGTGAATTAGTTCCAACTTCTAACATACACACATACATCAATATTCCAGGGCGGTGATAAACTTATGGTATTGGCAGATCACCTCCCGATCCCGCAGAATCCGGGATCGAGTCTCCCCCTCTGCGAGGAGGGATCCCCAATTTCCCCCCTTCCTTGCAAGGAATTTCATCTTAAAAAAAAAAAAAAAACATACATCAATATTCCAATTAATATAATGATTGCCAGTGGGGCCAAGCCGACCCAGGCCCACCAGTACCCGAGCCACTCGCGCAAGGCCTGCCACAAGCCCGTTTCAGCCCAACCCAACCCGGTTTGAAGGTGAATTAACCGGGCAAAAATATCTTGTTTGGGCCCACAAAACCCGCTCAACAAACCCATGACCCGGCCTGCTTAGCTTGCCCGATCGACCCCTTCCTACAACCCTTTGGAAAAATGGGCTAACCATGGCTCGGCCCGCCTAGTCCGTGAACCGGTTCTACCCATTGAAAACTCACACTGAATCAACTTGCCCAACCCCGCTCGCAAAGAGTCGGTTGTTTTGGGCCTAGCCCACTTCCCAAAACACTAATTAGCCTTCACTAATTCCAACGACAACAATCAATTAAGTTATTACTACAAGTTTACAATACTTCATCTGTCCTCGAATAAATGAGTGTCAAGTGTTTTAGAATTATTGTTTTGGTCAATGCATAAATATTTTTTATGTTCTCTAAACTTTTACCCAGTTTTTCACAGTTTCCGAGGCACTATTGTAACTGGTATTATTTCAAAATTTAATATTAATAAAATATTTATACAAGGTTGATATTTTTAGAGTATATGTTAAAATCTCGCCTGATAATACATGATAATAATTTATATCTTATATACTCCCTTTGAATCAAAATATGCACCCTGTAATTTCCCGTAATTTCACCAATATATATATATATAGAAAAGTTATAATCATGTAAAATTATGGTTAGGAATTAGGATCCTCTCAATGTGTATATTATTAAAAAAAACATGTATTTTTCAAAAAGTTTACTAAAGCATAATTAAAGATATTGTTGCTTTCATATGTGTCGATCTTGAAAAGTCCAATAAAGTTTATAGAGGGAGTCAAGTAAAAAAATCTCGTAAAAGGTGATGATCTGAACTTTAGGAAAAGCAAAAAGGTCAAGAATTTGGGGACTAAGGGAATAATTATCATTTACCTTCGGTGAAAATCTTACTCTACGTACCCAATTATCTCCTGTGATTTATAGTAGTCCCCTTGGCCTTGGATCACTACCTTTCTCTCTTAGCTTTCTCTCAACTCTATCTTTGATCAACTTTTTACTTGCTTTCACACTTCACACTATTTTAAGAAAAAAGAAAAAGAAAAAAGTACACTCCTCTACTTATTGTTAATATGTGTGCTCAATAACAAGATTTTTGAATACAATGGCTAATCTATTATGCACCTGCCACCCGGAGTAATTATGCATGGTATTTCTAAAACTAATTGAGGATAGGTGGATTTTTATGTGCGAGATACACTCGAATTTACAGTGAATGCTTTAAATTAATTGAGGATAGGTGGATTTTTATTTTGTTTCTTTACAAGATTGTATATTAGGTACTAGAGAGTGACATGACGAACCTGTGACGCAGAGAAACACACCACCAAGGGAAATCCAAGCATCTCTTCCGTTTCTTTGAAAATATTGAACGATGTACCATGGATTTAGCGCTTTTATAACTGTAGGATCATATTTGATGAAATTGTAGATACCGATTCCAGCATTAAATAAAAACCAAACGCTGACTATTGGAGCAAAACTATATCCTACTTTGTCCGTCCCAAATCTTTGAGCTGAGAATAGTAGAATCAAAATTCCAACTGATATCCAAACAATCCTCCCTACAAAAACAAATAAAATAATACAAAATATATTTAATCACAAAAAAATGTTAACCACAAAAATTAAAGAGAATTTTTAAAACCCAATAAGGTCGTTTGGTTCACTATCGTTGGGCTCTAAAAAATAGAATCAATTACATATTTTCTTTCTTCTCGTTTGATTCAACCCCTCATCTATCCATTACCATTACTTGATGGTAATAGATTCCATCAATTTGTTACATTCCCTTCCCCTCTCCCTCAAGTAACAAAATACATTACTTGCAGTAATGGTTACCTTTCATTTTCATTCCTTGGATTTAACCAAACACACAATAAAGGTAATCCTTTTTGTTACCATTCCTTCGTATTCCATATTTTCAACCAAACGACCTCTAAAAGGCGAGAATAGAAATGTACCTTCAGTAAAAACAGGTGAAGCGGCTTTTAGCCCACTAATAGCCGACAAAACTGGAGATGAAAATAGAGAAACTACATTAGTACAATTTAAACCAATTCAATATCAGTTCGACACTGCTAGTATTATACTCTTTGTGTCAACTTTTATTTATTAACTAAGATTTTGCCTAGGGCGATGTCAGCCCCGATCAGTACTATTATCAAATATATTATTCATAAATTTCATAATTGGTTTTATTAGCTTTTCGTAATTTTCTATCTAGTGCGAAGAATAAAAAATGGACGTTATGTCATGATAAGTTTTTTTAAAAAAAACTTCTAAGAAATTGGGGATAAAAATAACAATTTCAATGGAATTGGGAATACGAGAATATTATTACCTTAATAAAAGTGTTAGAGATCAATAATCTTGTATATGTCTTTATAGTTATATATAATTATAAGACTTTATTATGTTTTACTTTGAAACATTAAACATTAAAATTGTAGTAGATTAGTGGTTAAACTCTCACATTATAATTTATTTCAAAGGTTATGGGTTCGATTCTAGTAGCTAACACATTGTTAATATTTTTAATGAAATCATAAACATGTGGCAAATACGTTGGAGAGTGCGCCATGGACCATTTCTTTAATAGTAACGCCTTTTAATATATCTCGTATAGATATGCAATCAAAAATATATTAGTACTAAGTAGCTTTTGGCAAGCCCGGATTATTGGATAAGCAACTATTAATCCCTTACTAATAAAGTGGTAAACAGATTTTTTCTGAAAATTGATGATTGAAACCTTTATATTGAGATGGAAACTTAGGATTAGTGGTTAAGTATTTGAAATGTCCATTCTTTAAAATTACAGGTTCGAGTCTTGTATCGATAAGGTTTATTTCAATACTTACATAACCCTTTTTCAAAAAGTTATATATACGGTCTAAATTAAGCTACATATCTCATATAAAGGCTCCGCCTAGTTGGCTACAATCCTCCAAAGAAGAAAAAAAACTTGTTATTTTCAAGTTAAAACCCTACGTGTCCCATTTATTAGAATATGAAAGTGAAACCCACAGGAACAATCTTAGGTCGTTTTCTTCGCATAAAAACAACCGAAATGGAATGACTGAATCGAACCAATCAACTAAACCGAATCGAATCGAATCGAATCGAATCAACCGAATTAAATTATAACTAATTAAAAGTAATGATAATAATTTAGGAGAATCGAATCGAATCGAAAATAAGTTGGGAGAACGCGCTTGGCTACCTTTTAAGGTAAAATAATGTCACATTCAAAGGTCACAAAGACAACTGATTAAGAGTTTGTAAAAGATCAGATGTAAAAACCTGAGATAGATGGAGTAAGGACACCATCTCCTATCACCAAAGAAGTTGCAATCATTGTGACAACTAATAGAATATACTTGGAAATTTTACTGCTCTCCAGGAAGGATTTAAACTTCAATGACAAGCTAGCTAACTTGTTGCTTGGCAACTCAAGTTGGTAGTTGGACAGTTCTTGGTCTTCAGCTTGTTGACTAGGGAGTAAACCAACCTTTGTGTTTCGACAAAGAAGAGAATACAAGGCAAATGTTCCACCTGTAGACAATAACAATTAATTAAAATGGATAATCATCTCATATTTCTATTTTCAGAAGAAAAAAAAGTCATCTCATATTTTTACTCATGACAACTACAAATTAAATTAAATATGATAAAATTTTCAGGACTCCTCTAATTTAAAGAGTTCATAAGGCAGATACATTACTTTTCTTTTGCAATATTGTAATATTATTTTATATTTACTTTCCTCATATTTTTAATATTACCTTAAATAAAAAAAAGAATGGACCAAATATTGACAAGTGTTTCAAGGGCTTGGTGCCCATGTGCCCTCGATGCAAGGGAGTCAAGTAGAAATTGTTCCAGTATGTGAGACTGTAAAACTCCGTAATTATAGAGTATTACATTGATAAATATATTCTACTATATATTGTCAAGGAAGTAGAAATTGTTCCAGTATTATATTAGAAAACCTGCTTATATATGTAATATTTATATAAAAATATATTCTAACCCTATGAGGAGAATATTAGAGTAATATTCTCTATCACATTCCAACTGTCGAAGTAAAGTAATATACAAGGTTTGTTTATATCTATTTGTTGATTTATGTCTTCTACAACTTTTTTTTATGTTAGTTAATTGCTTTTACAAAAATATTTATAATTGTGTTGTTAATTCGACTCTTATCCTAAATGGACTAATTGACACCAATGCTATATGTATGTAGTATCACAATTATAGAGTTGTTGATTTGCTTCGCAATTAGGAAGATGCACCAAAGAGCACGTAGCTAGCTCTCTATGCACCTGATATCAAACGATGGTCTCCACTCTCCAGATAGTAAAACAATAACTTTTGATTTTTTTCCTTTAAAAAAAAGTGAAAATCATTAAAAAATAGGTAAGCTTTCTAAAAAAACTCTAGCCCTAGTCGTTTCGCTCTCTATTCTCTCTAAAAACTCTAGTTCTCTTTTTTTATCTAGGGGCTACCACTATCCTTTTGGGAGGTGTTAAGCCCCATTTGTTCTCTTTATTGTTAGTTTTTAAGTTTTTGTTTATAATAAACCATCAATCTATCTCTAATGGAGAGTTGGTCTACCAATATATTGGGTACCTACATGTTGGGTTTTATCTTTCTCCTTGTGAGAGTTTGGGGCATTGCTTTTTGGTGTTTTGTTTTATCTTTACATATTGATTTGTTGATGAGAATTTGTGCGGCATAAAAGGAGATGTCAATTCTTCTGTTCAATCAGTTGAATCAAATCAATTTTACGTCAAAATTACAAAAGATTAATAGCCCTCAGTGAAGATTGTATCAAAGCGATGTGGAAGAGGTTTGCGGAATTGTTAAATCTTATCAACGATCGTGATTTTGACATAATAGAATTTTGTTTCATCCAATTTGATATGTATTTATTGATTTTGAATTATTTTGTAGATATCGTATGAAACTGAAGAATGAATTAATTAGTATTTAAAAAAATATAGGTAAGCTTCCTAAACTAATGCAACTTCCAAAAAAGATAAACAAACTTCCTTGACACACGCACGAATCAGTGGAACACTTAAAAAATGCCCTTCATCTGCAAATTAAGTGATGTACATCACTATCAATTAGCAAATGACTTTCCTAATTTTACTTCCCATATCCTCGCCCAAAATCAATTGATTTATTAACTTCAAAATCAATCTGATTTGGTTATTGTTTATTCAATGGGATAATTAATTTTTTTTCTAGATATATTTACATCAAATTGGGTTATGTCAGATTGTCAGAAGTGTTCACTGCTTATAGATCTGGCCGTATTATTAAATGAGTTAGTCATTGGTGAATAGTACAACGTTGGTTAACGACAAACGGACGCAGTTTAGTACGCAAAACTATAATATAATAACATCTAATAATACTTAAGGCATGTTGTTGGCACCTTATTTTGCTTATTTCCGGTCGGATCGATCGCATCGAGATCGGACGGATCGATCGTAAAAATAAAGTTCGATCGGATCGATCGGGAAAAATAAGTTGGATCAGTCGGATCGCATCGGATCGATAAGTTGAGATCGCATCGGATCGATAAGTTGAGACGGATCGGATCGGATAAGTTTGGATCACGCTTATATTTAAAAACTTATTATTATTATCATCACGATTATTATGATTATTAGTATTACTAATCTTATTATTGTTATTGTAATAATTATTATTGTTGTTATTATTATTATTATTATTATTATTATTATTATTATTATTATTATTATTACTACTACTACTACTTTATACAATTACTATTACTATTAATATTACTATTTACTAGTACATTTGTCAAAAAGATTATTATTATTGTCCTTGTTGTAATTATTAAATATTAATATTGGTAATTATTATTAATGTCGTTGTTATTATTATAAATGTCATTGATATCACTTATTTGGGTATTTGTGTTCAAGAAGAAGGATGTTCTTTTCGGCATTTATAAGTGTTTCTTTTATATTTATTCTAATTAATAATTTTGATATGTGATGTTCTTTTTGATGTTGTACATGTAATGAACATGACAATAGATATATGATGTTTATTTTTTAAAAGAATTTTGGTAGAATAATATAAATTATATATTACTAGTTTATATAAAATATGAGTAGTATGGGATAATCTAATGAATTGTTGTCATTACGTTTAAAATTTTCCCTACAAAGGATTTCAACTTATCTTTAAAAACAAAGTTTATATGGAACAAGATAACGATATAAGAAGAATATTTAACCATTTTGTTCAAGATCATATGATTATATATATTTATAGGTTTATTTATGATAAAAAAAGAACAATTTATTGATATAACAAATAACATGTTGTTAGTTAGATCCAAACATGTCATCAATATAAAAATAACATCTATCTTTTATTTTTAAAATGTGTTCTTTAAATGGATATTGTATGTTTCTTTTCAAGATATGTTCTTTTTTTAATATCATTATATGTTCCTTTCATTACTACCTAAATTCTTATTATTAACGGACCTTCGAACATGAGTGTTCTTTTATTTTTAATTTTTTTGAGCCCTTTCGAAATCCGTGGTAAGATGAATTTTCTCCGAGGTCTCGCACGCAGGGGTCACTCACCTTAAAGACCCCACAAGCCCCAACCCCCCCCCCACCCACAACAATATTAAAATATATCTTCCACCAAGATTTGAACCTGTCTCCCTATGTGGGAGGTAAAGAATAATGTCATTAGGCCAAGAGCCCTTAGTCTTTTATTTTGTAATTGTGTGTTCATATACTAATGTGCTCTTTTTCAAAAAAAAAAAAATAAAATTATGCTATAATAATAATAATAATAATAATAATAATAATAATAATAATAATTATTATTATTATTATTATTATTATTATTATTATTATTATTATTATTATTATTATTGTTATTATCATTATTATTATTATAATATTATTTATATTATTATTATTATTATTATTATTATTATTATTATTATTGAAAGTTGCATACTAATAAAAATGATAATAATAGTAATACTAAGAATGAAATACAAAGGTAATAATAATATTAGTAATAATATGTTTTTCAAAAGATCGATCGGATAAGATAAGATCGGTCGGATCGATCAGATCGAATCGGACCGACGATCGCGGTCGATCGATCGATCAGATCGATCGGATCGGTCAGTCGATCGGGAAAAAAATAAGTTGAATCGGTCGGATCGAAAAAAATAAGTTGAATCGGATCGGATCAGATCGGATAAGTTAATCGTAAAATTTCGCGTTAACTAAACATACCAAGTATTATATTCCATAGGAGTATTATTCAAGTATTGCTTTTGGAATATTCTTCAACGAAGTGCATGCACCAAGCCGCAAACTATGATTGATCGGTTAGGCGAAGCTTTTAGCCAACCCAAGCTAACGCCACGCTATTTTTTTATTTTTTGAAAAGATAATTGACCGAAGACCAATTCCGTTCGGCTTATTATTATGTACACCCTTGCATGATTCGAGAGGATAGATGTTGGGTAAATGGTTTGAAGACAACAGTCCTAAAGCACTCATCGCCACCACAAGTAAATGCCCCAACATATTGTTGGGATGAGGATTTGAACCGGGCAATGTCACGGAATTCGAAGGTGACTCCACCGAGCCGACCACCTCTCCCTCACTAACGCCCACGCTAATAACATGAAGAAACTTTTGTCGAAATCGGATTATACTATTAAGTTTTTATAATAACAAAAAAAAATTAGTGATGCCATATATATTCGAAAAGTAGAGGAAAATAATGCACATCATTTGTAATCTATTTTTTCCAAGCATATATAGAATGAAGTTGGCTGCACTTTCTCACCCGTCAAACTCACAACATGACTCTTAAATAATAATACTTCCTCCGTTCTTTTTAAATGAAACATTGGGTGATATGACACTATTCATCGATCAATTTTGACTCTAATTTATCGCCATTATATAAAGAAAAAATAGTCAAGGGATCCCGTTAGATTCGTCTCGATGCATACTATCAAATTATAACTTTTTATATATTTTTACATGTGCACAACTAAAGATATTAATGATTAAAGAAGCGTGTTGGGTTGCATGAAAAAAAACAAACGCTTTCATTTAAAACAGAACGGAGGTAATAATAATGGTAATAATAATAATAATAATAATAATAATAATAATAATAATAATAATAACAATAAATTTCATAAAAGAAGACTATAATATAATGCTATATATTTGCATATTATAATATATATACCTTTCCCATTGTCATTGGCCCTCAAAACAATGAAGACATACTTGATGACGGGTAATAAAGTTATTGTGTAAATGATGAGGGAAAGAACTCCCAAAATATCATCTCGATCTTGAATTTCATTAGTGAAGGTGCTTGCATACACATAAAGTGGTGAAGTACCAATATCTCCATATATCACACCAAGACTTTGGAAAGCTAGACTTAGTACTACTGCCCAACTTGCATCCTGTTAATTCAAAACAAAATTCCATGAAATAAAGCTGATTAGACCAATCAGTTTAAGGACAATTAATTCAAGAAATAATGAAATTGCATAAAACTCGATCCAACTCAAAGATCATTAGGTGAATTATGAGAACCTTATTGGAAAAAACATCTTTGGCTTTAATATTGTGAGATTTGGTATGGTTTTTGTTAAATTGAAACATCATTTGAATTTGATCGTTTCTTTTTAGAGGTCTGTTGAATGGATTTTGCTATGAATGATTATATTAATTCATTATGACTTGTAATATTGAGATATTATGTTTATATCCATTTTAGATAAGAATCTATATAATGCATGTAAATTTCAATATAAAAACTATAAGGGATATCTTAACGCCTTTAAACTGTTGTGTCAAACCCTAAAAGTTATGAGTCTTTGTGTTTTGTTTGATCTGACCTAGATATATATACCAAACTCGAAACTATCTAACAAGATTATACTTGATCAAAGTGTGGGAAAACCATTGTCCTAGTGTTATTTCCCCCTATGTATTAATGGACTATTTGTCCCGCAACTAATGGAACTTTCTGCTTTTCCCCTCAAAAAAAAAAAAAGATTAGACTTGATCAAGCCGTTTGACAAGTGTGATATTAAGCAAAGTTTAATTTATCATTATTATTATTATACATTATTTTGTTCAAGAACTAATTATAAATTACTATTATTCTTTTTTGGAAAGAACTATATATTTTCAAATAATAAGAAAGCCATCAAAAAATAAAATTCTCCAAATTTACTTATAAAACAGCCAAAAGATAATGACAGTGTATCAAAAGATTTTGTGCTTCGTCAATAAACTGCTTGCCTTCATCAAATTCAGAAAAACGTATGTCAAAAGATAGGAGTATTTATTTTTTTTTTATTTGAAAGAAGAAAATCAAAGATGTATGATAACTCAGCTACTTGAACAAGATCTTGATCTACGGCAGGTTGGACGGCATCGTACTAGTTGCATTGTACGAACTTTGTGTTATTTTATGATATTGTCGCCGGACAACAAATAATTTACTGATAATTGCCGGCACATAAAAAAATGATTTTAGCAATTTGTAAAAAAAAAATGAGTTCCTTCTAGCAATCACATACGAAAATTACTAAATCTCGTATAAAACTGTCTTACAATAGTTTATGGTAAGTGGAGGTAACTTTTTGATCTAAAGAGTCATTAATAACATAAGGATGACCCTAAGGTAACAGATTATCCATTATATGAAACAAACCCTTTAGCTTAAAAAGTAATGTTTTGGATAAAAAGTACTCCCTCCGTTTTTTTGAGGTAGATGTAACATATCGACTTTCGCAAGACTATTCATCCAATACATTTTAACCATTAATTGTTATTTATGCATAAGAAAAAAATATAGTCATGGGATCTTGTTTGATTCGTCACGGTATACACTTTTCAAATATATATTTTTTTAAAATTTTTACTTTTATACAATTAGAGATATTATCGGTCAAAGTTGTGTCTCGACAAATGCAAAAGTCCAACGTTACATCTAAAACAACGGAGGGAGTAACAAATTGTCAGGATTGTGAAATAAATTATTTATTATTTTATTAAGAAGATCTAGGATATTAGTAGTAGCCTATTACATCACTCAAATTTGTTAAAGTTGTTGTTTAAGGATACCAAAAGAACCCTAGTCTGAAAAAGATCCTCCAGAAGTATTTAAATCCTATCATCATTGATTACATGAGCCAAAGTCCAAAATATACCCAAAACCTGAAGGGAAAAACTGAAAAAAAAAAAAAAAAAGTATAAACGGAAAGATGATCAAAGGGAAAGCTTTAATCAGAAGGGTCAGGGATGTGAAGTTTATATTCGTGAATCGTGAACACAACCACCTTGCGGATGCTTTGGTGAAGGAAAGTCGACGGAATCAATTGCAAGTTAATGTTTTTGGGGACTTACCCCTCCCCCTATACTTTGTAATGACATTACTATCTCGGATTGTAATGGGTTCTTCAAACCCTAAACTTGAAGTTCTATATATCTAATATGCCATATTTACCAAAAAAAAAATATTGCTTTTTTTTCTTCTTTTTGACTTTATTGAAGGCACCAGTTTTTTTTTTTTTAGTGAGGTACCAAAAAAAAAAAAAATTCGGTGAGGTACCGACAGCTTAAATTTGGAGTTTGTTCATTGGACTATCACTTCCTAAAACGCATGAACGAGTCAAAAAATAGATTTATGGCATGTTTGGATCGATTAATACATTGAAGGGTAATAGGATACAAAATGAAAATAGTACTTCTATATGTAAATGGAGATGGTAGAGGTGTGGTTTTGAAGGAGTAGGAGAATATTACCCGGATATGAAAGTATTAGCAACTAGTCAACTACTAAGAGGTAGGAATTAGGATGGTGGGAAAACCATTATACCTAAAATTTCTCGTATCTCTACCTCGTGTTCATAGACTTCATGCCACTATTATTAGACAATTTGACCATCACCTTATTTCTTCTTCCACCACTTTCACCCATCTTAATTTTATATCTTGTCTCCTGATAACCTTTTTATGCATTTTCTCCGATTTTAATATGCACAAAAGACGAAAACAACTCGCTAGTTTCTCTTTTTTCTTTCCTCGAAAACATTAATATGAGTTACTAAGACATAATTTTTAGGGTAGACTTCCATGAGAAAATCGTAGGTAATTGTTGTACATTTATTGTTACTTTTTTTATTTAATTAGTTCCCAATAATTTCTCTATAATTTCACTATTATGAGAGAGTTGCATTGCCATGTGGGGTACCTGATGGTGGTTTGCTATAATACAAATATTTCAAATAAAATAGTTGGCGGAAAAAGTGAGTGGTGGTATCGAAGTTTTATGAAAGAGGTAAACTTTTGAAGAATTCATTGCTTATCTTCTCATTAATTAACAAGGTGAAGAACTTATATCATACTGAAAAAGTACATCGTTACATTTTTTAAAAAAATATTTATGCAAGTTCAATAATTTAATAATCGACTTTGGGTATCTATACAAGCATAAGATAAGTTTAAAAAAAAAACTAACATAATAATAATAAAAAAAATAATAATAATACTCCCTCCGTCCCATAATATAGTGCTTATTTCTCATTTTTCACGGAAATTAAGGAAAATGGAATGAGTGGTAGAATTTTCCAAAAAAATATATTTAATAAAGTGCTTTTTGATACTTTTGTATTTAAACTAGTTATTTATTTTCTTTTTCCTTTAAACAAAATTAAAAGGCAATAAATGTTCCTTGGAAGGTAGAAACAATAAATGGGGTCACATATTTTCGGAGAAAATAGGTATTTTGGAAAGTTCATTAGAGAGATTAAGGATAATTTAAATCCAAATAAATCGACAAAAAAGAAAATAAAGACAACATTTGCGACACTAAAAAAGAAATGCAAGACTATATTATAAAGACTTGATGAAGAATATAAAAAATATATTTTCTTTTAAAAAAGAAATGAGAGAGATTTATACCTTAGCGGAATGACCACCACCTACATGGTGGTGCCTTTAACATTCGAGGATTCTAGGTCAAGGGAATCATGACGACGTAGTTTTGGCCTCCCTTGATTTTCAAAATTAGCTGAATCCTGCTCATTGTTACTGCTTGCCTGACTTTTAGGCATTTTCTAGGCGAGACTCAAGAGAGAAAGCAGTTCTTCTACTAGCTAGTAGGTTTAAGGTTTTGTTTTGGTAGGTCGAAATAAGCGAGAAGCTTGGGGTTTTTAAAGAGAGCAAATCAATTTGAGGTGGGGCCTACAATAATGAGATTATTTTAATGACTATATATAAAGATGCGGGGACTTTTGGGCTTTTGGCAGCTTATAGGAGGCGTACAAATTTGCCATTATTGAGTTTGGAAGTCAACATGATTTATTTTTTTTGTAAAAAAATATTAAAAAAATCTCACTCCTAGGTTGAACTTGTACTAGGAATGTAGGAGGGTTAACTATAGTAGCAAGACGTGGGGATTTAATCATAGGTTGGGACTTGGGACACTATAAAGACAAACTCACCCCCTAGTTTACTTGTCTTTTGTTGGTTCTACAAAGTAATTGAATATGAAATGGAAGAATAATTTAGGGTTTACAACAAACAAGAAAAAGCGTACCAAATACCAATTGGAAAACTAAACTATTAAGAAATCTGCAATAAGGTTGGCCAGATGGGAATATACCTTGGAAGAAAAATCCTCTACTCCCATTAGTTTGTATGAAGATGTGTACTCCTTCGTTTTTTTAAACTTTACTCACTTCACTTTATAATCAAGAAAGGTTCAAAATTATGGTAGAGGCAAATTAAAAAGCGAGAGAAAAAGAACTTAAAAGTGGGTTAAATTATTAAAAAAAAAGATGACATGCGTAAAAAAAGAGAAAGTAGATGAGACATACCAATAATAATAAAAAGCTACAGTGTAGATTAAAAAGAACTGACCAAAAGGAAAAGTTTCATAGATTAAAAAGAAACTGAAAGAAAGATTATTTTGTATTGGTCCATTTCACCTACTTTTAAGCTTGAGGTTGAGAACGGTTAAAGATGGAAATAAAGCTTTTATGAAGGAAAAAATTCAAATTCTCATTGTATTCTTCCTTTTTTTCTTATGGCTATTAAAGTATGACATGTGAGGACTTGATATTGGCATTTATCTAATAAAAATATTGAAACTAATATTTCTTAAAATTTGTTGGAACACAAGGCGACACTCAAGAAGGTGAATTGAAATGGCTAAATCTAATCGATTTTCGCAAAAACACTTTTACGGCACAAAGGCCGCGCACCGTGTTATTCACTCGTAAAATCTCCGATTGATGTTTTTGCCGAACGAAATTGTATCAAACAATAAAACAATGAAATCAAATAATAAGACACAGAATTTAACGCGGCTCAATCTCACCTCCGAGATCTACGTCCACACAAACTACTCTTTTATTATTTGAACCGTAAAATACCAAACCCTTGATACAATTCCGATTCCCCCACTACTAACTCTAAGTAGTGCTCCCCAACACTTAACCCTAAGTGTTGCTACTCTCTATAATATGAAGGATTACGTAAAGAAAAGATCCTCAAAGACGTGCTTCTTATTCAAGCAAATTAGAGGACAATTACAAACGTTGTTTAGTTTCCTAATCCGACTAGAACTCGTGATATACTCGTGCCTTAGGAAATCGTTTTCAGCTCTTAATATCTCCGATTTTTCTCTCTCCGAAAACATTAGTTATAAAACCGAGTTGCAATCCCTTATATGCTTCTTGACCGACCGAAAATCCTTCCGAAAAAAAGATGTTTATCTTTTACTCCTTAATTTAAGGGATAAAGCTTTTTCTTTATTAAAAACAAATTTTATCTTTCATAAAAACCCGATTTTTCTTTTCAATCCTTATAAGATAAGAATTCTCCAAAATCAACTAGTAATTACCTTTATATAAAACATGTTATCAAAATCAGCTTTTCCCTTTTTTTTTCTTTATCTTTGTTTTCTTTATTAAAACTCCTTTTGTCTTCAAAATTCTTTTATAAATCGGTTTTTCAAAATCCTTTTCCAAATCGGTTTTTAACAAAAACACGTTTTTACCAAAAACACTTTTTAATAAAAATTCTTTCGTAAATCGTTGTTATTAAAACTTGATTTTCGAATATCTTTTTCCTTTTATATAGATATATAAAATTAACATAATTATTTATTTCCTCAACTCTAAGAAAATAATAATTATCCTAATATTATATTTCTATACTTGGCACATAATATACCATCTAGTTCAAGTATATTACATTTTGCATATAGTAACTAAACTTAGGAATATGAACTTGGACTTCAATCTGGATTCTTCATTTCTTCAAAGTCTTCATTTATTTATTCCTTTCTCAACCATCTGTCACAAACTTTCATACTATATGTATTATTTTTCATCATCAAAACTTAACATGCACATGCACAACAAATTTCCCCTTTTTGATGATGACAAACATTCAATATAATATTATTCAAGAATCACTTTTCCCCCTCAAAATATGCATCATTAATTACATTAGGGAAAAATAACTCAACATCATTCACAAGTAACATGGTAACCAAGATAACCAATTCTTTCTTAACCAATTATTCATTAGTCTAAGTATTATACCCATCTTTCCCCTTTTGACATATCAAAAAGGAGAGCATCAACATGTTTCGTGAGTCAAAGTGATATATAGTCAGCAAAATAATGCAAGTAGCTCAAGCAATAAATACTAAGGATGCTGGTGCTATGTCATAATCCAACTCACAATCCGAAGTCATTAAGAAAAAAATAATCCAACTCACATTCCGAAATTATGAAGCAAGAAATAATCATGAAGGATCATGGCTGATAGTTAAGAAAGTAAGATAAAGAAAAGTAATGCAAGCTTGAAGATTTGAAATGGCAATTGGCTCAACAAGTGCTTAAACCTTTCTTTAAAGATTTTCAACTTCCGCAAATAAGCATCATAGGACTTTCTTCACTGTGGCACTATGTGTGTTTCTGTGCCAGTGAACAATCTATTCCCTTCCAAATATAACTAATCATCGGAATACTGTAATCCAAAATGATGATCTTCAAAACTTTGATAATTTTCTTCACATTTGAATTGAACTCTAGGACTTATCTAAAATAAGTGTCTTACTTTTCTTTTCTTTTCTTTTCTTTTTTTTTTTTTTTTTTTAATGAAGGAAAAGCAGACCATACAATATTACTAGAGTCAATCAATAAGAGATCAAAGATAATAAGTTAATTCGGACCTCATTTTCTTTTTGATGCATCTCCCGGCACCGTGCCTTACACAAAGGTGAATCGCACCTTTCATTCTTTCACGTATTTGTGTTTCATTCCAACCTTTTCATGTTCCCCCTTAACCGATGCGTCTTTTTCTTCCATCATCTTATCAAGATGTTCTTTCCCCATAGATTATCATGAATCAAGATTAAAAGCACTTGTTGAACTTTGGATCAATGGGTGAGGAAAAGAAGGATAATAATAGGAAAATGACGATAAGGTGAGACATATGAAAGAAAGAAATAATGAGGCACGAATGTCAAACTCATAAATAGAAAATCAGAATATCGGGATAAAGATCAAGCTTGCCATAGGAGAAAGAATTAGTATTTCATAGCTCAATAACTCGGCAACTTAGGATCATATAGCTCATTAGTTCTAAGCAACTTAGGATCATGACATTAGGACAACATCATTAGACCATTACGAGTCCTTTTTTATATCAAGTAGACTTTTTCTCACAAGTTTCACAAAGACGTGCATCAACACTCTAATTAACATATTTAAAGGAGGACAACAAGCATAATACTCAACTAATTTCCGTAAATTAATCCCAAAGCCATAAATTATCTTGTAAAATATTCATGCATGAAATTCAACAAAATTACTTTGATCACACAATTGTGGTATGCTTAACAAACTGTTTTTCAAACCACTTACCAACATCACATTCTCTATGGAGTGTGTTAGGGATTTGTCGACGTTTTAAATACCAATTATTTATCCCTTTTTGTTATCGCCAAATGTAACACACCCTCCATGGTAGGCTACTAGTGAGAGGAATTGAGATTTATCACTAATCATATGTCTTGAGCAGCCATTGTCGAGATACTATAGGTCGCGTCCTCTCACGTTTGCCTCGCACAAAGATCACTTGTTAGTTTTAGGAACCCGGATCCGGCTTGGGTCCCTTTGTCTTTCGTTGAGCTTCTAACAAGTCTTTTCTAACCCATATTTGATTTACGTTCTTTACATTTTTTGCAACACTCCTTTTCTTGACATTACAATTATCCATAAGATGTCCATTCTTTCCACGTAAGTTGCAAATCAAATATTCGAGTAGATCGACATATTTTCTTTTTACGAAAGTCTCTTTCAAAATTCTCGGCACCGTGCCGTACACCGTGTTGCCGACTCCGTATATCCCAAACCAGTTTTGTTTTGATTGTTAGTTGTACTAGACAAATAATCGAGAGCTTTTAGACCATACGACCACTTTTCATACATTTTTCGAGCAATAGTCAATTGTGATTCCAAGAATTCAACGAAGTATTTAGATCACTATTTCTTTTCTCGAAATTTCTAATTCTCTCTTAACTTTATCAAGTTCTTCACTTATCTTAGCATCACTAGGCAAAGATTAGTGGAACAATTCTTGATTTCTGTCTTGAATTCTTTAGTTCAACTAACTCATGATTTAGCGATTCAATTTACTTTTCAAGACTCGATTTTTCACTTCTAACACAAAGGTATGGCACTCGTGTCATTTACGATTTCATTAGCAAGAGACTTTTCGTATCTTAGAGCGTTTATCTCAAGATCTTTCTCTTCAATAATTTTTTCAAGTTCATCGCCTTCTTCATCGCTTCTTACAGCCCTTTAATAAATCCTTATATTCCAATTCCAACCCAATCTTTTGCTTAGTTAAATTTTTTACTTCCTTTTTCATGATTGAAAAATCATCATTCATTTCTTGACAATCATCAATGATATTTCCAAGCAAAGTAACAAGTTGGTTTTTTGAAAGAAGATGTATTGCGGTTTTAGAGAAAGAAGACTTACATCACCGTCTTCGCTTTTATCTTGGGAGTTCGAACTTTTCGCCATTAGACACAAGTGAGAGTCGTCCCGGCACCGTGCCTTTCTCTCGTGATGTCCGTACAAAGCATTCGACATAATTTTTCCTCATGGCACCGTGCCTCCGATCGTTCTTCGTCGAATCCGAATCTCCCCAAACGACAACAATCATTGCCTTTTTGAATTCTTTCTTCGATTGCTCCCTTCTTTCTTTGGGCTTCTCATCATCCCATAAGGGACATTCTTTAATCCCGTGATTTAACTCTCCACACTTGAAACAACCCGAATTAGTAGCACTTTTCTTAAAGTTAGAGGTAGTGCTCTTACCTTTGAAATTTTCATATTTTCTAGGATTGTTGTTTTTGTTCTTTTTGAGAAAAATTTTAAATCTCCTAGTAAGAAAATCAATATCATCATCACTATCACTATTTTCAATTTCCAATTCGGCTCTCAAGGCTATATCTTTACTTTTTGGTTCATTAGTTTTAGAATCTAAGACAAGTTCATGAGTCATTAATGATCCAATAAGTTGTTCTAGTGAAAGTTTAGTCAAATCCTTAGCTTCTTGAATAGCGGTTATTTTTGGGAGCCATCGATTTGTTAAACTTCTTAACACCTTTCTCACTAAATCTTCGAAGTATATGTTTTGCCTAGAGAACGTAATTCATTAGTGATTAGTGTAAATCTAGTGAACATCTCTTTAATAGATTCGTCCTTATTCATAGTAAACAATTCATATTGTTGGACAAGCAAATCTATTCTAGATTGTTTTACCTCATTCGTACCTTCGTGGGCCAACTCCAAAGTGTCCCATATTTCTTTTGCTGTAGTACAAGCCGAGATCCTTGAGTATTCATCAGGTCCAATTCCATATTGGAAAATACTCATAGCTTTGAAATTTTTTTTCGGCTTTTGCATAGTCAACTGAATTGTAGTCGTCTTCATCCTTGTCGACCATCTTTCCTTCAACATTTTTGGCTTGGATAAGGATTGGTCCTTTCCTTATGATTTTCCAAAGATTCATAGTCCGATCCTTGGATGTAGATCCTCATCCTAGCCTTCCACCATCCGTAGTCTTTTCCGTTAAAAATCGGACACTTTGTGTGTCTATCTCGAGAGTCATCTTGCATGTTCATGACTTCTATTCTCTAGGGATGAGCCTTTCGAGAATAGCCTGCTCTGATACCACTTGTTGGAACACAAGGTGACACTCAAGAAGGGGGGGTTGAATTGAGTGGCTAAATCTAATCGATTTTCGCAAAAACACCTTTATGGCACAAAGGTCGGCAAAGGTGTTATTCACTCTTAAAATCTCCGATTGATGTTTTTGCTCGAACGAAATTGTATCAAACAATAAAACAATGAAATCAAATAATAAGACACAGAATTTAACGTGGTTCAATCTCACCTCTGAGATCTACGTCCACACAAACTACTCTTTTATTATTTGAACCGTAAAATACCAAACCCTTGATACAATTCGATTCCCCCACTACTAACTCTAGTAGTGCTCCCCAACACTTAACCCTAAGTGTTGCTACTCTCTATAATATGAAGGATTACAGAAAGAAAAGATCCTCAAAGACGTGCTTCTTATTCAAGCAAATTAGAGGACAATTACAAACGTTGTTTAGTTTCCTAATCCGACTAGAACTCGTGATATACTCGTGCCTTAGGAAATCGTTTTCAGCCTCTTAATATCTCCGATTTTTTCTCTCCCGAAAACATTAGTTATAAAACCGAGTTGCAATCCCTTATATGCTTCTTGACCGACCGAAAATCCTTCCCAAAAAATATGTTTATCTTTTTACTCCTTAATTTAAGGGATAAAGCTTTTTCCTTATTAAAAACAAATTTTATCTTTCATAAAAACGATTTTTCTTTTCAATCCTTATAAGATAAGAATTCTCCAAAATCAACTAGTAATTACCTTTATATAAAACATGTTATCAAAATCAGTTTTCCCTTTTTTTCTTTATCTTTGTTTTCTTTATTAAAACTCCTTTTGTCTTCAAAATTCTTTTATAAATCGGTTTTTCAAAATCCTTTTCCAAATCGATTTTTAACAAAAACACGTTTTTACCAAAAACACTTTTTAATAAAAATTCTTTCGTAAATCGTTGTTATTAAAACTTGATTTTCGAATATCTTTTTCCTTTTATATAGATATATAAAATTAATATAATTATTTATTTCCTTAACTCTAAGAAAATAATAATTATCCTAATATTATATTTCTATACTTGGCACATAATATATCATCTAGTTCAAGTATATTACATTTTGCATATAGTAACTAAACTTAGGAATATGAACTTGGACTTCAATCCGGATTCTTCATTTCTTCAAAGTCTTCATTTATTTATTCCTTTCTCAACCATCTGTCACAAACTTTCATACTATATGTATTATTTTTCATCATCAAAACTTAACATGCACATGCACAACACAATCGGTACCATAAAAACTATAGAATTGTACTAAAATGATACAAGAATATTCGTAAAGAGTTTAAATACTAATTGTTTTTTTTTTTGGTATTAATAGAAAGGGTTTTTGGTACCAATAGAGCTGTATTAGAAACCAATTCCATGTAATTTAATAGATCCCTCTCTCTTCTCTCCCTTCTCTCTTTCTTTCATGCACTTGTTTTTCTACTTTTTGTTAATATTAATCTTTTGTTTTCTTCCTGTTGTAGAGTTTTTTACCCAATTAATGGATTCTTTATCTCGACTAGTGGGAGTTTGGACTTTGGTTTGTTAGTCTCCCCTTGTGGGAACTAGCTAGTTTAAAATTTGGTTTTATGGCTTGTTGCAAAGATGCGCCTTCATTGATGGTTTGTTGTAAAAATTTATAATCGTTGTTGGATTTTTGTACACTATTTACACGGTCCATTAAAGAGATACCTTCTCAAAATTATGTAGATATATATGATAGACGCTTTCATAGAAGGTTGTATGATTCCGTGAACAAACGGGGATTACGCTATATTATGTACATTATTATCTTTGCTATATATATCATAGAGGAAAATAAGTTGATCAAGTTAGCTTGTGTTTTATCTTTCTTTAATATCGATTAGGTGTCGTACGCCTTCCAATTAATGAATTTAACTTTCCCCTTAAAAAAAAGTACCAATCTTAAAATCGGCCGGGTTTGAGTTAGGGGTAAGTGACTCGAAATATAAATCAGTCAACTCCGAAATTGACCCAACCCGACTCCGATTGCCACCCTACATAGATATATGCAATTTTCTCGACATGTGACTCTTTTTTATATAGTTGTTGAATTGATAAAGTTTGAATTGTGATTAATATGAGATGGACTTCCCCAAACTTGGAATTAATTTTAAAAACCAATTTTTTGATTTATACGATAATAGACCCGCAAATTTATTGGGATTTATGGCATTTATGCTGTAATTTGTTGAGCTTATCTATACAAATATATAGAAAAGCGTTCACATCAAAGAAACGGTGCCACGTGACACTCTTCTTAAGCTTCTAATACACATGTTTATAATCTCATTAAATTTTTTTAACAATGTGTAGTTACTAGGATTCGAACACAAGACCTTTGAAACGAAATGTGAGTGTTTAACCAGTAATCTATTACAATTTTAATGCTTAAGTTTCAAAGTAAAACATAATAAAGTCTTATAAGTATATGTAATTATAAAGACATAGACAAACTTTTTGATCTGTAACACTTTTATCAAGTAATAACATTATTTTACCCTAATTCAATTGAAATTGCTATTTTTTTCCCCAACTCCTTAGAAGTTTTTTTAAAACAACTCATCATGTCATAATGTCCATTTTCCAATTTCGCACTGCATAAAATCTTACGAAAGCTAATAAAATCAATTATGAAATGTATGTATAACACTATATTTGATAAATATTTGATAATTGTAACTGACCCGGAGCATCACTCGGGCCAAAATACTAGTTTTAACTTATTTTAGAAAAAATAAGTTCAGATAAAATAAGATAAGTTCAGATAAGATAAGATAAATTCAGATAAAATAAAATAAGTTGAATCAAACAGAGCCTAGATTTCCTCTTACCTTTTGCATATATTTTCTTAACTCTCTATTTATTTATTTCACATTGCAACTCTTCGCTTTTTACATCACTACTATAACCAAAAATATCATCAATTATGTATTTTATTGAAATTATAAAAAAAAAAGTTGAAAATACTCATGACATTTATAACAAAATTTCAACTTTTTTTTTTGAAAGAGAAAATTCATTAATTGAAGGCCAAACGACATCTACAATAGGTATTAAAGAAAAACAAGATACAATTAAACAAGGCTAAATCAAATTCGTCTTCGAAGGAACTACAATGAACCAGATCGAGCAATACAGCGCAGCCCCCTTGTATTTGCTGAATCAAGCAGCTATTGATGAGGAAGTCTATCATTCTGATGTAGTTTGGGAAGAACATTTTTGACCGAGTCATGTTGACCGCATTCGAGATTCTAATACCTTCATGTTGAGTCTCGAACTTCAACCAATGAGAACAATTTCTCATACCTAAAAACATAAAAACCATACTCACAACTCCCATAGGGGAGAAGGAGATTTCCAAAACAGAAACTAAAAACCCCATAACAGGGTTTGAAAAGATCTCATAAAGAGAGACTAATTTATTAAACAAAACAAGAAAATAAATTAAAAACTGAAAATAAAAGGGGAAAAGGGACTTACCATGGATGAAATCATCCATGGCAGCCCCTAACTGATGAAGAAGGGGTAGGGGAGGCTAGGGTTTGAGAGAGAAAGAGAGAGGGGATGCTAGGGTTTTTTTTGTTGTTGTTGTGTTGGCTCACATGCATGTGAAGATTGGAGCTTGGTGTTTTCTTATCTTGGTGTCAAATAATGTTGAACTTTAAAAAAAAAAACTCCCATTCGTGAAATTATCTAAAGGAAGAAAATAAGTACGTTTTGGGAAATCATTATTTCATGTCGTCTTCTCCGTTCATCCTCCTGAACAAACCTTTGACTTATCATCCATCACCGACGACCTAGCTCCATTGTCCAACCCTAGTCCAACAGTAGAAACATCATGACATTGATGGAAACTTGAGCGGAAGTAGTAGTGAACTTTTATGCTTTAAGAGATGTTTTGATCAAAGAGTGTTGTTGTTTGATGGTAAGGGGAGAGATTGTTTGTGGGAAATGGTAGGCTTTTTCATTAACTTTGTAATGTTTTTTTCATCCATCATCAAGGTTTACACCATCACCTATTTATAGGTGTGGTAAGAAAACCTGTGCATCCTCTAGATTTTTCTAGGATTTTCCCTAGGCTAGATATTATTATACATCATTCTAGAAAGATATCTAGCATTTTATAACATAGATATTTTCATGGATATTTTCCTAGATTACTCTAGATATTACATGATCTTTCTACTAATATGGAGAATTTTCTTGATTAATATCTAATACACCACCTTAATCTGAAAATTCTTGTACTCCGAGTTGTCTTCTGAATTGGATGAACTTCTCTGTTGGAATTGCTTTTGTGAATATATCTGCGAGCTGCTCCCCCGTCTTGCAAAATTGTAGCTCAATCTCTTGTTTGTCGACCAACTCTCGGATGAAATGATGTCGTATCTCGATGTGCTTCGTACGACTGTGGAAGACTGGATTCTTCGTCATGGCTATTGTAGACATGTTGTCACAGTAGATAGTTGTTGGTTCTTCTAATGTATGTTGTAGATCATTGAGAATCCTTTTGAGCCATACCGCTTCACATGCTGCACTTGCGACTGCTACGTACTCTGCTTCTGCTGATGACAGAGCTACTGTTGCTTGTTTCTTTGATGACCAAGATATGGCCTTGGTTCCCAGCTGGAAGACGTAGCCACTTGTACTCTTCCGATCGTCAATGCTTCCGCCCACCGCCGTCCGTGTATCCCGTAAGCTTGTGATTCTCCTCTGTCTCATAGCGCAATACCATAACTTTTTGTTCCCTCGACGTACCCGAGAATCCTTTTGCCGCCGCCAAGTGAGCTTTACTTGGCTCACTCATGAACCCGGATACGATGCCGACAAAGATGTACTATGTCCGGCCTTGTATGAGTAAGATAGATGAGAGAGCCGACCAAACTTCGATATATTGATGCATCGACCTTCTCTTTGCCATCGTTCTTAGATAGCCTTTCATTAAGTGCCATTGGTGTAGCCAATGGCTTGCATTCACTCATGTTGAACTTCTTAAGTAGGTCGTCCGCATATTTCTCCCGTGAGAGAAATATTCTTCCCGGGGTTTGCTTCGACTTGCATGCCAAGGAAGTACTTCATGGCTCCAAGGTCGGGCCATTTCATATTCCGACATCATTGTCTTCTTAAATTCTTTAATCGCTTTTGGATTAGTGCCTGTGTAGATTAGATCATCTACATAAAGGCACAATATGAGAAAATCTTGTGATCCTTGGGCCTTGACATATAGTGATGGCTCACTTGGGCTTTTTGTAAACCCATTTTGAAGTAGGTAGCCATCTATTTTGCTATTCCAGGCCCTGGGTGCTTGCTTAAGCCCATAAAGGGCTTTACGAAGGTGGTATACTTTGTCTTCTTTGCCTTCGATGAGATATCCTTGCGGTTGCTCAACATATACTTCTTCTTCGAGCTCCCCATTTAGAAATGCCGATTTGACATCTAATTGAAAGACTCGGTAATTTAAGTTGAGCAAGAAGAGCAAGGACTCGACTCCGATAGTTTCCATGCGACAACGGGAGCATATGTCTCGTTAAAGTCAATCCCCGGTTGTTGGGAGTAACCTTTGCGACGAGACGAGCCTTGTATTTCTGGATGGAGCCATCTTCGTTATACTTAACCTTGAGACCCATTTGAGACCGATGACTTCTTTGTCTTCGTGTTTCTCAACAAGCTCCCATGTGTTGTTTTTCTCGATCATCATGATTTATTCATTCATGGCCTCAATCCATTTGTCTTCTCGAGCGGCTTCTTGAAAACTTTGTGGTTCGCTAGTGAAGAGAGCCATGATAGCTTGATTGCACTGGAAATCCTCCAAGTAGCCTGGTGGTCGTCGATCTCTTTGTGAACGTCGCACTACCGGAGCCGAGCTTTGAGAGCTTGATCCCGATGTTGGACTCACCGATCTTGAGGATGTTGTTGGAGATCTCGGTGATGATGGACTTGAGGATGATCGCGTTGCTGGATGATTTGGGCCTTCATCTTCACTTGGACTTGGTGGAAGAAAATCTCCTTCACGTGGTTGAGATTCCTTCTCTGTCCACATCCATTGAGCTCCTTCATCGAAGACGACATCTCTTGAAATGATTAACTTCTTGGATTCGGGCTGATAGAGACGATATCCTTTAGATTCGTCACTGTATCCAATGAAGATACATTTTTCTCCTTTTCCATCAAGTTTTTCCCGATTTTCTTCGGGATGTGGGCATATGCTATGCACCCGAATACTTTGAGGTGCTCCACTCTTGGCTTTCTCTTATGCCAAGCTTCATAGGGTGTCATACCCTTCACCGCTTTCGTGGGGAGACCTATTGAGAATATACACCGCCGTATGGGATGCCTTCGGCCCAAAAATATTTTGGCAATTTCTTTGCTTGCATCATACTACGGGTCATTTCAAAGAATTGTTCTATTTTTTCCTTTCCGCAACACCATTTTGTTGAGGTGTGCGTCGCATCAAGTTAATTCTCTTTTAATCCCATGCTCCTTACGTAAGCCGTTAAATTCTTTACTTGTAAATTCTCCCCTACGATCCGTTCTCGGGATTTTTATAGAATGCCCACTTTGTTTTTCTCGTGAGGGCTTTCAATTGCATGAAGTGGGAAAAATACTTCGATTTTTGCTCCAAGATATAAACCCACATCATGCGAGTGAAATCATCGACAAATAATAGAAAATATCTTTTTCCGCCAAGAGACGGATTTCTGGTAGGGCCCCATATATCTGCGTGAACGAGCTCTAATGGAGCTCTAGCCCTCCAACATGAAGTGGGGAATGGCAATCTATGCATTTTACCATATATACAGCCCTCACATATTTTTCTTTCATTTGTTATAGGTGGAAGCCCAATTACCATTTCCTTTTGTTTTAACAGTTTTAAACTGTTAAAATTTAGATGCCCGAATCTCAAATGCCACAATGTGGACTCATCCACCATAGAACTTAGGGCAACATTATGCTCCAATTGCATTCTTAACGGGAATATTTTATTAGGAGCCATTTGAGTGGTAGTAATTAATTGCCCTTTTTTCTTATCAAATATGAGGCATTTATTAGCATCAAATTTCACCATGTAGCCTCTTTGGATTAGTTGGCCTACACTTAACAAATTTTGTGCAAGCCCTGGGACATAGAAAACATCGTAAATAAATTTAGACGAGCCGTCTTTTGTTCTAACGGCTATTGTCCCCTTCAGCGAACCTCTTGGTTGCTTCCATCACCAAGAGTAATTTGTGTTTTTATGTTTTCATCCGCATCGACAAATGAAATTTTATTGCCAGTTGGTTTGAACAGCCACTATCAATATATCATATATATCATTTGACTCTTGGTGAGCATTTAAACATGTATAAAATAACTGATCTCTAGGCTCCTTATTTTCCGTAAAATTGGCCTCTTCCTTTTGCCTGAACCAACAATCTTTTTCAAAATGTGTGTGCTTTTTGCATCTTTTACACTTATATCGACAATCTTGTGTATTATGGTCATTTTTCTTACATAAATTGCAATATGAGCCAGATTGATTATTTTCTCGAGTTTCTTGATTTTTATAACTTCCTCTCCCCCTGCCACGGTTATATGATGTCCCTCCTTTTCGGAAATTTTTACCGTAGCCATTTTTATTTTCTCCATTATTAGAGAATTTTAATTTAGCTTGAAATGCTTGTTCTAGTGGCTGCTCTGTAAATCTCCGCATTCTATCTTCATGTGCTAGAAGGGAGCCCATTAATTCAGCTTAAACTTAATTTAGATAAATCTTTATTAGACTCCTCTATCGCAGCCCACTATGTGATCATAATTTTTGGGGGAGACTTCTTAATATTTTACGAACAACTTGGACATCTTCAATTTTATCTCCATTAGTTCGGATTTGATTTATAATATTTGTTACTCGACTAAAAACTCTTGAATTGTTTCATTTTTCGTCATTAATAAATTATCAAAGTCTCTCCATAAAGATTGGAGTTTAAGAGTATTACCTTTTCTGAGCCCCTATATTTTGTCTCCAGGATACTCCAAGCCTCCTTGGCCGTTGTAGCAGCCATAATAGTAGGGAGGATTGTTTCATCTACTCCCCGATATATTAAGGATAGGGCATAATTATCCCTTATCCGATTTTGATTATATTGCTTTCGGTGTGCTTCATCCCAAGTAGCTTCTTGGATTAAATCGTTTGGTTGTTCATAACCATTTTGTACTAACTCCCACAAATCTTGTGAGATAAATATGGATTTCATTTGGATAGACCATTGTTGATATTTTTCACCTTTAAATGCGGGTACCCAATTTACCCGAGGGTAGTTAAATGTGTTTGAAGAAGTCATTTTAATTTATGTGGATTGATTTTGTTTTTTAAAAAAAAGTTGAATATGTGGGGTTTGAAGTTGAGGGATGAATGTGTTTAATTGTTGAAGGCTTTGGATTATAGTTGCTCTGATACCACTGATGGAAACTCGAGCGTAAGTAGTAGTGAACTTTTATGCTTTAAGAGATGTTTTGATCAAAGAGTGTTGTTGTTTGATGGTAAGGGGAGAGATTGTTTAGTGGGAAATGGTAGGCTTTTTTCATTAACTTTGTAATGTTTTTTTTCATCCATCATCAAGGTTTACACCATCACCTATTTATAGGTGTGGTAAGAAAACCTGTGCATCCTCTAGATTTTTCTAGGATTTTCCCTAGGCTAGATATTATTATACATCATTCTAGAAAGATATCTAGCATTTTATAACATAGATATTTTCATGGATATTTTCCTAGATTACTCTAGATATTACATGATCTTTCTACTAATATGGAGAATTTTCTTGATTAATATCTAATATGTAGTCAACAAGTACAAAACAAAATGATCCAAAAATACATTTACTAGACTAGAAACTCCGTGACAAAGCAAATTATCACTTACTTCTAAAATGGGAGGAGATGAAAATGCAGAGCGTAATTATGGAAAGAGGAATAAATGCAGCGAGTAATTATGAAAAGAGAAAGTAGGTCTCAATTTTACGTTGTACCCCAACGTTTTTTAAACGGTTTTTTCACCAGGTATACCCCGAGGTTTCACAATATTCACCTCGTACCCTCGTGTTTTCAATAATTCACCCGGTGCCCCCGAGGTTTTGAAAAATTCCCGACGTGACCCTACCGTCAACTTTCCGTTAACTATGACCCTAAAAAACTTAATTAACCTAATTTAACCCTAACTTCTAACACCGACCCTAACCCTTAACCCTAACCCCTAACCCTCCCCCACCTCGCCAGCCCCCCCTCCTCCACCCCCCCCGCAGCCCCCTCCTCCACCCTCCCACCACCCCCCGGCCCCCTTCCCCACCCCCCGCAGCCCTCCCCCCCCACCCTCAACCCCGCGCAGCCCCCCCCCCACCCCTCGCAGCCGCAGCTCCCCCCACCCCCCGCGCAGCCCCCGAGTCGATTTCCCTCCCTCCTCCCACCCCCGTCGACCTCGCTCTCCCCACCCCCAGTCGAGTTTCGCTCCCTCCGTAAAATCGAAGCCCATAAAATCGAAAATCGACGGGGAGGGAGCGAAATTCGATAGGGGGGGGGAAGGGGCGCGCGGGGCGGGGGTCTGGGAGGGGGGGGGCGGGGCGGGGGGGGGGGGGGGGGGGCGGGAAGGGGGCCAGGGTGGTGGGAGGGCGGGGGGTGGCGGGGGTGATGGGAGGGTTAGGGGAGATATATGGGTTAATTAGGGTGTAAAAGTATTATTTAGGTTTAATTATAGTTAATCGTGATTAATTAGTATTAATTAGGTTAGTTAGGGGTTAATTTCGTTGATTTAGTTCCTAATGACTAACGGAGTTGACGTCCGTTAGTCATTAAGGGTATTCTAATGATTTTTCAAAACCTCGAGGGCACCAGTTAATTATTGAAACCGCGAGGGTACCGCATGAATATTGTGAAACCTCGCGCATCTACGAAAAAACCGTTTTTTAAACTCTATACAAGCATTCTTAAACTTAAAATAATTTAATGCACAATACCCCTATCACTATTTATAAGTTGTTAATTTCGTTTATTTTTTTTTTAATTTAGTGGAACTAATTTAACTTATACATAGTTTAACCTTTGGATGAAATATTTACAAATTTAATTAGTTCCACTGGATTATAAAAAGTAAACGAAATTAATGATGTATAATCAGCGGTAAGGGTATTGTGCATTAAAAACGGTAAGTTTGAGAAAGACAACGTAGAAATTGAAAAAATACAAGGGTATAATGTAGAAAAACCTTTTTTTAGCAGATAGGGAGAGGAGAGATTATTTATGAAAGGTGAATAGAGCTATATTCGTAAAAAGAATTTATTTGAATTGGCTAAAAGAATAGCTATACTCTTCTCATTTGTAAATCAGCCGAGTATGAACTTAATATTATAGTTCGAGTTCAAAATGAGTTGAATTCGAAAATGATTAGACTCTATGGTCGTTAATCTAAGAAATAATAAAATATTTCAAATTTCAATGAAATTGTTATATATCCTTTTTTCAAGGGCAAAACTTTATTTAGTTACAAAGAAGACTTAATTCTTATGACGTTTGGGCTAAGTTTAGTAATTCATGATACTCATTGTTTATCTAGCCAAGCCCGAGCTTGGCTTGAACTCGAAATTCTTGATAATAAGCAAACACTCAAATATCGAGTACGGACTTGGTAAATCAAATTAAAACAAGTCTTATGTTAGAGTTCGGCTTGGCATGGCTCTTCGTTAACCCTAGGGCAAAGAAGGAGTAGATTAAAAGGATATGAAATACTTTCTTCCTTTTCTAAAATTTACCAAACTTGAACTTTTACTTATAAATACTCCCTCCGTAAAATTTTGACCATTGGTATTTTTATATATTTGAAAGTAAAATTTTAAAAAGGTCGTAATTTTAAAATGTGCCTGAGAGAAATCTAATGAAATAACATCTTACATAATACTCCCTCCGTCCCATAATATAAGTAGTGCTTACATTTCCCCTAAAAAAAGGTAGTGCTTACATTCCTTTTATGCCCCAAGACAAGTTGCGCCTATTCTATTTTTTATCAATTTGTTTGGACTAAATTACTCTCAATTGTTACAAACTTTCCAAAAATACCCCTATTTTCCTTTCAAAATGTGTGCACCTATTTATTACTTTACACCATACAAATGAACATTTATTGCTTTTTTATTATTTTTTTGAAGGAAAAATAAGATAAAGAAGTAATTCCATGACAAAAGTATCACAAAAGTTTCTTAAATATATTTTTTGGAGAATCCTACTACTTTCTCCATTCTCCTTAATTAATTTCCGTGAAAAAAGAAGAAGTAAGCATTATGACACGGAGAAATTAACATTTCTTTAATGCTAAATCAATATGTTGCCAGTTTAAACAATGAAGGAAGTAAATTAATAATATAAACTAGGATTGTATTGAATCACTTTCCAAAAAAAAAGTAAAAAGAAATATGTGGACCAATATGATCAACTGGCATCTATAATGACTAGCCTTCTAGGCACGCGATGCGTGTGTCGATTGTTTGGGTTTGTTCTTAATAAATTTCATCTAAATATAATTTTAGAAGTGTAATTTATAATTATTGTTGTACAAACTAATGTAATCTATAAAGTGTTTAGAAATTGTGATGAACATTTAGGGACTGTTCTCTTCAGCATAAAACGACTGAACTGAACTGAAATGAATTGAACTGAACTGAACTGAATTAAATTATAACTAATTAATAGTAATGATTATCATCTAGGAACTGAACTGAACTGAACTGAACTGAATTGAACTGAACTGAACTGAACTGAAAATAAGCTGGGGAGAACAGGCCCTTAGATGTAAAGTCTTATAGTCAAATTAAATTTGTAATTTTTTTAATTAAATAACCATTTTTCTCATTATGTCAAGTTACTTAGTTAATGCTTATTTAGTTTATTATTAGAATTTTGACCCCATCTTTAAATTAGGAAAGGATATAATTGTAGAAAATCTAAATATTCAATTATATATTTAGCTAACGACAAAAACTTTTCATAGGGGGACACCATAGCTCCCCCCGACTTATATAATACTAGCATTTTTGCACGCATAGCGTGCGTGTCATATTAATATTTTTTTCTCAATTAATTATTCATCAGTATAACAAAAAATTTGATTCCAACACATATTTATAATTATTTTAAATTTTTTAATTTGATTTTCTTAAATCAATGTTTCGTTGGTTTTTTTTAGTTATTTGTTCATCATTATTCAAATATACTTCTAATATTTTGAGAAGGAAATATAAAGCAGATAAAGCTTGTGCCCAAATAAAGTAAAAAAATTTGTGTATCGCGTTCAATCGTTTAATATTAATAAAGTGGAACAGTTTGATTCATATAATAGGGATTACCGAATAATAATCAACATTTAGGTTTTACATGTACAATACTTCCTCTGTTTTTTTAGTTGCAACATTTGCCTTTTTTACATTTACCGAGATACTTATTTGAACGTTAATATCTCATATTGGGTGTAAGTAAAAATTATAAAAATTTGATATTTGGAATCATCGCATTGAGACGAATCAAACAAGACCCCACTCGACTATGCTTTTATCTTATATAATGGTACGAGATTACTTAACAAAGTTGGTTGATTAATAGGCTAAAAAGTAAATGTTGCAACTAAAAAAAAGAGGTAGTATTATCGCAAATTATTAATATGAAATTCAAGTTTTTATTTTTTATATTATGATTGTGTCAATCAAGTTATATTGTCAATTTAATTTTTGATCTAGAGTTTTTCACACATATGTAAGAAGATAAAATCATTCTCCTTAATTTAATTATATATTGAAATTTCAAATTCAATTCCATTGTTAACTTGTTCAATATATACTACAAGTAGAAGAAGAAAAGATTATTTAATATATACTGGCAATTTAAGTTCATTAAGGGTATATCGTATATTTTAGGAAGTGACACCATTTTCCTTCCTCATTCACTTATATAATAGAGATAGAAAGATACTCTACTAAATATCTATGGAAATGGAATAGAGCTAGATTTGGAAATAGGCCACCAACTCCGTCCGAAACTTAGATTAAATGAGTAATTAAGCTCTTACCTTAATTTTAGTTTTACTTCTATCCTCTAATAATGACGTAAAGCTTATTTCAATGCATCTAATATAACCGCACTAATGCATAATTTACTTTACAAAGAGTCTAGCCCTAATTGGATATATGGTTGTTGGTTGGCTAAACTTATTCCAGTATGGATTCTGTGCATCAGTCGTTTTCAAGCTCCTTTATGCCACTTTTTCATGAATATGTTTGCTTATTCTTGTAGATTATTCGTGGCATCTATATATACTTAGACCATCTTTTGTCACGACTACAATTTTTCCATGGTTAGCTCGGAGATGGAATATTTCATGCCGTTTATTTGTCAATGAATGAATGGAAAAATTGATTGTTTTGGCTGTATATTGATTAGTATGTAACCAGTGGAGGCTCCATATGCTTAGTGGGTTCAGCTGAAACAACCAAAAATAAATCAGGAAAAAATTTATACACACGTTAGATGTTCAAAGCTAGTGTACTGGCTTGATGGCTGTAGGAGAAGGGTGACAAAATGACGAAGTCCACATTAAGACTTTAATTAAGAGAGAAATTTACATGCACAGGAATAGGAATAAGGAATATAGGATGGACAATAATGCTGCTCACGAAGACCTATTTCGACTCGTACAAATTATGATTTTTAGCTTATTTTTGGGAAACATTGACCGATAAGGCGATAAGATATATACAAATATATTAAAAAGTATTCCTATCAAAGAAACGGTGCCACGTGACATTCTACTCAAGTTTACAATGTGTAGCTACTAGGAATCGAACACATGACCTTTGAAATGAAATGTGAGAGTTTAACCACCAATCCACTACAATTTCAATGTTTAATGTTTCAAATTAAAACATAATAAAGTCTTATAATTATATGTAACTATGAAGACATAGACAAAGTCTTTTGATCTCTAACACTTTTATTAGGGTAATAACTCTCTTAACCCAACTCCATTGACATTGTTATTTTTATCCCCAATTCCTTTGAAGTTTTTTTAAAAAAACAATTTATCATACAAAAACGTCCATTTTCCAATTTCGCACTAGAAAGGAAATTACGAAAAGCTAATAAAATCAATTATAAAACTTATGAATAATAATATACTTCCTCCGTTCCATAATAAGTGAAACATAGGGATTGGGCACAAGATTTAATAAACATCACTTTCAAAAGCCAAAAAGTCATAAAATACCCTTTCATTATCAAAAGGAGGAGAGAGAAAAGTAAACCACACAACTTTCAGAATGGTATTTCGCATTTTGTCACTTTCTTTTTTCCATTTAAGGATGCTTTCACTTATTTTGAAACGTTCTAAAATAAGTAAAGTGCTTTCACTTATTATGGAACTAAAGAAGATTTGATAATTGTAACTATCCTGGAAATCGCCCGGGCCAAAAATACTAGTTAAGTATTATAAAGTGTTGGCTAAATTAATAAGGTTGAGCAAGTCACTCCAATGTTTTTTAAAGTTTAACAGAAAGTAACTTAGTAATAGTATCAAACACAGTTTTATTGGTATTTGAAAATCTTTCACTTATGACCAAAAAGAAAGTAATAGTATCAAACAGAGTAATAATCAAGAATTTAAGATGTACTACCTCTTTTTCTTTCCATTTTGGTCTGTTTCTTTTTAATTTACACACTGTTACTTTTTCTATTTTTGGTAACATGTCAAATCTACTTTCTCCTCTTTTTCCACCATGTCATCCACTTTTTAATATTTTAACCCACTTTTTAGTTTATCTCTCTCACTTTTCAATGTTTCTCTCTCCACCTTTTTAGTTTATCTCTCATACTTTTGCAATTTCTCCTTATTTCCCCCAAAGTGAAGTGTGTAGACACTTAAAACAGAGGTAGTATACCCACAACTTTTGTAATTGTTACAAATAACTAGTACAAAAAATTATTTCCAAAAAGAAACCCTTTGGGTTAGTACCTAAATATTTTTGTATCAATACTATGTAGTACCATTTCGGAGTTTTCCTTGTACCAATTAGAAAATATATGATTACAAGTGTATGTGGATAAATACTTACTAAGTCACCCATACAATGTTAGATGCCTATTACGACTACGTTAAAAATACTTACTAAGTCACCCATGTTTGTATCAATACTATGGTCCCGTTTGATGAATAGGATTGTGCATAAATTAAAGTTTTTGACTCATTTTAGAGGATTTTCCAGTATAACCCTTTAATGTTGGTCTCTGGTAAACAAAGGATTGGAAGTGTTATTTGGACTTTGAACCTAAAACTCGAATTTTGGAAAAGTTGGTGGGAGGATTTTTTTGGTAGGAGAGGATTATATAGGCATGTTAAGGTGAAATGTTAATTTTACTAAAACTTTTATATTCAACTAATACAATCAGCTAACTTGGTTGATGAAACCATTATTACAAATTTTACAATTAAGTGTCAGCTATCAGCTAATTCAATCAGATAACACCATCATCCTATATATCCGCAATAAATATAATAGTTGAGTTCAGAACGCATCGCCATATTTTCATGGATCTTGATGAATATATCATTTTTATACTTTTTTACTTTTTACTAATATTGGGGTTTTTTTTTTAAAAAGACTTCAAACCCTCTATGTCTCTTTCTTCTCTCCCCAACCCTTTTTTCAGGGTCGTCTTATAATGATTGGGGGCCATGTGCTAATCATTGATATTAATTAGTAAAATTAAAATTATTATAAATAATTAAAATTACCATATAATAGTGATTTTACAAGAAAAAGTATCTAAAGTATGAGTTTGTGGATTTTTTTTTTTTGAACTGAAAATTCATTCATTAATATAAAGGCATACGACATCTACAATAGAAGTCAGAAACTGAAAAATACACATCAAATTGAAAGAAACTTAATTCTAATATGGTAAAACCACGATCGTTGAGCATAAATAACCCTTCTAAATACCCTCTTTCACATCGCTGTCTGATGCAGCCTTCTACGAGGGGGTCTAACGATCTAATGTAGTTTTGATTTAGAACTAGAGTTGATTCAACCGATGGTATGCGAAGTACTGACCGCCGTTGCAATCCCGCACAAAATCCTATCAACAAATCAACCTTCAACTGGAGTCAGGGTCCAAACCCCGCTAACACACAAAGAAACCAAACTAATAGACCCACCGTGAAGGGGGTGACTACAAAAACCATAAATGAGACTAAAGCCATCACACAGATGAGACTTATTAAACACTGCAAAAAAAAACGAAAAAAGCAAGGAAATAAACTAGAATCTGCAAAAAGGAGAGAAAGAGGGGCATACCATGGACGAAAACATCCATGGCAGCCCCTCTAGAGGGTTTTGTGTGAAAAGAGGAGAGAGAGAGAGGAGAGGAGGGGATAGCGACTAAATTTTTTTTTTGGGATGTATGACACTACAAGAAAATGCTAAAATAACGACGGCCCATTAGCGACGGCTAAAAAAACGGTCGGTATCATCATAATAAGCGACGGCTTGAAGTCGTCGTTGATTACCGACCGCTTTTATAGCATACAACGACGGTTTAGCCGACGGTGATAAACAACGTCGGTTTAAAGCCGTCGTTGATTTTTTGGAAGTAAATCAGAAATTTTTTTAGCTTAGGCGACGGTCTTAAACGGTCGTTGATTTCTAGAGGGGTTTTAATTGAAGCTGCTCCATCAGTCGGGGTTTTTTTCAACAACAAAAAGGAGAGATTGGGTTTAAGTGTTTTTCAACGACAAAAAGGCGATTTTGGCCGAGACGAACTCCACCTCCACCTGCCTCCTTCCTCCAGCCAACGGCAGCGATCCACCTCCACCTCACTTCGCCGGCGGTAAGCTTTATTTTTTGTTTTTGTTTTTTTAAATTTTGTACTCATGAACCAAACCCTAACAATTGGGTTTTTGCCTCGTGAGAGAAGTGAAGTTGGGCGACGAACTTCGCCCAATCCACCTCCACGGCGGCAGCGACTCCTGCCGGACCAACACTTCGCCGGCGGTAAGCAGTGCCAATTTAGTTTTTTTTTTTTAAATTGGGTTATGACAAAATCTTGTCTTTCCTGCTAAAAATCTCATTTGGCTTTGGCAATGTAGGTAGCCAAACACCACGGCCTGACTGCCGTCCGACTGTGCCGGACCCCTGCCGCCTCTAGGTACTCTTTAATTTTTAAATTATTTAATTTTAATAGTAAATTTAGTTTATATGGTTAATTGCTTAATTTTATGTATAAATTTTAATAAATGCTTAAAGGTTACCGTTTAATAATTGATTTTCTACATGATGTAGGATTACGTAGTATTTTGGTGTTTCTCTTTGGCTTAATTGTAAGGTTAGTAGCAATTTTGACCATATTTTGTCTTCAATTTATATTGTTTTTGTTCATGTAAATTCTATATTTTAATTCTATATTGTTTAGTAGCATTAAAGGTTATAAAAGTTAAAAACTATATAATTATCACAATAATTTATTTATTGCACATTCCTTTATTTAGTTTACACTATTTAAATTGTTTATATTGTTTTTGACATATTTGTTTTCGTAGAAATAGTTTGGATGATGTTATAAATTTAATTTAAGTGTTTAAATAAATATGTTTGCATCATCATGTGCCTAGATACCCGTTCAAGGTATACTCATTAGAGTATATCTTGAATAGTCCCCCGATTGGGATCGTTCTTCGACGTTCGACCTCACTTAGGTGGTGAATGTATGCCTTTTGTTCTATTCTATGTAATTTCCAATGATGTTGTTTCTCTATGTTGTTCTCTCGGGTACATATGTAAGCTTTTACGAAGCTCACATTGTGTACTTGGAGAACTCATGGGAAATGCCGCCGGAATTTACGTAGAAGCGAATAGTTGGCATACATTCACTAGTGGGGTTAGACGTCGAAGAATGGGTTAGGTTGGAGTGATAAGGACCTTTGGACATCATTTTAGGCCCTATATGTATTTCACACAAATGTTTTAATTGTACGTATGTTGGTTGTTAATGAGTATTGTCATTGAAATGGTTTAGAATTGTAGAATCGGTCACCATGAAACGGAAGGAGCGTTGGTGGATGTATGATAGATATGACAATGTGCGTAACTTGAGGCCCGAGTTCTCGAGGGGGTTGATGAATTCATTGACTTTTGCAAAGTAAATCCCGAAAACCCGGTAAGGATGAAGTTAGATGTCCGTGTCCGAAATGCAAGAACAGACGTATGCATGACGCAGACACCTTAAAGTGCATTTAGTATAGCAAGGGCTTTATACCCGATTACTACGGTTGGTATTCTCATGGTGAAGAGTTACCTCAACCTACGTAAGAGCTATCTAATCCATACCGTGAAATGGTTTTCGATGCTCTTGGGAATAACCCGAACCGTCCACCGTTGAAGAGCCTAGTGGAATGGAGGAGGAGCCTAATCCTCAAGCAAAGGTGTTTCTCGACCAATTAAAGGCTTCCGAGGAACCGTTGTACGACCGGAGCTCCATGTCCGTGTTGGAAATGGCATCTAGAATAGTATCTTTGAAGTGTGAGTACAATTTGCCACATAGGTGTGTTGATGCTTTTGCTTCATTAATGAAAGAAGCAATACCTAACAACAACAACATGAGTAACACATTTTACGATACGAAGAAGATCTTGGAGGGATTAGAGCTTCCCCACGAGAAGATTCATGCTTGCCCCAAAGGTTGTATGTTATTTTGGAGAACTGATGCACACTTGGACAGATGTAGAGTGTGCGATAGCGACGATACAAGAGGACTTCTAAGGGGTCTTTAGTTCCAATGAAAGTTCTCGATTTATTTCCCAATCACACCGAGATTGCAGAGGTTGTATGCAACAAAGAACGTCGTCGAAGAAATGACATGGCATGCCAAAAATCCAAGAGTCGAAGACAAAATGGCTCACCCTAGCGACAATGAAGCTTGGAAGCATTTGGATAGATCCTTTGGCGACTTTGCATCCGAGCCTAGGAATGTTCGGCTCGGTTTGTGTACCGTTGGGTTTGGGTCCACATGGAAAGTTTGGGGGTCAATATTCATGTTGGCCTGGCCATCTTAACCCCGTACAACTTGCCGCCATCGATGTGCATGAAAAAACCCTTCATGTTCCTTTCGTTGCTCGTTCCCCGGTCCTAAAAATCCGAAGGGAAACTTGGATGTGTACATGCAACCCTTAATCGAGGAATCGAAGCAATTATGGGATGTTGGAGCAACTACTTATGACATTTCTAGGAAACAAAATTTCAATATGCGTGCCGCCATTCTTTGGACAATAAATGATTTTCCCCGCTACTGTATGCTATCTTGGCGGGTCTACCGGGAAAAAGGCTTGTCCTTATTGTATGGATAAATCCAAAGCTTTTTTGCTCGAGCATGGGGGTAAAGTTTCTTGGTTTGATTGTCACCGTCAATTCCTTCCTCAAGATCATCCTTTTCGTAAAAACAAAGTAGCTTTTTGCAGAAATAAGGTTGAAAAAGGGTCTCCACCACACATCATGTCCCGGGGAAGAGTTGGGGTCATGTGTTAAAGACTTGCCAAAGGCTACGGATGGACCGTATGCACTTAACGCTTTGAAAAAGTTGAAAAATGGGTGGTTCAAACAAAGTCGTCCTTGGGAGCTCCCATACCGGAAGAATCTCGCATCTTCGTCACAACCTTGACGTCATGCACATTGAGAAAAACTTCTTCGACCAACTCATTCACACAGTTATGGATGTGAAAAAACAGACAGCAGACACCGTTGCATCTAGAAAAGACATTGCTAAATTGTGCAAAAGACCTCAACTTCATGTCACCAAGGATGCGAACGCAAAAGAAACTCCACCAAAAGCACTTTTCGCACTGGACAAGTCCCAAAGGAAAGTATTATGCAACTGGGTCAGAGATTTGAAATTTCCCGATGGTTATGCTTCCGACTTAACAAGATGTGTGGACATGCAGTCCGGTAAGCTGCACAGTATGAAAAGCCATGACTGTCATGTCTTCATGGAAAGATTATTGCCGATTGCATTAAAGGAGTTGCTTCCGGTTCATGTGTGGAAAGTACTATATGCTTCATGATATTTGTATGAAATGATATTCACAATTCACGTGTTTGCTTGGTTTTCAATTCAGGTTTGATGATAACAAGGTTAGTGGGTCCATCACTGACATTTTCCAGGGCCATTTCCGACAACCTTAGTTCAATTACAGTGGGGTAGACAATGCAACAAAGACGCATTGGTGGAACATTTTCACAGTATGTATGAATCGAATTATGAAAAATGAAATTGATTATATTACTTTATTAATAACTTTGTTTAATGTTTGATTAAAGGGTATTTACGAATGGGCTCCTGAGGTAGATGGCCTAGTGAGGAAGGATTACAAGAAAAAAGCTTCATCTCGTCTGAGAAACTTGCGATACTGGGTGCTTAAGAAAGCCAAAGAAAGGCCAAAATGGTTGGGGGAGACGATCTACGAAGACATGAAGAAGAGAAGTTTGATGCTAGTTTAAGTTATAAACAACTCAAACATCATATATATAGTTATTTTAATGTATTTATAAGTTGTTTTGATTGAAAATACACAAAATAGGCAAGTTAGAACCAAATATAGGCAAATATAGGCCATTTTAGGCCATTTTACTTGAAAATGAATGAATACGAGTAGTTTGATACTAGTTTAAGTTATAAACAACTCAAACATCATATATATAGTTAGTTTAATGTATTTATAAGTTGTTTTGATTAAAAATACACAAAATAGGAAAGTTAGAACCAAATATAGGCAAATATAGGCCATTTTTGGTCATTTTACTTGAAAATGAATGAATACGAGTAGTTTGATGCTAGTTTAAGTTATAAACACCTCAAACATCATATATATAGTTAGTTTAATGTAATTATAAGTTGTTTTGATTGAAAATACACAATATAGGAAAGTTAGAACCAAATATAGGCAAATATAGGCCATTTTAGGCCATTTTACTTGAAAATGAATGAATACGAGTAGTTTGATGCTAGTTTAAGTTAAAAACAACTCAAACATCATATATATAGTTAGTTTAATGTATTTATATGTTGTTTTGATTGAAAATACACAATTTAGGAAAGTTAGAACCAAATATACGCAAATATAGGCCATTTTAGGCCATTTTACTTGAAAATGAATGAATACGAGTAGTTTGATGCTAGTTTAAGTTATAAACAACTCAAACATCATATATATAGTTAGTTTAATGTATTTATAAGTTGTTTTGATTGAAAATACACAATATAGGCAAGTTAGAACCAAATATAGGCCTTTTCAGGCCATTTACTTGAAAATGAATGAATATGAGTAGTTTGATGTTAGTTTAAGTTATAAACACCTCAAACATCATATATATAGTTAGTTTAATGTAATTATAAGTTGTTTTGATTGAAAATACACAATATAGGCAAGTTAGAACCAAATATACGCCATTTCGGCCACTTTATATTACTTCAATATGAGTATATTTAACCAAATGCAGGAGACATACAATAAGAAGTCGAATCATTGTACCACTCGGGGGTCACACCGAACCCCCGATCTCGTTGTATTGGGAGACAGTTGGGGGGAGGAACAGAGGAAAAGTTCAGGGGTTGGGTCAGGGAGATCATTTGTACTACAACTCTTCTTCAGGGCGAGGAGATGGCGGCTCTTCACAACCATATGAGCCGTCCATTTTTTCTCAGATTGAGGCGCAGGTGGAGGCAAAGGTTGCTGCACGGATGGAAGAGGTCGAGGCAAGGGTCGCAGCACGGGTGGAAGAGTCAAGTCGGGCCCTCGTAGAGGAAATGATGAGGAACATGTCTAGTTTCGGCCACATGTTCTCAGGTTGCAACCCAAGTCCCCCCTCCACAACGCAGACCAGAAGATGACCCAGGGTTTGGTGGTGGCGGTAGTGCTACAGAGACACCCTTGACAGTGTAGTTTTTTTGGTTTTGGCAACTAGGTAACTAGCTTATAGTTTCCATATAGTCGGTCTAACTATATGCATTTAGTGTCAATATTTATCCAAGCATCTCGCTTTGTTTCTAGATGTGTCGGGTTATTTTTTTTGGAACCCGACTTCTACTTTATTTTCCGACACCGGGATCTATTTTGCGTACATATATTTAATCTAGGTAGTTTGTCTAACTATAGACATTTAGTGTCTATATTTATCGGCATCTAGCTCATTAGTTTCTAGCTTTGTCGATATATATTTTTTGTAAACACCGACTTCTACTTTATTTTCCGACATCGGGATCTATTTTGTGTACATAATTGTAATCTATTTCATGTAATTATACAAGTATCTATGCAAATTGTAATATATATCAAAATTGCATATTTTTGTAATTGAAAAAATTGAATGCGATGGAGGAACAAATTTTTAGTGTGGTATATTTAGGTGCAAATTGCAGTGTACAGGTTTAATTATTATTAAGAACAATAATATTTTAAATAATATTATTTTAAAACAAAGAACGACGGCTAAACATTAAATCAACGATGGCTAGGCAACAGAAGATACTCAATGCAACCATGGACTTGAATATCAACGATCGCTATAATATAATAGCGACGGTTATTCACGTACGTTGAATCAACGATAGCAACGACGGTTTTTAACGATCGGTAATACAACGACGGTTTTTAACAAGCCGGTGATACACCGACGGTTAAACACAAGCCGCTAAATCACCGTCCGCTTAAAAACCGTCGCTGACGCTGAGTCAACGTCGGTTTACTTCTACTGGCCGTTGATGATCGAGAAACCGTCGTTGATTTTTTCACCGACGGCTCGACGGCCGTTGATTCAAATTGCAAAGACCACCGTTTCAACGATCGCTAATCAACGATCGCTAGTCGTCGTTGATTGTATAGCGACGGTTTTGTTTTTATCAACGACGGTTGTTAGCCGTCGTTGATTACCACTTTTCTTGTAGTGTGAGTTTGTGGATAATATAACTAAAACAAATAATAAATTTAAAAGTTTTGGGCCCTCTTATATAAAGGGCCCGATGTTGTAGACTTGTCTCTTGCATTTCTTTACACCCTCATAATTAAATGGTCTTGCTTCTTTTCTCGTTTAGGTATCCCACCTCCCCACCGCTACGAACCGCCGAGCTTAGCCATTTTGCAAGCAGCGTACATAATATGATGAGGAGCCGCATGCCCGCATACATCAACATATACATATATGGGGGTGTTTGGTTGAGAGATTTTTGGGTAAAAAGAGAGGTTTGAGATGAATAGAGAGGTTTGACTAGTCCAAACCTCTAATGGGAGTGTTTAATTGGTTAAGAGAGGATTGAAAGAGAGATTTGAGCCCAAAAAACTAATTTTGAAAAAGCTACTAGTAGGAGCTTTTTGGAAGTGAGGTTTGTGAATTTAGTTGTGTAATGACTAATATATCCTAAAGTTGGTCATACTACCTTTTACCGTATAAGTTCCGTGTAAGTAAAAATTAGTTTCATGTCAAAGAAGTACATACCTCTCTTTGTTCATTGCTATTTTTTGTTATATTATCTGGAACTAATATATCCCAAGGCTATTTTTTGTGAATTTAGTTGTGTAATAATAACTAATATATCCCAAGGATATTTTTTGTTCATTGCTAATTTGAAATCATCCAAATGAGCAAAATGTACTAAAAGGAAATTTCCAAATGAGCAGAAATTAATCTTGGGTGTACAATGCACATGGTACACCTAGGTGTATGATGAATGAACTCATGTTGTTGCCTCTTTTTAGCTTTTGGTTATAATTTTAAAACTCTTTTTTCAGAAACGAAATTATTTTACGGATTTTCCACCATATACCCCCGACAAATTTTTTTATTCACCATATACCCCTCAATTTCTTGATAATAGCTAATGGCCGTCAACTTTTTTAGTCATTAATCCCTAATTCCGTTACCAAACCCTAGTTAACCCATATTTGAGTCGTTAACCTTAATTGACCAACATTAAAACACCACAAATGGACCCTTTTATCACTCTTCCTCCACAATTCTCTTCCTATTTCTTTAGCCTTAGGTGTTGTTTCAATGCTAATATGTTAGGGTAAATGAGTAAAAAAAAGGGATTAATTATAGTTTAATAATGGAATCAGGGGTTAATGATCAAAAAAGTTGATAGTCGTTAATCATTAAAGGCACATGGTAAATTATCAAGACATTAAGGAGTATATGGTAAATTTTGAAAACATCGAGGTTATATGGTGAATAAAAAAAATTGCCGGGGTAATACAAAGAAAAATCCGATTATTTTATATTATCTCTTACTATAAATACTAACCAAAAAATAAGAATTGTATATCTAAAGATATCATTTATTAATTTTAAAGGTGTATATTAGATACCATGATTTATAAACGGACTAAAAAAAGAGACAAAGAGATTATATGAAAAGATTTAGGAGACATTTTAGTTTCTTCAACCGTTCCGATTGAGACATGTGGAATTCTATGAAGTACAGAAGTACTCCATATCTAAGACTACTTCCACTGATGTGATGGTGATAGGGGTGTTAACGAGCCGAACCGAGACCGAACTTAACTAGGCTCGGCTCGGCTCGAGAACATATTTTACTGGGCTCGGCTCGAGCTCGAAGCTCGTCGAGCTTGAAATATTAGGCTCGGCTCGAGCTCGAGTCTAAAATTTATAGCTCGGCTCGAGCTCGATAGGCTCGAGAAGCTCGAAATTTACTTTCAACCAAGGTTAGATTTCATGAGCCCAAACATTTATTAATTCGAAGGCCCAATTTCTAAGCAATTGTTGTTAGCAAAGCCCAAGCAAATAGCCAGCTTTTTATAGGGATTTAGGAGGTGAAGGATTTATTTTATAACAACTTGTAACCATGTCCTCATGCTATCCCACCGATGTGGGACGCATCTGCCAAATGTTTGCTCTTTTAAGTGAAGCTTTACTCATTCTTATATCTGAGCAGAAAACCAAGAGCTCATAATGTTCTCGAGCATTTTCGAAATTCATGCAACTATAGAATTTTTTTTTTTAAAACAATTACTGAATTACCTGAAATTCATATTTAAAAGTAACCTACAATAAAATGCACCCAAGCAAAATTCTGAACTCGCCTCCTTGATGCCATTAGTTAGCGCCCATTTTAGTTAGCATAATAAGATGTCATGCAAGAGGGAAGTATTTGTTATACAGCTTTCTTTTTCTATTTTGATGAGCAACAATGCAAATCCATTTTTGCTGAGCTTGTAACAAATTTTTGATGCGGTGTTCTTTTTCTTTTTGATGAGCTTGTAACAATTTTTTGTTCTTTTAAGGTGAGCAATTGATTTCTCATATTTTTTTTCCTTTTTTTTTTCAATCTGATTTTTGTCCATTTCTAAAGACTACAAATTCTTTTTTTATGTGCTCCAAGTCTTTAACAAGTGATTGTTCAATCATATATTTCTAACAATTAATTTATTTGCTCTCAAATAAATGTGATAATTCGACTACATTCACTTTTTATATAATAAATTTGACCAAACAAAAAAATTATGCAGTATGTTGAACTACTTGTTAATCTATATGTATACTATCTAATTATCAACTCCTTATACTTTTTTTAGTTAATAAATAAACAATTAAGAAATTAATGGGTAAACTTGTGTGATTGAGGTATTAAAATTATATATTCCTGTTTTTTTAAAAAATAAAAAAAAGTGCTGCATATATCAAAAAGATAAATGGTGTGTGAAAAAATAATATAATGAAAGCATTTATAGCTGACATGAACAATATAAACTTTGAGCTTAACTTGGTTCTCATTGCCTATATGTATATCATGAAATTATTGTTCGATTTCTCATTATACTCAATATGTTCTTATTAGATGGTTTGTTCAAGACCCCCCAAACTTATAATCTTGGATCCGCCTCAACCCCTAGTTGTCCCAAACAATGAAGCGGAAAAGTATACAAGTGGACTTTTAGCGGCTATCTCAACTTTTTTATTCAAGCTAAAAATCACGACTTTGAAAATATTATGACTACTAACATGGATGCTTTTAACCATAATTATTAATTAATTTTGTTACTTAAATCAAACATTAATGAAATAATTTTAAGTAATTAAAAAACTATCGAGCCTGTTCGCGAGCTTTCGAGCCGAGCTTAATGTAGCTCAGGCTCGACTCGTTAGAGTCTCGAGCCGAACCCGGACTCGAGTCGAGCCCTCTCGAGCCGAGCTTTCACCGAGCTTTGACCGAGCCGAACTCGAATAGTTTGCGAGCCACCCTGGCTCATTAGCACCCCTAGATGGTGATATACATATACTATATTCCACAGGATACAGGGCTGGCCATGGGACAAAAGTAGATAGAATTCTCACTTCAGGCTCCGGCTTATAATCCTTTATTGGCCATGATAACCAGTCATTTTGTAATTTGTAGTTGTTGACCGTTTGTGTAAGATCCTATTTTTTGGATTGAGTTTATTTGGTTGAAGTAAATTAATTTGGATGGAATTGAATTAAAATAACCATAATAATAATAATAATAATAATAATAATAATAATATTATTATTATTATTATTATTATTATTATTATTATTATGGAGCTAAATTTGATTGAATTGATTAGAATTGAACTAAACTGAACAAAAAAAAATCTAATTTTTTTCACGTACAATTCGAACCATTATAGCTATATAATATTCCCTTTGTTTTGCCAAAATGCTTAAACTTTAATAGTTTACGCTTATCAATGTAGAACTTTGAGTATTATTATTATTATTATCTTGAATTATGTATTTTCAGTCAACATTCTCTCTTTGTCTCCCCTCAGAAAAACCATAGCCCTAATTCTTCATCTAGGAGCGAGCTTTCATCTACCATTTTTGGTGATGGTATATATGGACAATATTCTTGTTTATATTTAAGCGTAAAATAAATTACCTATTTTCCTTCTCACTGTGAGAGTCTTTTGTCCTATTAATTGGTGAATTTTCTCTTTTCTTGTAAGAGTTTAGAGTCTTAAGATCTTTGATTATATGGGCATTGATGGTTTATTATGCGCTTTTAAATTGACTATCAATCATTCTCTTGCAGTTTGTTCAGTATATGCAAGAGTATTCTTCTCAATTTTATGATGGAGCGACAAATAAAGCTATGGAAAGTTGTATTGAGACGACGATTTGAAAATGTGTTGAATGGTCGTATTTTATTTTTTGGATTCATAGCTCTTTCTCACAATTTTTTGTTTTGTTTTCTTAAATTTGGTTTCGCTATTATGAAAATTAATTTTAGATGTTGTATGATTTTGATTAATAAAATCTTTGGAAATTCCTTTAATTTTTCAAAAACATAGGGTCACCAACTCACCATTTTACTAATTTACTACAGTGACATGGATTGGCTTAAAAATAAATAAATAATAGCATTTATATCATTATGCTTTCAAATTATGATTTTGTTATACCAGGTTGGAAATAAAATTTAATAAATTTTCTAAAATCATACTTTATGACTATCATGCATTGATCATGTTATCAATGCATTTTTGCTTAATATCTTCACTTTATCTTTGTATATGCTGCCAGGGCTGCACATATCAGTTTTCATATTAGGTTAGGTTGTAATTAGAAAACAGTAATATAGTCCAGTTTTTTAACCACATATTCATATTGATTTTTATTAATTTGTTCGGATGTTAAGCTTCATATTAAGGTTAGATTTGTAATTAAGATAGTAATTTAGTTTATCGTAGGTGTCGCTTGTCATGCTCGAAAAACTAATACTCCCTCCGTTTCTACTTATCTGCAGACTCTATACTTTTGCACTCGTCACATACTTTATCTCAATCATCGTTGGTGATTTATACGTAAGGAAAAAAATATATTCATATGCGATCTCATTAGATTTGTCTCAACTTATGGTTTTAAATATCAACTTTTATAATTTTTACTTATTAATAATAGACAATATAACTGGTCACATGAAGTTCGAAACTCGACATGAAGGTATTGGAATCTCGAATGCGGTCAACATGGCTCGATCAAAAATGTTTTTCCCAAACTATGTTAGAATGATAAACTTCCTCATCAATAGCTGCTTGATTCAGCAAATAGAAGGGGGCTGCGCTGTATTGCTCGATCTGGTTCATTGTAGTTTCTTCGAAGGCGAAATTGATTTAACCTTGTTTGATTGTATCTTGTTTTTCTTTAATACCTAATGTAGATGCCGTTTGACCTTCAATTAAAAAAAATTCTCTTTCAAAAAAAAATATTATCGGTCACATGTTTACATTTACAAGCGTAAAAGCTTAAACAACGTAGATTAAAAAAGAAACCGAAAGCCTACTCCCTCCGTCCCATATAAATCGATACACTCGGACCACGTGCATTGTTCACGTAACCTACTTTGACCATATTTTTACTAATAAATAAAGACAAATGTTAAGATATAAGATGTTGTTAGGATTGATCTCAACGCATACTTTCAAACTAACAACTTTTTACGATTTTTTTTTTCATTTGCTAATAAATAATTAAAAATATTAATGGCCAAACTAAGACATCGATATACGTAAAGCCCAAACCGTATCGATTAATACGGGACTAGCTTTTACACACGGAATGAACACCTCTTCTCATGTAAGAATAAAGTAATACAAATATTTGCTAGGGATGCCACTTGCCAGGCAATGTATTGGAGAGTTGAATTTTGAGTGATAGAACAACAAAGTCCACGAGAGAGATATTTGCATACACGGAATGGACACTCTTAATGTCCAACACACGGGAAGCCCATTTCCACCAACAAAAATAATAATAAAGTGGTGTTAGTTTCGTCCTTAGGATCTTCGTTTAAGCAATTATACTACAAATTAGTACTATTCGTCGTTGAGAAACGAAGTTGTGACTTTGTGAGAATGTGATCCCTTGTGCAATTATGTCTAAACATTATGACGATCACGACACATAATGAATCGATCCAACCAAAAAGTCAATACTAAGATAATGGTTAAAAATAAATCACTCAATTTAATATGAATTTCACAACTAAGCTACATTAAACATGAGTATTTTTAATAGATAAAAATACTATATTTTGATAATTATTGATGTTTAACAAAATAATCTTCATATGACAAATTCCTAGTTTACTTCATCAAGAATCGATTAAGATAACTTTGAGTACTATGTAATAGACTAACAGTACTCTGTGTATAGATGAGTAATGTTAACCAAGCTAACTAAGCTTTGCTTGGTAGTAGTATACTGCGTGTTTAAGATTCTCGTCCAGCAAGTAGCCATGTGTTTAGCCTCCTCGTCCGGCAAGCAACCAAACCGCTTTCCTTGGGATGTTCTTCACTTGGAGACTTGTACAACAATGTCTGAATCTGTCCTGTCCGAACCTGAGTTTCGTTCCCGAACCTGCAAAAAGGGACCCACCCTGGAGGTTTGGGTGGTGGTTTCCCCTCCGAAACTTAAGTCAGATATCAGGAGTTGGAAGGAAAAAGTAGAGATAGAGAGCGAAAGTGAGAGAGTATTTTTACAGAGTAAGTTTGCACTGTTTGCATTGAATTATCTTTCCCCCCGATTTCGGGGTATTTATAGTGTTTGTAGATGATCGCTATCCTTAAAAGTTGCCCTAGAATAGTGGCACCCGATTGGCTAGGCAATCAAACCATGACACTTGGCAAGCTAGGATTTGTGAGGGTTTATCAACCAATCACCTCGCAACTACCTTTTAAGGATTTGGGCTCGACTAACTTTTAGGGCAAAAAGGTGAGTCATTTCCCCAACTCGGGTACAACCCAATGGTTAAATCTTTTCCTTTATTTTCTCTCGAGAGGACACGTGTACGGCCCTAATGGACCCAAGTGTCTCTAAAGGAGCCGTAGATTTTTTAGGCTACAACATTTGCCCCTAAAAGGGTTTTTACTGTTGGCCTATCTGACGGTTAAGACTCTTTTACCCGAGGTGGTTAATTCAAATTCAAAAAAGAGGCAAAGACGCGCCCTTTTTTGGGCTTTATCGGTCATAGCTGACCGTTTTAATCTTTTCCGGTCATTCTTAACCGGTTCAGCGGGTTTTTTACCTCCCCTATATATATGCTTGGTGTGTCTTCATTTAATCATTTCACACCTTGAGAGAATTTTTCTAGAGAGAGAGGCTCTGCATTTTTCTAGAGAGAGAGAGCGATCGTCCAATCTCCGTTTTCTTCACCGAATTGTCCAAGCGTTTCGTCAGGTATCCTTTCTTTCTTCTTTTTTATTTTCCTTTATTCTTTATTTTTTCTTAGAAAATCAATAAAATGGAATCTTCTTCTCGCCAAATAATCCCGCCGACCAAGAGCTTGTCTTGACCCTAGAACCGAGAGTACTTCTTCTTCGGCACATTCTAGAGTTGGGCCTCTTCTGGCCGAGTATATATTTTTTTATGGTTTTGGCCGGAAAAGTCAGACGACCCAGTCTTTACCTGTGCAGGGTAATCTGGCGCGCGTCAAGCAAACGACCCGTCTAAGACGAAGAGTAATCCTCCCGACAGATAGTTCTGAAATGGAGGAATCTACTGGACGAGTTCCAGATGAGACGAGGGAGGCCCAAAGTGCTCAACCTTTGGGCGGGCCTCCTTCCCCTGACCACAGTTTTGGAGATCCTCAAATAAACCCTGAGGCCAGTCCTTCTGGCAGGGACATTAATATGGAGGAAGCCAGCGAGGACAATAACGGGAGTGAATCCGGCACTGCCGAAGAATCGGACGAACCCTCCACTACCTCGTCTGAGATTAGGAAACGCTTAGGTTCCCTTTTTGACCCTGACTTTATCTTAGTTAATCGTAAATGGTTAGAAAAGATAGGTCCTGACCCCAGCTACTTGCCTACTTATATGCCCATGCCGGGCTTTTCTTTCGTCATTCCTAATAAGAAGACCACAATTCTGAGTGCTCCCAAGAACCACTTTGCCGTTTACAAGCTAGCCTTGGACGTGGGACTGAGGTTCCCCCTCCACGATTTTATAGAACAGGTGCTAAGCAACATCGGCCATAATCAGTTGGCGCCTAATGCCTGGCATTACGTGCTGACTTTCATAGCCGTCTGCGAGCTACGCGGCCTAGCTCTTTCTCTCCAGGCCTTCACCCACATTCATTATGCGGCAAAGGTTCCAGGGGCTGTGGACGGAACATGGCTCAACATCTGCAACCGCCCCGGCTTTCTCACTGCTTGGGGCAAGCCGTCGAAGATGCACGACTGGAAACCCGACTTCATCTTCCTACGAGCGGCCAACGACTCCGCTACTAAGGGCTACCGGTTTTATAATCGAGCCGTCACGAATACTGGGCGAAAACAGTCTTGGTTGGAGTTGGAGGACCAGTTTGACGAAGAAGTGGTGGACTACTTTAGAATAAAGGAGTATTCCAGGCTGGGTCAGACATCCTTTAAAGGGCCAGCTAACTGGATACCCTTTAAAGAGATGTTTTATGACGATAACTTCTTGGTCGCCGCCGGGTTGCGGTTGACCGATGATAAAGGTATACATTCAAAATTTCCAAGTAAAATGCCTCGTCCATAGCCCAGATCGGACTAACCCCTTTTACTTCTTGCTGCAGATTCAGCCAGAGCACTTCTCAAACACTCTTGGACGGGAGACATCAGTATGTCCAAGTTCACTGACAACTTATGGAAGGAGTTCGCCAAGAATAGTGCTGAAACCCTGGTAAATAAGTTCTTTTTTTTTTTTGGATGAGGATCGTTCTGGCTCGTCAAATATCGATTTCAAATTCTTTGACGAGAATCACCCGAAGAAGGAAAGCGTCCAAGCTTGGACGGCCAAACTCTTTGGGCTCTTCTCGTCTGAGATGCTGAATGGCCTTGGACGAGGACCACTCGGGGTCGTCCAAGTTGATTTCCAATCCTTGGACGAAAATCACCCGAAGAAGGAAGGCGTCCAAACTTGGACGACCACCTTCTCTGGGCTCTTCTCGCGTGAGATGCTGAATGGCCTTAGACGAGGACCATTCGGGGTTCGTCCAAGTTGATTTCCAATCCTTGGACGAAAATCACCCGAAGAAGGAAATCGTCCAATCTTGGACGACCACCTTCTTTAGGCCCTTCTCATCTGAGCGATTTTGGTGGCCTTGGACGAGGATCATTCTGGTCCGTCGATTTTTGGACGGCTTCCTGCTTTGCACCATTCTCGTCTGGTCATAAATATTACTTTGGACGAGGTTCTCTTAGGAAAGGTTGTCCATACTTGGACGCCTTCCTTCCTTAGGTGATTCTCGTCCAAAGCTCAATAGTTTAATTATAGCTTTTGTTCTTTGGACGATCCGGTTAATAACTTGTTTATTTTTGCAGAATAATGCCCCTACCAACAAGCCCCCGCCTGGGAAGTCTTCTTCGGCCAAGAAGAGACCTACATCGGCCGTGGATCAGCCTCCAGCCAAAAAGACTAAGGGCTTTACAAGAAAGAAAACGGAGAAGACTACTCCGTCTGGCAAGGGAATTGGGGAGAAAGTCATGCTTCCTCCGAAGGATAAGGTTCTGAAAGAGGAGCCGTCCACTGCTTCCCCGGCTGCGGAGGAGAAAAGTTATGTTCCTGTTGACCAACTGGATGTAGTTCTAGTTGATCTTACTAACGTCGGACCAGACTCGGCTCTGGCACTGGTTATTCCAGAGCCGGAGATGGCTACATACACCCTACCCGGCCGCGGCTCGGCTAGCGAAAGCCGGGTCTCTCAGATGCCGTTATCCATTAGGACGGCATCCTTATCTTCGGGTGAGTCCTATTATCCTAATAGAGTTAGGACGGTGCGGGTCGGCGGACGGTCAATGTGTCCGTCCAACAGACAAACCATAATCATTCCTATCAAGAGAACTGATCCCCCCTCTTTCGATAAGGGCAAAGAACCGGCCTTCATCTCGCGGCCGTTCCCACGTAGACTAGGACGAGGAGTCTTCGCGCTTTTGCCAAGATGTCCAAAGCCGAGCGAGATCGGCCAAGCAGAGTCGTTTCAAATGCTACCCTGAATCCTATATAAAGGGGTTCAGGGGAGCATCAGCTGGGCATGTGGGCTACATTTCACAACTTGCTGCTGAGGTACAGTTTATTACCGCTGTTGTTTTGTACTTGTAAATTTTTTTTATTTTTTTATAACTCGTCTAATGACTTGTTTTGTTTTCGTTGTTCCAGCTTCTGGCTCGCAGTATTTTGACTGAGGAGTGGGCGAGGGAGCCTAGGAAGGAGAATAAGCAGCTCGTCCATCTGGCTACAACGGCCGGCGACAAGGCCATTCGTGATATTGAGATGGCGGAGACTCTTCACCGTCAATCAAGGGATGCTTGGGAGAAATATTCGGCCGAACTGGAGGCTAACAACCAGCAGATCTCATCACTATCAACAAAACTGTACAAGGAACAAGACCAATTGAAATTGGCCTTGGACACCGTCTCAGCCGAGTTGAAAGGCGAGAGAGATACCGCTCTCTTGGCTGCTGTTCAACTCAGGAGGGAAAATATCCTTCTAAGGGCGAGGACTGCTCGTCTGACCAAGGAAGCAGCCCAAACCTTTAACGACGCTAAGGAAGGTCTCAATCAGGTTATTGAGACTTCCAAAGGTTGGGCTGTCAAGGCCTTTGAAATGCTGGCAGAGCCTCATGAGGTCCCCAGCTTTGTTCGGCGTCTGGATTTCCAGGAGAGCGTTCACAACGCAATGGTGACTGCTGAAGAGCCTCCCGAATTCTTGGACTCGGATGAAGAGGTTGAGGATGAGGAAGAAACTCCTGAGGACGACCAAGAAACTCCTGCTGAATGAGATGTCTAGTTTTAGGTTTATTTTTCTAAGTTTCTTGGCTTGTTTGCCGTCGTAGCTTTGTCTCCTCTTGTTTTATACTAAGCTGTAAGCTATTTTGACCAGTATATAATGAAATGACCTTTTGCCAATTGCTTATCTTTTCATTTATTGCACTTAACTTTCCATCAAGTATAACTAAGACTCGTTCATCTCTTCTTGGACATTTTTGCAACTTAACGAAGCAATACATGCCTCTTACCCTTGTCTTTAGATGGCGTTCAAACATTCCGCAAATTAGCGCAAGTACAGATGGGACTCGTCTTACTTGTCTTTGGACTTTAAGTTTTGTGACGGAAAAGGTCAGTATCAACCTTGTCTTTGGACGATCATCAAACTTCCCAAAATGTAGTCGAGTATAAATCGAGACTCGTCCCGACTTTTGGACGGCTCAGGGCTTTGTAAAGGAAAGGGTACCATCCTTGTCTTTGGACGATCATCAAACTTTCCTAAATGAAACTAATTATAATTGTTACTCGTCCTTCAAACTTGGCTCGTCCAAAAAGTTCCGAGGTTATCCCCCCTTCTTAGACTTAGCGCATCCTTGTATTCTGGACGGGCCTTGTCCCAAGAAGGAAAACGGCCAATATTGGCCGAGAAACCCTAACCTCCTCTGTTCAGGACGAGCTTAGTTTCTTGTGTACGATTTATGTATTGCGGTTTATGGACGAGCCGTGCTATAGCCGGCTTCGTTGAGGAGGCAACCTTCGTCCTGAAGTAGCGAACCCTTACTAGGGCTTTTATTGCTTAGTTCGTCCTGGCCTTTGGACGACCTTTGACTTCCCTCAAAAGAGGCCATGGATAACTGTGGCTCGTCCTACAGACTTGACTCGTCCTAGTAAATTTCATGGTGTATAGCGTTATCCCCCCCTTCTTGGGCTTAGCTCAACCTTGTAATATGGACGAGCCATGCACCAAGAAGGAGAGCGGCCAACATTGGCCGAGTCCGCTGAAATTATTTCTGACGAGCCTTGGATTAATGGACGAACCATGTTTGGCCGGCTTCTTGAGGGAGCAACACTCGTCTTGAAGTAGCGGACCCTTACTAGGGTCTTTACTACTGAGCTGTTCGTGTATTCGAATGTAAGATTCCTTTACTAAGGGTTGCTTACTTCAGGGTCAGCTTTCTCTTAGAGACCTTGACGTTTCTCTTACTAGAGATTTTTTTCTCTTACTAGAGATTTTTGTCAATTTGTTGACCATATATGTGATCTAACCTTTAGGTTTATTACACTTTGGCCGGTCTCTTTGAGCGAGTGATGTTCGGCAGAGAAGTGAGCATTTTTGACACTCTATTGTTCTTTGTAATTTTGTCCAAGTTACCGTCACTTTTAGACTACGAACTGGTTAAATGCCTCAAAGTGAATCAACTTGGTAAAAAATAAACAAAGATGAGAAGGAAGTAGATATTGTATTATATGAATTTTGCTTGACTAAATGTCAAGATACATGTTTACAATTCATTTTCCCTTGTTTGTGCCATGGCACTTTTGAGTGATTACAAACTACTTGCCGTTTTTTCTGGCGATTGACTGAGTTAGACGTGGTACTTCTTCAAAGTGTCTGAGTTCCAAGTGCGCTGTATTGGTCGTCCATCCATATCTTGGAGACGAAAGGTTCCGCTTCGCACCTCTTGGACAATCAGATAGGGTCCTTCCCAATTTGGTGTTAGTTTCCCCTGCTCCTTAGCTCGTCCAACTACCTCCATCTTCCTTAGGACCAGGTCCCTTACTTTGAGTGGTCGTCTAGCGACTCTCTTGTTGAAGTCCCGAGCCATTCGCAACTTGTACAATTGCATTCTCAGTAAAGCATTGCCCCTGACTTCTGGTACTTGATCCAAAGTTGTGCGCAATGCAGCCCAGTTAGCATCTTCCCTGTAAAGCATGACTCGCAGGGTGGGTTCTTCAATCTCAATGGGCAAGACGGCTTCGGTGCCATAGACTAACATGAAGGGTGTCTCCCCTGTAGAGTTTTTGACGGTGGTTCTGATGGACCATAACACCAGCTTCGTAGTTCTTCAACCCATAGTCCCTTAGCATTATCCAACTTTCTTTTGATTCCATTAGATAGAATCTTGTTGAAGGACTCTACTTGCCCATTGGCTTGTGGGTGGGCGACTGCAGCGAAGTGGGCTTTGATTTCTCTTTCTACCAACCAATCTTTCAGCTTAGGCGTTTCGAACTGTGGACCATTATCAAAAACGATGGACTGCGGCGTACCAAAACGAGTTATAATGCTTTTCCAAATAAAGCCTTTGACGTCATTCGTTGTTATACCCCGCATGGCTTCAGCCTCTATCCATTTAGTGAAATAGTCCACAGCTACAATTACAAACTTCTTTTGCCCAGGCGGCTATAGGGAAAGGTCCCGGAATATCCATGCCCCATTTGGCAAAAGGCAGAGGGAACAAGATAGGAGTTAAGTAGTTGGACGGCTTCTGATGCAGATTTCCGTGCTTCTGGCAACTGTCGTACTTCTTTGCATAGACGAGAGCATCCTCCTTTAAGGTAGGCCAGTAATACCCCGTCCTTAAAGCCTTTTCTCCCAATGCTCTTCCCCCGATGTGAGATGCACAAGCTCCTTCATGGAGTTCCTTCAGAACCTCTAGACCATCTTCCCTGGTGATGCACTTGAGAAGAGGACGATTGAATGACTTCTTATAAAGGGTCTCATCCCACAGTTGAAACCATTTGTCTCGGGCTTTCACATACTTTGCCTCTACAGGGTCTGCAGACAGTCGTCCTGTCTTCTTGTACTCTATTATAGGATCCATCAAAACTGCCCCTCGGCTAAGAAATATGATTTGTTCTTTGTCAATGCTCTTTTTTGGTTTAACTTCCCAAAACACTGATCTTGGCGCATCACCTTCAGCCGAGCTGGCCAATTTTGAGAGAGCGTCTGCTTAAAGATTTTCTGACCTTGGTACTTGGTCGAGAACAAATTGTTTCAAAGGCTCAATCTCATCCTTGATCAGACGCATATATTTGCTCATTGATGTTTCCTTACATTCGAAATCTCCATTGACTTGACTGACGACCAAGAGAGAGTCCGATTTGGCCTCAATCTCCAGAGCTCCAGCCGCCTTACACATTTTGATCCCAAATGTAAGTGCTTCATATTCAGCTTCGTTATTGGACGCTTGGAATTGGAACCTTAGCGCATATTCAAACTTGTCTCCTTCTGGAGACTGAAAAATGATTCCCGCCCCACATCCGTTGGACAAAGGGACGATCCATCAACCATGAGCTTCCAATGCTTCCTCCCTTCAGCTGGATTAAGTATTGGTTCTATAGTTGGCCGAGTAAGCTCAACTATAAAATCTGCCAAAGCTTGCCCCTTAATGGCTTCCCTTGGTTCAAATGATATATCGAACATGTTAAGCTCAACAGCCCATTTTAGCATCCGTCCAGCGGCTTCCATCTTTTGCAAAACTTGCTTCAAGGGTTGGTCAGTGTAGACGAGTATACTGTGAGCCAAGAAATAGGGCCTTAACTTTCTCGCCGCCATGACGAGTGCCAACCCAAACTTCTCGACCGGAGTATACCTATTTTCCGCGTCCCCGAGCACATGACTCACGAAGTATATTGGGACTTGCACGGATTCTCTTTCAACCAAACAGACAAAGACTCACGAACTCGAGTGGACACAGCCAAGTATACAAACAGTTTTTCCCCCTCGGCTGGACTGACCAATCTAGGGAGCTGACGAAGGTGATCTTTGACTTGCTGAAGTGCTTGCTCAGCTTCTGTTGTCCACTCAAACTTGGCCTTCTTCTTGATGGTAGCGAAAATGTGATGGCACTTGTCGTCCGACTTAGACAAGAAACGTCCAAGGGCAGCTAAGCAACCCGTCAATCGTTGAACTTCCTTTATCTTTGACGGGGATTTCATGTCTAGGATAGCTTGGATCTTTTCAGGGTTGGCTTCTATTCCCCTCTGATCTACTAAGAAGCCTAAGAGCTTCCCAGACAAGACTCCAAAGACACATTTACTGGGGTTCAATTTTAGTTTGTATTTTCTGAGAGTTTCGAAAGTTTCTCTCAAATCACCAACATGACCTTCCTCTTGCCGAATCTTGACTATCATATCATCAATATATGCTTCCATGTTTCTTCCCAACCGTGGCCGAAAGACAAGATTCTCCTCCGTCCCAAAATACTCTCGACACTTATCAAGGCACGTAGTTTTAGATGATAAGTTGTTGTTTGGTTATCAATTGTTATTTTATTGAAAAGTAGATGTGATAGGAGTTAGTAGTTAGTAAAAGTAGTATTATTTTAAGGAGAGAGAATGTGGGCCATGATTAGAGTTGGTATGTAATAGGAGTGGTATTATTTTATTTGGAGGAGAGAGTGTGAGCCAATGTTTTAAAGGTAGAAGGATTAATAATAGTGGGTCATATCCAAAAATAGAAGTGTAAAGAGTATTCTGGGACAGATGAAAAAGGAAAGTGTAAAGAGTATTCTAGGACGGAGGGAGTATTAATCAATCTTTGAAAGGTGGCCGGCGCATTACGGAGGCCAAAAGGTATCCTCAGCCAGCCATACAACCCTTTCTCGATAATGAAGGATGTTTTGTCCTGATCTTCTGACCACATGGGGATTTGATGAAAGCCTGTATGCGTCCATGAAGCTTAACAAAGCATGGCCGGCTGTGGAGTCTACCAGTCGATCCAACTTAGGCAAGGGGAAACTGTCCTTGGGACAAGCCTTGTTGAGATCAGTGTAGTCCACACACATCCTCCAAGTGCCATTAGGCTTTGGCACCATGACCACATTCGCTATCCATTCTGGATAATAAGTCTCTCTAATGAATTTTGATTCCAACAACTTCTGAACTTCCTAGTCGACCGTCTGGTTCCTGGCCGGTCCTAGATGTCTTTTCTTCTGACGAACAGGTTTTAAACTTGGATCAACATTCAGCCGGTGGACGACTATCTCTGGATCAATTCCAGGCATTTCTTAAACACAATAAGCTAACACGTCTTGAAATTCTTTTAGCAAGTTGATTAAAAGGCCCCTCAAACCAGGAGAGAGTGAAGACCCAATCTTCAAGGTTCTTTCTGGACGGGCTTCATCCAAACAGACATCTTCTGGGGCTTCCACTGGCTCTGGACGTTCTAGTGCCAACCCCATGACGGCCATCACTTCTCTAGACGAGGGTGGCTCTTCCTTGACGGGCTCATACTTCCTTTTCTTGCTGGGAAGATGCTCTGACGTTTTCCTTGAGGGAGCAATCGGCGTCGGAGGACTCTCAATTGCCGTTCTCGGGAGGTCACTTGGTCTTTAACCATCTCGGACGCCTTCCTTTCGCCAAAGGCCTTCGTCTTATCTTTTCCAAATTCGAGACGGGTTCCTTCCGCCAAAGAATCTTCGTCTGGGTCTTCATTGTCTGCTTTCCATGACGACGGCTTTAGGGTAGTTAGGTAACATTCCCTAGCCGCTTGCTGATCTCCATACAAGGAGCCAACTTGGCCACCATCGCATTCAAACTTCATAAGCATCAAGTGAGTTACGATTATAGCTTTAACATGATTCAGAGTTGACCGTCCAAGTATGACATTATAGGCTCACAAATCTCGGACGACCAAGAACTTGATAAACAAAGTCCGCGAGGCATCCTTCTCTCCAACCCTGGACGGCAAGGTAACCTGTTCCCATAGGATGAATGATTCCTCCCCCAAACCCTATGATGGGATGATGGACGGGACCAAGTTCTTCTCATCAAACCTCAATCTAAACAAGCAATCTCAACCTTTTTGGAGTCAGTCTTCTTTGGCCGAGCAACCTCCTCAGGCTTCTGACTCGGGATGCTTCGCCTCCGCACATACTTCAGTGGCATGTATAAACGCTTCGGCTTCCCTTAGAGCATCGGCAAGAGTGGTGATTTTCTTCTTAACAAGATCGAACTTAAAACTTCCGGGTCTTAGTCCTCTGATAAAGGCGTCAAAGGCCACACCAGCATTGAGATCTTGAATCTGAAGGGCTTCTAGATTAAATCTTTTAACAAAACTTCTGAGGGCTTCCTTAGGTCCTTGGACGACCTTACCCAAGTGCATGCTTGTTTTCTGTTCTTACCGATTGGCAACAAAGTGACTAGTGAATAGGTAACTGAGTTCAGTAAAATTGTTAAATGAATTAGGGGAGAGATTGTTAAACCACTTCTGAGCTACTCCTTTAAGAGTAGCCGGGAAATTCTTACACCAAGTAGCATCATCCACTGCTTGGACGTACATCTGATGCTTATAAGTAGGGGTGTTCATAAAAAACCGAAACCGAAAAACCGGAAAACCGGTCAAAATGGGCGGTTACCGAACCGAAAAATTTGGGATTAAACGGTACGGTTACCAAACCGGTAAAAATTCACCTTAAACGGTACGGTTACGGTTATGATTTTTGAGTGAACGGTTAACCGAAAACCGAAATATTTTTTTTCTCTATTTTTATTTATTGTGAAATATTTTCCAACAACTACATTAATTCTAATATTAGTTACTAAGTAACAACAATTAGAGGAAGTATGAGATTATTGAAAAAATTTAGTACTAATTTAAACACTATAATTATGAAATGGAGTAAATTCTTAGTGTTATTATGTATTCTATGGATTTATTATCCACTTTATAATATATTTTATATTAGAATATATATAATATTATAGTATATACACACAAAAATAGAAAATATATATTTACATTAAGTAAAATATAATAATATAAATTGAATTACGGTAAATGGTTAACCGAAAAACCGTACCGAAAAAACAGTTAACCGTTTAGGCGGTAACCGGTTTAAACGGTTACGGTTCGCAAAAAAAGCGAACCGAAACTTTCGGTTACCGAACCGATATATTATTTCGGGACGGTTAACCACCCATGAACACCCCTACTTATAAGCGGATAGGTGATCGTCTGGATCAGTAGTTCCATCAAAGGGCTTTATAGTCGTAGGGAGTTTCACCTTTGGGAAGGGGGGCGCCTCCATGATCCCCGGCCGAGAATGGGGTCGGCCAGTTGATCCGGAGGGCTCCCAGCTGTCCCTCAATGGGTATGAACTCCTTTCTGTGTTCTTTCAACACAGGGTTAGATGAAGTGTTTGCAGGGGATGGACGCCTATAAACCATTGGCTGAACCACCGTTTTCTCTTGTCTTGGACGAACAAGAGAAGGGCCCAGACTTCTTCCTTCTGTTCTGGAAGGTATCCTCAAAGGAGGGTCTCTCAAGTATGGTGTAGACCCTGTGGTCGACCGTTGTAAAGCAACAACTTTCTTTGCCTCTAGGTACTCCCTGGCATCGGTTTCCATTCTAAGTGCCCATTTGGACGAACATTATCCCGGGTCCTAACCACCGTGTTCCACCATCTTCCTTCGCCGCTCACTAACTTCTCGTCGCTTTCTCCGGCTATTCTCCTAGAGGGTTCCCGACGAACATGTCAACTTGGACCCGGACGCGTTCTCCCGGGAACGGCCCCTAAGAGGAATGGATTGTTAGCCGCCGGCTCCGGATTTATATGAAAAAAACAACATGTTGCTCTTGATCTGTTCCTGGACGACTGCTGCCATCTTAGTCTGAAAATCATTCAAGACGTTCTCATGATGGGCAGCAGTCACTGGACGTTCTAGATTCTCCTGTATAACGGGTACTTGGCTTTGTCCAGGGACATTGATGATGGACGGAAGCCTATCTCTTCCTCGAGGCGGTCTCTCATGATCTATTGTATCTTCGACATTGATCTGAAAACTTTGATTTCTAGCCACGTTGGACGATTGACAGTCAGTCATCGTTGCGTCTTCCCATAGACGGCGCCAAATGTTTAGTATTCTTGTCCAGCAAGTAAGCTATGTGTTTAGCCTCCTTGTCCGGCAAGTAAACCAGTTTTCCTTAGATGTTCTTCACTTGGAGACTTGTGCAAAAATGTCTCGACCGCCCTTTCCGAACCTGAGCTTCGTTCCCGAACCTGCAAAAAGGGACCCACCCTGGAGGTTTGGGTGGTGGTTCCCCCTCCGAAACTTAAGTCAGATATCAGGAGTTGGAAGGAAAAAGTAGAGATAGAGAGAGAAAGTGAGAGAGTATTTTTACAGAGTAAGTTTCTGTTTGCATTGAATTATCTTTCTCCTGATTTCAGGGGTATTTATAGTGTTTGTAGTATGACTGCTATCCTTAAAAGTTGCCCTAGAATAGTGGCACCTGATTGGCTAGGCAATCAAACCATGACACTTGGCAGGCTAGGATTTGTGAGGGTTTATCAACCAATCACCTGCAGCCACCTTTAAAGATTTGGGCTCTGACTAATCTTTGGGCCATAAAGGTGAGTCATTTCCCCCAACTGGGTACAACCCAATGGTTAAATCCTTTTCCTTTATTTTCTCTGAGAGGACACGTGTACGGCCATGATGGACCCAAATGTCTCTAAAGGAGCCGTAGATTTTTTAGGCTACAACACCAGGTAGTCCAGGTTGGAGATTCACCTAGTAGTCATAAGGTTATAATGTTAAATCCTTTTAACTGCGGTGTTTGAGATATATAGATTCTATATTACCTTTCTCCCTATCGAGATAGTCGAGGTCTAAGAAGATTATTCTCTTTACCAATCAAAAGAAAAAAAAAAGATGAGTAATGATAAAAGCATACTTTTTAGGGATGGACAACCTTGGGCAATACTGGAGTAGTATAGTATATGTGTCATTTTGATGGAAATTAAAAGAGTTTGAAATTGATACGATACAATTAAGTGATTAACCAAGAACCTGATATAGTAAGTTGTTGTCAAGATACGCTCCCCTGTCTCGAGAAAAAAAAAAGATATTCACCATTGCGCTTAATAAATTTATTTTTGGGTTTTCCTTTTCAAAGTCAAATCTTGTAAATATAGACCATAAATGACCATAAATCACACCGAAATATAATAATAATAATAATAACAATAACATTAATAATAATAACAATAATAATAATAACAATGATAATAATACTAACAATAATAATAATAACAATAATAATAAGAAAATAATAAAAATAATAATAACAATAATAATAATGATAATAATAATAATAATAATAATAATAATAATAATATCAATTTGGGGATGTGGTGCAAAAAGGGTAAAGCGGAGTACAAAATAGGGGGAAGAAACTCCCCCAAGCTAGGTCTAACACCAATTCAATTTGAGATCTCAAACATTTATAGCCACTTTTTTTCTTTTTCACTTTGATTTTCAATTTTTGAACATCTTTTTTTTTCATTTTTCTCATCAATTTGCTCTTTCAATTTCTTTTCTTTCAACAAGAATCCAAATGAATCAATAAGAGATTTCTTTCTTTTCTTTTTTTTTTCCGCAATTTTCTTCATCTTTTGCAATTATACAAACACATTAACTCACTTTCACCGAAAGTCTTAGCATCAAAATAACTCGACTAAACACAACCTAGACATGTACTCTACTTTGAGGAAAGTTTGGCCATGACTTATTATGAGGGTTAAGCAAAAATAGGATAGAAAGGCTCAGATGGGTTGAGAAGCGGATAATTATGCGAGTATAAAAAGCTTTTTGGCTTTTGAGCTCCTAATTTTAGCAAAGTGAAATGCCCTAAATCATTCTTCTATTTAGTTCGGTCATATGCAATCTTTGGGAGCTAAATTGCAAGTCACAAGTTAGGCGATCAATGGTGAGGGTTGTAAATGAGTCTTACGAGGTTCGTGGGCCCTCCTTCCGGGTTCATCGCACAAGGGATAAGGCAATCCAAGCAACCAACTCGCCTAATTTCAAAAAGACTCTACCAAAATTTATCAATCTCAAAGATCACCTAAAGTCACAAAGAAGGCTTGTAAAACCATCAAGTCAAATGCAAAGAAGGTCTTCCAATCAAGTTATGAACACTCTTAGCAACATATCGTGCATGCAACCAAACTAATCTAAATGCATAAAAAAAAGTAAGAAAAGAAAAAGAAAATCTTTTTGTTAGTTTTTTCTTTTGCAAACCTAACATGCAAATACACTAATATGAACCTAATTAACATGCAAACACACTAATATGAACCTAATTACAAAGAGGAGGAAGAAAATTTTGAGATAGAGAGAACACATGCTACCTTCCCCAAGCTTAATACAAACTCCGTACTCGGAGTTGACAAGCAAAGAGAAAGTAGGGGAGGAGGTAAGGGGTTTGAACTCTACCTTGGGAGGAGGCTTAAAACTCTCCTCTTTATCGCGTGGATGTAGCAAGAACCTCAAATGCTTCTTCATGTGCATCCTCAACGGTAGTGCTATTAGGAAGCATGGAGAATTCCTTAACCTCTTCCATGTCCAAGCACACATCAATTATTGAGAGATACCATGTGAAATTCAAAAACTCAGGATGATAACACTAAATTAAAAATTAAATGTCAAAATTGTGGAATATCATGTAGAATGATCGAGAAATGTATTCAATAGACTCAAATTAAAAGATGTTTACATGTTTCGAGAGAAAAATGAGAAGAGAGAAAGGAGCCCAAAATAGTTATCTTTAAAACTCCATCCACTCCAACATACTTGCAGGCTCCAACACTTTATTTTCTAAAATCAAACTTCACACATTCGAAACATATATTCTCACCAACATACAAGGAAAAACACAATCCTTATAAACTTAATCTAATCACATATACTCAAAATATCAACAGTCAACACTTCTATTATCATCCCCTCATTTTTAATCAAAGATCCAATAATCAAAACATTGCATTAAAGACCAATCAAGCAATACAAATCTTACAATCATTTTTCTAAAGGAAGAAACAAACTAACAATTCCCCCAATCAATTCCCACCACAACAACGTCCAAAAAGTACTACAAACCATTCAGTTATTACTACATGGCCCAAGCCCAATCAAGTATAACAACATTCAAGGCCCGTCCATAATTCAGCCAGAAAAAACCCTGATAATTCCAGAAACTCCTACCAATTAGGGAAAAACAAGAAGAGACACACAAAAAAGAGAGAACAAACAAAACAAAAACAAAAAAGCTCAGAAAAACCACAAAAATGGCGATTGCAACGTCATCATCTTCTCTATTGAAGACGCTTCTAGATCCAAAGAAGAACATCTTTGCTGCTATGCACAAGAGCGCAACCGACAAACGTCTTCGCAAATATGGTTTCTCTCTCTCTTCAATTTTTTTTTGAATTTTTTGTGATTTTTTTTTTGATTTTTTTAGCTAATTTTTGGTTTTGATGTTGTATGTTTGATTTGATTTTAGGTCTGAGGTTCGACGATTTGTATGATCCATTGGAAGATCTGGACATTAAAGAAGCCCTAGATCGTCTTCCTCGTGAAATCGTCGACGCTCGTAATCAGCGTCTGAAGCGCGCTATCGACCTTTCTATGAAGCACGAATATCTTATTGATGATCTCCAGGTTCGATGATTTTTCCTTTTTTTTTTTGGCTTCAAATGTCTTCACGAGTATAGTTGATTTTTTTTTTGTTCTTTTAAATAATATTTGTGTGTTGATGATTTTTTTATCTTGTTATGAGTAATTACTTGATTTGCATTTACTTTGATTGTTAAGCTGCAATGTTAATTAGTAGTGTAGATTGTTGATTTGAATTTGAAAATTGAATTTCTTACTAATGTGTGAATTTTTATTTTTATTTTTTTGAGGATTTGGAATTTGAGTTATGAGTGAGGGAGATGGAAGTGAATGTTGCTTGAAATGGCTAGTAGGTTGTTATTTACTGGTGGAAGTATGCAAGAGTATGAAGATTTAACGTAATCAGTGTTATCATGTACTTGCTGCTTGCGTTACGTGGGTTAGGAGATTAGCAGAATGAAGGTTAGGTATAAGGCAAGACTATTTTGGACTTTCTAGACTTTGCTAATTGAGCATACTGGATTGTTTTTCTCGTTGTTAGTATTTTTTTTGGGGGGATGAAAAAGTTGAGAGTTGATGAAGGCACATAATTGTTTGTTGATGGGAACCATCATTGTACTATAGTATAGGAAATTAGAAATCACTCTTGGTTTATATTGCATTTTCAAATGCGACTTTTAGGAGAAATAACCTTTGTAAAAAAAATCCTTGGTGGTTGCTTGAGAAGAACGGGAAGTTGAGAATTTGGTTAAATTGATTGGTAAGGGAGGATAGAGATAGGACGTAGGAGCACAAGTATTGCTTGTACTTCATGTAGGTTTGATATTTGACTTGGAAAGTTCATAATAGAAGTGACATATGAGTAGTAGATAGTAGTTTGATAAGGTTGATTCTAATTTTCTTGATGTGATTATAGTACTTTAGGGGACTGTTTATCTTGAGATTATTGATAGATGATATCATTTATCAACAACTACAGGTTTATGTAAGATGTACTTTTTTTGTTCTTTTTCTATTGCAACATATGAGTTTTCACATTTCCAATACAAAATTTTAAATTACTACAACAACTACTAAGCCTTATTCCCAAAGTGATTTGGGGTCGGCTAAACAAAATTTTAAATTACTAATATCTTTTAAATGTCTTTTATTAAAAATTAATAAAAAATCGACGTTGTGAAATTATATACCGATACGAATCTAACAATACCCTACATGACTATTAAGCTTACATAAATATTACAATAAATGGTGAAAGGTTAGTGTGTGAATATTGTAAAGATCCATTTGTGGCAATAGAGAAAAAACGGAGGAAGTATTAAATAAGTTTCATGAGTTGCGATGATTGATTGCAAACTTCTCTTTAACACCAAGACTTCGTAAATAAACTAGCTATTTATGTGTTAGATAGATTGTCTCCAAGCTCGTAATACTACTTGTGATTTCTAATATTCTTTTTTTGGGTGACAATACTTTGATCCTCACCAAGCTAATTTGAGCAGTTAGGATTTGTTTACATGCTCTTTGATACTAATTGAATTGATGAGTGATTTGAGGGTTAACTTTTGGAAATAATGTGTTTATTTAAGTTGGCAATGCCCTAAATTTGCGAGGTTTGGTGGATATTTTGATAGGGGGTTGCTTCTCTAGTCACATTATACTTGTTTCTTACATGTTATCCTTTTACAACAAAATCATATGGATCCCCATTAATTTGGAAGTTTTAGAGAAGGCTAGAAAGATTGTGATCGAGCCTTTACAAAGGAGATTGATTATTTTATATAACCTTCCCATTTATTCTATGTTGTGTTTACCATCCTTATAAGTCTTGTAGATAAGTTGTACGCTTTTTATGGTTCAAGAAGAGTGATTTATGTTGTAATTGGATGAATTGGGATGTTCTTTGGAAGAAAGTAAGAAAAAACTTTAGTAGAAGAATTGGTTAGTGGAGCAAAAGATTTTCCACTTCCATGCTGGTGTTGTTTTGATAGCTACTTTGTTCAGCTTGGAAAATTTTAAGTCTTTGGTGGGAGTGGGGGTATAAAGTTGTTCAAGAGTGGACTTTTGGCACAATGCTCTGTTGTGGTGGGTCACCCTTGAAAGCTCAATTTCTAATTTGTTCAAGGGTGGTTGTTCTTAAAGAAGCTATAGAGAATGAGGTGGCGTTATGTTCTAGTACTCAAATGGATTAGGACTTATTCTTCTTTGAATGTCTAAATTCTTGAAATGTGAGGCGATGTGTATTGTACTGGAATGCCGTCTAAGGTATAAATTGATCGTAAGGGATGATTTTTTTTTTTTGGTCCTTGGTAATATTTTTGACACTTAGTTCGTCTTTGTTTGGATATAGTCACCGTTGAGAGCTCAATTTCTAACTCTTTAAGGGTGGTTTTCTCTAAAGAAGCTATAGAGGTGAGATGTGTTATTATCTAGTGCTCGAATGGATTAGGACTTATTGTTCTTTGGATGTCTAAATTCTTGAAATGTCAGGTGATTTATATTCTGCTGGAATGCTGGCTAAGGTATAAATTGATTGTAAGGGATTTATAAGTGACTTCTTAACCCTCAATAGTGTTATTAGTTATTACTTCATCCGTATGTGAAGAGTTGAATATTAAGTTTGTATTTTTTTATCGTATGATTTTACTAATTTTTACTTAAAGAGCGTTTCACGTGGGATCTTGTTTTATTATTTGTTGTGTGTATATTTTCAAACAAATTTCGTTATAAATTTAGAGTGTATTTGAAGATTTAAATGGCCAAAGGCGTATCTTAGAAAGCATGGAGAAGTGTAAGATTTCAATTAGTTACAAACGGTGACTACGAGGAGTACCTGTTAAAGAGAATATTTCTTCTGGCTATGGTCCTTTAGATTATTACTGAAGTTCTTGGCCTTTTTTTGTTCTCTACTAATAGTAGGTCTGTGAGCTGTAGAATAAAGTGAACTTCACAAATTGCAGTATGAATATTATGACACGAAACATCTGCTTGCTTGTGCAGATCTAGAATTCATCTATGTTACTCCGACACCTTCATTTACCTCAAAAACGGGGGGGCGGGGGCGGGCGCCGACACGACACTTCACTTGGATCTTTTATTTTAAACTAAAAACTTGATTTTTCCTATAAAATAAACTGAGCTACATTCGAACACCCGTATCCGAGTAGACACTCAATCCGTGTCTGAGTAACATAGGAATTCATAGTGGTCCGACTTAAATATCATATTAGTTTTAGGTATATAGTTGAGGACCCTTTGACCTTTGTGCATAATTCTTATGTTATACTTCCTTCTATTGCAATATATAGATTTCTACACTACTCATAGACTACCCTTTCACCATCTAATTTTATTCTCATGTAAGCTAAATTATAGCCCCAAATCACTTTGGGAATAAGGCTTAGTTGTTGTTGTAAGCTAAATTATAGCCATGTGGGTTTTAAAGTTTTTTTATTCTTCTTGATATATAATTTCAAAATATCAACTTTTTATAATTTTTACTAAAAGGTAATTAAAAATATTAATGAAAAAATATTAATGATTGATGTTTTACATTGGCATGCATGAAAACTTATATGTTGCAATAGAAAAAGATGGAGGAAGTAATATAACTTTGAGCATTTAGATCTTGTTCCTAACCTGCTTTGGCTGTACAAATTATGTAGCTTTCATGATCTTTCAGTGAAGTTTTGTAGTTGAGTATACAAGTTTAAGATGATGCATTATTGAATGTTAACTTTCCTATTGGATGTAGAGTTTGGAAGCTCAACTTACTCCTATTTTTTTAGTTATTCCACTTTATCTTTTGCACTATTTAACAGAACCCATTTTGACCCTTTCATTTTACTAACATGTAAAAGCAAATATTACCATGAAATATGTTAGATTTATCTTTGTATGTAATTTCAAAATATCAACTTTTTTTTTGTAATATTTAATTATTGGTAATTAAAGATACTAATGGACAAAGTTGTGCATCAACGAGTGAAAGTCAAAGTAGAACAATTAAATAAAAACAGAGGGAGTATAAAGTTGCTCAAGCTCTTGTACATCTCTATTGCATTTCGGACATGTAGTACGGAAGCTAAGAGGTGCGTTGTGTTGCTTTAGGAAGGCCCATGGTAACCTTTTTTTGGGGCTTTATGCTAACTTGTGATAATACCTTTGAGTTTGCTGAGAAACTTAAAAATTTGTTTCCGATGTACAGTGTTGGTAATATATGTGAAACTGTAGGTATGAAGTAGTTGTTTCTTTATTACTGACATGGGGAAATTTGGTCGTTATAAATCTCTTAATAGTCAAACAAAACCTAACTAAACCATTAAACTAGGTAAAGTGGCAAGTAAGGGTCATTCTTCCACAAGGACTAAGGAACACCGAAATGTGTTAACTAAATAATAACAGAAAAAGAGTCGGAAGGTGTCAACTATCAGCTAAAGTCTATTGAACTAAACTAAGTACCAAAATCAAATAGGATTAGGGAAAGCGATCCAATACCAACCAATCATGATTTAGGGAATTAGAAGGGTGAAAAATGGAGGAAAGAAAACCAAACAACTAATTGAGGTTATTGACTCTTAACTAACTCTAAGCCCTCTCTCAAGGATGCATAAAACTACTAGATCACATAATTAAGCCGCTCTCATGGTCTCAAACATGCAACCAAGGGATAATCACAATGTCAATCCACAACTCACTCAAATCTCAATCTCATGAGTAATTAAGCAAGATAATAGCATAAATATCAACCTTAATCTCCTCTCTCGACTTGATTAGGGCATCAATAAAACAAACACCCAAGTGGCCAACTAGAATGCAAGCAAATAGTAATCATACCATTAATCAATTAAGAAGCCTAATCAAACCCCTAATTTCATATTCAAACACCCAAAATCAGTCCTAGTTGGATTTTCACCCAAACTTTAACCAACAAACTACTCCATAAATACAAAAATGGGGACTTTAGAGAAATTACCAACTAATAACATGATACTAAACACATCTAACATTAAACTAAACAAAATAAACCATAAAAAATTAGACTAAGCAATTAACAACTAATCTAATAAAACAATTAAAATAAAGCAATAAAAAAGGAGATAGAGTAAGAAATGTTCATTGGTTGGTTGTAGAACTTCAATACAAGTTGTCACTCCTTGAATTTTAAATTCTCCAATCTCTCTTTGAGTTTTCTCACTTTCTCTCTCTAACCTAAACTATGAAGGTTAATCCTCCCTAAAACCCTAAAAACTCTAAAAATAAGAGTGGTGAATGAAATAATAAACCTGGCTAAAAAAAAACTTATTCATCTCAAAAATGAGGGTTAAGAATATTTATACTACTCTAAATACATAAGATAAAAAGAAAAGGGGGAGAAAATAAAAAGAGAGAATGAATAAAAGGAAATGAAAGAAAAAGGAAAAGTAAAATAAAAGGAGTAAAAAGGGGAGGAAAGAAAAAGGGAAAAGAAAAATAAAGAATCAAAAGAGTAGTACAGCAGTACCATTTACATCTGGAGAAAAGAAAAAATGGAAAACACAAAATCCAAACAGAACCCCACCCCCACTTTGTCTTCTTCGCTGCTACTCCTCGCCTCCTCCTTTGTACTCTGCTACACTTGACTCAAATCAGGCCGTTGGATTCGGCTCTTCATTATCATTCATAAACGCTCGACAATCGTGGCCATCGGTGTTTCTTTCTCAATTCCATCTCTTTGAGTTTCAATTTTCGCCATTGAATTGCTCCAATAAATCACAGCCATTGAAGTATTTAATGACTTTGTAGCACGTTTTTCTTCGAGCGTCCGCTCGTTGCTTATACATTCTGGAACTTCATTGTTTTGTGGAAACTTCAAACGGAGCGCCCGCTCCGTTTTACCGAGGAGCGCCTGCTCCTCTTGCCTGGGACAAATATGTGGGTGAGCAGAGGGTGGCGACTTGGTGCTGGATAGGGTGGTGGTGGTGCTGCCTGGGAGGGCTGAGGGAGTTAGTGGTTGCTTGTGATGGTGATGTTGTGGGTTGTGAGGGTTAAGAAATGGTTTGGTGTAGGATAGGTGGGATATGTGGTGTAGGATAAGTTTTGCATTGTAACTCCAAATCAAACCACACAACTATTCTATCTTTGAAACTCGCAAGTCCAAAACGCACACCTACAAGCAAAACCAAAATACGAGGGAAGAAACGAGATATAGAAAAGAAATAATATATAAAAAAGAAATAATAAAATTAAGAGTGACTAAAAGGGATAAAATAGGAAATTAATCACACAAAGAAAACAAAACTTATCCATCTAAAATTAATAAAACAAAAGAAATAAATAAAGTATGAAATTAAGGGCTAAAATCTAGTAAATAACACTAATTAAATTATTAAGCTACAAAAATATAAAAAGAAGAAATCAAAGGCTAAAATAGATTACAATAGATAAAATAGACAAAAATAAAATACAAAAATAACTTGAAAACTACCCCTAGAAATGACATAAATGTCACTTATCAATTACTTATGTATTGGTTCCCTAATTCAAGCTTTTGGTAATTTGTCTCCTTGTAGATGCATCTATATTAGTAGGTTTGTCATATGTGCTTCATTCATAGAATTTGGCAACTGGTGACCCCCCTCCCCCCAATAAACAACAAAGACCTGGGGTGTAAACACATTATGGTGACTCTGGCCATAAGAAAAAAAGAATTTGTGAAGAAGTTTGTTTTTGCTATGAATCATATGATTGGAAGATAAACTGGATTCTCTAAGACTTGGAACGGGTGGCAAGCATGTGAGCATCTTTGATGTGGAGGGATTATTTTTACTCGTTACTTTTTTTAGAACCACTCTAGCTATAAAATTTCTAAAGTAAAGTGCTTTATCCTTGGTTTAGTGAGTTGCGTTTAGCATGTCCAACAGTCCACGCAATGAGTGCTTATTCCCTCCCATCTCTATCAAAACCTAATTCTTGTCAGGTACGACCTACTGGACCTTTGTTCAGGATTATTAGTGGATTGGCATAATGTAGAATATTTTTTGCTAGTTCCTGAGGAATCCTGTTCTTGAATTTTTTTATTCTATTCTAATCTTTTGCATTCTATGTTTTGGAAGAAAAAGTAACTCTTAGTTGGCCTTGAGAGAAAATTTGCAGTCTTAACTGTGCTAGTGTTTTCTAATATTTGATCGCATATTATAGTTTTCCTGAATATACAGAAATTCACTGATGCTTTTAGCTTTGGGAAAGTCCATTCGTCTAGTATTTCTGAACATGGGTTCCTAGTTATTTTAGCTGACCATGATTTAGTCATATTGAGTAATCATCTCTCTTGTGTGTTAAGTTTCTGAGTTTAAGAAATTTTTGAGGCCTTCATATGAGCTTATAACATGTGTGCTCTTTTGCAGGCTATGCAAACACCCTTCAGGAGCTACATTCAAGAGATGCTTGCTCTTGTAAGCAATTTTAAACATTTCACATTTTGGCCTTTAAATTTGGGTAAATAGGTGTTCGCTTTCTGTTGGTTATGATATCATAAATACGTACGGAATCTGCCAGTGGCGACCCCAACTGTGAGCTGATAATGTTTTAAATGAACATGTTTCTAGGTTGGCAGGGTAGCATTAGTACTACTGTTGAAAAAAAATCGCAGAATCTCGTTTTAGCTAATGTTGAAGATAGTTTTTACGAAAAAATGGATACCTTGCCAGTAAGTTGATGTTGAAATTTGGTTAAGAAATCAAAAATCTTGAATCTCTTCAATATTTGTATTAACAAATCACATTGGTGGGGCCATCACAAGTGTCACTAGCTGTGCAATTTCAGGCTTATATATAATGGACCTGGAGATTAGTATCTGAATTTCTATCTTTGCATGGGGTGAAATTGATGGTTGATAAATCCAGCAATCTCTTATATCTAAGTTTCTTTGTTGTTTCGATCAGGCCTTTATTATGATTTTATCACCTGTAGGCTGTAGGAATCCATTTTGGTTGATGGCTGATTATAGCAGCAATCTCTTGTATACAATCTGGTAGAAACTAGAAAGACAGTTGTGAGATACTGCTGCATGGGGGTGAAATTGATGGTTGATAACTCCAGCAATCTCTTATACCTAAGTTTCTTTGTTGTTTTGATCAGGTGTTTATCATGATTTCATCACCTGTAGGCTGTAGGAATCCATTTTGTTTGATGGTTGATTAAAGCAGCAACCTCTCATTCTCTTGTATACAATTTGGTAGAAAGACTAGGAACTTGGAAAGTTGTGAGTTGACAATTCTTTATGGCTCTTTGATGTTATGGCATCATGGCATGTTAATGTGTTGCTGCTAATGGGTTCAGGTGAAGCGCGAGAGAGAAGAGCGAGAAGCTTTGGGAGCCTTGCCTCTGTACCAGCGATCGATTCCTTGAGCATGTCGGTGCATGTTGCAGCTGTGGCTGTGGCTGACTTAAGAACTGAACACCATATGAATTTTTTGAGGTTAATCTATTACTTGAGAAGCGCAGTTAATGTATCAGTGAGATTTTTCCTTGTTTCTCGCCTTGTGCACATTTCGTCTTTTGCTGTAGTCAAAAGTTCATTCATAATAAGCATTGTTTTCGATGAAGTGATGCTGAATAATATTTGTATTATGTTTCAAAACTTATCAATCACGTTTGTTAAGTTTGTGCTACTTGACTTCGCTTGGATAGGGCACAACAGCACAAGCTTCTCTACAACGGTGGACAACTGTTAATGAGCCTTCTCTTCTCCACCCTTAACAATGAGCAAATCTACAAAATGTTTCTAAAGCATGGCTGTTTGTAGATAGAATATTGATTATCATAAATTGGATGTAACTAGAAGAGAGACGTACGAAAAATAACATAAATAGAGAAATGACATAAAATCACAAAACTACTAGAGATTCAAAGAAAGATGATCTGGTTTGCAAGCAAATGCTTTTCGAGTATCTCCTGCATAATGTATATTACTAACGATTAACTGAGAATATCAAAGTGCTAAATGGTCAGTTGTGGTGCTAAATGGTCAGTTGTTACTACCCTCATTTGACAATGTACTTGAGAGAAAAAAATGATTGTTGCATTTGTTTCATGTTCTTCATTCGGTTTATTTCATAATTGCGACATTTGGCTTTTATACTTTCCATGTCAATGTCAATGTCGTAAATCAAAATTAACAGATAAGAAAATGATATTGACACCCTTTGTAATTTTTAACTAAACAATATTTATAGAGTTTTTTGCGGGGATATACCAGGGTAATAGGGCATTTTGTGGGGATATACCTCACTAATTTTTTTTGGTGAGAATATACCAACCTAAATTTAAGTTTTGTTAAAAGGTACCAAAAACACTACTTCCGGCGAGAAAGTCAAATTTCCAGCCTTTGACTTGGTAACTTAACCCTAATTTATACCCTATAACACAAATTGAAACCACATAATACAATTGAAGAACACAAGAAGTAAATTGAATTGAGATTAAAGCTAAAATAAGACATCATACCTTGCAATTGATGATCTTGGGCTGCTCTTTCTTGCTGAATTGAAGAGCGTTCTTTTTTCAAGGTTTAAGGAGAGGGAAATGTTAAGGGAGAGAATTCTTAAAAAAATTGTTAAAATAAAACATTTCAATAGTATGCGCGTGGTTGAGGGGGTAAAACACAACATTTGTGGCTCACTCACGAGTTCCTAACAAGTCAAAGGTCGAAAATTTGACTTTCTCGCCGGAAATAGTGTTTTTGGTACCTTTTAACAAAACTTAAATTTAGGTTGGTATATCCTCACAAAAAGATTTTAGTGAGGTATATCTCCACAAAATGCCTTATTACCCTTGTATATCCCCGCAAAAAACTCATATTTATATGGTACTTTCTTGCAAAATGACTCTTACAGATAGTATTTACATGGAAAAAAAATTTTAGTTGCTCACCAGCTCTCACCACACTAGATAGTAGATATCAGTAAAACTATATAATTTTGCTAATGGAATAACACTAGGATAGTATCTCTAAAGCATGTTCGGTTCAACAAGTTTGAGCTCCAAGAAATGAATATATGTTCTCTTTCTTCTTGTTTGGTGCAACCTTTTCTCAATCCATTACCATTTAATTAGGCTATGTTCTGCTCAACTATTTAAATAATTTTTAGCAAAAGTAAGTTAAATTCAGCAATAATAAATTAAATTTAGCAAAAATCAGATCAGCAGAATAGGACCTTAATTAGTGGTAATAGATTCTTCTAGTTTATTACCTTTCTTTCCCCTTCAAGTAACAACATCCATTTCTTGGTTGTAATTGTTACCCTTTTTTTTGTTTCATGGCTTGAACCTAACATCAAATACTAATAATATTTTTTGTTACTATTTTTCTCGTCTATTTGGATCCAGTTCCTAACTTGAACCAAACAAGCAATCGATATACCTTTTACCAATTGAAAAGAAATTGATGAAATTATGAAAAATGAAAATAAAAGATGTAAACAAAACATGCGTTCCCACATTCACACTTGGGATACTGGATAACCAAACAAGCCCAGATAATATCGCAATTAAATATATTCTGGTTTCATACAAATAAACTAAAGAAAATGAAAAAAAAAAATCTTAAAAAAACCCCGAAAACTCCACCTCCAACTCAATCTCCAGGGAATGAAATGATTATGCTCTTCGTGGGTTTGACAACTGGCATCTTGATTTTTGAGTTTTGCTAACAAATTTGCGATGGAGCCCCCTTCAAACATAGGAATATGATGTGTCGTCATCACAATAAATAAGTCCATCAGGATCCGGTTGGCATCGTTGATAAATCAAAGGGCAACCCCGAATAGTCATTTTATGAAGCTTTGGTGGTGGGAAATTGACACCCAATGATTCGAGCTTCCGACAATAGCAAATTTCAATTTCAGTGAGGTTAGGAAGGTCAGAGCATGACAAGGATTTCAAATTCTTGAATTCCTCGATATATAAGTAAGACAAGGAAGAGGGAAGATGAAAATCTGGTTGGGGAATATACACTACTGTATCTGCAGCGCTGCATATGTCATCGAGTGTAAGAGATTTAAGAGAAGTAAGGAGGTGAAGTTTCCACTCTTGAATTGGCTGCTCTATTTTGGACTCAAAGATAATCAGGGTCTCAAGATTTGGAGGCAAGCCATCAGCTAAACTAAATAGCGCCTCACATAGTCTAATATCCAATCTCTGGAGCAAAGGGCAGCTTGGAAGTGACAATCTCTGCTTCTGGCATGATTTAAGCATTATCAGCTCTTTTAGGGATGGGAGGTGGGAAGGTAAGTTACCCCGTAACAATGGACAATTGTCTATCTTCATATATTCAAGGCAGGGAAATACATTGCTATTGTCAACTGATGGGGCCAACCACTCCTCCCAACCCTTCATATATTCAAATTGTAGCATTTTCAACGCAGGAAACGGATTGGAACAACCATTATTGCCGTAAAATTCAGCGCCTACAGTCTTAATAACATCCATCTGTCCTATTATGATCGCATTCAATGAGGGTAGCTGCCCTAGTGCTGGTAAGAATTCACATCTCTTACACTGATTTAATGTTATGACAACCATATTAGTGTAAGAGGGATTTCCCAACCAAGCAGGGAATGCTAAGCCTCTGTACCCTTCCAACTTTAATTCTTTGATGGATTCTGAAGGCTGCAATCGATCAAGTACATCTTTTTTAATGTTGTCATCAACATCATGGGTACCAGCTCCCCAATACATTTTCCACTTATCAAGGCCTGTCTTTTCGTGCAACCTTGCTGCTTGTGCTTGTTCACTACTACACACATTCTCTAGGCCCTTGATTTCCAGTGAGCCACGGAGGCAATTCAAGTTCTTCAATTCACTTATTCTTCTACCAGACTCTCTTCTCAAAGTAAATCCCTTCAATGTCTGCAAGTTTGTTAATTTTCCGATCCCCAGCGGCATCTCCTCTAGTAAATTACAATAAGAAAAATCAAGGTGCCGAAGTTCAATTAAAGGGGCTACATTTGGGACAATCTGCAGAAGAGACGAACAACGTTCCAAAACCAGCGTCTGGAGATTGCAAAGCTTGGTAGTGGACTTTGGCAATCTATTTAGTTCTGTATTCCATGAGAGGTCAAGAAGCCTCAACTGTTTCAGATTACCAATACTATTTGGTAACTCAGTTATTTCCGCGTAAGACATAGATAACAAGTGTAAGTATTGAACCGATGGAATATCAAATCCGAGTTGGCATAGGAAATGGATCATATTTTCTACCAAAATAAGCAAATGATCGTACTGGACAAGTTTCTTTGAAGTCCAGGTTTGATCTTCCAAAGATTTCTTCGAGAGAAAGACCAATAACGTGTCCCGAAAGAAAGCTTTTGGATATTCATTGTGCAACAGACTTCACCAAGCGACCCATTGAGCTAGGTCATGGATTAGGTCATGCATAATGAAATCTTTAAGATAAATATTCATTGGACTTGGTTCAAATAATGATCTTGATACTAGATCAAGGAAATAGTCACGACCAATATCTTCCTTGCACTCCTTGTTGTGCTCTGGCAGTAAGCCTTCTGCTATCCACATTAATACAACATCCATCTCCTTGAATCTATAATCTTTCGGGAATATAGAACAATAAGCAAAGGCACGTTTTAGGTTTTGTGGGAGATGATGATAACTAAGCCTCAAGACTGGCAGAACACCACATTCTTCACTCCAAATATTGCTCTTTAATATCCTTGCCCAATTACTCTTACGCTCTCTCCTTAGGAGACCTCCTAGAGCTTTTGCAGCCAAAGGCAATCCTTTGAACAACCCAACCAATTCCTTCTGCATCACAATGAGGTCTTCATCTACGACTGCATGCTTCTGAAAAAGAAGCCAACAATCATCATCTGATAAAACCTTTAACTTGATGATGGGGCTTTGATCTGGTCTTTTAACCATGTTCTTTGCCACCGTCTCCATTCTGGTCGTGATTAGAACTCTACTTCCACTCTTTGCTGCTGCAAAAGGGGTCTGAAGTTGGTCCCAAGGATCATATTTATCACTCCAGATATCATCAAGAACGATCAAGAATCTTTTGTCTACAAGCAGGTTCTTTAATTTATCTTGTGCCTCATCTAGAACACTGAAATTACATGTATCATGAGTGGCTGAATTGATAATGCTCGTCGTCACTTGTTTGACATCAAACTCATCTGAGACGCACACCCATGCTTTTATATCAAAGTGAGCCTTCACCTGCTCATCATTGTATACGGCTTGAGCAAGGGTCGTCTTCCCAATTCCTCCTGTTCCAACGACAGGAATTACAGTGTAATTTTCACAAAATGGCTCATCTGTCTTTAATAATCTTTGGATTATCTCATTTTTCTCGTCGTCCCTCCCATATACAACTGGCTCTCGTATCATAGATGATGTTTCCCTCCGCTCTTCATGTTGCTCTACCCTTGAGTGTGTCTGCGGTGACAGAGCCAAAGACCTTACCTGGTCCACAAGATCTTCCAAGCGATTGCTCATCTCTTCAATGCTAGTTGAATACTTTGTGCTCTTCCTATTTAAAGCTGCAGAACCACAAGAAAGACAGCTTTGTACCTGACATAAGTTATTTATTGTGAGAGTATTAGTGAAGGTAGTTAATATCTTTAAATTAACTATCAAAAAAAAATCTCTTTAAATTTGGAGAAAAAAAGAAGAAGAAATGCTAAAAATAACAGAGAACTGTTAGAATCCAACAAAAAAGGTTACAGCCCCAGAGCCTAAGAGGCTATACAACTATACAAGTCACAAAAGACTAACGTGAAACTAAACCTATATGCCAAGGAAATTGATATTGAGGTATTTCGTAACACCAAAGTGAATTTGATTCCCTAAAAACCATCTAACAAAAAAAACTGATAGCTTACAATCTATGCCTTATCAACTCCATGAATCGTAATTTGCATTAAAAGCCGCTATGTTGCACCGATACGGGTACGGGGACGGGTACGGGGACGGGTACGGGGACGGAAAACGGCAAAATCAAAATTGCTAAAAACGGGTACGGCATGGATTCGGCAAAAAAAAAAAAAACTAAATTAAACATCCATACATAAATAGTTCAAAATACCAAAAAACAACAACTAAATTTAATGTCTTAAAGTAGATAAAACTTAGACAAAGCACATCAATCTTCAAGGAGCAACTCATTTTCTAAATCGGGCTCATCTAGTGAGAGTTCCGCAAACTCTAGAAACCCAACATCCTCCATGGAATCAAATCCCAACATCCCTAGTTTCAATCCCAAAACATCTAGTAATAGGTGATTTTTCAGACTTCCTTTTCTTGAATGTAGCATCATCATCCAAATGAGAAAGAGATTCACTAGGCAAAGGAACTTCTCTAGGGCCCGAATCAAGTTTCTTATTTTCAAATTCATCATCAAGTTTTTGCATTTCAAGTTTATCAACACGAGACACTTTCTTACAACATGCAATTCCTTGACCCTTAAGTTGAAGCAAATGGGCTCTAACTCTTGAATAACTAGATGTTCGAATTTCATTACAAAAATTACATCGATATTTCCATGTTCCACCAACCGCCCCAACTTTTTCAATTCTTGTTACAAACCTCCACAATGGAGGACCCTCACTTTGTGTTGATTCCGCACCAATTGACCCACTACCCGAGCTACTACCAATATTAGTACTTTGTTGTTGAGATTGAGATGCCATATTTGTCCTAATAAAATGAAAAATAAACACATTCAACCCCAACAATCCAACACAACAATTCAACACCACAACAATCCAACACAACAATTCAACACCACAACAATTCAACTTTCAACACTCAACTTAACTAAATAAAAAATTAAGTAACTTACTTGTCTTCCTCAATCCTCAATAAAAAAAACCACATAAAAACAGAAAAAAAACCACGAGAAAACGAGAAAAAAAAAGAAAAAAAAAAAACAAACAACTGACCACTCAAAAAAAAACAGGAAGAAATGAGGACTGAGGAGAGGGAGTGAAAAAATAAAGATAAAAAATCGAGAGAACAAAATGAAACAAAACCCTAGAATTCGAAAACATGAAAATAAACACGGCCTTATAGAATCGAGAAGAAATGATCAGTGAAGAAGAAAACCGGCGAGAAGAAACCGGTGAAGAGTGTTCCAACTTCCAGACTTCGAAGAAAACCGGCGAGAAGAAACCCTAGCTTCGAAGGAGAAGAACTTCGAAGGAGAAGAAGAGGCGGCGACGAAGAGGCAGGCGACGAACTTCGAAACGGCCGGCGACGAACCCCAGGTGAGTAGAGAGTGATTTCGCCCTTTTCGCAGGTGAGTAAAGAGTGAATTTGGGGATTTCGAAAATGAAACCCTAGCTTGTGAAATGTGATTTTGGGCCTAAGTTGGGTACGTGGGTTTGTACTGAAATACGTACCCAACCCGTACCCACCATCGAGTTTCCCGTACCCAATAATCTCCCCCGTACCCAGACCACCGGGTTCGTTCTGGGTACGAATCCCAGACGAATCCGTACCGTACCCGGTACGTTCCCGTACCCGGTACGGGAAACGGCCCCTGGGAGGCGTACCCAGGTATCATAGTTAAAAGGTATGTTTTCAAAGGTACTTTTTTTTTTCTTTCATAAATAAAAAACTTTAATAGTTAAAATTTTGCGTTAGATTTCTTTTTTTTTTTAAATTCCGTTAGATAATTTTTTGTTAAAAAAATTGGGTTAGAAAATGTCAAATATTGCATTTTGAAAAGACAATATAAGAATTATCATTTATACTTATCAAATACTTCCGTTGTTTATAAATATTGCATCCATTTGATTGAACACACTTGCAAACTTTAACCATTAATAACTTTAAAATTTATATGGTAATAAGAATTATTTTAGAAAATGCTATTTTGAAATAATTCATTTAATTAACCTTATAAAATTAAAATAATGACATTTATTTTTACATTCGTTTAAAGTTCGTATACAAGTAATATAAAAAATCAAAACGATGCATCTATTGAGAAATGGAGGAAGTTGTAACTAATAATAAATAAATAACCATTATTATTATTTGTAATAAAGTAATAACAATTGGTATATATAATAATATAATATGTGATCATCTGATATTATCCTATATGATCTAAAGCAAACAAGGTCTAAAAAGGTGAACCAAACATAACATACGTGATCATGTGGTTTTTTTTTTTTTTTTTTTGAGGGGAGTGATCATGTGGTTTTATACCAAATAGTACTCACTTAATGTAAGGGATATTCTTTATGAGCTCACAAATCGTACTAGTGCTCTATAAAAGTGAGGATTCCTTTATATTTTATTGGTTTCTTCCCTAGACAATTTTAACTAAGTAACTAACCTGCTAAGGATATGTTGTCTTCGCCTAAAAAAACATAGAATGATGTTAGATAGATCATACATAGGATATAGCACTAACCTTATTGAAAGGAGAACAAGAAGATTTGGGTTCATGTTCCTGTGGCTCATCATTCAACTCCTTAAGTCGAGCATCTGTGGCAAATCCGTCTAAGATGTCCTCTAAATCGTACGCCAAGTCTTGCAGATCTCGAAGCCACAGTTTGACAGCATTGCTGTGAAACTGCTTTTGCTCAGCGTCACTTAACACCGCCTCTATTAATCTCAATTTTTTGTGCCATCTTTGAATAACTTTTGGTCCTATTCCTTTTCCTCTTTTTAGGAATAGGCTTAACCCTCCTGATGCCAGCTTTTCAAAGAGCACTTGAAGAAATGCTGAGAGAAAAATCTCTGCGCCTATAGCCATTTTTATCTTTTTTACAAAGTATGGAGGTAGAGTATGAATGCTAATGGCCTTTCTCCAGTTCTCTATTTCTATGGCTAGTAGCCTCAAATTCTCATTTATTAGGATGATCTTTTTGGTGATTGTAGGGCTCCAGTTTACAATAGCCATACATACAAATACTAATCCACGCATATCTTATCTTGACAGAAAGGTAGAAGGTTTTAAAGCTTGGATATTATTATTAGACTTTTCTGACTTATGTCACAAGTAGGCGTGTCAAAAATAGATCCGACCCACGGGTCCACTAGCATTCGGTTCGCATCCAATCTATTCCGATCCGACATAGTCAGGTCCCCGAACTGATCCATTTCGATCCGAAATTAACCCAACTCAGTTATATTAGTTAGACCTGATAACCACAATCCGAACCCAATCTGCATCCGACCTAAAGTCAACACAAACCCAATTAGACCTAAAAAAACCCATCAAGACCCGACTCATTATAACCCGACCCATTGTTGACTCGACCCATGGTAATTCGACCCATTACCAACCCGACATTTTATCAATAGAATATGTTTTGGATAACTTTAATTTAGGTTCTTATAAATATAATATAAAAAATTGTTATTAATAAAATCCTGTATGTTTTTGTCAATACCAATATAATTAACATCACTCAATTTCATTCACTTATTCAAAAGAATCGTCTGATATCGCCGATGACCCAAAACGGACGGACTCAAACATATTATGTCCCGATCCACTTCCTCCCTAATTTGATTTAAGTCGACCCAAGTACACCTGAACCCGTCTTGAGCCAAGCCAAGTCCATCCGAATCTCAATTGAGCCGACCAAGTACGTCCAAACACGATTGGGCCGACCCAAGCTCTGAATCCAACTTGATTCGCATAACCCATTTAGAATCCGACCCAGGGCAACTCAAAGCCGATTAGAGCCAAGCCGAAATGTCCCAAGCCATACCCAATCCACACCCGAGTATACGTTAGCTAGGCTGGATCAACCTAAGTGGCCTGGTTGACCCAACCAGATCCGTCCCGAGAAAAGGTTTGATACGATATGAGCCTAGCACATCCGACCCATCTCGGGCCAACCCAGACCCACCCGGTGGCGCGGATTGACAATAGGATAAAATTTCAAGATTTCATTTAAATAAAATATGATACAACAAGTAACTATTTGGGGATAATAAATAAGGAGTTATTTGGATGCATTTCCTCACATACTTTATCTCTTTTTATTTCAACAATGTTTGTTATTAAAAGTTTTGATATTTATGCCCTGTTTGGTAATTAAGGTTTGGACATAAATTAGATATCTTAACCCATCATAAAAATTGATAAGCCAAAATGCACTAATGTTGGTGTCCGTTGAACAAATGAAAAAGAGTTGTTTGAGCTAATAACTCTTATTTTAGAAACACTTATAGCTACGACTTTTTTTCTTTGTGAGAGAGGATTAAGTAGAGGTGGCAAACTTTGTGTTTGGGTCGGGTTCGATGCGGGTTTGATGAGTCGGGTTAACATCGGGCCGGTTCCAATCGGGTCGGGTAAATTCAGGTAAGGCCGGCTTTTTTTCTGGCAAACACATAAAATGATGTTTGTGAAAAATATTTCCTTATTATTTTCGGGTCAGTTCGGGCTCGGGTCATCATTTTCTGTTCACTTCGGGCCAGTTTATTTCGGGTGGTCACTCCGGGTGAATAAACGAGTCTCGAATCGGGTATTCGATTCGAGCCAACGAGTACATGTCAATTTTACCAGCTATAGGATTAAGCATATTAAGGTGAGATGCTAATTATACCAAAACACAATAAGCTATCAGGTATTTATCATACCATTTTATACTAGCAAGTAGCAAGTAGCAACTAATACTATCACTTACCAAAACCAATTAATATTCAACTATCAGTTATAAATTACTTCTCAATTACTTCCATCCGATTTTTGTTAGTTCACCCACTATACTTTTTGGGTTGTCATTTATTAGTTTACCTACTTTTTCGTTTTTGGAATTGTTCTCTACCACTCTTATATTATTACTTTCTTTTCTCATTTTACTTCTGTTAGCCCACAACATTAACTTTAATACAATATGTAATAAATTAATACTCTCTATTCCCTTCTATAACTCAACTTTATGCGACTACGCCCAAAGAAGTAGGTAAACTAATAAAAACTGGAGGGAGTTCCCTTTAATTAGCAAAGAAAGCCTATATTTTATAATAGTTTTGCAAAATATCAAAATTGACTTTTCTCTCCTCTTTACCTGGTGACAATTATTAGGATGATTAATTATTTGGTGATTGTAGGGCCAGAATTGACGATAGCCATGCACATACGTTTCCACACATACCTTATCTACTTCCTCCGTTCTTTTTTAAATGAAACGTTTACTTTTTCACGCAACCCAACACACTTCTTTAATCAATAATATCTTTAGTTGTGCATACGTAAAAAATATAAAAAAGTTATAATTTGATAGTATGCATCGAGCCGAATCTAACAAGATCCCACTTGACTATGTTTTTCTTTATATAATGACGATAAATTGGAGTCAAAATTGATCAATGAATAGTGTCATTTCACCCAATGTTTCATTTAAAACAGAACGGAGGAAGTATATTAATTTCAGAAATGCTTTCCTGATTTTAGAAAATTGTTACTGGCTCTGTTTTTTTTACTTGCTACATTATTTTACACGGTTTTCAAGACATTATTTAACCCTTAATATCTCTTATTTCGTTTACATAAAAATTTGATATTATGCATCTACACGTCGAGACGAATCTAACAAGACCACACATGACTATATTTTTAGTTATAAAATAATCAAAATAATCGGTTAAAGTTAGTGGCTTCATTCCCAAAGCAACAATGTAGCAAGTAAAAAAAATGGAGGGAGTATTAACAGTTTGGGTACTTAAGTCCTGTTTTGGTAAATTAAGGTTCGGACATGAATTCGATATCTTAAACAAATTTAAAACATAACACGAGTCAAATTCACTTATGTTTGTGTCCGTTGAACAAAAGATTCAAATTGTTGTTTAATAATTATTATTTTGAGAAAACTTGGCCAGTGCTTTTTTTTATTTTGAAATTAGAGGATTAAGCATGTTGAGGTGAAGTGCTAATTATACTAAAATACAATAAGCTCTTCATTTTTCTATCTGGTGCATTTGTTACATGTAGTACGAAAGCTAAGAGGTGTATTGTGTAATTGTGTTGCGTTAGGAATCCCCATGCTAAGAGGTGTATTGTGTAATTGTGTTGCGTTAGGATATTGAGGATATTTTATGAACCCATAGTGGATACGCCCCTGCTCCATGCTAACTTGTGATAATACCTTTGAGTTTGCTGACAAATTAAATTCTAAAAGTTTGTGATTTTTTTGCCCATGTATAATGCTGGTAATTTATCTGAAACTGTAATTGTGAAGTTGTTTCTTCACTCAATTAGAATTTGGCAACTAATGAGCCTGCCCCCTAAACAAGAAGAGAGAGATAGATCCAGGACTGTAAACAGATTATGGTGAATTCGGCCATAAGAAAAAGAATTTGTGCATTGGGTGAATTGATGTTTGATAAATCCAGCAATCTCTTATACCTAAGTTTCTTTGTTGTTTTGATCAGGCGTTTATCATGATTTCATCACCTGTAGGCTGTAAGAATCCATTTTGGTTGTTGGTTGATTAAACCAGCAATCTCTCATTCTCTTGTATACAATTTGGTAGAAAGACTAGGAACTTGGAGAGTTGTGAGATACGTACTGCTGTTTTGACATTTCTTTATGGCTCTTTGATGTTATGGTATCATGGCATGTTAATGTGTTGCTGCTAATAGGTTCAGGTGAAGCGCGAGAGAGAAGAGCGAGAAGCTTTTGGAGCTTTGCCTCTGTACCAGCGATCGATTCCTTAAGCATGTCAGTGTATATTGCGGTTGTGGCTGACTTTATGAACTGTGTTTCATATTAATTTTTTGAGGTTAATTTGTTACTCGAGAAGAGCAGTTAATGTATCAGTGGGATTTTTTCTTGTTTCTCGCCTTGTGCACATTTCATCTTTTGCTTTAGTCAAAAGTTGTTCATTCATAATAAGCATTGTTTTGGATGAAGTGATGTTGAATAATATTCATATTATGTTGCAAAACTTATCAATCACATGTGTCATGTTTGTACTTGTAGGAAATGTGTTTCCTTAATTCATTGATTTCCCAAGATTGAGGTATATTATACATCCTAGTAAAACATACGTGGGCTTAACTTATATAACTCAACCCAAAGCTATACAACAAACATAATACACATACAAAACAAGGCCCAAGGAATCACTTACATCGTCGAGTTGGGCATGGAGATCACAAATGCCAACTTTGCGTAAGAGATACTGGAATTGGCGCTTGCCCAACGCCTTAGTAAAAATATCGGCGAGCTGTTCGGTGGTGGAGACATGATGAGTGGAAATAATACCAGCCTGAAGAGCATCGCGAACATAGTGACAATCCACCTCAATGTGTTTTGTGCGCTCATGAAACACCGGATTCTGAGCAATGTACAATGCCGACTGGTTATCACAATAAAGACTCATGGCGCGAGGATGAGCAATGCCAAGGCTCTTTAACAGAGCCTTAAGCCAAATCAACTCACAAGTGGTAGTTGCCATAGAACGATACTCAGCCTCGGCGGATGAACGAGAAACAGTATGTTGCTTTTTGGTTTTCCAGGACACAGGAGAATGACCTAGAAACACGAGCCAACCAGTGAGAGAACGACGGGTAAGAGGGCAACTAGCCCAATCAGAGTCGCACCAACCCGTCAACTGAAGATCGCAATTACCACGAAGAAGGATGCCTTGCCCGGGGCAACCCTTCAAGTAGTGAACCGTGCGAAGGGCAGCAACCCAATGCTCTTGACGAGGAGCCTGCATGAATTGAGCAAGAATGTGAACCGCATATGATAAATCAGGCCGAGTAAAGGAGAGATAAATAAGACGACCAACGAGGCGCCTGTACTGCTCGGCATCATCAAGCAGCGGACCAGTAGCAAGAGCAAGATGATGATTCTGCTCAATCGGAATACTAGAAGGGCGGGCGCCTAGAAGGCCAGATTCAACAACAACATCAAGAGTATACTTTCGTTGCATAAGAAAATACCCTCGGGACTGCGAGCAACTTCTACACCGAGAAAGTATTTCAGAAGGCCCAAATCTTTCATGTGAAAGCATTCACTCAAATATGACTTGAAATCAGCAATAGCGGAAGAAGCATTCCCGGAAATAATCAAGTCATCCACATAAACTAGCACATTTAACTGCACAGACCCCTGAGTGAGGGTAAAAAGAGAGTAATCAGAATAAGATTGCAGGAAGCCATACTGCGTGAGAGATGCTGCGAGTTTGGCGAACCAGCACCGAGGAGCCTGACGAAGTCCATAAAGAGACTTCTGAAGACGGCAAACCAAACCAGATTTATGACCATGAAAACCAGGAGGGGGCTTCATATAGACCTCCTCATCAAGATCACCATGAAGGAAGGCATTATGAACGTCCATTTGATGCAATTCCCAATTTTTCGCAGCAGCAATAGCCAAGAAGGCCCGAACAGTGACCATCTTGGTCACAGGAGCAAATGTCTCATTATAATCAAGGCCTGCGACCTGCCGGTTGCCAAAAATAACAAGACGAGCTTTGAAACGCTCCACCTGGCCATCAGCATGATATTTGATTTTATAAACCCATTTGCAACCCAGGGCATGTTTACCAGAAGGAAGAGGAGTCAACACCCAAGTATTATTAGATTCCAAGGCAGAAATCTCCTTTTGCATAGCCTCTCGCCAACCAGCATGAGTCATAGCTTCTTTGAAGCTACGAGGTTCATGACCTGTAGTTATAGCAGCAAGAAAAGTGCGGTGGCGCATAGAAAATTTGTCAGCATTCACAAAATGTGCTAAAGGGTAAGGAGTACCTGAGGAACCGGGAGAAGACGGCGAACTGGAGGATGGACTTTCAATAGGATTCATGGGAGTAACAAAATCGCGAAGAAGAACCGAGGGTCGTTTGTCACGCTTACCACGACCCAACTAAGGAGAAGAAGAAGCATTAGGAACCTCATCAAGGCCCAGAGTAGCTGCGGAGGAGGAAGGCCCAAGATTATGGGGCAGTCCTGGATTCCTAGACGAGCCCGCGTGTGGATCAGAGAACCCAGCGTTGGCGGGGGCAGCATTGGACGAAGCTGGAGGCCCAGTGCGCACTGAAGCATCAGCGTGTGATGCAGCGTGTGGGTCATTGGGCCCAGCGAACGCTGGATCATCAGCGTGCAAGGCAGGGGCCATTTGGGCCAGAGCTGGAGTGTCAGCGGGAGAAGAAGGAGTAGGTGGCCCAGCAACTTCATCCATAGGAGAGTGGGCTATAGCATCATCACTTAGGAGTAAAACATTTTCTAAATCATCAAGAAACTCAGCATCTTCCCCAACAGTAGAACCATGAGCGGGTGTGACATGAGCAAAGGGAAATTCATGCTCAAAAAATTGTACATCCCGGGAGACAAATATTTCATGAGTCTCCAAATCGAACAACTTCCAACCCTTTTTATGATGAGGATACCCAACAAATACACAACGACGACTCCGAGAAGCAAACTTATCCCCCTTAGAACGTTGATTGTGAGCAAAACAGAGACAACCAAACACTTTCAACTCATTAAAAGCCGGAACAACCCCAAAGAGATGCTCAAAGGGAGTTTTATTGTGAAGCAACCGAGCGGGGGTACGATTAATCAAGTATACAGCGCCAAGAACACATGCACCCCAAAAAGAGAGGGGCAGGTTGCCTTAAAACATCAAAGCACGACTAACATTCAAGATATGTCGGTGTTTGCGCTCCACACGACCATTTTGTTGTGGAGTGCCAACACAGGAGGTTTGAAAAATGATGCCATGAGCATTAAAGTAATCAAGCATGCAATTAAATTCTGTACCATTGTCACTGCGAACCATTTTGACATTAACTTCAAATTGGCGTTCAATCATGGCGAAAAAGGAGCAAAAAGACTTATGCACATCTGTTTTAGATGCCAACAAATAAACCTAAGTTGCACGAGAAAAATCATCCACTAAAGTCAAAAAATAGTGAGCACCACAAGAAGATGGAGTTTTATAAGGACCCCATAAGTCACAATGGATTAATTCAAAAATGCGACTAGCTTTATTGTAGCTAACAGGAAAACTAGGGCGAGATTGTTTGGCTTGAGGACATACGACACAAGCTTTATTTAATGACAGGCTTTTACTAGTAGAGCTCAAAACAGGAAGAAGCTTGACGACCTTATCCGAGGGATGCCCTAATCGACGATGCCACAACTCAAATTCACTGATCTCGGAAGTGGTCACTGCATAAATACTCGGAATCCCACGATAGTAATAGATTCCATCCTTACGTTCACCGGCTCCAATCAGGTTCCCCGAGGATAGGTTCTGTATAGCACAAAATGTATTAGTGAAGCGAACAAAACAATTAGAATCATCGATCAACTGTGATACAGATATGAGATTGCACTGTAAGCAAGGTACAACGAGAACATGGCGAAGAACTAAGCCACCAGCAAGAGTGACAGAGCCGGTTTGAGTAGCCACAGCTTGTTGACCATTAGGAAGACCAACATTACAAGGAGGAATAGAGACAAGATCAACCAATAAGGAAGCATTCCCTATAACATGATATGAGGCGCCAGTATCGAGGAGCCAAGAAGAATAAATAGACTTACCCATCATATGCTCGGAATTCTTATCGTTTACCAGGCTTAAAAGAGTCTGCACTTGGGCAGGAGTCAACGAGGCGAGTGACGTACCACCGTCACTGCCACCAGTAACAACACTCGCGGAGGCAGCGCTGCTGCCAGGTAGGGGGTCAAGGCTGCTGACGGCGTGGGCCCTGGTTGCAGGGGTAGGAGGGCGACGTTTAGACGACGAGCGCAAGCCATCAGACGAGGCTAGAGAGGAAGACCCAGACCCCTTCCCAAATTTCTCCTCCCACCAAGCAGGCTTACCATGGATTTTGAAACACGAGGAGACGTCGTGGCCGCGTTTCTTGCAGTGAGAGTAAGTCAAGGCAGATTTGTCGGGCCGCCCAGGAGGCACCTTGACTGCAAATACTTGAGCTTCGACAGCGACTGTCTTCGCACGAGCAATGCCATGAACACGTTCCTCTTGGAGGAACGTTTGATAAGCACGATGTAAATCTGGAGAAGGATGTTGAGATAACAAATTGGATCGAACAGTTGAGTATAAATCGTCATCGACACCGATATAGAATTGGTGCAACTTTTCTTCTTCACGGTCGGCGGCGAACTTGCCGGCAACATCACATTTGCACGCCCCACAAGTACAACCATGGAGTGGTTTGAGGCGAGCTAAGTCATCATAAAGACTCATAAGAGTAGTATAATAATCTTCCAGGGACATGGATTTAGATTGCTTACATGAAGTAATATTGGCACGTAGTTGTTGGAGACGACGCAAGCTTGGAATCCATGCTACGAAGCATCCATGATACTAACATGGAGTTTACGGTCTCCCAATCTAGGAGTTTCTTAGTGTCGGTCGGGCGAGTGATGGTACCATCAACAAAACTGAATTTCCGGCGTGCTTTCAAAGACAACTTGATTGCCCTAGCCCACGAGAGATAGTTATCACCCTTAAGAATCACGTGAGTGATGAGGTTTCCGGGTTGATCACCGGAACCTAGGTAAAAAGGAGAAGAGGGATCGAGTTTCGTTTCTTGAGTCATGGTGCGCCGCCGAAGAAGGACTGTGAAGGAGATGAAGCTGCCGTGAGGAAGCCGTGAAAAAAAAAATTGAGAGAGGTAGGGTTAGGCAGTAGGCTGTGATACCATGTAGGAAATGTGTTTCCTTAATTCATTGATTTCCCAAGATTGAGGTATATTATACATCCTAGTAAAACATACGTGGGCTTAACTTATATAACTCAACCCAAAGCTATACAACAAACATAATACACATACAAAACAAGGCCCAAGGAATGCCTAACAGTACTACTTCGCTTGGATAGGGCACAACTGCACAAGCTTCTCTACAACGGTGGACAACTGTTAACGAGCCTTCTCTTCTCCACCCTTAACAATGAGCAAATCTACATAATGTTTCTAAAGCATGGCTGTTTGTAGACAGAATATTGAATCAAATCTAAGTTGTCAATCGGATTATCATAAATTGGATGTACATAGAAGAGCTACCTACAAAGAATAACATAAATATACACAAATGGATAAAATCACTAAATTACCCAAAGATTCAAAGAAAGATGATCTGATCTGCAAGCAAATCCTCCCTCTATAAACTGAAAAACAGTATCTTCTGCATTCAATTTATAATACTAACGATTAACTGAGAATATTAACGTGCTAAATGGTCAGTTGTTACTGCCGTCATTTGAGAATGTACTTGAGAGATACAAAATGATTGTTTCATATGCTTCTTGTTCTTCATTTGTTTATTCCATAATTGCACCATTTAGCTTTTATACTTTTTAATACATTACTCTAACTATTAACATATTTGAGATTTAACTATTAATATATTTGAGATTTAATATTATAAACTGTGAATTAATTTGCTAGCCTTGAGTTAAGTTTCCGATTCAATGTCTATGTCGTATATCAAAATTAACAGACAAGAAAATGACATTGACACCCTTCGCAACTTTTATGCGATAAAAAGTAGTTTTTAAGTAAACAATATTTTTTTTGACGGGACTTTCTTGCAAAATGACTCTTATGGATAGTATTTACATGGGAAAAAAAATTAGTCACTCAGTAGCTCTTACCACACTAGATATCAATAAATCTACATAATTTTGCTGATGGAATAACACTAGGAAAATATCTTTAGAGCTTATTCGGTACAACAAGTTTGGGCTCCAAGAAATGAATATATGTTCTCTTTCTTCTTGTTTGGTGTAACATTCTCTCAATCCATTACCATTAAGTTAGGCTATGTTCTACTCACTCAACTTATTAAAATAATTTTTAGCAAAAGTAGGTTAAGTTCAGCAATAATAGGTTAAGTTTAGCAAAAATAAGATGAGCAGAATAGAACCTTAATTAGTGGTAACATATTCTTTTAGTTTATTACCTTTTTTCCCCCTCAAGTAACAAAATCCATTTCTTGATGGTAATTATTGCCCCCTTTTTATTTCATGGCTTGAATTAAACATCCAATACCAATAATAATTTTTGTTACTATTTTTCTCCTCTATTTGAATCAATTCCATTTATATTCCCTAACTTGAACTAAACAAGCAACCTATGTACCTTTTACCAATTGAAAAGAAATAGAAGAAATCATGAAATTACTGAAAATGAAAATGAACATAATTGAAAGATGCAAAGAAAACATGCGTTCCACATTGACACTTGGGATATCGGATAATAAACAAACCTAGATCTAGGTGTCACGAGGGGGAAAAAAGCCCAGATAATATCTCAATTAAATATATTCTGGTTTCATACAAATAAACTAAAGAAAATGAAAAACATAAAATTAATGATAATGATCTTCGTGGGTTTGACAACAGACATCTTGATTCTTGAGTTTTGCTAACAAGTATGAGACGGACCCCCCCTTCAAATGTACGAACATCTCATATAGCTGTTATCAGAATCAAATTCGTCGAGATCTTTATAATAAATAAGTCCATCGGGATCCGGTTGGCATCGTTGATAAATCAAAGGGCAATCATCAATTACTATGTTTGGAAGATTTGGTGGTGGGAAATCGACACCCAATGATTCGAGCTTCTCACAATTCCGGATACCAATTTGAGTGAGGTTGGGAAGGTCAGAGCATGACAAGGATTTCAAATTATTGAATTCCGAGATAGATAAGTAAGACAAGGAAGAGGGAAGATGAAAATCTAGTTGGGGAATATACTCTATTGTATCTGCGGCGCTGCCTATGTAATCGAGTTTAAGAGATTTAAGAGAAGTAAGGAGGTCAAGTTTCCACTCTTGAATTGGCTGCTCTATTAAGGAAAACTGGATATACAGGGTCTCAAGATTTGGAGGCAAGCAATCAGCAATACTAAATGGTGCGTCACAATCTTGAATTTCCAATTTCTGGAGCAAAGGGAAGTTTGGAAGTGACAATCTCAGCTCTTTGCACTGAAAAATGATCAGCTCTTTTAGGGATGGGAGGTGGGAAGGTAAGTTACCCCGCAACAATTCACAATATGTTATCTTCATATATTCAAGGCAGGGAAATGCATTGCTACTGTCAACTGATGGGGTCAACCACTCCTCCCAACCCTCCATTTCATAGAATTTTAGACTTTTCAATACAGGAAATGGGTTTGAACAACCATTGCCGTAAAATTCAGGACCTACAGTCTTAATACCATACAGCCACCTTATTTTGATCTTCTTCAATGAGGGTAGTTGCCCTAGTACTGGTAAGGATTCACATCTCTTACAATAATATAATCTTACGACAACCATATTAGTATAAGAGGGATTTCCCAACCAAGTAGGGAATGCTAAGCCATCGTACCCTTCCAACTTTAATTCTTTGATGGCTTCTGAAGGCTGCAATCGATCAAGTACATCTTTTTTAATGTTGTCATCAACATCATGGGTACCAGCTCCCCAATACATTTCCAACTTATCAAGGCCTGTTTTTTCATGCAACCTCGCTGCTTGTGCATCTTCACTACTAAACACATTCTCTAGGCCACGGATCTCTAGTGAGCCACGGAGGCATTTCAAGTTCTTCAATTCACTTATTTTTATCCCAGACTCTCTTCTCAATTCAAACCTGCCCTTCAATGTCTGCAAGTTTGTTAATTTTCCAATCCCCAACGGCGTCTCCAGTAAATCACAACCAGAAAATTCAAGGTGCCGAAGTTCAATTAAAGTGGCTACATTTGGGACAATCTGCAGAAGAGACTGACAACCTGTCAAAACCAGTGTCCGGAGATTGCAAAGCTTGCTAGTGGACTTTGGCAATCTAGTTAGTTCTATATTCCATGAGAGGTCAAGAAGCCTTAAGTGTCTTAGATCCCCAATACTATTTGGTAACTCATCAAAAACTGTCCCAGGCATAGACAACAAGCGTAAGTATTGAAATTGATGGAAAAGGGAATCTAGTATTTGCATATCAACAAGATGCTTCTCATTTTCTCTGCCTACAAAAGCCAATGTTCGTAGCTGAACAACTCTCTTTGGTGTCCAAGATTGTTCATTCAATGCTTCTTTAGTAAATGAGAGATAACGGGTTCTCGAAGAAACTGTTTGGATATCCATTGTACGACAAACATCACCTGCAGCCCATTGAGCTAAGTCATTGATGAGGTCATGCATAATGAAGCCATTAAACCAACCTCGTTCAAGTAATGATCTTGATACTAGATCAAGGAAATATTTATGACCCAAGTCTTCCATGCACTCCACATCTGGCAGTAAGCTTTCAGCCATCCACATCAACACAACATCCTTCTCCTTAAATATATGATCTTTCGGAAATATGGAGCAATAAGCAAAGACACTTTTTAGGTGTTGCGGGAGATGATGATAACTAAGCCTCAGGGTTGGCAAAACCCCACTTTCTTCTCTCCATATATTGCTCTTTAATATCGTTGCCCAACAACTCTTATCCTCTTTCCTTAGGAGACCTCCTAGAGCTTTTGCTGCCAAAGGTAATCCTTTGAACAACCTGACCAATTCATTCCGCATCTCATCATCGAGGTCATCATCTACAAGTGCATGCCGCTGAAACAGACGTCAACAGTGATCGTCTGATAAACCCATCAACTTGATTGTGGGACTTTCTGTTGGTCTTTTAACCATGTTCTTTGCTACCGTCTCCTTTCTGGTCGTGATTAGAACTCTACTTCCCTTCTTCGCTGCTAAAAAAGGAGTCTGAAGTTGGTCCCAAGGATCATATTTATCACTCCAGATATCATCAAGAACGATCAAGAATCTTTTCTCTACAAGCAGTTTCTTCAATTTATCTTGTGCCTCATTTAGACTACTCGAAATCCTGTGTGTTTCTTGACTTACTGAGTTGATAATTGATGTCGTTATTTGTTTGACATCGAACACATCTGAGACGCATACCCATGCTTTTATGTCAAAGTGAGCCTTCACCTGCTCATCGTTGTATATAGTTTGAGCAAGGGTCGTCTGCCCAATGCCTCCTTGTCCAATGATAGGAATTACAATGTAACTCTCACAACATGACTCATCTGTTGTTAATAGCCATTGAATTATCTCATCTTTTTCATAATTCCTCTCATATAGAAGTGGTTCTCGTACTAAAGATGATGTTTCCGTCCGCTCTTCTCGCTGCTCTTCCCTTGAGTGTGTCTGCTGTAATAGACCTAAAATCGTCACTCGGCTCATAATGTCTTCCAAGCGCTTGCTCATCTGTTCAATGCTAGCGGAATACTTTGCACTCTTCGTATTTGGAGCTCCAGAAGCACAAGAGAGAGAACTTTGTACCTGCAATAAGATATCTATTTTGTAAGAGAGCTACTGAATGTATTTTTTTTCTCCTTTGATAATTCCAGAGAGAGAAAGAAAGAAACATGCGAAAGGAAGTCATCAGAATCCAATAAAATACTTTAAGCCATTAAGTGAGCCATAGAAAAGACTGAAACAAATTAAATACATACACCACGGCGTCGTTTAAAAAAACATATAATTGGATTAGGTATTTTTAAAAGCACCAAAGTAAATTCGAGTCCCTGCCTAACTGCCTTTGCCAAAAAAAAAATGTGAGTCCCTAAAAATCACCAAACAATAACCAAAACAGTTTATAACCATTTAAGTAAATTTTTGAATAACATCCAATTTTTTTTTTCTAAATCTAAAAATTTATAAAATAATGATGAAAATGTTTTTGTTAGATGACAAAGCTTGCTCGGCATCAAATATCTCCTTGTGAAATACATAATATATTATCTTATGTGTCATCAACTTTTATGAATCATTTCGGACACACAATTGGAGTCTTCGGGTCAAATTGGATTGGTTCAGTATGGGTAGGAGTCTAATCATTCGAATTCGGGTTGATTTAGTTACGTTCGGGTTACTTAAGGTCAGTAAGTTCAATTAATTTTGGATTTCGAAAAAGTTTTGGGCCTACATTGGGTCTTGGTTTAGCCGCTGTCAATGTCGAAGACTAATTTGTTGCCAAGAAAGGAGTCGGCCAAGACCAATTGGGATAGAGTGGTAAATAATTCTTATAAATATAAGCTAGGAGCTTATAAATGGACGGTCGCTAGCCAACGATGTACATTTTGATTGGAATTTCATGATTGGGTGGATAATTAAATACTCCAAAAAAAATTCATATAAAACGTTCTCTCACAAAAGAAATTATACTCCTCCACTTCTAGTTTCCTCTATTATGAATTTTGCATTATTTACATAACTTATATTGACTTTATTTATTTTTCTAAACGGTTGGTTTTGTAAGAGACTGTCTGCTTTTATTTTAAAGTTAAGAGGCGCGGCCCCAATATTAAGAAAAGAACAGACGGAGCTTTCTTAATATTTAATCTATTAAGGAATCAGTTTAATCTATTTAGTGACTAGTTTAATTCATTCATTAATCACAATCCTTAATCCATTTAGTGACTAGCTTAATCCATTTAGTGACTAAGTTAATCCATTCGATGAAATGTAGGGTTTTTTATAATTGTATGATGTAGTTCGAGATTAAGGAAAACAAAGGAGAAGAGAAGAGACGATTAGGTTGGTGCGAGATGTCTACTAATAGTGTTGGGTTAGAGTAGGATGGAATGGATTTGTTAGGAGAATGTGGGCTTGAGTTTGTCTAATTTTATGTTAAAATTAGACCGCCCATCCTAATAATTTGTGTTTTCTAAAATCTATACAAATATATTAAAAGGCGTTCGAAGGAAGCTCTATGTGCAACGTGGTACTCTTCTCAAGTATCCAATCATGTCTTATGTCCATGTGAACTCATCAATTTAAAATAAATAAATATTGTGTAAATACGCAGGTATCGAACACGTGACTTTTGAAATGAAAAGTGAGAGTTTAACCATCAATACACTACCATTTTATTGTCTAATGTTTCAAATAAAATATGATAAAGTCTTATAATAATTATATTTAACTAAAAAGATTTAATCAAGTATTTGGATCTCTAAAACTCTTATTATGGTAGTAAGCTGACCAAGAGACTATTGATGACATATTGCCCTACCCCAATTTCTTTTAAGCTATTATTTTGAAAATAAACTCTAAGGTTTTCTACTTATCACGTCATGATGTCGATTTTACAATTTCCCACCTGACAAAAAATACGAAGTAACATATGAATTATGAAACTTATGAATAATAATATCTCCCTCCGTCCCATAATATAAGTCCCCTTTCCTTTTAAAGTGTCCCAAAAATATAAACCCTGTTTCTATTTTCAATCAATAATTATGTTCAAAATACCCTCATGAAAATAATTTAATTCCCAAAAAGTCCTTATAATTTCAGCTTCCAATGCACCATTATTAATGATAAAATGGAATCTTTTACCCCATTGAACTCATCTACACATTAAACCATGCAACATTAATGTTCAGTTTTTATTTTTTGTTAAAAAGAAAAAAATAATATAGGTGTTTCCCAATAAAAATGAATCTTTTTATTTAAATAAAATAAAGATTCCACTTTACCTTAATTCTCGTGTAAAAATAAAATCAGGACTTATATTATGGGACGGAGGGAGTATTTGTTTATTGTAATTGACCCGAGGCATCGCCCGGGCCAAAATGCTAGTATCATATAAAAACAAAGATCATCATGTAAGATGTTGGATTTATGATCAGTATATGTATATTTTCATAACAAACTTCGGAAATTCTATATGGTACTCTTGTATTATATTGACTCTTCATATAGTCTCATTGTAAGTTTTTACAATTCATGTGGCACCTCTCAATTAATGATATTTCTATGTGTTACTATTTTAAGTAATAATACTACCTCCAAAACCACCCTAACTGAACATTCACTAACCACCATCCTAGAGTCTTGGTCACCACTAAAGTCATGTACTACACGTCTACACCCAGTGGATGCCCTTTTTTCAATTCATTGACTATTTATTGCTAATTCCGCCAAATTTAAGGATAGTGATCAATGGAGGCTAAAGGTGGTATTGTAGGTTTGTTTGGTGACGATAGTGGTGGTGGAGAATGGAGACAGGAGACTATGGGAGGACAGTTGACTAGTGGTTCACGTGGAGATAGTATAATTAATTTATATAGTACCACATAGTCAATAATAAGTAAGGAGTATTGTATAACATTCAAAAGTTGTCCATGTCACCATTTCGAAATGTCAATAGCACAATTAGGGATGGACATAGACTAGGACTCGACCCAGACCCGATTGGACCGGACCCATTTTCAAGTGCCGTGCAGGTATTAAAATTGGGTCCGATAGACTCGGACCGAGGCCGTCCCGGAGACCTATTTTCACGCAACCCTTAAGTCAATTAGTGATCAAAGTCTTTGACCCGTAAACTTCTCATTTTATCTATTGTCGACGGGGAATCAAACAAACTTATTGTGCATGTTTTGATTTAGAATGTTTTGTAGAAGAATTAGACTATTATTTTGGTATTTTATCAATTCAAGAACCTAAAAAACGTGAATTAAAGAAAATAGTGGAAATTCTTAATAAGATTGAGACCCATCTTGGACCCGAGACCCGCTAGACCCATTAAATTTGGGTAAGGGTCTTGATTTTTTAGACCCTGTTGCTCTGCGGCGAGTCCAGATCCAAATTAAAATTTATAGGTCTGACTGGACTCCACCCATATCTGACCCATGCCCATCCTGAAGTACAATGTACCATATAGAATTTATCACAAACTTTTTATAACTTTTACTAATTGATATTAAAAGAGATTAATGGTCAAAATTTGTACACATGCAATCATTTACTCCCTCCGCTTTTTTCTGTTTGCTACATTGTTGTTGCGCGGTTTTCAAGACTTTATATAACCTTGATATCTCTTATTTTATTTAAGTAAAAATTATAAAAATGTGATATTATAGATCTACACATCGAAACAAATTTAACAAGGCCACACATAACTATATTTTTACTTATAAAAAAATCAAAATAATCGGTCAATGTTAGTGGTTTATTTTCGAAACACAACAATGTAACAAATAAAAAGAAGCGGAGGGAGTATATCAAAATAAACTAATTAAATAAAAGCAAAGAGAGTATATTATTATTTTTGTTTTTACAAAAGCTAGCGCTGTAACATACAAGACATTTTTGAATATTTTTTTTCTAGTTTCATACTCTATCCTTTTCTTTTTCATTTACTCACTTTACTTTGGTGGAGAACCAAAGAGAAAGTACACAAGTAAGAGGAACTGAAAAAGTGAGAGAGAGAAATTATAAGGTGAGTTATTTTATTAAAAAGTGGACCACATGGGTGGAAAAAGAGGAGAAAATAGATGGAAGTCTAGGGGTGATTATGAGCTTGACCTGGTCATGAACAATTCGATCTTGGCTCGGTTAAAGTTCGGCTCATTGTGGCTCGGCTTGAATTCCAGTTCGGCTCGAGACCTTAAGGAGACGAGTTGAGTGATGATAAGCTCGGCTTGAAAAGCTTGTGAACAGGCTGGATTACTTTTTTTATATATGGAAATAATGTATTAGTCCCTCCGATCCTTGATATATGTATTTTTCATTTCTAATTTGGGCGCTATTCATAGGTAAAGAAAATAATAAAAAAAGTTTCAATATGTAAGATAAAACATAGTCATGTGGTGCCTTGTTTGATTAGTCTCATTGTATACATTTGAAAAATCAACTTTTATAATTTTTAGTAATATGTAATTAATGATATTAATAAACAAAACGTGTATCAGCAAATATGCATTAGAGAAATGAGAAAAAAATAAGAGACGAAGGGAGTATGTATGTATACATAAATATATTTATTTTAGATATTACACAATAATACTCCCTTCATCCCTTATTAGGTTTTCCATTTCTAATTTGGGCACTATTCATAAGTAAAGAAAATCCTCAAAAAAAGGAAAAATTAATAGGAATAATCCCACATTTTGCATGTCTTCTCATAATAGTCCCACCTTCTAATAATTTGAAAATAATCCCACCTATAACCCATATCTTCTAAATTGGGCCATTTCAACTAGATACCTGATTTAGCGGTTAAGAAATCACTTGTTGACTTTTGTTCCCTTTCCCAAAGCAATTATCAATTCAATAAAAAAACTTAACCCTCAACCCCACCCCTTCCACCAACCCCACTCGCCCACCCCCAACCCCCCCCTTCCACCCCCAAACAACCACCACAACATGTAATACTCCGTACTTTTAGTATGTTAATATTTATATATTTAGAATGGTTTTAGTTATTAAAAAGACTATTATTTATTAAAAAGACTTGTTAATTATTTAAAAAACTTCTAAAGAGGCTTTTTTAGAAAGATTTTGGATATTTAAAATAAAGTTTAGCTTAAATAAGTATTGGGCCTCAGTTTACTAACATTTAAAACAAAATGTGTTGTTTTAAACGAAAATAAAAAAAAATTCAAGATTTTTACAAAGTTAAAAAAAAAATTGTGGCAGCTAAGAAATCACTCACTGCAGTGATGAATTAAATTTTTATCAACTTTTATATCTTCTTCTTTTTTTATCTTCTTAATTCTTTTAACCTTTTAGAATTATGTTTTGCTAATCTTAGTTGGATGACCGTAAATATTAGCTAGATCTTAGCTAGATTGGTTTATCTTTTTCCTTAAACCTATCTTTTAGTTTCCTAGTCCTATTACGACTCTACCTATCCAAATAATATAAATAGGGGTTTTCACTCCTCATATTCTTCACACCGAATTTGAGAAATACATATTTTTTTCTCAAGTTTAAACTCTATGTCCCTCTTGGCCTACCCTTTATCTTCTCCATTAGTAGTCTTTTAATTTAAGGGTGCGTATATATGTAGATCTTTAATAATTGTTTTATTATAAATAGATAGTTAGTTGGAAAAAAAATGAATCCCCTCCCCCCTTCCAGGAACTTGTGCCCTTGCATCATCCTTTATCGCAGGCAGCCCCCGACGCTTCTCCAGGAGGTTCCAGCTTGGGTTCTTTTAAAGATGTTCTTCGTGCATCTATTTCCAGTGAGGAAGGTAAAATGGAGACCCCCAACCCTCTGTTTGCAACAACCTCGCCATCAGGATTCTCCCCGGAATCCCAAATTTTCATTCCTATCTCAGAAGATACTTGCTCAAATATGTATAAGCCATGGTAAATTCCATCATTGGTAAAGTGGTAGGGATGACGTTCTCCTTTCCTAAAGCAGCAATTATCTCTGATTTTGGCAAAATTCGCATCTTGGGAAATTCTCATCCTGGGTAAAGGTTTTTTCCTAATCAAATTTCAATTGGATGAAGATGTGAGGAGAGTTATGGAATATGGGCCTTGGAAAATTGGAGGTTACCCATTATTCCTTAAGTTGTGGTCATCCGAGTTACCCTACCGGAACTTCCTATCTTATATGATGGTGATGTATTGAGGGAAGTGGGTCAATCTCTGGGAAGACTCATTAGAGTTAATGCGAAAACATCAGGGAAAGAACGAGCTAAGTATGCTAGGATGCTTGTTCAAGAAAAAACTCCAGAATGCATTTGGATAGGTTCAATCAAACAGAAATTTATTTTTCTGGATGCGGCTAAATTCTGTAAGGATGTAAGAACTATGGTCATTGGATGAGTGAATGTCCTTCTCTACAAAGGAAGAAGAACCCTAACGATCGAGGGAGAGGTAGTTCTCAAGGAAAAGCGGGGAAAAAAATCATGATCTGGGTGGCAGATCCGATGAATTCCTGAAAGAGGTAGATCCAAGCAAAAATAGGTTGTGAAAAGAAATTCAAAGTCAAAGATGTCTGGGCCCATCCCAAATAAAGGAATGGAAATTCAGCCCTCCTCTTCAATGATAGTGATTGTGCCAAGTGGCGAGGGATCCAGCCGTACAACCCCAAAACCTCCCAAATCGTAAAAAACCCTTTAAAAAAAACCCCACAATCTTTAACCCTCCTAGCCTCCCCTATCCCATCCATTTCCACAAACAACAAATTTGAAGCCCTAAACTCGGCAATGATATCCAATTATGCAATGTAAAATCCATCCCTTACTCGGAAGATTTTTCTCCCATCCCCATGCCCATCTCAATCTTTAACCTCTCCTCCCACTCCCAGTCCCCACCCCATCTCCCCCTGGTCCCCGCCGTCTCCAATGGAGATTGTGTTTTCAGAAAATTCGAATGTGGCAAATCTAAGCCCACCGAAGAGTGGGATATCGGATGTTAATCCGAATTCTGTGCAATTTATGCTTCAAAGAAATTGCTTGAAGTAATGGTCGCGGATTCGATCCAGCTCATGAATTTTATCATGAATCCCTTGAAAATTTCGGAAATTTGGAAGGACCTCAAGACGTTGACAAATCAAGGCGAGCTGCGTCTTGCCCACCTCCCTAATGTATCGGATATGAGCTTCCTGACCCCACACCTGAGAGCACTCTTCTTTTGGGAGATGGCTCAACATATAGAGGGGAATGCCGAATTTGTAATTCCAGAAGCATTTGTGGGAATTATAGACCATCCTCCTATCATACCTCGTAAGATGGAAGTGATTCTGATGAAGGGGTTAAAAGTAGAAGTTCAAGCAATGAGTTGGTCGAATATGGTGATAATGGTGCTAACAAAAAGAAGGTTTCGACAAGCGCATCTGACGGTATCTTGGGAACTAGAAGAAGCTGCAGAAAAAGGAAGGTTAATATTTTTTTCTCTGGAGCAGAGGCAATGTTTAATGTTCGATCCCTTGATAGGAATGGAACGAGAATTTGCAATGGGGCTGAGGGGAGAAGAGGCCGAACAATTTCCTCTCCCCCCGATAATTTATAATATGTCTATTCTATATTAGAATGCGAGGGGTTTGCGCGGGTGTCCTTCCGGAGAAATTTGTTGCTTCTTATCAATCAACACTAGCCTCATATGATTGTCATATCGGAAACTCGAGTGAGTAGGAATGGAACGGAGGAGATCGTGGGAAAGCTGCCCTATGATGAATGGATGATGGTGGAACCTACAAGTTTCTCAGGAGGAATAGTGGTTTTATGGCGCTCAAACTTTGTTTCCTTTGAGCCCATTAGAACCTCTAACCAGGGAGTTCACGACATCTTGCAGGTATTTTCCCCTCAAAAAACTTTTTTCATTTCAGCTATTTATGCAAATCCAAAATTTAGAGTCAGGAAAGAGTTATGGTTAGATTTTCAGAGTTTGAATTCGATTATGAATTTACCATGGGTGGTGATAGGTGATTTTAACGAGGTTTGTTTCCAACATGAGAAAAATGGAGGCGGGCCTATAAAAAATCATAGAGCAAATCTATCCATTAATTGCATGTCCTGTTGTAGCCTGCTTGAGATTGGTTTCTCGGGGCAGAAGTTTACATGGTTAAATAAGAGAAATGTTGGACCAATTTTGGAGAGAATTGATAAAGCTTGGGTTTGTGCTGATTGGTTAAGTATGTTTCCTACTGGTTATCTTCAAAATTTACCCCATCTTTGTTCGGATCATTGCCCGATCCTTCTTAACCTTGCAAAGTCTAATAGTTTCCAAAGACCAACAGTACTAGTGGAAAAAACCTTATATGTCACTTAGTAACAGATCCGGTTTTTACAAAACCGGATCCGAAAAATCCACAAAAAATTGGGAGGGAAAGCTGGGGCGAAGAAACGGATTCGGTCTAGTAGTGAACCGGATCAGTTAATAGAAAACGGATCCGGTTTTCTGTTAACTGATCCAGTTCACTAAACCGGATCAGTTTGGTTTCATGCGCTATATAAGACGCAGCCCATTCCCGTGTTTAAAGCCCAAAGAAATACTAATTATTAAGACCAGTCCCATTTCCACATATCCCTCCATCTCTTACCCATATCTCCCCTTCTCTCTCATCCCCACTAAACCCTAAAAAATTCACTCCTCCATTGTTCGTCTCTCATCAACGCTCCTCCATCCCTCATCTTCTTTACTCTCTCATCTTCCCTCTCTCATTCCCATAAACCCTAAAAATAACGCCACCATCACCTCCATCTCTCATCCTCTTTCCTCTCTCATCTTCTCTCCTAAAAAAAACGCCACCATCAACGCGATTTGGACACTTTCGATTTTCGATTGAATTTTTGATTATACTTTGAAAACGCCACCATCATCATCTTCTCCATATTTTCGATTTTCGATTAATTGTCGAATGAACAAATCTACAGCGAGATGAAGACGCTTGAGTAATTTTCTCTCACCAGATCATCATCAACCACCAAGAACAACGAACGACAGGGTTTGAGTTTTTTGAGTTTTTGGATCTAGATTGTAATTTTTGAGCTTTCTTAGATCTAGGGTTTGAGTTTGATTTTTGTTTTAATTTTCATTTTCGTTTGTTTTTTTCGTTTTATAATTTATAATATTTGTAATTTTATAAGTTTTTAAATAATCTGTACAAGTTTGTTATATATATTTTTAAATTTTTTATCTTAAGTTTCGTTTTTTTATTGTGTATAAGTTTCGTTTTTTGTTTTTTATGTATAGTTTATATTTGTTGTCTTATGTATATATGTGAAATTATTGAAAATATTATATATGTAAAATTGTTGTAAATATTTTGGTTTTTAATTTCTGTATATATGTTGGTGCATGAAAATATTGTGCAACTCAAATTCTGAGCTTCTGATTTTGTGATGATTGAGGTGTGAACTTGGTGTATGCAAAGGAGGGTGACTATGTGAACCTGTGATGATGATATGTGAAGTCAAATTTTTTTTGTCATTGTACAACTAACTGATTCGGTTTTTTGTAGAAACCGGATCAGTTTATATTATGATGCTGTGGATACAAGAAAGTGGCGTTAGAAGACAAACTGATCCGGTTTTGATGGAAAACCGGATCGGTTAATCTGATTAATTGATCCGATTTTGCTTCAAAACCGGATCAGTTAATCATTGTTAACAGCTGCTAGTCCACCCCATCCGGACCAAAACCGGAGCGGTAAGCCCGGTTTTGACCGGATCATATAGGCTTTTTCCACTAGTGCAAAGCCGTTTAAATTTGAGCCTATGTGGTGTGTGAATCCTCAATTTAATGAGCTTGTAAATTATGAGTTGAACAATTCTGTCAAAAATCTCTTTGAAAGATTAAATGACATGTCCCCCATTTTTTAAAACTGGAATAAGAATGTTCTGGGTAATATTTTTAAGAAAAAAAGCGAGACTTATTGCGAGAATCGAAGGAATTCAAAAATCTCAAGAGCAAATGTTTTCTACCTATCTTTTTTATCTTGAAAAAAACCTCCAAGAAGAGATATTTGAAATTCTCCATCAAGATCGAGGAACTTTTTTGGATGATGAAATCTAGGGATAATTGGGTAGTGGAGGGTGATAGAAACACTACTTATTTCCATCATGTTGTGTTGGTGAGGAGGAAAAAGAATAGATTTGTTGTCTCTCAAGTTTGAGGTGGGGAATGACGTTTCGACCCGGTTGCCATTAGAAGCCTTATTAAGAATCATTTCTCCACCTTTTACGTACTAAAAAGATCACCTCGTCGAGAGACCGAGATTTCCTCCCTTTTGACCCAATGGAAAAGGAGATAACCTTGTCTACTCCCAGGGAAGAGAGAATGTGGGAGGTTATTTATTGTATGGGGCCCTTCAAGGCCCCTGGGCGGATGGGTATCACCCATTTTTTTACAAAAAGTATTGGGATATGATAAAAGGTGTGTTGATTCCGTATATCCAAGATATATTAAAAAACAAAGTCGTCCCTGAAAATATAAATGAAACAATCATTGCCATTATTCTCAAGATAGAAGACCCGACGTCAATCACTCATTTTAGACCAATAAGTCTTTGTAATACCATATACAAGATCGTGTCTAAAGTTCTTGCTAATAGAATTAGGTCTTCTCTTCCTCATAGGCTCTCCCCAAACCGAGAATAGCTTCCTCCCGGGCGGAGGTACGGAGACAAATGTGATTATTGCAACCGAGATCTTTCATTCCATGAGTAAGAAAAAAAGGGTATAGGGGGTTGGTTTATATTGAAGTTAGATCTTGAGAAAGCGTATGACAAGCTTGAATGGGAACTCATTAGGAGTTGTCTTAATAAGTTCTATGGCTTTGATGATCAGACCACCTCTTTACTCATGAGTTGTATCACCTCGGTGTCTTCCTCTATTATGGTCAATGGCATCCCTACTGATAGTTTTGAGCCTTCAAGGCATATTAGACAAGGGGACCCAATCTCTCCATACGTGTTTACTATATGTATGGAAACCTTGTCTATGCTCATTCATGATGCAGTGGAAAAAAAATTCTAGAAACCTTTCCATATGGGTAGAGGGGCAGCCCTAATTTCTCACCTTCTATTCGCCGATGACATTCTGCTTTGTGGGGAGGAAAATGGGGAAAATATCATGTTTATGAAAAGTATTCTGGATGTTTTTTGTGAGATCTCTGGTCAAACAATTAGTAATACTAAGAGTAAGGTCATTTTATCAAAAAACACTTTAATAGGGGAGAGGGATAGATTTAATAATATTATGAAAATCCCTGAAGCCCAAGATCTGAGTCCTTATCTGGGGTTTCTTATTTCTAGTTCCAGGCCCTCTAAGTCGAAAGTCCAATTCCTTGTGAATAAGATCAAAGGAAAATTGCTAGCTGGAAGTCAAAATTCTTGTCTAAAGCTGAAAAGTTGTGCCTCATTACAACTACTCTAAATTATATGCAATGTATTGCGCTTCCTATGTCCATTCTTAATAGCTTCAACAAGGACATTGCTAGATTTCTGTGGAGTAAGGACTCGGACAAGAGGGGTTGCACCTTGTAGGTTGGGATGGTATTTCAAAGGGGGGCAGGGAATTAGATGTGCTAAAATGCTTAATAAAGCCCATATGCTAAAAGTATGGTGGAATTTTCTTAATAAATAGGATAATTTTGCTATTCAGGTCTTGAAGGATAAATACTCTAAGCAAAATAACTCCTTTAAAGCTTTCTCTACGGGGTCCTACTTATGGAAAAGCATGGGAAAAGTGTGGGACATGTTCAAGTCTTAGATTATCTGGGGTATTAGAAATGGAGAAAGAGTCTTTATGTGGCATGACAACTGGGATGGGATCACTCCTCTTAGAAGCATGATTTATGGTCCTCTGCCCAGGGGTGCTGAGCAACTCCATGTGAGTGATTTTCTTGGGGTCTCGGGTGGGATTTCTCGAACCTGTCTTTCCATCTCCTAGAGGAGATTAGAAACTTACATGTGGCAGTTAGGACAAATCGTGAAGCCCCAGATTTCATCTTCTCAAATCTGTCTCTTAATGGAAAATTTAGTTTCAAAAAAGCTTTTGAGATTTTAGGGGTGAGTAAGAGTTATCAAGATTTGGATTTGGGGTGGATTTGGAAAATAAAAACACTCCCAAGAGTAAAAAAATTTATCTAGTTGGTTTTTTTAGACAGAATCCCTCGCAACAAATCCTTAGTGGTGAGGAGGATTGTTCCTTCTCATATTTGTGTCTGTTGTAATTTGTACACAGAGGATGCTATTCACGTCCTTCGTGATTGTAAACAGACAAGAGAAATTTGGGATACACTTCAGTTTAATCACCTTTTTTATCCCCATCCACTTCATCAACGGCTCTCCACAAACCTTCGCCTAACTAAACCTTCGAAGCAAGATCCTACCCAACTCCCATGGCGTGCCTAATCTTTCCCTTTGTAATTTGAAAATTTTGGCTCCGGAGAAATGCTTGCATATTCCAAAATATTAACTTGTCTGCGGTAAAGTGCCTCATGGAGGCCCAAGCTCTCTCTTGGCAATTCTTCTCCTCCATGGACTGTATCTTACCTCGTCAACCCCATTCCCCCCTTCATTGGTCCCCTCCTCCTCCTTCCTTCAAAAAAAAAATCAATTGTGATGCATCCTTTGTTGGTTTGGTCATGGTTTCGGGTATTGCTGAGGTTGTTCGAGATAACCTTGGCAACTGGGTCTGTGGTTTTCAAAAGTCTTGCAGGTTGAAAACAATTCTCACATGTGAAATTATGGCCATTGCCATCAGCTTGGAGCTTGCAAGAGATAAAGGATGGAATGCGTTTATAATTTCAACGGATGCAAAACAAGCTGCAAACCTGATTCAAGATGAGAATAGTGCTAAGGATGACAATTTTTTGTTGGTCAAACTGTACAGGGCCCATATGCAGCAGATCCATGATGTGAGAGTGGTATGAACCAAGAGCCACGAACAAAGTTGCAGATAGACTTGCGAAGATGTGTAGAACAAATCAGTTAGAAAACTTTAAGACTATTTGGCTAGATTTGGAGCTTGGTTCCCTACAAGATGTAATTTTGGAGGATAGACCTCCCTAACTAATTATGTAAACCTTGTTATTTTTATGATATTTGCTCTCTACTTGCATAAAAAAAAAATTGTTTTGCAAGCGTAGTTTCATGTTTTAGGAAAATATTTTGGATTGAAGTGCATAATTTTTATGAGTTTTATTGTGAACTTCATGTGTTTTGTATGAACACATTTGAATGTTTACGAATTTTATTTATGAACTAAGAAATTAGAATCATATCTTTAGTTTAATATTATTATAAAGTTTGATCTTTGTATCTATATTCAAATACTTTAGAAGGAGTTTGATCTTTAAATTCATGTTTTTATAAAGAGATATATTGGAGGTGTTACACACCAGCTCTCCGACCCAGGTCCGGCCCTGTACCGGTCCAAGATGGGACTCATAACAGGGCCTCCCATTTAAATGGGCCCCAAATTTTGAAAAAAAAAACTTACTTCTCTCTCGTGTACTTCTATGTTCTCTCTTTACTGTACTGAGATGACGCTGTTGTACTTCAATCTCTCTCCTTACTTTTTCCCCCTAAATCTCTGAACTTTCTCTTTCTCTCCTTACCTCCATGTGGGTAGGTTTCCCATCTTGTAATTTTTATCTTTTTTATTTTTGAAAAATCATGTTGTCACTTTCTACATATGGGGTCTTGTAAAATCTGATATAATTTCAATATGTGTTTTGTGTGCACTTCAATCTCTCTCCTTACTTTTTCCCCCTAAATTATTATTGATTTTTATTTGTGTTTTGTGTGTTTGAAGAATGTGCGTTCTTCTTAATTTTGTTGAGTTTGAGATTTTTTAATATGTTTTTAGTGATTTAATTGTACCTTTGAATATTTTTTTGAAACAATTTAGAAACCCGTAAGATAGCTTTTATAGTGGCCTATTTTCGACATTAGCACAGGGCCTCACTATTGTTTGGGATGGGGCTGCTCCGACCCTCTGAAACTGAACCCTCGTCTCCGCCACCAGTCCCACCATGAAGGGAAAGTTTGGTTAGATTGTAAAGAATATTGTATACCAATGAAATGGAAGTTTTATTTGTTGCATCAAGTTTGATGTTGAACTTTCTATGGGAAATATATCATTTCGTATCCTCACCTTTCTATCTGCATAATTTCCTCCATCATCCAATGATGTTTCAGTGAAAGTTGTTGTGCTGCGTCTCGCCACTATGGGCTTGGCTCGTGGTGTGTTGCGTACTTGCGTTGTCACATCACGGTGGTTGTCCCTGCCTGGTTGTTCCCTCCTCTTCTTGCTCTGCTGCTGTTGTGTGGTGTGTATATATATATGTATAGGGGCGGGATCGCATGGGAATCTTTCCTTACATGAAAAAATGAGAATGAATCTCAACCACACGATTGGATTAGGATTACAATGACTTTGTTCATTAGAGTTATACCCCGATAAAATTTTGAGTCCAAAAAAAAAAATTATTTTTTTCGAAATTTTTTTTCTAATTTTTGTTTTTTGGAGTTATATCACTTTTTCATTAGAGTTACATCACTTGTTCATTAGAGTTATAGCGCGTAAAATCCATTCTCATTTCTCATATAAGTATGCATTCTCATATGAACTCACTTCTATATATATATATATATATATATATATATATATATATATATATATATATATATATATATATATATAACATAGTCATGTTGGGTCTTATTTGGTTCGTCTCATTGTGTACATAAGGAAAAACAAATTTTTATAATTTTTACTAATATGTAATTAAAGATATTAGTAATACAAAATATGCATTGGAGAAATGGGAAATCTAATAACGGACGGAGGGAGTAAGTTAATAGTTTTATTATCAAAGAATAAACTCAAAAAATATAAATATTCAAAAGAATATATAAAGAAGACGAGTAAACTAAAGATAATAATAGGTCAGGCTTGTTCCTAAACAGTTCGATAACGGCTCGGTCAGCGCTTGATCAAAGCTCGACTCGGTCACAACTCGGTGCATCAAGTTTCAAGCTCAGCTCGAGTTCGAAAAAACTTAAATGAACACGAGCTCTCGAGCCGAGCTAATAAGAGTTCAGGCTTGGCTCAACCGATAAGCACCTTTAGATGGGACATGTTACCAAAAATAGAAAAAACTACACTGTGTAAATTAAAAAGAAACGGGTCAAAAAGAAAAGTGTACGTAGATTAACAAGAAATGGATCAAAAAGATAAGTTATATCAAAAAGAAATGAAGGAGTAGACGAATAGTTATAGTTATAGAGGTCACATTATATTTCCTAGAATTTTTCGCACGCTATGCATGCGTGTCATATTAACTTTTTTTCTCAATTAGTTATTAATCAGTGTTACAAAAAAATTGATTTGAACAAACATTTATATTGTTTTTAAATATGTTTTTCTTAAATAAATGTTTCGTTTTTTTTTGTTTTTTTTTCATTATTATTCAAATATAGTATTGAGAGAAAGAAATATAAAGCAGAAGAAAGATTGTGCTCAAATAAAGTGGAAGAATTTGTGTATCAGATTCAGTCGTTGAATATTAATAAAGTGAAATAGTTTGATTTATATAATAGAGATTATCGAATAATAATCAACATTTAGGTTTTAAAAATATTACCACTATAATTATTAATATAAAATTCAAGTTTTTATTTTTATTTTTGATTGTATCAATCAAGTTATTCTATCAATTTAATTTTTGAACAGAGTTTTTAACACACATGTAAGAAGAGGAAATCATTCTTCTTAATTTAATATTTAATTGAAATTTTCAATTCAATTTCATTGTTAACTTGTTCAATATATATGACAAGTAAGAAGAAAAAAAAAATATTTAAGTATATGGTAATTTAAATTCATTAAGGGTATATTAGACGTTTTGAAAGCGAACACCATCTTCCTCCTCTTTCACTTATATAATAGAGAAATATAACTAGTTTAAATGAGAGTGGATTAGAAAAAAAAAATAGATTAAAAATTGAAGTTAAAATTAGATCAAATCAAATAGGTAGAAATAAAATGAACTAAACATTGCCTCGAGAGGCCGAGACTATTATTAATATCAAGAATTAGTAAATTTCCTTTTTATTTTATAAAATTGACATATGGTACGGAGATATAGTACTAATTGAAGTTGCGGGGGATACGAGATGAATTTAGATCCAAGGGAAGGGTCCGTTGCCCCCCTGGTTTCTTGCTTGCAAATCTTGGTCAAGATGCTAGGGGCGGCCGGAAGCTAGGATATTTTTGGATGGCTCATGGGATAAGCGGACTCATATGGGAGGGGCAACTTGGGTGGCGCGAGATGTTATTAGAGCGAAAACGTATTCTCAAAGTATTTTTTTTCTTTGCACACTCAACTTTTACAACGAAGCTAAAGCTTGCCTCCTAGCTTTACTGCGGGCGAAAGGAACAAATCTCTCACGGCTACTTCTCTATACGGACTCGCACAATCTGGTTCAAGAACCGAGTACCGAGAAAATGATGGATATCTCCCTTCAACATACCGTAAACGACATTCGAATGATCGCTCGTAGTTTCCGGTGGTGCCGGGTAATGAAGGTAAGCGGACAAGCGGTTGCCCCGGCACATGAGTTAGCAACTCGTAGTCGTAGAACTAGAATTCCTATTTCCAACTACTAGTTTGTACGTTTTCTAGTCCGTCGAAAAAAAAAAAAAAAAAAGAAGAGTTGCGTTTTACTCACTTGAATTCTATTGGATTCATCGATTTGAACTCATTTAAACTTAAATTTTATAAGGTGTTAAAATAAATTTAAGTAAACCTAGCATGACTTATCTAAATCTACTAGAGATGCAAAACTTATTTTTGTAGAGGTGGAGAGAACTCACCCTGAATTTAAAACAAGAACACACCCTGAATGGAAAACAAGAAGAGCTGGAGTCATTCTTGAGCGAGCTGGAGCCATCGTTGATTGAGCTGGAGCCATTATTGAGCGAGCTGGAGTCATCATTGAGCTCCTGGAGTCGAGCATCAGTGGTAAATCCGTCTAAGATGTCCTCTAAATCATAAGCCAAGTCTTGGAGATCTTGAAGCCACACTTTGACAGGTTTCTTCTGCGGCCCGCTTTTGCTCAGCGTCACTTAGCACTGCGTTTATATATCTCAATTTGCTCTCCCATCCTTCAATAAATTCGGGTTGTTGATAGACGTGTCGTGCACCTAACAAAAATAACCTAACTAATCCTTCTAACTATGTAGCAAGGTAAGTCAAGGTGGAATCCACAGGGACAAATGGTATCAAACACTAGAAATCTCGACTCAATTTTAACTAAACAAGTGACAAACAATGGTGAAAAGATGTTGAACTAAGAATAGTGTTAAATTATGACAACTATTAGAACACACGAGGTAGAATCAATCAATAAAGACATCTAGAATTAAGTATCCCCTCTAGCACGAATAATACATGAATAATTCCTATCCCAATAAGCATAATCAATGATTCAAGAGGAGTAATGCACTCTATAACTACCAAAGATCTCTCCCGAGTACTTATGGCTACTCTAAACAAGCAATCAAACCTATTCCCATGGAATCATGCAAGAAAGAGACATTAAGCATGGCATCACACATAAATTCCTAGTAATCCTATCTACTTATTCCCATAGAGATATTCATACTTTTGATTAAATAAACAAATTCATCTAGATTCAATTCCCATTGAAAACAAGATATAATGAATCAATTCAAAATCACCTATCCCTAGTATGATAATGAAATTAAGCACAATTCAATCAAACAAGAACAATTAATCACATCAAATTGGGATTATGGGAGGGATTCATGCATTAGTCATTGTTAGGGTTCAACTTAACCCTAGATTATAAAACTACTCAATCATAATTGAAATAACAAAGCAATTGATAATTAAACTGAAAGACATAATAATAATAAGGAAAAGAGGAAAAGTAGAAAAACTTAGTCTTTACTTCAATGGATCAAACTTGTAGAATTCAAGGTTTCAATAATGGAGTTTCCTCTCCAAAGCTCTCTAAAAAGTAGTACTATCTTTTCTAATAATGAAAAAGTGCCCAAAAGTATGTTTAATAAAACCTAATATTGCTTACATAAACTAGAAAAGGAAATAATTAAAAGTCGAGAAAATAGTCGGGCAGCAGCATGCACGGTCGAGCGAGAAGTTGCACGGGCGTGCAACATAGTGCACGGGCAAGCGAGATTCTGCTTGGGCGTGCACGCGAAACAGAAGGATTTTGATGCTTTGGTTTACAATAGTGCACGGGCAAGCGAGATCTCGCTTGGGCGTGCGCCTTGGTGCGTGGGCAAGCGAGATTCCGCTTGGTCTCGCAAAGAAAGTAATCTTCAATATCATCGTTCCTTCAACCCCAAAGCACTCAAACTCATCTTCTCGCATCCGGAAACCGCCATCTAGACCATCTACGAACCATATTAGCATCTCTTAGTCACAATCGGACTCAATAACCTGAAAATCACATAAAAGAGCCAAAAGTATCTCGAAATAACACAATGGTTCAAAAGAATGCCCAAATCATGCAATTAGATCTAAGATGCACTAAAATCTTCATGAAAATGAGACTTAATACCTACCTATATGCAACTAAAAACCGACTTATCAAACTCCCCCAAGCTAAACTAATGCTTGTCCTCAAGCATTTCAACATAAAACATAGGGAAAAGTAAGACAAAAACTCTTCAAGCACACACACAACAAGGTTTTCAAATCAATCTTCAATGTGAAAATGGAACCATGAAGGGAATAAACACAAAACTATTCAATCTAAGTCCTAGATCTCATAATTGTGACTTGACAACCAATCTTAACACTTTGCTCCCCCAAGCTTGCCTTGACCATACATGATAATCCTCACTCTAGTCGTGCACACAACACTCATGTGTATAAAAGGGTCAAATAATCGCTCAAGGCTCCATTCCATTGATTATATCCTACCATAAGCTTGCACATCTTCTCACTCTCCACCGCTACGGGACTACGTTACATGCAAAGAATCATGAGGACTTCATATGGGTTGTAATGAAGGCTTAAGGTATGGGTATGGAAAGTTTTTGGAAATTGGTGCTCAAAGGGGAAAGTGAAGCTTTTCAAACACCTTTGACAACAATTACCAAACTCCAAACACAAGCATTCCAATTGCACTTCATATTTTTTTTTTTCATTAACTGAACCATAACTCCTCAAATAGAAACTCCAATTTCCTTTTATTGAATACTAAAGACATAAATCACAATCTTTTTTTTTTTTTTTCATTTTGTTTGTTTTTTTCCGAAGGATTTAACCAAAATCATCTATAGAAGAAATTAATAGGAGTATTAAAAGGAACTCTGAGGAAATGAACTCAACACATATCATGAGTTCTAACTAAGCATTATATCACATCAAACACCACAATAAATCTCCAATGTCACAACTTAACTTCATCAACATAGCTTCACAATCCCCTAGGTAGGACAAGGTAAAAGGGCTAAAGATGTAGTTAACAAAATGAAAAGGCTAGGCTCACAGAGGTGACAAAAAGGAGTAATCAATGTAGGTGGCATTTGGCTATGTAGCTCAGAAATCAACAATTGCCTCAATCATTTTCAATGCATAAACAAGTCAATGCGGTCTCAAGGAGTATCAATGCAAGTTCTAGAGAATAGTAACCAAGGAAGAGCATCACACATGAAAAGAAAGACTAAAATGATATTAGTCAATTAGGCTCAAATAACCTCACTAGGTAGATTTTTGGCTAACAAGTATAGTCAAGACTCCCTTGGGAGGATCAAACCGTCTTACCACAAACCATTCAAATCACAACGAGCAAGGAGAGATCAAAAAAAGTTCAGAGTTATTCAAATCATGCTTAGACTTCACATAGAGATGAGCATAGAACCAAGCTTAGTGTGTACTATCAGCAGAGATCAATCCTAAATGCAACCTAAAATGCAACTTAATAATGAAACTATATGCGAGAACGGGGAATAAAAAATGTCTAAATGATGAATATGTACAGATGATGTGGTAAATCCCTCCCCCAAACTAGCATGTCACAATGTCCGCAATGTGACAAAGGTAAAGAGTAGACACAAAGAAAGGGGCAGGGTACTCACAAATCCTCACTAAGGAGGGGAGAGCAAAGGGTTCGGGAACCCTGGTGACTGCATCCAAGTATTGAAATTTTCCAAGATTGTAAATATGGATGACAAGTTCTTCTTTATAATGCACTGCTCTGCCTTAATCTCAGCAACTAAATGTTGGATTTTTGCAAGTGATCTGTCAATCGACGCAGAAGAAGGAGTGCTAGATATAACCGAGGTATCCTCATTGAGAACATCCACTCTCTCAACAATTTCTCCCATAGATGGAGAAGCCATGGAGTTTGTGAGTGTGTACTCCATCTTCTCATCACCTATTTCAAAGGTGATTTTTCCCTTTTTCATATCAATTATAGCTTCAGCAGTGGCCAAAAAGGGTCTCCCAAGAATAATAGGAACGTTTGCATCTTCTTCCATCTCCATAACAACAAAATCACATGGAATGAAAAATTTTCCGACTCTAAGAGGAACATCTTCAAGGATGCCAAGGGGGAACTTAACTGTTCTATCTGCTAGTTGTAAGGAGATGCGTGTGGGTTTCAGTTCACCCATATTAAGCTTCTTGCAGATTGACAAGGGCATGAGACTGACACTTGCCCCAAGATCACATAAGGCATTCTTGATTTCAATATCACCAAGCTTAACAGGAATAGAATAACTGCCTGGATCTCCTAGCTTCTTTGGAAGCTTGTTCTGCAAAATAGCACTACACTCAGCTGTTAGTGAAACAGTGACATTCTCTTCAATTTTTCTCTTGTTGGAAAGCATGTCTTTCAAAAACTTAGCATAAGAAGGCATCTCCGAGATAGCATCTAAGAAAGGGATGTTAATATGCAACTTCTTCAAAATATCAAGGAACTTTCCATACTTCTTCTCTAGCTTTGTTTGTGCCAATCTTTGAGGGAATGGAACAGGTGGCTTGTATGGTGTAATAGGTATGACAACAGGTTCCTTTTTCTCAGTCTCCTTAGCTTCCTCTTCCAACACTTTTTCGCCTTGATCTTCTTCACTCGGCTTTTTGGACTCTTCTGCACTATTCCTTTGGTCATTCACCTTCCTACAGGGATCTTGCAATTCTCTACCACTTCTCAATGAGATAGCATGGATATACCCCTTTGGGTTTGGTTCGGTTTGTCTCCGGAAGTTGGCACGAAGGTTTTGAGAGGTGACTGATTTGTTGAGCAAGTTGGGTCATCTGATTCTCCATCATTTTATTATGAGCATGAATTTGTTGAAGGGAGTTGCTGAAGAAGTCATTATGCTTCGCTTGATATTCAATTTGTTTTGCCTGAGAAGAAGCTAAATTCTCTATGATGGTTTCAAGGTTGGATGGTGAGCATGAGGAGGAGGAGTTGAATGGTGGTCTTTGTTGGAAGCCGGGTGGTTGGGAGTAGTTGGTGTGTGGAGGTTGAGGTTGATTATTTTTATAGGAGAAATTGGGATGATTCTTCCAACCTTGGTTATATGTGTTTGAGTATGGGTTGTTTTGTGGTCTTGTGTTTGTGGTTAGGAGGGCATTGGCTTGCTCAGATATCATGCCCATGGTGTTGTATTGACACTCATTCAATGAGTGGCCCTGCACTTCACAAATCTCACAAATAGGTGTTATTGGTCCACTACTCAATTGATCAACCTTGGCCGCCAAAACCTGCACAGTGTTAGTCAAAGTAGCAATAGCATCAACCTCATACTTACCTCCCCTTTTAGGGGCTCCGCGAGACACACTCCAGTCATTCAAATAGTTGTTGGCAGTCATATCATCCAACAATGTTTTAGCAGCTTCCGGAGTTTTGGCCATGAAAGTACCGCCAGATGCGGCATCAATAGAACTTCTAACCTCATGCTTCAGACCATTGTAGAATGTCTGAATCAATAACCACTCAGGAATGCCATGGTGTGGGCATTGTCTTTGCAAAGCCTTGTACCTCTGCCATGCCTCATAGAGAGACTCCAATTCGTGTTGTTGAAAACCAGATATTTCATTTCTGAACTTTGAAGTTCTCATAGGAGGGAAGAATTTGTAGAGAAAGGCCTTCTTCAGTTCTGGCCATGTGGCAATCTTTCTCACTTCTTCTTCTTTTAACCATTCCTTTGCTTCGTCCCTGAGAGAAAAAGGAAAAGCACAATATCGAATAAGATCATCAGAAACATTTGTTAGTTTCAAAGTATTACACTTCTCTAGAAAGCTAGCCAAATGATCAGTAGGGCTCTCTTTTGGTGTTCCCGCATAAGAGTCCCGGTGAAATAAACCGAATAAATTGTGGCTTAAGCTCGAAGTGTGTTGCATTGGTGGTTGGCCTGGTGATGGTGGTGGTGGTCTCATCGGGCATAGCATATTCCCGTAGAGACTTTGGTGGTGCTTCATCTCCCATTGTTGATCTTTGTTGTTGTCTTCTTCGTTGACCTCCTAATCTCCTTGCTGTAGCTTCAATCTCGCGATCAAGAGTTGCTAGATCTTCTGGACCCTTGCTACGAGTGCGCATGCAACAAAGAAGACTGAAAGAAAAGAGATCAAACAACAAACAGAGTAACAATAATCGAACAAAAATAAGTTTAGCTAACTAAATCAAAGATAAACTAATCTAATACCGTTAGTCCCCGGCAACGGCGCCAAAATTTGATAGGCGTGTCGTGCACCTAACAAAAATAACCTAACTAATCCTTCTAACTATGTAGCAAGGTAAGTCAAGGTCGAATCCACAGGGACAAATGGTATCAAACACTAGAAATCTCGACTCAATTTTAACTAAACAAGTGACAAACAATGGTGAAAAGATGTTGAACTAAGAATAGTGTTAAATTATGACAACTATTAGAACACACGAGGTAGAATCAATCAATAAAGACATCTAGAATTAAGTATCCCCTCTAGCACGAATAATACATGAATAATTCCCATCCCAATAAGCATAATCAATGATTCAAGAGGAGTAATGCACTCTATAACTACCAAAGATCTCTCCCGAGTACCTATGGCTACTCTAAACAAGCAATCAAACCTATTCCCATGGAATCATGCAAGAAAGAGACATTAAGCATGGCATCACACATAAATTCCTAGTAATCCTATCTACTTATTCCCATAGAGATATTCATACTTTTGATTAAATAAACAAATTCATCTAGATTCAATTCCCATTGAAAACAAGATATAATGAATCAATTCAAAATCACCTATCCCTAGTATGATAATGAAATTAAGCACAATTCAATCAAACAAGAACAATTAATCACATCAAATTGGGATTATGGGAGGGATTCATGCATTAGTCATTGTTAGGGTTCAACTTAACCCTAGATTATAAAACTACTCAATCATAATTGAAATAACAAAGCAATTGATAATTAAACTGAAAGACATAATAATAATAAGGAAAAGAGGAAAAGTAGAAAAACTTAGTCTTTACTTCAATGGATCAAACTTGTAGAATTCAAGGTTTCAATAATGGAGTTTCCTCTCCAAAGCTCTCTAAAAAGTAGTACTATCTTTTCTAATAATGAAAAAGTGCCCAAAAGTATGTTTAATAAAACCTAATATTGCTTACATAAACTAGAAAAGGAAATAATTAAAAGTCGAGAAAATAGTCGGGCAAAGAAGATGCACGGTCGAGCGAGAAGTTGCACGGGCGTGCAACATAGTGCACGGGCAAGCGAGATTCTGCTTGGGCGTGCACGCGAAACAGAAGGATTTTGATGCTTTGGTTTACAATAGTGCACGGGCAAGCGAGATCTCGCTTGGGCGTGCGCCTTGGTGCGTGGGCAAGCGAGATTCTGCTTGGGCGTGCACGTGAAACAGAAGGATTTTGATGCTTTGGTTTACAATAGTGCACGGGCAAGCGAGATCTCGCTTGGGCGTGCGCCTTGGTGCGTGGGCAAGCGAGATTCCGCTTGGTCTCGCAAAGAAAGTAATCTTCAATATCATCGTTCCTTCAACCCCAAAGCACTCAAACTCATCTTCTCGCATCCGGAAACCGCCATCTAGACCATCTACGAACCATATTAGCATCTCTTAGTCACAATCGGACTCAATAACCTGAAAATCACATAAAAGAGCCAAAAGTATCTCGAAATAACACAATGGTTCAAAAGAATGCCCAAATCATGCAATTAGATCTAAGATGCACTAAAATCTTCATGAAAATGAGACTTAATACCTACCTATATGCAACTAAAAACCGACTTATCAGTTGTATTCCTTCAATAACTTCGCGTTGTATTCCTTTTTCTCGATGTAGGAATCGGCGTATCCCTGCGGATGCCAACTTCTCAAATACTACTTGAAGTAACGGTGATATAAATACCCCAGCTATCTCCATTTTTATCTCTTTTTTCAATGTATTAAGGTTGATTGTGAATGGACTTCAATCTCTAAGTTTCTACAACTTAAGTAGCCTCAAACTTTCATTTATTAGGATGATCATTTGGTGGTTGTAGCTCTTTTTTTTTTTTGAAATAATTTAGTGATTAATTGTAGCTTGTAGGACCAGAATTGACGATAGCATGCATATACATTTGCACACATACCTTATCTCTTCTCATTTCAAAAATGCAATTAAAAGTTCTGGTATTTAAGTCCTGTTTGATAAATTGAGATTTGGACATGAATTAGATATCCACTAATGTTGGTTTCATGAGAAAGAGTGTTTGAGCTAATAACTCTGTCAAAGGACCAACTCAACCAAAAGCTTAAACTTATGGTTGAGGCCCCAGGAATAGATTTATACTCTATCACGCCCCCTCACGCAAGAGCCCTTTGGGCTTGAAGTGTGGATGCAGCACAGGTCTCCCTCATACCGGCCTGGCGCTAAATATTCCACTGAGAAAGGAGGGGTGGAGGAGATTCGAACCCGTGACCTTTTTGTCACGCTGGCTCTTGATACCATGTCAAAGGACCAACTCAACCAAAAGCTTAAGCTTATGGTTGAAGCCCCATGAATAGATTTATACTCTATCAAACTCTTATTTTGAAAATACTTATAGCTAGGGGCCTAGAGAATTCTTGTTGTGAAAGATGATTAAGCATACTAAGGTCAAATAATGCTATTTATATGAAAATACAATAAGCTATCTCAGCTATTTATCATACAATTTTGTACTAGCAACTAATACTATCATTTACCTAAATTAACTAATACAATTAGGCATTATCTATCAATTATATAGCAAACAGGTCCTATATTTTTTTAATAGTTTTGCAAAATATCAAAAGTAACTTTCTCCTCATTAATGGGAGTAGGGATGGCAATGGGTAGGGTATGGGTAGGGTAAGGCTAGACCCTTACCCATACCCTAACTTTTGGATGTAGACCCATACCCATATGGTAAATTTTTTTAGGACCCTTACCCTTACTCGTACCCGTAGGGTCCGATAGGGTCTGGGTAGGGTATAGGGTCTAAAATGGGTCCAATACAAAAATAATTCCGCTTACCTTTTCACATGTATATATAATCGTTAAGCACAATTTCATATATTAATTTTGCAATTAGCACACATAATATCACGTACATTCCATACCAATACATATTTTTTGCACATCCCAAAAGTCTCATAGATTAAAATATAAATAAATATATTTTTACGTGATTGCGATTTGCGGCTAGGGTTCCTAACTGAGGGAGGGTTTTAGTTTTATTGGAAGTCTGCTGGAAATATATGTTTATATATATATTTATTTTAATTTTAAAAAAAATAAAAATATATATTTTAGTTTAGATGGGTCTATGGGTAGGGTTTGGGTAGGGTCTGGGTATTTGAGGAGTTGACCATTTCCCTACCCTTACCCGATAGGACCAAGACCCATACCCTACCCTTACCCATAGGGTCTAAAAAATTAAGATCCATACCTTAATTTCAGGGTAGGGTCTGGATGGGTCTGGGTAGGGTCCTGGACCCATTGACATCCCTAAATGGGAGGCAGTTATGTGAGAATTGGGTGAGAATTCAAGAATCATTAGTTGAATTAGATGGGGTTGTTGAATAAATGAAGTAGGTGAAAAAGAATTAAATAATAGCAAAGTATAATAAATGAGAAGTTTTTTTAACATTTTGAGTTATGCGTAACTTGTTATGGCATTTCTCTAAAAAGAAAGGTGGTATGTTGTATTTACGAAGTTAAAATTGAAAATATTAAGCAATAAATAAATATTAATTATATTAATTAACGCATGATTATATCATAAATTCTTAAACGTATATAATTTTAAAAAATATGTTTAATATTTAGAGTTCATTTATCATACAACCGGGTGTAACATGTGCATAGTACACCTAAGACTAATTTTTGCTCATGTGCCCATTTGGAACTCTGCTTTTTTGTACATTTTGCTCATTTGAATTTTTTCAAATTAGCAATGAGCAAAAAAATAGCTTTGAGTTTACCATGCTCACGGTACACGTGGGTGTATGATAAAATTTTTGTAATACTTATCTACAATCCTAAAATCTCTATTGATCTAATTCTAGCACGCTACAGTCATGTAATAATACGTAGATGTGTCAATTCAGTTAAACGGTTCAATTCTAGTTCAAACCAAACAGTTTTGGGAGCTTTGCCTCTGTTCCAGCGATCAATCGATTCCTTAAGCATGTCAATGCATGTTGCAGCTATGGCTGACTTATGAACTGTGTTTCATATGAATTTTTTGAGGTCAATTTGTTACTTGAGAAGGTAATCTATGACAGATATTTCCTTGTTTCTCGCCTTGTGCACATTTAATCTTTTGTTTTAGTCAAAAGTTGTTCATTCATAATAAGCATTGTTTTGCCAGTCAAAAAAAAATAAGCATTGTTTTGGATGAAATGATGCTGAATAATATTTACACATATTATGGTTCAACTCATTAATCATGTTAATTTCTTAAGTTTGTGCAACTTCTCTTGGGTAGGGGACAGGAGAGATGAGGCCAATCCTAAAAAACTTTGTATCGCCATTTTTATCTCTTTTTCAAAGTATAAGGTGGAGTGTAATTAATAATGGCCTATAAAATATTGTGGGGGGGGTTAGAACGTAAATTCGAAGGTGCACATGGTTGCACCTTCCTCTAGGTGCGCACGGTACAAAATGGCACTGTTTTGTTATTCCAGTGAACATTTGCAGTTTTGGAATGAATATTTATGGGACCTACCTCAATTTCTCTTTCCTCAACTTTTTCACCTCACGTATAGGCTTAGAAACCAATAAACATCCAGTTTATTCCAATGAGCATCAGTAGTATAATGAACACACGCTATTATTGATTGAACATTTGCAATTCCGGAATGAACATTTATGACAAATTTAGTGTAATAAACACATTCTTTCTGTTGAGTGAACAATTATTGCAACTTTGGATTGAACATTTTCAACTAATTCCAAAATTCAGTATGTTTACGAATTTTCAAAATTCAAATTCCCGCTGGTTTTCAAAATTCAAATTTCAAAATATTTTTCAAATTTACTATTATTCATTTCTCACTTGATTAACATACTGTTGATTCAAATTGTTAGTTTGCTCATCTAAGTTCTTCAAAATGTTCTTTCAAATTACTTATGTGTTCATTGTAATGAATATCTATGTTGTCATTATTATTTTTTGTAATGTACAAATATGATTCTGCAATGAGCAACATACTATCTATAATGAATAACCCAACTGAATAGTTATATAATTATAAAAAAATAAGTAATTACAAAAGATGGTTAATTCAAAATGTAGTATGTACCCAAATATAGAAATATAACCAAAATAATACAATATATCCTATATGAACACCAGAGTCTTACAAAGAACATGTATTGCTAATTAAACACTATTGAGTTCATTAAGAATATATTCTTGCTTCTGAGCTTCCTTCCATTTCCGATTGAAAATGTATATCATTGGTTGTCTGAACTAGTCGAATTGAACTGATAAAGGAAAAAAGCAATAGTTAAAACAAAATTATTCAAATTCATAATACAATGAACATAATCTTTGAAACATACAATTAACACATTCTAATAACACAATGAACACCCACACACAATAAATATATGACCAAATATAACGAGCATGTGACTAAAATGATAGTAATTCAATGAACATCAGCATAAAAATGTGCATCTTGTATTTGTAAATAGTACAATAAACATCACATAATCATACAAAGAACATTTGAACAAATATATATCACACATTTATATACAAATATATGATAATCAATCCATCATTAATTCATATCATTTCATTGAATATTTTACAGACATATAATGAACATATGACTGAAATGCAATAAACATCTTACCAACATGTGGTTCAGTGAACATATGCTAATAGGACAGTGAACACATGCCATAATTCATGTTATTAATGCAACTAATATGTGTCAAACACACAATGAACATATGAACAACTGTATCTAACATCTGAACAAACACATAATAAACATATGGCTAAATATTATAAACATATGACCAACACGAATTCAATGAGTACATTATAATAATACAACGAACATATAATTACTGTACAATGAACATTACCTGGTTTTTTTCTAGATGTCGAACTTGTTCATCTCCTTTGTTCATTGGGCTCTCTCATTTGTTCATTGGGACATCAATTGCAAGGTTGTTTTTATTTTTTCACAAACCACTATCAAGATCTTCAATAGAAAATAGGGAAAAAAAAATAAGAAATGAAAGTGCAAAATGTAAAAAAAATGTTCTCTTTTCTTATCAAATGCATAGATATAATACCTTATGTTGTCGATTTCGCTTTGCAACTAATTGTGTTCATCTTCATGTACGAAAATTGTGCAAAAAAATGAAGAATATGAAGAGTTTGATGAGAGAAGTTAGAGAGAAGTTAGAGAGGTGTTGGAGGATTTGGGGAGAAGAGAGATAAAGTCTCTGAAAATTTGTGTGGGAAAATGAAAATAATGAATTCAAAAAATAGGTTTTATGTTTTTCATTTTCATTGGAGATCAACATATGTTCATTCCGTGCGTTTTTGGTTTAATAAATCTGCGTTTTATGCTTTGGAATGTTGCGTTCTGGATGGTGCACACCTTCCTCTACATACACCCGTGCGCACCATCGACGGATTTTGGGTTAGAATTTAGAAACCTCGTTGCGATGCCATATAAATTTTGAAAATAATGATATCATTAATGAAGTATGAGCAGTATATAAATACACAAAGTATGTAGCTAGGTAGTTATAGAAGATAATTAAGTAAGATTACAGAGATTACAAAGAATATTTAATTTCAAAAACTGGTAACAATAAATCCTCTTAACTGCCCTCGCACGCCCCACACCCAAAGGCCCATTGCAAGCCAGACATCTCTAAACCCCCCCTCCCTCCTAGATCCCAAGCATATTCTTGATTACAGAATAATGCTAATATGAGATAATACGCTATACAAGATAACATTTGACTAGGAGAGAGAATAGGTTGTTCCCACAACCACCGAGTTGACGAAGTCAACTCTTATCACCTACCACCTCTTTTTTTTAGATGTAACATTTGATTATTTTAATCCACCAAAAAGACAAATGTTACCTCTAAAAAACCATATCACCTTCTAACTCTTTTTTTTTATGCAACATTTGATTATTTTAATCCACTAAAAAGGCAAATGTTGCATCTAAAAGAAAGGAAGTATATTCATTTCTGAATTTCTACAACTAAAGTAGTCTCAAACTCTCAATTATTAGGATGATCTGATTGGTGATTGTAGGCCACAATTGACGACAACCATGCACATACGGTTCCACGCATATCTTATCTCTTTTTATTTCTAAAATTTTATTTTAGATTAGGATAAAATGAATTTGGTACACGATAACTTAATTATTGAAGAACATATGTCGTATCATATAGTCAGATTTTATTTTATATAATAGTCAGTTATTATATGACATAATCACCTTTTGCATAATTTATTTTTGTATGATATTGTCAGTTTTCTTTGTTGTAGTTGCTTTTTTGTGATATAATCAGTTTATTGGATCCACAATAAAACTGTGAATCCCTTCCACTAAGACTTGTTGCAGATGAAATGCGAGGTTGTGAATAGGAAGATGAGGAGACTAACCGGGAGTCAAAAAAGGAGGGAATCATTAATAGGAGGGAGTTGTGTGAGAATTGGGTGAGAATTCAGGAATCATTAGTTGAATTAGATGAGATTTAGATGGGGTTGTTGAATAAATGAAGTAGGTGAAAAAGAATTAAATATAGCAAAGTACAATAACTTAGAAGTTATATCGATTGTAGGGCCACAATTGATGATAGCCATAAGCCATGCATAAACATTTCCATTTTCCACACATGCTTTCCCACCTTTTTATCTCTTTTCATTTCAAATTTACTCGTTCTCGTGAAAAAATGTTATAAAAAGTTTTGACATACACTTTAGAAAATTTATCTTTATACTATAAGGGAAGAGGGGAGCAATGGTGTCTCCATCTAAAATCACATTTTTACCCCTTTTAAATAAATTATTTTTTAACAAAAAAAACTTCAAACAACACTCCTAAACAACTCAAAGTCAGCACAATCAATGCAAATCAACAAAAAATGGACAAAATTGTTTTAAAAAAGGAAATTCTCAAACAATTCAAAGTCATCACAATCAACATAAAATTGAGAAAATAATTTTAAATAAGGAAGTTTACCATAAATTTAAAATGACACATTGAAAAACATACATATGATTATACATTGATTAGAAAAGTCCATAAAACAAAATTAGAAGTGTGTTATTGAAATACATTATCGATAATAATGTAGTGTGTAAAAACTTGATGATGATTTATAATGTATTTAGAAACTTATATATTTTTTATTAATAAAATAAGACTCTTTATCTAAAGGAACATTATCGAACCATCACATAGTTTCAACTCCAACTATATGTTAAAAACAACAAAAGGTTAGTGATATATAATTTCTAATTGCTTTATGCATTATACGTGCTTCATTGATTTCAAATTATTTATTCATAAAATAGCACAATCAAGAAGAGCTGAAGTTATTGAAATGCTATAGACAATTACATGGGGAAAGAAAAAATTTAAAGGGTTTCTTTGCTGAAAGAATAACCAACAAAGAAAGTAATTAAAGCACACATCGCGTGCATAGATTGCTAGTGTTAAATACTCCATCCGTTGTTTTTCTTTTGCTTGTCTTTGTACTTGTTTAATCATTAATATTTTTAATTATATTTTTATAAAAAGTTATTAAAAGTTGTAATTTTTGAATGTATATATCAAGACGGTCTAACTAGATTCTACATGACTATGTTTTTCTTATGTAAATACCATAATAGATGGTGAAAGAGTTGTGTGTGAATAGAGTAAATATTCATATGTTGCAAACTTGTAATAGAAAAAGAATGTTAAAAATTTTTTAAAAAAAAACCAAGGTTATGTCCCCTGTTTTTGTCTAAAAGGAAACCAACGCACATGGCGTGATAAAAAGAAGTACTTTTAGCCCTTCTTTTTTTTACGCGGTTTCAATTCACTGCAACTCACTTCAGTTAAGTCCAACTTACTTCAATTCAATTCAGTTCACTTCAACTAAAAGAATAGAGTCTTATTATTTTTTGGACTATTTGAGAGTCATTGGTACTGAAAATTTAAAGGGTTGTACCCCATTCTAGTGGTGCAACTAATTTGACCTTGTGAATGAGTCAATTGTAGCAAGGTCTCGAGTGATGCCACATCATTCGGAACGCTATTTAACTTAAGGTTTGTTCGTGGCAAGCTTTTGAGTTAAGAAAAATAAAATTGTTTTAGCTTTTGGAACGCTATTTAACCTCAAAATAATTATTGATTGATAATTAGAGATGAATGGTCAAAGATATATATTGACAATCATGAAAGTCAAACAGTTGCATGAAAGTCAAACAGTTGCAAGTATTGCGAAACATAGGAAGTGCAATACAAGGTCATTTCATAAAGTAAAAAATTTCTTGGTTACCAAATATAAATTGTCAAAACACAGGGTTTTTAATGAGAATTTGATTATAGAAGAGAACGTGGTCCCAAATCTTATTCATATTTAATTATAAACAATTAGATGTAATGGGACAAGTAGCAAGAAATAACTATAGTTGTGGATAAGGGTGTTAACGACACAGGGTGGCTCGCAAACTATTCGAACTCGGTGCGATCAAAGTTTGGTCAAAGCTAGTTTTGACATGGCTCGATCCGAGTTCGGGATCGACTGGAGACCCTAATGAGTCGAGTCTGGGCCTAATGAAGTTCGACTCTGAAGCTCGCATATAGGTGCAATAAATTTTGAATTATTAATTTATGTATTTACATTTAATCTAACTTGAACCTTTCTGGAAAAAAAATCTAACTTGGACCTTAACATTACTATTTTAATTTAGGCTGTTTCAAAATAAATTTAACAATACTTTAGTTGGTATTTTCTTCTCTCTATCTCTCCCTCATCACATAGGGTCCTCTTTTCTTTCTCTTTATCTTCTCGCCTAAATTCCCGTACCAATCCCCCTATATTTCATCTAAAATAAAACGAAGGAGGCGCCTTCTCCAGAACTTATTTTCGCCCGCCCGGGCTTCGGCCGGGCCGTTGATTGGTTGATTCGGTTCAATTCGGTTCCGGCCTCAATTGATTCGGTTCGATTGCCCGGGTTCGCTTCCTAAATGATAATCATTACTATTAATTAGTTATAATTTAATTCGGTTCGCTTCATTTCGGTCGCTCGCTCGGTTCAATTCGGTCCGTTCGCTTCAATTCCGTCCGTTCGGGGCCGTTCGATTCGGTAGTTTTATCTTAGCAGAAACGGTAGAAGATAACAATATCATTCAAATTTGAAATATTTTACTATTTTCTTAGATTAACGACTCAAAAGTCTAATCATTTTCGAATTCAACTCATTTTGAACTCGAACTATAATATTGTGTTCGTACAAGACTAATTTACCAATCCTTATGTTTCATTTAAAATGGATCGAAGGAAGTATGAGGGCCCAGCTCCCCGACCCAAGTATCCAACCCATTCCAATTAAAATTTGAGGAGAGAGTGTTTGTGGTCTTTTGGCACTGCCAACCTCTCGTCAACCACAGACTCTAATCCCTAGATCCCTCATTGCTGGTTGAGGAGAATGAGTTCTCGCCTCTTACGGGTCTGATATTGCCATAGGAGAGAGAGTTCCCCGCCACCATCCCACCACATCTCCACTGGCGCTCTCAACAATCTATGGTCTGACCAGTGGCTTCCTGGAGGAATTGCGTTTTGCTATTATCGTGGCCACGAGCAGTTGCTTCATGGAGGAGGAGTGGCGCCCGATAGGTAATGCTTTATAATGCATGCCAAATTCGTGAACCTTTATTGAGTCGAGACGAGGCTTAATTACTTCTTTCGAGCTTGAGTCGGGCCATGATTTTTCAGCTCGAGTTAAGCTCGATTATTCTCCTTTATTCTCAAGCCGAACCGAGCCTACCCAGACTAAGCGGTCTTAGTTTGCCTCGTTGATACCCTTAGTTGTAGGAAATTTACTATGTTGTTTCGTATTAGAATATAAGGAACACTACAAGAGGGGGGTGAATTGTTGTGTGACTATTAAGTGTACTTTTTGCGGAATTATAAAAACAATGAAAGAAACACACCAAGGGAACACAAAAGAAATTTACGAGGAAATTCATTATCTCAATATAAGGAGAAAAACCTCGACCACAAGGAATTTTAACTCACTCCACTATAATAGGTAATGACTCTGTTACAACCTATTACACTTTATAGAGTTTAACACTTAAGTTCCTCAACGAACTCAAGTTTCCAACAATAGTTCCCTCTAACTGTTGTTCTCTCAAACTTTCCTTGAAGTTCCCTCTCTTGACTTTACGCTTCACTCAAAGCATACACTTTGTCTCTTTCTCAAGCTTAGCTTCACTTAAAGCTTCTCATACAATAGAAGAACCCACTCTAGTTTTCACCCCAATACAAGAGTTCGCTCAAAATTTTTAACCCAAACTAGAATTATGAATAATACTAGTTGGAACAATCACAAGTATGATGAAGGAACAAAAATAGAACTTGTGGAACCGATGTGCAAGGCCGTTTTTTAGATTCTTGTGGCCCCGTTTTTATAACAAAATGAGGCCCCTATTATATATAAGTATAAGCACAATTCAAACAACGTAACTTCGCTTTTATTATAAATATGATCCTAGTATCATGAAGAAACTCCATATGGGAGGAGAGCTGCTGCAACAACAAAATCTTGATTGTCCATATTTTTATCATTCTCAATATCAACACCAACATTTGGATTTTCAATAGGAACTTGTGGTGTTTTAATTACAAATTTATCTAATGCTCCTCTTTGTGACCTCTGTAACTCTTCAAAAAAAAAATTATTACGTTTCTCATAGCCAGACTCATGTTTTCTAATGCTAGGGGCCATAATATGCAATTAAAAAACAGGGAGCAGAACATGCAAAATTAAAATGAAAAAGGATTGAAACAACCTGATGTCTTGGTAATTTGGATTTTGGCACTTCATAGTAATAGCATCATTGCATCGCTAATTCCAGTAGTACTGCAATTTTGTAATAGATCTCAACCTTCAAAAAAATAGTTTTTTTTAAATCTCAAAATAAGGAATGCCCAGGATACAAAACAAGTGGCATAATAATTCAAGAAACCTCTAATTTTATTCTATAACAGAGTTGTCTCTTCCTTTTTCATAATTCATATAATTATGTATAGTATGCTATTAATTTATTCTGTAATGCATAACTAGCTAGTGGCAGACTGCAGTTTAGTGCTCCTATAATCTAACAATGTTGTATCTCTTCCTTAGTTCCTTTTTCATATCAATTTCTTCTATGATGCATAATAATTCACGAAAATAATCTACTGCTGCCCAATATTTAATAATCTATTATATAATCTAACAATGTTGTTCTCATCTAGTCATCTCCCTAATTATTGCATTTTAATCCAAAACGACAAAAAAATTCTGCAATTTTGTAATTGAAATATTGAAGGTGAATAGAAAAATATACTACTATTATGGTTTTATATAGATTTTTAGGTCCAGTTAGGTTACATTTCTAGTTCATATTAGAGCATTTATGTGCATATTTGCATGATTTACTCAAGTTTTGCTCTACTACTCCCCGTTTGCGTGTTTCAATGATTTTCAGGTTATTTTGATGTAAATTGATTATGATTATTTAAGATCAAGCCTATTAATCATTGAGGATTAAGATAGCTTGCACAAGGATCACCATGCATCCGTTTCGGACAATTTCCAGTTAGAATGAAGCAAAAAGTTAGTGAAAGAAGTGCCAAAACTAACACTTGTTCACCATTTTGATCATAACTTTTAAAAGAAAATTGATAATCAAGAAATTCCAGTTGGATTGGAAACTAGACTTTAAAGAATTTTCAATGACAGGTCACACGCCTCAAACAGAATTTTGGTTTGAGAGATACAACCTTCGCAAGTTGAAGCAAACTCGCAGTTTTCCCGCCTGATAGGATCGGGCGGTTTAGCCCGATCGGGCCCGAGAACATATTCATCTGGCTGCGTTCTAGAGTTGAAAACAAGAGGAAAAGACTTCTGTCCGATGGGATCGGGCGAGCTTGCCCGATAGGGCGGGCAGTCCGTCATATTTCCGAAATAAAGAGCTTTTCGCCAGATGGGGTCGAGCGAGTTGACCCGACCGGCGGTTGACCCGGCACGCGTATTTTAATAATTTCTGGGTTATTTTTGTATGACTTTTCCTTTATGTTTTAGGTTTAGTATAAATACGAAAATTAGAACATTACTAAGACATCTTTTATTCATCTTTGTTTGAGCCCTTATTTTTCATAGTATTCTCTAGAGAGTTATTCAAGAACCCTAGTATATTGCTTTTCGCTTTGGATTCAAGATCAAACCTTTGGATTATTTGCAAGTTCAATATAGTTTTTCAGTTTGGTAATCTTCTTTATTGCTTTCTCTATTATTGATTAGATTCATTTCTTAGTTAATTGCAATTATTCAAAGTATGAATTTTTATATTGATTTTGTTATTGGTTTCATAAACATGAGTGAGTAGTTTTATTTCTAGGATTGTGGGGAATCTATGTATGCAATGAGGGATTGATTGATTAGTATAATTACCTTTTATTTCAATTGTTTCATGTGGTTGAATAGTTCATGCTAGATTTATAAATTAGGCCTGATTTGTATTTCTACTATCGCAATACTGAATCTACTTCGAGAGGAGAGGTACCGTATAGGCTTTCAATCATTAGGCAGAGTGATCGTTGACCATACGAGAGCGGCTAGGTGATCTTTGAGGGAGGTAATGTTCGAGAGAAATTACATGTGCCCTAGATAAATTGACTTATTAGGTAGTTGTTATTCGTCCCTGATTTCCCGAATTGTATGCATAGTGATCCATAATCCTAGTTCTTTATTAATTGATTCATTCCCTCGTATTTAATTTTGTTATTTGCTTAGTTTAGTAACACAACCATTTTCATCTAATTTAGTCAGTATAATATTAGAATTCAGATACAATAGTATAACTTTCTCCCTGTGGATTCGATCCTGACTTCCCTGACTACTTGTAACAACCCATAATTTTGCTCCTAGTTTTTCCGCAAAAGTTTTCCCTAAAACTATTATTTTTCTCTAGATTAATGATTTTTATTCTTTATAATTTGGGAGCCGAATTATTATTTTATTATATGGTGTGTTAATGTGTGCATTATATTTATATTTATAATATAATTTATTAGAATTATTTTCATTAATATATTTTCAAAGTTTAGGCGGCGATTTAGGAATTTATCGATTTATCGCGTGAAGGACTTTTGATGCGTGGACCTTTGATGACTTGGGCCGAAATCATCTTGGTGTACTTGGGCTTGGACAGCCGGCTATGGGGAGGGAGAAGGAAGAAGTTTCTCTTCTTTTATTTCATTTCTTTTAATTGATGACTCTTGGTAGTTTGTAACCCCCATAACCCCCCTAATCATTTCTCCTAAACCCTTCATTTTTCCTTGCCATAAAATTCTGATTTTTATTAAAAGAAGTTCAGCATCATTCTCATTTAACCCTCACCGTTTTCAAGAAAAGAAAGAGAGAAAAGGAAGAGGAAAAGAATAGAAAGGTTCAACCAGGTTTTTCCTGTCACACCTTCACGAAAATAACCGTAGCCGGAGATCTAACCGATGGATCGTCTTGTTCCTAACTTTGACCGGAGCGATTTAGAATCCGAGCTTTTGATCACCGGGAATCATGGTCGGAACAGAGCAGTGCGAAATGAGATTTTTCAACGTTCAAGAAGAAAACGCCTAGTGACTTATTGCTACAATTTTCGTTCGTGGAGGACTTGGATTGCACATATTTTTCGTATCTCTTTAGACTCGCTGTCCTCCCGACGTTCCAGGTAACTAGTAGTTATCTTAGAACCATAGTGATTAGAGTATTATTCGGTATTAGATTATTACGCTAGGAATTATTTAAAATACTTTTTGAATGAAATTATTGACTAAATTTGACATGAATATACTTGATGCATGCTGTGTGAATATTGTATAAATAAAAATAATTTTCGTCTGATTTTTAGTATTTATTTGATTTAATTGGTATTTTGTGCGTTTTGGCTTATTTGCATAATAATTATTAAACGAATGTTAAAATTACTGAAATTATTTTTCGTGGATCATGTTATACGTGTAGTATGTATTCCATGACTTAGAATAATTTTTTCCTACTGTTTACCTGTTTATTTAATTGATATATCTGTTTTTGCATTATCGTTTCTGTCAGTATATAAATCATGAAAATTATTTCTGGAAGCCGAAAAATTCATTTCTTTGTATATTATGTATTTCCGTGAGTTTATGCATGTTGTGTAAATTTTTGGTAATTTTTGTACGTTTATTTTTATTTTTAATTATTATATTGGCTTTATTGGGTATTCTGTAAATTAACGTTTAAAAATACTTTTAGAGTCAGAAAATTATAAATAAAAATTTTACCATGCCAGTAGAACCATTAGGGTCGTATGATAATTTTTTTGTGATTTTACTGCTCGAACTTATTAGTTTAATAATTATTATTGTGTTTTGTTGTGAAATTGAGGATACTCTTTTAAATTATTTGAGAGCTTGTTAATCAGAAATAATTTGTAATCTATTATGTTCTTGGTTGCTGATGTTCAGTAGGTTGCAGTAAGTATTATTGGGTATCATTATGTTTATGTTTGATTTATGAGAAAAATGATTAATTGTTACTACTCTTTTATTGAATAAGCCTTGGAGTTAATTGGTGATGTATTTTTGATTGAATTGTTGGTGCTGTAAAAACTAGTTTAATATCATTGTTGATGTTTAGAGATGTTCAAGGTGTTTATTGTTGGAAACATTTGTTGTAAGTTTGTAAGTTACTACTTTGAGGATTTTTGAAGAATTATTTTTGATGAATTATGGGTATAAGGCCGGGTGGCATCCCTTTTGACGAATGTTTTTGAGATGAATGATACTTTGATGATATTTATGATTTTATTTTGAGATAAGAATATCCGGTGGGATAGATGTAGTCCCCCAGTGAAGAACATGCCAACCACCCGGTTTGCGAACTAGGGGTACACCTGGGTTAATTGTTGTCGTCCGAGAGGTCGGGGAGTTACGCGTGTTCTACCCCTCGTCGGGAGTTTGGCCATTCTTAGACATAGGCAGTGGGGAACGTAAGCCCATAGACTGACCTGGAGATTGCGATCTGACAAACCTTAGGAAGTGAATTGCGATTCACTGGCGTTCGGTTTCTGACTCAATAACTTGTTTTACCTATACTTTCTATTTTTATAAAAGTACTTTTGAGATGATTTATTTATTTTTATCCAACTCACTTGCTATTTATTATTCATTTGCGTTATTTGTGAGTTATATGGAAGTGGATGCATATTGTAGTTGACTTGACTTTATTATTTCCTTTCTTATTAATCTATGTCTGAATTGTACTTTGATTTCTTTTGTTCTGGGAGAACTGCTAGTTACTCCCCACTGATTGTGGATTGTTGTTATATATTTTGCAGGTTATGTTGATGGGAATCTTCTTTGGTTTTGGGCTCGGGTTGAGTTGTGAGCATTAAAATGTTAGATGTTTTAGGCCTAGACTTTTAGTTAGTTGAAGAGTTAGTTTTATGTTTTGGATATTACTCTAATTTTATCACTTAGTTATTTAAACGCATTTCTTGTAGTAGTGACATTCCCAGAAGACGATGTTTCCGCCATCGTCCTATTAATACTATTATTATTTCTTTCTTTTCCGCTTCGAAATTCTGGGGTGTTACACTACTAGTTAGTGAACCTTAGGTTATTTTTGATTAGGTGATACGACTTTAACCTGTCAAATTTTGGCGCTGTTGTCGGGGAGAAGGTTTATTTTTAATTTATCTGAATTATAGTATTACACTAACCTACTCTGAAGAACACCTGTTCTTTGGAACATTTCACATTTGTTTTAGTGTTTTTGGTGTATGAGCAGGAAATTAAAATCCCCAAATCTCATTCCATTTGTCCCGGAGTTTGAGAAGACCGCTCATAGACTCAGAAAGAAAACTAAGCAAGTAAAGTTGTCTGCAGGGACACCTTCCCAATAGACATCTTCTCCACCACCCTCACCGCACCAAGAATCCCCTGTCACACCTATTTCTCTTAAAATGGGTGAGAATGTTAAACCAACCTTCAGAGGTTATGCACAACCATCTCCTGATAATGTGCCCACTGGGTACGGTTGGCTACTATCGCTGCTGCAAATTTTGAAATCAAATCTCATGTGCTGAACATGGTTCAAAATAATCAATTTACTGGGTTACCTTCTGAAGTGTGCTACTCAGAAACAAGCTGGTGTTTCTGCTGAGGAGGTGAAAATGATTCTATTTGGCTTTTCCCTGCGAGACAAAGCTCTATTTTGGTAAAACAAGTTGCCTGCCTCCATCACCACTTGGGCAGAGTTATAAAAAAATTTCCTCATCAAATGGTATCCATATCAAAAGACTGCAGATATGCGTCATGAGATAGTGACTTTCACCCAAGATCCTGGAGAGTCATTATATGAAGCTTGGGAAAGATTCATTGATCTGCAGCGTCTTTGTCCTCATCATGCATGGTTTTGACAAGTGGTATTTGTGTCAGATTTTCTACACTAGAGTTGATGCAGATACGAGACGGGTAATTGATGGAGCTTACGGTGGGTTCTTCATGTATAAGGCCATAGATGAAGGGTATGAACTTCTGGAGAAACTTGCTTCTAATCAAGCGTCTACCATTCGTCCTTCTATGAAAAGGGGAGGCAAACATGATGTTGAGGCCATTTCTTTACTGTCCGGGAAACTAGCTGCTCTAACCAAGAAGATCGATTCTTTGAAGCTAGGTAATGGCTCCTCCCACATGAGAGTTAACGCAATGGCTAGTGTTTCTGGTTACAATGCTTTCATATATGTGACGCTTGTGGGATAACTGGACACAACTCTCAAGAGTGCCCCTCTCTTCCACCTTCTAGTGAGACAATGCACGCATTCCAATCACAACACAAGCCCTAGTTCGATCCATACTCCAATACATACAATCCTGGGATGCGAGATGATCATCCAATCTCTCATATAGGAGTAATAATGTGTTGAATCTACAACAACAACATTATATACAGCTTCAGCAACAACAACAGTCCATACCACAACCACAATTTCCGCAAAGATCGGGCCACAACCACAAGCTCCCCTTGGATTTCGGAGAAATCGGTTTCAACAAAGATCATATCACACCTCCTTCAGACCCAGCTATTGCTGAACTCAAAAATCTCATGTTGCAGATGCAGAAAGGTATCCTTTCCTTTCAAGCAGATACTAGGTCTCAATTTGAGAACTTGCATGCTCAGAACAAGCTACAGAGGACACATAATAAGATGTTGGAGTCACAAATAGCTCAGTGGGCTAGTTCTTCTGCAAATAGGCCATCTGGGTCATTTGCCTTTGCAACTAATGCAACCAAGGGACACTGCCAATGTTATTACCTTTCGAAGTGGAGTGTTGTACGATGCCCCGACAATGCTAGAGGTGGAATCATCAGTTGCTAAGAAACCACAGGAAGTGCCTAAGGATGCTGAACCTCAGGAAAAGCAAGGAGTTGTAGACAAGACTACGGAGGTAACTAAGGAGAAAACTGCGACTCCGGTGATCAAGCTACCATTCCCAAATCGGATGCTCAAGAAGAAGATTGACCACCAGTATGGTAAGTTTTTAGAGGTGGTAAAGAATCTGCAGGTAACAGTTCCTTTTACTGAATTATTAATCAAGTGCCTGCTTATTCTAAATTTTTTAAAATGACTTTTGATGCGGAAGAGGACTCTCAATGAGGTGGAAACTGTGGCTTATACTGCTGAATGCAACGCTCTTTTACAAAACCAGTCTCCACCTAAATTGAAAGATCCAGAGAGTTTTTCCATCCCCTGTCACAGTAGCACCATATTTATTGACAAAGCTTTTATGTGATTTGGGTGCCAGTGTGAGTGTCATGCCTCTTTCCATCTGTAAGCAATTGAACATGGGTGACTTAAAATGTACTACCATTACTCTGTAAATGGCTGCCGTTCTGTAAAATACCCCTTAGGTTTATTAGAGGACGTTCCTGTTAGAGTAGGTAAATTATTTATCCCTGTGGGCTTTGTTATATTAGACATGGCAGAAGATACCCAATCCCCCATTATCCTCGGGAGACCTTTCCTTTATACTGCTGGAGCAGTTGTAGATGCTAAAAGTGGGAAACTGACATTGACTGTGTGGGATGATAAGGTTATGTTTAGCCTGACCAATGTCCCTAAAAGCCCAATGCTAGAGGAATCATGCTATAGTGTTGATGTTATAGATGAACCGATCCATGATTGCATGCCTCATTCCCCCTCCCGTGATACTTCAGATGATGTGCTTGTCTTAGAGTCTATTGCAGGTGAAGAACATTTTCTAATGATCTTGAAGACTCACAAAAAGGCAATTGGGTATAGCACTGATGACTTGACAGGAATAAGCCCCGTCTTTAATGAGCACCGACTTCATCTAGATGAGGGTCACCGCCCTAGCATTGCAGTCCAACGCGGGTTGCAAGGGGTGGTACATCACGAAGTTACTTAACTGCTAGATGCAGGTTGATGGACAACTGATGTCCATGTCCCTTTCCTTCCCCTTGTTGCAATGAGGCTATTGCCAAGTTCAGCTTGGGGGAGAATTTCTGTAAGTATTGCTTTTCTTTTACTTTAAATTGTTTTTTAGATTAGTTTAGTTAACTTAATTGCTTTCAAAAAAATGAATAATTGCTGAAAAAATACCAAAAATACGAGTTGAATATGGAGTGAATTGATTGCTTCCCTATGCTCCATATTGTGCTTTGAAAGAAAAATGATTTAACTCACTACACTGGATAGTTGAGCATTTGTGATTGTGATGTTGTGATGTGATCTCTGACTGCCTTAATCTTGAGTGAATATTGATGATAAAGCGCTTACTTTGACTGCATGCTTGAACTGGTTATACTGTGAGGATTCATTATTGCCTATGGATTTACATCCATATCCAATCTATTCTTGTGTGTTAGTTCCTCGTAGCATTCTGATCTTGATTTTGGCAATGTACTCATTGATTTATGGTGACATTGGACATGTGCTGTGATAGAGGCGTTCTTTTGTTTAATTTTATACCTCAGAGTTGATAAATGAATTAATTTCCCTCCTAGCCCTGCTGAGCCTAATGACTTTTTATTTCGATATTAAGCCACATTACACACCTTGAGCCTTTACAATAATTATTGTCCCGAGCCTAGCTTGGGGGAGCAATTCGTTAGGTTGATACTATGATGTGTGGGTGATTTTGTGGGTTGATTGGAAATAATGTCTATATTGATACAAAGAAAAGAAAGAAAAAGAAAAATAAAGTGAAAAATGATAGTGAAAAATCTGAAAAATTTCTATGATCTTCACTCACTAAATTTCAGAAGTGTTGGAAATTATGATGAAAGAGACAAGTATTGGTTGGTTCGTGAGATTTCAAAGTTGGTTATTGTCTTGGTCATGTTATTGAGGTCATGGGAGTTGTTTCGGCCACATCTAGTCTTGTTACTAGTGTTTTTTGCTCCCCTTTCTTGGCTTTTCCAACACATTCCCTAAATAATTTCCTTACCTTTACCCGAGTCCCATTACAACCCTGAGAAAGACCTCTTGAACACGTGTTTGATTGTTTTCTGGATTGATATTGAGTCAATTTGCCAAAGTTAAAGAGTAAGTTTGTTATTTGAGTCGACCTGACTAGGATGAGCGATATTATACCTTTCTAAACACATGAGAGTGTAAGTGGGAAGGGCTATTATGGTTGGGTTGGTGAATGTTCGGGCACATATTATGCCTGCCACAAAATTGAGAGGAGTGACACCTCGGTGAGCACCTTTTCAAGATTTGCATGTTATGTAGGGTAGTTGCATTTGATGGTTTGTTTAGGTGATTGGTGGTCAGGGTGATCTGAGCAACTGAACTTGAATTTTGCTTGCTTGAAGGATTTTGAGTTTGAAAATGTTTAAACCTGAACTTCTTAATTATCTGAGGGGTGAAGCAATTTTATTCATATTCATGTTGTGCTTTGCTTGGGGACAAGCAAAGGTATAGCTTGGGGGAGTTTGATGTTATGGTTTTATATAGAGTTTTAGGTGCATTGGTTGCATTTCTAGTTCATATTAGAGCATTTAGGTGCATATTTGCATGATTTACTCAAGTTTTGCTCTACTACTCCCCGTTTGCGTGTTTCGATGATTTTCAGGTTATTTTGATGCATATTGATTATGATTACTTAATATCAAGTCTATTAATCATTGAGGATCACAATGCATCCGTTTGGGATAATTTCGAGTTAGAATGAAGCAAAGAGTTAGTGAAAGAAGTGCCTAAACAGACACTTGTTCACCATTTTGATCATAACTTTTGATAGAAAATTGATAATCAAGAAATTATAATTGGGTTGGAAACTAGACTTTAAGGTCTTTCCAATGATAGGTCACACGCCTCAAACGGACTTCTGGTTTGAGAGATATAACCTTCGTAAGTTGACGCAAAATCGCAGTTTTCCCGCCCGATAGGATCGGATCGGGCGGTTTAGCCCGATCGGGCATGAGAACATATTCATCTGGCTGCGTGCTAGAGTTGAAAACAAAAGGAAAAGACTCCCGTCCGATGGGATCAGGCGAGCTTGCCCAATCGGGCGGATAGTTCATCATATTTCCGAAATAAAGAGCTTTTCGCCAGATGGGGTCGGGCTAGTTGGCCCGATCAGGCGGTTGACCCGGCACGCGTATTATAATGATTTATGGGTTATTTTCATATGACTTTTCCTTTATGTTTTTGGTTTAGTATAAATACGAAAATTAGAACATTACTAAGACATCTTTTATTCATCTTTGTATGAGCCCTTATTTTTCATAGTTTTCTCTAGAGAGTTATTCAAGAAACCTTGTATATTGCTTTTTGCTTTGGATTCAAGATCAAACCTTTGGATTCTTCGCAAGTTCAATATAGTTCTTCAGTTTGGTAATCTTCTTTATTGCTTTCTCTATTATTGATTAGATTCATTTCTTAGTTAATTGCAATTATTATTCAAAGTATGAATTTTTATATTGATTTTGTTATTGTTTTCATAAACATGAGTGAGTAGTTTTATTTCTAGGATTGTGGGGATCTATGTATGCAATGAGGGATTGATAGATTAGTATAATTACCTTTTATTTCAATTGTTTCATGTGGTTGAATCGTTCATGCTAGATTTATAAATTAGGCTCGATTTGTATTTCTACTATCGCAATCTGAATCGCTCGAGAGGAGAGATACCGTATAGGCTTTCAATCATTAGGCGAGTGATCCTTGACCATACGAGAGCGGCTAGGTGATCTTTGCGGGAGGTAATGTTCGAGAGAAATTACATGTGCCCTAGATAAATTGACTTATTAGGTAGTTGTCATTCGTCCCTGATTTTCCGAATTGTATGCATAGTGATCCATAATCCTAATTCTTTATTAATTGATTCATTCCCTCGTATTTAATTCTGTTATTTGCTTAGTTTAGTAACACAACCATTTTCATCTGATTTAGTTAGTATAATATTAGAATTCAGATACAATAGTATAACTTTCTCCCTGTGGATTTGATCCAAACTTCCCTGACTACTAGTTAGTGGACCTTAGGTTATTTTTGATTAGGTGATACGACTTTAACCTGTCATATACCCAGCAATAAAAAAAAAAAAAAAACAAGAACAAAAAAAATACCTGGTTTCACCAACAATAGCTAGCTTGATGATGAATCTTTTGGAGCTTGTAAGTGGTATAATTTCTTCTTTCTCTAGGTATATTTGCAATTGAGATTTTTCTTTCTCTTGATAAACAATAAAAAAAATTGGATGAGATTGATGAAGAAAGGTTGAACTTGAGTTGTGTTTTATAATTGGGAAAAATTGTACCCGTTTGACACACATAATCTGGAGATTTAGTTGAGGAAAAAATTGATTTACTTGTTCAATTGAAATAAATTCAAGAATTTTGAAGGTCTTTGCCAAAATTGCCATGATCACTGCTTCCCGAATTAAGAGAGATAAATCAATGAAGGATTTGAAGCGTGACTTGGGGAATGAAAATATGTAGCGTGATTTGGGTTTTTTTTGGAAAGGAGATATCAGTTGTGGAGGAGAGAGAAATGGGTATTCTTTTTAATTGACAAAAATATCAGATTTTTTAAATTTGGGCTTACCTCAAATTTGGGCCCCTAAAAAAAGTTGCCATGTGTTGTAGACCATTATGCACGGGATGAAATCCGGCCTGCCGATGTGGTACGGTACTGACTTAATTTGTGAAACTAAAGATAATAACTTTGTATATTACTTTCACTAAGTTAGACACACTTAAAACTAGATTTTAATGTACTAGTTATAGGTAAACTACTCTGTCTTGGATACTCTTCAAATAACTGACCACTAAGCCTACAAATTAGGACATTTCCTCCATCTTCCTTTACTTGGGAACTAAGCCTACAAAATAGGAATAAATGACTCCACAAACTGAACGTAATATTTAGAACAAGGTTAAAAGGAAAAGTACAACATTTATTTTAATTAATACTGATTAATTAAAACTACTTTTTTATAAGGACTCTAACAAGATAAAAGTTAATTCTTTTATTTATTTTAAATAAAATCTTATTTAGATTTTATCTAAAACTAATTTTATCTAATTAACAACTTTCCTTAAAATCAAATAACTTGATTTATTCTTAACCACTAATATTTACCAACTTACTAAAAGATTTAAAACACACGTTTATTGTATTCTAACTCGAAGAATTCTCTAATTACGTTCATCAATCCTTTAGACTCAACTTTGTTCCTAGAAACAATTGCAAGGGAACAATTCCCAACTTAGGAACAACTCCTACTCTCCTAGTTCTTTATAACATTAGTTCCTTTATACAATATTGTTACCATGACACAATACCACAACTTAAGTTAACAATTCCCTACCATACTTTGTAGTTCCTTACATGAAGCCTAGTTGTACATTCATACAATCAGACTTCTTCTCATGCAGTTCCAGCTCAAGCACTTCTTCTCTTCTTCTTGGAATTTCCACTAAAAACTTTGTTTTAATATCATCCTAGGATATTACTCAAAATCATGTTAGTTATTTACTTTGGTTTGTCATCATTAAAACTATATTGGGTCAACATTTCGGTATGGAATATCTGGTAGGGTGAACCATTACCTGGTTCGAATGAAATACACCGGTTGGTACCTACAAAAGAGAACACGTAAGCTAACCTCAAGGGTGAGTCTGAGGAACGCCCTCCGATACTTAAGTTAGTAAAGCAAAAACCATGAGCTCTTAAATCTTGCTCAATTTTAAGTCAAACGTACTTGAATTACTCGGATCATGGGTATCCTATAGATCTTTGGAAGTCTTTCACTATCATTAGCTAGGAAAGCTCCTTATTTGTTCGTACAATACTTATCCTTTAACCCAATGTCTTTAGCCCATATATAGGTCCCACTCGTATCAAGCCCGGGCCCAAAGCACAAGGCATGCAAGGATCATACTGGCTTTCTCTAATCAAACGGCATGGACAATCGGTTCCTATGATCACGTATAATATCCCGAAAGAATATTCACGGAGGTGGAAACGGTCTAATGGACTTGGTATAGAATTTGGACGACCCTTATACATATGCCTTAATTAGAAATATTCAAAATGAGCAAAATAAAAACATAGAAATAGGTTAATAGTTGTATAATTAACAAAGAAAGTTAACAAGATAAAAACCATTGATTGAATATAATATTTTCAATACTTCCTCTATTTCAAAATCTTTGCTTGAAGACTTGCTTAAAATAGAAATGTCACGACTACTTGCTATATACCATAAATAGACTTCTTTTTACCCTAAATTTTCTAATATACTTTCAAAAGTTGGTGGTCCCCCAAACCCCCACCTTTCCTTTATAATGTTCATACTTTTTTTCTTAACAAATGTTTTTTTAATTTAAAAGTGACATTCCCCCACTTTTTCTCTCTACCTTTCTTAGAATTTGGAACTCTCCAGTTTCTATAAGTTACAATGGAGAAAGAAATATTTAAGTCTGACTAATAGTTGTACTTTAATTATGTCTTAAAGTTATTTTATTTTAAAATATTAAATTTACTACAAATAAGCTACCTCCAAAATATGAAAGGGCAAGCAGAACAGGTAAAAGAACTTTATAAGTTACCTACAAAAGGTGGGTAGTATCTTAAGATACAACTTTATCATAATATACCTAGGTGTACTATATGTATAGTAAACTCAAAGTTTTTTGCTCATTGCTCATTTGAATTCCTGTAAATTCAAATGAGCACAATTCACATAATAGCTAGATAAAGCTCAAAATAAGTGAAAGGAGGTTATTGGGTGTATGGTGTACCTTAGACATAATACATCTGAATGTATGATAACTGCTCTCATCTTAAGATTGAATTATGCTTATCTTGAAAAGGCAAAAGAAGCCACGGCTACAATTTCACTATTAAGGATGGGCATGTGTCGGGTTTAGGACGAGTCCAGCCAGACCCAGACCTGTAGATTTTGATTTGAACCCAACCCCCCTAGACCTACGGGGTCTAAAATTTTTGGACCCTAAAATGATAAAATACCAAAATAATAGTCTAATTCTTGTACAAAACATTCCAAATTAAAATATCAATTACATGTTGGCTTGAGTCTCGTCGACGATGGATAAAATGAGAAGTTTAGAGCTAGAGAATTTGAGTCACTTGACTTAATGGTTGCATAAAAATTTAAATGTTAGGGTAAAAATTTTCTACTCTATGCACCTAATGCAAAGGATAAGGTCTATTTTTTAAGCAAATTAATTAACATTAGCATAATTTTAGGGAGAATCTTCTATTGTAGTTATTTAATTGGCTTAAAAGATAAGTCTTATCCTTTGCATTAGATGCATAGAATAGAAAACCCGTATTATGTAAAAGAAAATGGGTCACGTAGGGCGAATCTCAAAATTCTAGACGTAGTTCCCTTAAAAATGGATTGGATCCAATCGGATGCTGCGTCGGGTCTTGGGCTATGCCTAGGACTATGCACAGGTCCAAAACCGGATCGGACCAGAACCAGAATCTCATTTTTTGAATCGGGGACCGGATCTGAATTATCCGGTCCGATTACGATCCAGACCTGTCCGGTCCGGTCCGGTTTCGATTTTGGACCGGACTTTGTGATTTTTGCAAAAAAAAATCGTTTTTTTTTAAAAAGCTATTTTTTTCCTTCTTCCTAATACTTATTCAATGAACTATTTTAACCTCCTTTTTAATACTTTTACATTACTAATAATCTTAATATAATCTCATAATTTTAATATAAGTTGTTGAAAGTTTAATGAAACTTTTGTATAAAAATAAAAAATAAATAGCATTTTTTAAAGTAATCGGTTTTTCCGGTCCAAACGGAAAATCGGATTCCAAAATTTTGAGGGCTGGACGGACCGGGGCCAACGGACCTCGGTTCCCCTTTTTGTCCATCCAGTCCGAAACCGCACACCCCTAGCTATGCCCATCCCTATGAGCTATGACCACAACTCCAGTACTCCACAAGTCATTTCACGTAGCGGGAGGAATATGACCGTTGTCATAACTCATAACCCACAGAAATATAACCGTTACAAATTTATACCCGTTAACATAGCTCACAATTCAAATATCAGGCGATCACCCTCCCCTGTATTTCCAACTTCCCATTTTCTTCTCCCTCTAATCACTCTTTCTCTCTCCTCTCGATCTGAAATTTCCTTTCTCTTCATCTCCTGCAATTGTTTCCTTATCTGAATTTTGTTTCCTGCAATTGTTTACTAAACATTCATCTGAATTTTGTTACAATTCCATCCCTTTTTCTTCATTTTGGTCCTTATATATCAGTACAAAAAAAAACATGGCAAATTCAAAAGAGACCCACATAGTAGAAATCCCAGTACACCAAGAAAAGTATCAAAATCAACAAACAAAAACAGCAATAATAATCCAACAACACCCCATGATGGAAATCTCACAAAGTCCAGGCCATCTCCTCCTCCTTAAACTCTGGCAAAGAGAAGAACACCTCTTCACCCGTCGTATCTCATTAAATGAAACCAAATTAGACCACCTTCGCCGCGAGATCTTCCAACTATGCTGTTATTTCCTCGTTTTCCATTCCTTCATAAGCACCCTACTTTTCACTTCCTCCTCTACGGGTGACGCTCATTCGAGCGTCACCCGGTGTCAAAATGGTGGGTACCATCTATACTTGCGGCCGCGACTTCGGGTGCTATTGCTTTCTTGGTTCAGGTGAAGTTGTGGAGGTATTGGAAGGTGATAGAGAGGTTGAGGAGAGAAAAACTGATAGTAGGACACTTGGGAGATCAATTCAAGAGTTGAGGATGAAAGGGGCTAGTTTTGATTTGTCTAAGGAGATGAATTTTGTAAATAGCAAAAAGGCTAAGAAAAGTTCTAGTGTTGAGATTAAATGGAAGCCTAAAATTTGGTGTTCTAATAATTTAGTTACTTTTTGTTTACTTCTATTTGCAGGTCTTGCATTTCCTGCTCCCAAATTGTTTCTTTGCATCATCTAATTTGTGGTATGTAATTTGATAGTAGACTAATATGATGATCTTATTTTTCTGATATTTTTTGTGACATTTTTTTTGTTCTAATTTTTGCAGGGAAATGCTGGACATTGACATTTTTAAGGTTGAGGGATGAAGCATAATGGTCCGATTGACTAATTTTTTACACAATAAATTAGATATTTTGTAAAGAAAACAAAGCAAATGCTTCATACTTCATTTTATGTTTATTGATGTCAAATGGGAAAATCTAGGGGTGGCTGCAATTTATATAGTTAGAGCACCACTGCTTGTGTGCTTCCATTATCTTTAGTGGGATAATTAGGTAATTCATCAATTCTTTTATTCATCTAATTTAGTAGAAAATAATGAGGATATACAAAATTTCGGTTCTATTGACATGTTATTACTTTTATCAATTCTTTTAGGGAAAATTTCATAAAACTACCTTTTATAATCAAAAAATTTCAAAAAACTACCTTTTAAAATTTTTCTTTCAAAAAACTACACTTATATAACAAATTTGTTTCGATATACTACCATTTTATCATAAATGGGGTTTAATCACTAATAATTGAGTCGCTTATTCTTTCTTCCCCTCTCGTTTAAATCTTGCTACCCAATCGACAAGAACACCTTCTGACGATCGTCATTTATTGATTATTATTAAATATAAACTTAAAATGGTAGTATATTGAAAGGAATTTGTTATATAAGGTAGTTTTTTGAAAAAAAATTTTAAAAGGTAGTTTTTGAAATTTTTGATTATAAAAGGTAGTTTTATGAAATTTTCCCATTCTTTTATTATATCAAATAGAAGTATATTTGCCTAATTTGTCCGTGCATCTTTGTCCCGTATTCGCGCAATTCTAACTAGATAAAGTCCTTAATTAACCCAATGGTAATTTACAACACCTTATATATTCGGATAAAGGATTAAATTAGACCATTTTTATGAAGGAAACGAAAAAAATGTACAATCTTATTGATGACTGTAAGAAAGTGTGTAATTTGGTCACAATCTCCGGCATCAATCACACCATAATGTCAACATTTTTACATAAAGTTAATGGAGAACAATTTGCGGGTAATATATGAGTGATGGACGATTCACAACTACTATAAGGTTCTTTTACATAGATTCATCCTTATTTTGCTTTTCCCCTTACAAAATTACCTATTTAACTCCAAGATCTGTACATCAATCCTTCTTTAGAATATATGGAAAAGAAAAGAAGAAAGCTATGACAAAAAGTGGAGGGAATATTTTTTCTTTCTTTATTGTTCAGTTGCCTTAATGTAAGATTTATGATCCACCACTAATAGCATAATTCTACAGTACTCTCTTTGTTCAGAATAAGCTCAAACCCTTACTAAAGATGGGTGTTGCACAATAACCCTAATATTCGCTTAATTATATCAATCTCTCTTCATGTTCTTGTTTTTTTGTGCAACTCTAAGTGTTAAACTTATTGCGAAACAAAGGGAGTATAAAGACTTGTAAGAAGTATTATTATTTTGATGAATGTCGACGTTGCAGTTTACATAGAGTAACTCATATAAGACTTCTATCTTGCTCTTCGAAAACATGCTACTATACCCTTTATATATCTAATGTCAAAATCTTACTACTAAGCCCATAATTAAAATGTTGATTACATGATAGAACAAGAGGCATTAGGATTTTCATCACTAAACATCTGAATATATTTCTCTTGTGTAGCATCAGAAGTAGTAGCAAATGCTTGAGGTGCATTTTTGACATAGCCGGAGGGTGCTTTCTTGTCGTAAACTTGAGCAGCATAAGGGTAAGATACCACATTGTAAGGTACATAAGGCCAAAACTCTGCTCTCTTTCCTGTGCTCTTCACTTTGTTTAGCACCCTATTTGGCTCCACATTTCCTGTCACCGTTACTTTACTTTGCTTACGGTTCACATCAACCGATTTCACTCCTATATATCAAGATACGTGCACGTGTTAATACGTACGAGTATACGACCCATAACTTTTTTTTTTTTTAATAAGGTAAGGAGAAACCTTGACAAGTTGGGGGGAATAAAGGGGATCCCAACTGCGGTGCAGAATCGATCTCAGAGTCTCTACCTGCAGGGAGGAAGTCTAACCACTAGGCTATCCCTCACTCTCGTATACGACCCATAACTGGTTCTCTCTTATCTTATTTGTTTTTAGAGTAATACTATATCTGGATATACATATCTAGAAATTATTTATTAAAAATCCTAGTAAAACTACTTTTAGGTTAGCAAATTGTGGGACAGATCATGCAACTCTCTAGATCAGATTTTCTGATATCTATGTGGTCCACGAGTAAATTAGTTTAAGCAAGTGGTTATTGGTATCTTTTTTATCTTCTTAGATAAAGGCATTCACAAAATAAACTGGAATAATATGAACATGAAGGATATTAGTATTACTTCCCTATTCTTTCTTATTCTTCCTACTTTTCTTCTCGTCGTATTTAACATTGAACTCTGACTATTATATACTCTTAGTATATACTTTCTCTAGTTTTCAATTTAATACAACAATTTGACTTTTTCACTATTTATATATTAACATTGACCATATTTTTTTACCTATATAAAAAACACATTGTAATTAGAGTTTTTGTTAAAACAACCTTTAAAACCACTTTTTGCGAAAAACAAACTTTTAAAAGTTTTTTCGCAACTTACAACCTAAAACCAATTTTTTTGCGAAATGAAACCTAAAACCAAAATTTTTTGCGAAATGAAACCTTTTCCGGAATTCTGTCATTGACTATTAAATATTAGGCGTTGACCGTCAGTTTTTCGTTCCCTCCTTTTTTCCCCTTGTTTCCCTCTCATTCTCACCAAAAATTGTAAGCTTTCTTCCCCAAAAACACCTGTTGCCTCTCTTTCCCTCTCATTCTCACCAAAAACCGTAAGCTTTCTTCCCCAAAAACAAAAATTAGGGTTCTTGCTCACCAAAATCCGAAATTTCTCTTCCTCTTCAACAATGGTGAAATGTGAGTGCGGGTTTGCGGTGGCAACAAGGACTTCTTGGACACATAATAATTCGGCGAGAAAGTTCGTGGGCTTGCAAATTCTAGAATCGGCGAATGAGTAAATGCTCACCGGAATTCTTATCCCCCCCTTCAATGGTGTTCTTAGCGACGGCATGGACGAAGTCAACTCCGGCATCGTTGCAAGTGATATAAATATAACCAAGTGAATCGGTGGTGAAACGGCCAACGAGAGCAAGGAAAGTGAGTTAAACTCGTTGAAAGAGTATCTTTGAGGAGAGATATTAAGGTGGAAGAAGGAAAAGGAGGAAGAGTGAATAAACCTCCTTTTTGAATGTAATGGTAGGAAAGCATAGGAAGGTCGAGAGCGAAAGTTTAAGGTCTTCCATGGTGGAAGGATGAGCGGGAAAAACAATTGATTTTGAGATGATTGTGACAGAGGAAGAAGATGAAGACGGTCAACGCCCAATATTTAACAAATAATGACGGAATTCCGGAAAAAGTTTCATTTCGCAAAAAAAATTTAGTTTTAGGTTTCATTTCGCAAAAAAATTGGATTTAGGTTGTAAGTTTTAAAAAAACTTTTAAAAGGTAGTTTTTCACAAAAAGTGGTTTTAAAATGTTGTTTCGATAAAAAACACTCTTGTAATTATGTAACATCTTTGTTAGATTAGTCTCAATGTATATTATTGTAAAAAAATATTAGAAATTAGAGAAACCGATAATCAAAATTATGTATTGATAAGCAAAACTAATATAAATGATTAGAGTTAATTTTATGAAATTATTATTATTGAAGATAAATGGGTTAATAACAAGGATTTTTTGTGGGGAAGGACCAATTAAAATAGGGTTTTTGTGGAGGAAACACCACTTAAATTTTTTTTTGGTGGGAAGGACCAATTAAAATACTTCCGTTAAGTAACTAAACACCACATTATGATTTTCAGGCCAAATTGTCAACTTTGTGGCGTTGACAAAATCTTTCCCTCCAAAACCTCGTTTTTTTTTGTTGTCTTATTTCCCCCCCCTTCTTACCATTTTGAAAGCCCTAATTTCCCCAATTTCCCTCATTTCATTGAAGCTGAAACTCTCATCCTCAACCTCAGAGCGGGTAGTAGTACTAGTTAGAGAACTCGGAGCGGGTGCACTCGTCCGAGTTGGTAGAGGAGATGAGTCTTTGAGTCGATCTGAAAGGGCATCTATGCCTAGCTCTGAAATGGGTTTACCACTATTTGCCATTTTCTTGTACTGGGAAAAACTTGATTAAAAAACAGATGTTAAATTTCACTGAAATCTTGAACAATGTGAGTGAGTGAGGAGAGAGGAAGAGAGAGAGAGAGAGCGCTAAGTGAGAAGATGGAGAAGTGGGTAAGAAGGAGAAGAAGACGACATGAAGATTTTAGAGAGAGAGAGAGAAAAAAAAAAGATGGGGATCTCGTGAAATAAAAAGGAGAAAGCAAAGAATGTGACTACGACAAAACAAAAAAGCCAAGGTTTGGGGAAACCAATTGTCAACGCCAGAAAGTTGACAATTTGGCCTGAAAATCGTAATGTGGTGTTTAGTTGCCAACGGAAGTATTTTAATTGGTCCTTCCCTCCAAAAAAAAATAAGTAGTGTTTCCCCACAAAAACACTATTTTAATTGGTCCTTCCCCACAAAAAACCCTAATAACAATTCTATAGTATATCCACATATCAGAATAGCAATAAGCAAAGAAAACAAGGGAATAGTATGTTACCTTTGATATGAATGACAGAGTTCCTGACTCTTCTTTCACAACCATCACAGTCCATTTTCACCTTGATCTCAACAGTCTGTTAACACATTAATGGAGACACATTTTAATACATAGTCAGTACAATTCTCTTCGTCTTAGTATACCATTGCTATGATAATATCTTAGTCACTAAAAATGAAGGTAAATCTACCATACAAAGTAAGGGGAAACTAATTATAAACAACAGCAATGGTACAAACGAGTATGTAAAAAAGAACGAAACCGCAAAAATTTGAGAAGAGTCACCTGCAATGGCTTACGATGCTTACGCTTTACGACAGTAGCATCACAGAAGTCCAAGATATGATCTAACATCCCCATTTCGGTTGCGCTTCTTCGCCTCCCTAAATGCAAAAACAGAGATAAAAACAGGGAGAAGAAATGGCACACAAGTAAGAAAGGAACAATTATAAGTGGCAACTTGCTTTCTAGTAAGACTAGCTTTTCTATGTGAGCTAGCATAACACCTAAAAAAGCTATTTTGAGCTATATAAAGATGGTAGTAAAAGCATGGTGGTCTCAAAAAAAATGATTCCTCTTTTTGGATACCAAAACTAAAGAAAGAATAAGGAAAGGGGAAGAGGAGACTAACGCAACCATGTATGGATCGAGTTCGAAAAGGTTAATAGATTGATAGGAAAATACAGTGTTTCTTGATAAGTCTAAATGCAACTTTTTTGTGTTTTTTGACTAATAAAAGTAATATATAGTGGGATTATGGCCGCCACCTTCATATATATGCTTGTTCGACTGCATATGGTCCATTGTTAAGGTAGATTCTATACAATAGTCGACATCACTTTGTTAAGGGATGGATTGGCCTGCCTTCACGGCTTCACTTCTAGGCTCCATGTCTTGCCTCGCGCTCTCGTTATGGTCTTCACTATCAAACTAGAGTTATGGCACAGTATGTTATCACTTATCAGAATTCAGAATATTTTGTGGTTAGTGAGCCTCGTATCAACTAAGGATCCGTTTGATTCAACTTATTTTGTATTATCTTATGTGAACTTATATTCTAGTTTATTGTATTGTCTAACATCTTATTTTATCTTATCTTATCGTATCTGAAATAAGTTAAAATAAATTGAATAGAACATAACCTAACAGCAAAATTCATGAAGTATATATTAGCAAATAATTCAGCTTGTATTATTTTGCGATATAAGGGAAAGTTTATATTGTTTTTAGTTAGCTTTCTAACAACGACAACAAAAAATATCATGTTATATTAGGACTGGGCCGGATGTGGATTAGGTGTACCCATATGGTATATATTTGGTTTTTTGTAATTTCTATCAACCCAAAACAAATAAAGTGTACTCGGAATTTTATGTCGTTGTTATGTTGATTTACACTCCGATTCAAGATTTGGGAATTTCCAAATTGTTACAAGAATTTAGAATTGATTGGTCATATAAGTCTTAGTTGATCACTTGATCTTTCTAGCATTCTAAAAATGAAGTTTTTGTTTCACGTAGTGTGTTACAAAATGCTATGTACAATTAAGTAAGAAAAAGAAATTAAAAAAATGATTTTATTATGAAAAAGTCTAAACTTATTGTCAACTATGGTATTGCAGAGTTGGCTATTTTTATCATACAGTTCAGGTTATCTTATTAGCGTGGTATCCGAGCTTATTTTTTCACATTCTTCATATGAAACCTCCAAATGAAGCTAATCACATAAATGGTAGAGCAAATGAGCAAATGAACAAATAAATAGCCTTCGATTGTAAAATGCACATCGTACACATCGTAGGATGTACGATGAACGAACTCTTGAGAGTTAGATAAGTTTTAGCAAATATATAGTCAAATTAAGATAAGTTCAGCAAAATTAACTTAATTTCAATAGTAAAAATTTAAGTTAAGTAGAAATAAATTCAACAAAAATAAATTTGGTTCAGCAAAACTAAGCTTATGTTAAGTAAAATGAAAGCAAAATTCAATAAAATGGACAAAGTTCAGCAAAAATAAATTTAACAATGATAAATTTGATAGAACTGAAAATGGGCGTGGTCGACCCGCGGAGGAGGAGAATTTGGTACATCTAGTCCAAAGGAGGTTCCATACTAAAACCAATTGGCAATAGTAGGAGTAGGCTCCATAGCTTATATTGTGGTACTTCGGGCTCGATACTGGCTTATATTGTGGATGGAGCAGGCCGGGCGAGAATGGGGCAGAGTCATTCAGTTCCAGTCAAAGGAGGTTCCATACTAAAATAAAGTGGCAATAGTAGGGAGTAGCTCCTATAGGCATATTGTGATCTTTCTCTCCTCTTTCTCCAATGTGGGACAACTCACATGTGCACAACATATATGGAGTTCAACAAACAATAATAAATTAAGCTCGGCGAAAATAAGTGTGGCCAAAAAACCTCCATACAATGGTAGCTAGCAAACAGATTGAAAGTTAAAACGCCTAACAGATGACGTCTCTCCTTTCTTCTGAGCTTCCCCACCACTGCAGTCTCCTCCTCCTCCTCCCAACATATAAGTCCTTTCTCTCTTTGAAAAATCGTGTATGGGTCTTCTCAAATATGATTGCTACTTGCTAGGGTTTCAATATATATGTGATCAATTCCTATGTTTTTGTTTATTTTTATCATATCATCCAAAAAGTTATCAATTTTACCTTCCCCGTTCACAAATCACAAGTCACAACATGTTAATTGTCAACTTACCAGTTGTAGTTTTTAGGATTTATATGTTGCCTCCGTATAGGAATTAAGGAATATACTCCTTCCGTTTCAATTTACTTTTCCCATATTTTCGATAACAGATGCTACATTTTCTTAATTGATAACCATGACCACGTAAAAGTTTATGTTTGTCTTTGTCCTACCTATTAATTAATCTCCAATTTGTGTAATCTTTTTGAAAAAGTATGATCGCCATAATACATGCAACTCTGTCAATAACATGTTGTCCAAAAGCGAATGTAGCAAGTAAATAGTAACGGGAGCAAGATGCAGTTTTGGTTTAGTCCCACTCAGATTTGAACATTGATACTCCATTAAAAAAATTGTTTCGCATTCTATGTGTTGCCAAACAAGGAAAAGAAAATATCACAATGTGGATTTCATCTCATTGATCTGTGCTGTAGTTAGATTAATGGTAACTCTGATTGGTACTTGGCGTCGAGGCGGCTTGTGATCATTGGGGTAAGGGAGGTGTATGATCTCCTTTAATGTCATTACTAGCCAGAATACTTTGTCATATATTCATTATAGAACAAAGGCTAAACTGGATTTTATGTAAATGGATATATTCACCATATTGGCCTTTAAGTCAAACCATTATTTGTTGATTCTCATTGTTGAAACAACATGATTTAGTTTGAGAAGATTTAAGTTCAGACATGATTTGTTAGAGTCTCCATAGTATCTCATCAAGATTGTTATCTCTTATTAATCTTCATGTATCTTTAGTTATCCATTGTTATCTTTCATGTATATCTTTATTATTCTTGTATATGTTTTATTTGTACGTGAATGGGTTGTAAACCTATTCAATTAACTTAACAATCATCTTCACTTACCCTCTTATTCTCGTCATAGTATCAAGAGCCTTATGATCTTATAACCACGTTTCCTATCGTTCGTTCCTTTTCAGAATTCATACTTTGTAGTAGTTTAAATAAAAAAATTATATTGTGCACAAGATATGGCATGTAGATCAGCTACTGCAAATTGGATACCTTACTTAAGTTCCCTTGGTTGTTAAAGCAATATGTCTTCGGTTCTTATTCTGTTTACTATCTGTATTTATCCGTTCTATTACGTTGTAATCGCTTTAAGAATTTTACTTTCTAATTAAATTAAGTTAGTCTTGACTCACGACAAATGGGTCATGTAGTGGCCTCTGTTTTACATTTATTTGTCTAATAATACTGTCTTTTTCTGTGCTTGTATGCATTGTAATTTACAATATTCAATGATATGTTTCAAATGTTATCTTGTCATTTTAATTTGATGCTGATTGTTGTGAATTTCGCAGCACTTCTTGTAGTATATTTGGAGATGTTCTGCTGCTGTTGTCGTATCTGGCCATTCTATATATATGGCAGCTGGAGCCTGGAGGTGGTGGTTAAGGTAAATCCGTAAATGTAAAGGTAAACTGATGAATGATCTGCTGAGTCAGGTGCCATATGAAATACTGTTGACTAGAATGTCTTCCTGAACGATGAAGGAAGCTGCTGTAACTGGTCTTATTTCCGGCCAGTGGAATAAGTGTCTGGAGAAATTTTCCCTGGTTGAAGTTTGAGGATATGAAGGCGATGGAAACAATTAGACATAACAAGGAGCTAGTTCAGCAAGAAAGATCTGCTTTTGTAAGGAGGGTGAATATTGTGGTGGAAGAGCATGAAGTTGCGACTACTGATTCATTTAATGTCACATTTGATTTAGACATTAGTTGCATTGCCAATCTCGTTTTAATAAGTTCATGGTTTTCGCACTAGAAAAACAAGTCAAAAGGCTTACCCTGAACTTTCGAGGCAGAACCTTCTACGAGCCACTTACCTGCTATACTTTGTTGCTTGAGTGTTGCAGACCTCTTGGCTAGTTGGCTGTACTCTTGTATGTTCATATTGTTCTGCCTTACGAATGTCAACATGACTGCACAAGTTCTTGAGTGTTTTTTGCATTCCTGCAAGCTTCTTGAGAACTTGTTCATTGATAACTCAGAATCTTTAAACAGAATAAGAGCTTCTGGTAACTCCCTATCATTAAAAGCATTTAAAAGTTATTAGCTGTCGCCAATATGAAGTCCATTGATATTTCTGCACTGAAGCTTTTGTCATTTACTTTGGAAGTTTACATAGACCTGCTACATATTCGAGGTACCTCATTGCTTGCAACACAATCATTTTCTTGTTCCAAGGGACCCTAAATTCACCTGTTCTCGACTTGCTTTCAGAATACTTTTCACAGTTGGGTGTTATCTAAGTTTGTGAATATGAATAAACTCGAGTCTTGAGGTTAGTGGCAAACTCTGTTTGTTTAATTGGCTGGGCCTGGACATGACACATTTTGTAGTGAGCTTCCATATACTTGTGAATTTTTTTCATGCTGTTGGCTGTGGGGAGCAAGCACTTTGCAGTGTTGACAAACCTCAAGCATCTGCAACTATTGTTAAAGGAACGTGGAAAGATCATGTTCTTGGGTGTTGACAAACCTTTGATTGAAGCATCTCCAAGCCTGCAAAAACCTGAAGTTCTTTTTCCTAGACATGAAGTAGGCTTGCACGTATAGATGTGTGTTTATTGGATTCCACAGGTGGCTTTGCTTTCTTCTGAAAGAACTGCTGTGAATATGTATAGCAGATTGATTCATCTGGTTAAGGGTGCTTTCATTTATCAGGTTGGACATCTCCTCAATTATCTTGATTCGGTTTTACCTATCTTGGCAAGGTAACGTAGTGATTAGTGTCAGGTAGCGACTTAAGTCACTTGTAGAGTTGTAGTACCTCCACTAGTGACTGGTAGTGCGTGTCTTACCATTTTTTTGGCTGTTGAACTCTACATTCACCCTTCTAACTAGTAGATGGGATTTGGGAGCTTCATTGCTGTGATGTTCGATGAGGCGATGACATATCTCAATGGTTAGCTGTTTAGAAGCATGTAAAGTTGTACACTCTGCATCTGATCTCAATGGTTCATTGCCAATGTAGAGGAGGGTCTTGAATCTCTTGATAGTCACTAGGTTTTAGTATGATTTGAACAAGAAACTGTTTCATAGAATTATCCTCAACAATGTGAATATGTGATCCCCCATCTGTTGCTTGAACTTTATGTGCACACATCTTTACAAGTTTTGTTTTTATCATCTACCACCATCTAGCTGGGTTCTCTCTTCTCTAATTCCACAAGTGATGGGCAGTTGTGGCACTTGTGGTGGACGCCCCCTCATAGACACTCCATATTCATAGCTTCACAGGATACCACCTTCACCTTAAGCTTGCTGCCTATGTCATGCAGAATGCCATTATGCTAGAAGAGGTGAGTTTTATGTAAAGCTCTGATACCTGCTGTGGAATTTAAAATGAAATCACCTAGTGGCGCAATGCTTGTTTACAAGGGATACTCACCATATTGGGATTCAGTTTTATAGGGCATTCTCTAATCTTATAAAAGCAAATAATTGTACAGTTGGTGTCTTAAATTGTTTAACTTAGAAGACGGTTTGTCATCCTAGGCCAAAGTACCAATCTTATTAATCAGAAAAATGTATAATTGGTGTGTTTCAATAAAGTAGATTTCCAGCTTTTAGTAGACATTTTATCCCCTTTTCTCCTAAATACTTAAGTTTATATTCTTACATGGTTATGTGATTGAATTGAGGAATGTAAATGGAGTTGGAAACTAAAAATATTGGAAGAGAACTTTTTTTCAGAAAACCTTGGAAATTGCTATTATAAAGATTTGACGTAAATATGGCTCATCCAATAACGAAAATTGCTTTGTAAAATAGAAGCATAATCAAAATTTATTCCTCAAAAGAAAAGGAATAACTAAAATTTAGTTAAATGGACCAACTTACTCTTTTTTTTATGAAATTGTAGATTTGTAGGCTAATTTGACTTTTAGATATTTATCTTATACTTGAAGGTCGATCTTTTTTTTTTTTTTACGAATTTGGAAAAGTCTCTCATTTTTATACCAATTTGATAGTGCAATGATGTCAAACCAAATTTACATGAGCTGTCTATCAGTCAACAAGGACTCAAGAAGTCTTAGATTTCGTTTACGGATTGTGTGAGTTTAAATCATTTCTGTATGTTAAGAGTATTTTGCTTATTGAAAAAGTAGCTATCACACTAGGATTATACCAATAGTTGGGAGGCTTTTTTTTTTTTTTTTTTTTTTTTTGTTTTTTTTGGGCTTTGGTTAGCATCAAATTATCCGGGAATGGGGCCACGACCTAATATTGAAATTTTTCTTCGATACGAGATAAATAACGAAAAATTCTTGTAATAGTTGGGAGGCTAGGTTACACAAATATGGGGATGGGGACGGATACGATACGAATACGAAAAAAATCCCATGGAAAAAATATATTCACATCCTTATTATAGCATGAGAAATGGGTAGTGATGTTCAGCATGAACTAAAGTCTCTAAAAGAAGGTATGCCGTACGCCTAGGGATGATAAAAAAGGAAGTAAGTCTTGAACATGTCACCATCTGATAATTTAGATTCGGATTAGATTGTAGGGAAAAAAATTCACTTATTATATTTGCTTTTTGAAGTTTTTGACTCTCATTTCTCACATAGAAGAATATTATTATATGTGTTTTATTAGATTTGTCTCAATATGATTTTTTCCTTCTCAATGCAAGCTTTTAAATATATTAATGATACATGATTAAAAATATTAATAGTTCAAAGTTAGAGCTAATCTAAAAACGATATCAAAACAAGAAGAAGAAAATTGCAACAAGTAAATAGAAACAAGTGGGCTAATCCCCACAACATGGGTATGATCATAAAAGGGAAGCCAAGTAAACTAGCTTGTTACCTTATCATGAGACATATTCTTTCAGGTATGGCCTAACCAAAAATAATAGGAGTACAAAACAAAAGCCATTCAGTAAGAAAGAACACCCAAAAGATTAATAAGAATAGGTGAAAATCTTACTTAGCTAAAACTTGTATGGCTTGTATACACGTTAGATTACATAAAAGTGGACCCCAATGTTTTCTAGTGCATCTTCTTAGATTTATGTGGATTGAAATCCAGAAGGCCCATCTCTGAAACAATTATCGACGTCATGATTAAATTTGGATTGATTGCCGAAAAGCCGAGTCTTAGTAGTTTGTGCAGAACTTCTCGGCCCAATGCTCTCATGCTAAGTGCTAAGTTAGCATGTGGCTGCTTCTTTTCTTTTATGTCATCTATTTTAACACCATCTCTATCAATATCATCCATTATCCATACAAGAAATGTATAATGTATTACTAGATATATATCGATGTTTAATCTATTTTATTTATTTTTAATGGGTAAATTATGCAGTGGATAGGTGTTGAATTCTTTATCTTTTTTCTACAAAATGATGCCTTTTTTTCGTGGGGAATTGGTGGGATGATAAGACCATTTTCCTATGTGTAATGATTTAAACAATTTTTAAAAATAATAATAAGTATTAGTGTCGACATTTATACATATAAACATTCTACATAGTTTCTATAATATAGTAGCCAATTTTTAAGAGGTGATCAGCAACTTATTGGAATCACGATAAATTTAAACAAAATAAAGTTGAAATAGCGCAAAAGACTATGGCCATCACAGTGATTGGTTGATATACCAGGGGGTATTGGACTAGTCGACACAAATAGTTTATGGCTAGAAAGTTATCTCCCCTCAATTATGAGGTTGGAAACAACAGTCTCACAGTCAAGAAGAATCTCATTGTGCCAATGGAGGAGGCAAGACCCCTTATAATGCTTAATCCCCGGTAGTATGCCCAAGTATCAATCCCTATTATATGAAGAGATGGTAGTAGCAATACAGTCAAAGTTAAGTATGGTGGTGCACGGAGGCACTCAAACACACGACTTGTGACACATGAAGGAGATTTTTAAACGGTAAAGGTAAGTCCCAAATATCATAAATCTAATTTAGACATTTAGTTCCCTATCCGTAAAATCAATTTTTTATTAGCTTATTCTTTATCTTTGTGTATGTATTAGCGCCCTCTAAAGAGGTGGGTAAGACTATTTCAAAATGAACCATTATGTATATGTTGGTTTTCATATATATCAAGATGTAGATCTTTTATTGTTTTTGTTATATTTGTATAAGAGAGTTGGAAACCTGTATATACTGATGTAATTACTCAACCCTAAGCCCAAGCTCTATCCTAAATTAGATAGTCCAACCCAAAATTAATATCCTTACACTAAACCAACCCCGGTGAATCCTTATCAAGATTAATTGTGATCGATTAAACATACACATTAAAGGACTCATAACTTGCATAATCCAAACTAAATTTACTTAAGCTAAGCTCTTGTGGTCGATTTCTTCATCTATTGATAATTGATGTAAGAATAGTTTCACTACAAGTTCAAAATACGACTACAAAATGCAACAAAGAGACAAAGGGAGCCTTAATATACGGCCTAAGATCGGACATCCACATGCACTTGGTAGAAAGAGTTGAAGAGATGAGGTTGAAATTGAATATTGGCCCACCCTCAAGATTTACTCAAATTACAATAAGTTAATATCCTTTGTTATTATCTTATACACTAATAATACAAATTACTGAAGGCCCACATTCTGATTAATTTAGGCCCACTAAAAGTTTAAAAAAAGAAGACTCAATTCTAAGTATCACCCTGCCGGTTTGTGTCGGTCTATATACTTGGCCCACAAATCCTCGTGACATGTTCATCTGTTCTCCCCCTCTCATTCCAGATTTGTGTTGATGAAGTTTCTATTTACATAGATTTTATCTCATAGAAATTTCTCCTAATTTACTTCGACTAATGTCCTTTTCTATTTGATAGGATAACAAGAATTTTATCCTATCAAATAGACTTAGATTCTTGCTATTTGCATTTTTTGTCCCAATGTTTTAACCGTTTGTCCCACCTGCCCTTTACTTGGGAGTTGTGACCACAACTATAATTATATTTTTTTTTGAAGAAACTATAATTATATATTAATTGCACATATACTTATTAATTAGTTGAAGTTAATGGTCTTTCGTACATTTAGTGGAAGGATAAAATCTACTACCTCCGGTTCCGAAAGATCTTCCCTATTTGACATTTTTTTCACTATTTACAAGTTTCACTTTTGATTGTTTATGAGCTTATACGTAAGAAAAAATATAGTCGTGTGGGATCTTTGTTAGATTAAATCCCAATATGTATTTTATTAATATCCACTTTTTATAATTTTTTCAAATACACAATTAAAGATATTAGTGTCTAAAGTTTTGCATTGGCATGCGTGAAAAGTAAAAGAGGAAAGATTTTTAGGAATCAGAGGGAATACTTCTATGATATGGTGCTCACCCCTAAAACATAGAATTGTGAATTCCTTTATTCATGATACTAATTTTAATTTTTTACGTCCCGTTTTTATTAAAGATGAATTTGTTCTATCTTATTTTTTTAAATATATCGTTTTATAAACCTTGGACGTTGTATAGAATTAAGAGAGACAACCTTAACTCGTTTTTTTTTTTTGATAATTTGGAGGATTTTATATATTAAGCTTTTGGAATAAGAACAAAAGCTTTCATTTTACATCAAATACCAAGCGAATAAGGAGACAAAGATATGGAGACCTGAAGGCCAGTAACATAGCACCCCCCCTCAACAGCATGATGGCCATAATAGCTTTCAAAGCCAAGCAATGAAGTCCGCATCTCTGGCTAAGCCTTGTTTGGCTAAAGAATCGGCAACGACATTTGTGATCCTTCCTTTGTGGATGATTTCCATATTTAGGCCACCACTCCTTGCATTCCTAATGAAGTTCAATTGGAAGTTCATATTCCAAGGCCCTCCCGATTCTTCATTGCACCATTTGACGGCATTTGAGGAATCAGATTCTACAATGATGGGATGGATCCTGATGTTGTCACGAGTTGAGGAAATACGGACGGCTCTAAAAATGGCTAGAATTTCAACGAGCTTTATCTCGATAGCGGGTATAGGGCACGAGAACATACACTTGAAAAGGTTGTTGCTGCTTGCGAAGAACACCCCCAATGGCAGACGAAGATGAGTCCCCACTCACAGAAGCATCTACGTTCCATTTGAGGGAACCCACAGGGGGAGGGGACCAAGTTTGATTCAACAGCGTGGGAGATATAAAGCCCATTTTTCCAGTGGGCTCAGACCAAGAGAGGCAGGAGGGATTTTTGAGGATTTCATCAAACGAATAAGGGAAGGCTTCCTTCCATCCTTTCAACCACCAACTAAGCCTTAGAAGAGCAAGGTCTTGGAGTTGGGCTATCGAACAAGAAACTTGTCTAAAAATCCTGCTGTTACGTTCCTTCCATAAAGTCCAAATAATGATGAAAAACATCGCAAACCAGATCTTTTTGAAAAAAGTACCTTTTTTTCACACTTCCATTGCTCGAAAGCATTTATGAGGTTCGAGGGAAACACCCAATGAATATCCCACAAATTTAGCCACCAACTCCAAAGTTGCCAAGAAAAGTTACAATGAAGGAGTAGGTGATTGTGCTCTTCTGTTCCACTTCCACATAAAACACAAGAGATCTCTTCCCTCGAAATAATGCCAATGCGAGCCAATTTTGCCTTCGTGTTTATTTTGCCAAGAGAGTGCGAGCCAAGTGAAGAATTCAATCCGAGGAGGCACCAACCCACGCCATACTCCTTTGATGATATCGTGGCACGGATGCATAAGCGGTTTAGCAAGTTCCATACATAGAGATTTGACTGAAAAGGAGCCCGATTTATGAGGAGTCCACACTAAAGCATCATCACTACTTGGTGATAGATGGACATTTTCAAGCCAGGATTGCAGCAAGTTTCTTTCAATTATATCATGGTGCCTCAATGGCCTGTTCCAAGAGAAGACCCAGGCCCAATTTCGCCCATCCCAGACTCCTATGGATGATATGCTGGCAGCTTGGTTCGTGGCTAGTTTAAACAGGCGGGGGAATGAGATTTTTAGGGGGGAGTCCCTTAGCCACGTCTCGTGCCAAAATAGTGTATCCACTCCATTCCCAATGTTTTTCCTGATTTTTGTGTTGAAAATTGAACTAGCTTCAGGGTGTTTTAAAATAGCCCTGCAAATGGTACTCCATGGTCCACCTTTGGAAGGGGTAGACAGATCACGAATGGTGATGGTCGGGGGGTAAGAGTACTTGTTCATGATGATGTTACGCCACAAAGCGTTAGGCTCGCTGAAGAATCGCCACACCCACTTGAAAAGTAGGGCGAAATTTCTGTGAGAGAGGTTCCCAATATTTAAACCTCCGAAGCATTTGGGAAGCTCCAAAAGGTTCCATGGCGCTAAAGCATGAGAGTTAGATCCGGAATGGCCACACCATAAAAATTGGCGTTGAAGCTTATTAATCTTGTCAATGATGCCCTTAGGGATCGGAAAAAGTGACATGTAATATAAGGGCAAACTCGAGATTGATGCTTTGAGAAGTGTTATCCTTCCCCCGAAAGATAGTAACTTTCCACGCCATGTTGCCAACTTCTTACTTATGTGGTTGAGGGCTCCCAAGCATTGAGATGAGATGTATTGCCTCCAATAGGAAGCCCTAAGTATGAGAAGGGTAGGCTTCCTATTTTGCATTGGAGACATTCCGCCGCTTGGCCCAACCATGCTTCATCAGTATTAATGCCAATCAAGGATGATTTGTGGAAGTTTACTTGCAAGCCTGTACAAAGATTGAACAAAATCAGTGTTTTCTTGATATTCATAAGAAAATCAAGGTTTGGTGGACAGAAAAGGATGGTATCATCAGCATATTGTAAATGTGATAATTTCAAGCCACCATTCCCTACATCCACGCCCTCCCATAACTTCATATCAGTGGCCCTTTGAATTACTAGGCTTAAAGTCTCCACTACTATATCAAAGAGGAATGGCGATAATGGGTCTCCTTGACGGAGGTCGCGGTGGAGTTTGAATGGTGGTGTAGGAGAGCCGTTAATTAGAATAGAAGCGGCTGCACTCATAGTACATGATTTGATCCACTTGCGCCATTTGAGTGGGAAGCCCATTTGCTCCAAGGTCCAATCTAGAAAACCCCATGAGACACTGTCGAAAGCTTTTTGGAAGTCTAACTTCAGAATTATAGAGCTGATTTTTTTTCCTTTTGCAAGTCTCGATCAATTCCCCGGCTATAAGAGCCCCATCTAAGATTTAGCGGCCTTCCACAAATGATGATTGAAAGGGGCCAATCAAGGAATCCATAACCCGTTGAATTCTTCTCGTGAGTAATTTTGCAATGATTTTGTAAGAGCAACCCACCATGCTAATTGGTCGGAAATCATTGAAACCCGTCGGATTGATTATTTTTGGAACCAAAGCGATGAACGCTACATTCGATCCTTTTGGTAGCATTCCTGTTGACCAAAATTTCTCCACAAGGGCATAAATATCTTCCTTGATTACATCCCAAGCCTCTTTCACAAACTTGAAATTGAAATCGTCGGGGCCCGGAGCCTTTTGAGAGTCACAAGAGGCAACATCCTCGTCTATTTCCATCCGAGAGAAAGTTTCGGTTAACATGGCAGATTGTTGTGCAGATAGTTTCTTGAAGTTGAGATCGTTAAAAGTGGGTCTTGAGGGGAAATCTTCTTTGAAGATTTTTTTAAAGTAATCAACTGCTTCTTTCTGAATTCCTGCAGGATCAACAATGTTAGTTTCATTAATAAACAAGGATGTTATAGAGTTCTTTCTTTTATTGATGGAGGTTATGGCATGAAAATATTTCGTGTTCTTATCTCCTTCTTTTAGCCATTTCACACGAGAATTCTGGGCCCAATAGGCCTCTTTTCTCTTGAGCCAAGACCACAATTCACGTTGGGCTTCTTTTCTGTCATTAATCTCAATATCTGTCAGGGCTCTGTCATTGGATATATTGTCGAGGTTGTGAATTGTTTCCTCCAAAGCAGCAATACTGTTATCAATATGGCCAAAAGTTGTGGAGTTCCACGATTTGATGTTAACTTTGACATTTCTCAGTTTATCCGTGAATGAGAGATCTCTGCTTTTTTCCCATACTTCTTTGATGACTTTTAGACAACCCGGATGAGTGAGCCAGCAGTTTTGGAACCTAAAAGGTTTAGGTCCCCAATTTTTTTCGCAAGACTTGACCACCAAAGGACAGTGGTAGGATAGGCTTCGCTTGAGAATGGAGACTTGTAGCAAAGGGAAGGCATTAATCCATTCTGGGTTGATCAAAAGACGATCAAGTTTACTCTTGGACGCTCCTCTATACCATGTGAACCACCCATTAGAGGCGAGAATTTCCGTCAGGAGAGTATTTTGCACAAAATCTTTGAAGTCTTCAAGCCCCCTGTGACTGATTAATTGACTGCTCCTCTCATTTGGGTGGAGGACTTCATTAAAATCCCCAAGTAAGAGGCATGGTAGCCCCGTACGGACCCAGAAGTCATGTATTTGCGTCCATATTCGAGATCTTTCTTCAAGATCACAAGAATTATAAATGTTAATGAGACATACTTTGAGTTTTATTGAGGTGATGGTTCCACATAAGGCAAGCCAGTGCTTTTCAATAGTTTTCGAGTCCACTGTGAAAAAGTCTTTCTGCCACAGTGAGATAATTCCCCCAGAGTTTCCAATGGAGGGGAAGAAAGAGTAATCAACTCCATCTTCATTCCACACAGAATTGCAGCATCTTTGATCAAAAGATTCCATCTTTGACTCTTGTATGAATCCTATGTTTGGTTTGTGATTGATGATTATTTTTCTTAAGGATGATCTTTTGATTCGGGCATTAAGCCCTCTAACATTCCAGGACAATATGATCATGGAGGTGTTTTTGTGAAGGTGAGGGATAAATTGCTGCTTATTTATTTTCCCAGGCATGCTTTTGGCTTTTGAGAATGTTATCAATCTTTAAGAGAATTTCAGAGGCAGGACCTTCATAGGATAGGCCAAGGACATTTGCCAGAATCATCACATCAGAGGGGGTTATTTTTGAGATATTGACATTGAGAGTAGGGGGGGGATTGAGATGTGTTGGATTTTTGGATGTCGAGTGGAGGGGAGGATCTGGGTTTCTTCATTTTTATTTTTTTCTTGAGCTTTTTTTCCCTCTGTTTCTCAAGGGCAATTTTTGTGGGATTTGGGATAGAGTTTTCGAAACCGGGTGGGAAGAGAGGCCCAGATAGATTTGAGGATGAGATAGAAAGGGATTTAGAGGGCCTGAGTAATGGTCCAAATTTGTTAGAGATAGAAATTGGGCTTAAGGAGCTATTGGGCTTGGCGGGGTGAAGGGGTGGTTTGGAACGAGAATGAGAAGGAGACATGAAAGACCTTTTTGGAGAAGGGCTCTGGAGGGGGATTGATACGGTTTTTTTGGAAAGTGGGTGATCACTTGAAGTGATGTTTATATGACTGAGGATTACTGGTTGATGGGGGGAATTCCTTGGGAATCATTAGGCGCCGCAGACTCATTAAAATCATTTTTAAAATTTCCTTGGGGAGATGAATCGTCATGATTGGAAGAGTCACGTGCCTTTTCTGAGGAGACGTCCTTTTCGTTGACGTCATCAGGGACAAGGGAAGGAAAGAGATCTGGGCTAGGATTGGTTCTGTCATGGTTTTGGCTCAAAATGGATTGTTAGGCTCGGATTTACAATTTTCATCATGTGATATTTTGTACATATCTATCTCTATGATTATGTAAGCAATATTGAGTTTAAATCGAGATTATAGTTTAGTAGCGGGGTACCCTAGTCAGCAATGCAATTAATTTCTCATATTTGGGTGTCTTGGTAAATATGCAAAGGTTGTTAGACCGTCATTCAAAGGGACACACTTATTGCCTGAGTGCGGTGTATTGTTAGTCCGTCGCTGAAAGTGATACACTTATTGCCGGAGTGAGGTGTACAAGAGCAAGTGATTCTAGGTTCCAAACCAGGGGGATTGGAAGAACACTGGAAGGTGTACATAACATCTTGAAACATAGGATTTATTGGTAGAAGTAATAAAAGATAAGAACGATAAACATATAATATCCCAATGCCCAGTTTATATGTTTCTCTCTCCTTTTTATACTTTATCTCCTATTTTTTATTATTACTTTTTTCCTCTCTCTCTCCTCATAAATCCCCAAGAGTTCAACCATTGGCTTCACTCCAACAGACTAAGTGGGTGGGACAAAAGATTAGAGTTATTATGCCTTGGGGTTACAAGTATGTATATAGGAATAGTGATATGATTATGAAAATCAAAATCATATACAGAAGAAATTAATGATTTTAAATATAATTAGTGCCTCGCGCCTTAAATCAGTGTAAAGGAAGCTCTTAAATGAAATTTTTGCAAGTATCTAGATGATGGAGGTGATACAACTAACATATTCCCCATATAAAAAAGTGTTCATGGAAGGGGGGAGTGAATAAGGAGATACAATTTTGGCTTTGGCGCAGCCATATGACTTAATTTCAGCTAACACATGGTATAAAAAGTGGGATACTCGTTCAGTGACATTTCATAAACATGCAATGTAAATTGATTTTCTTCTGGTGAAGAGGTCGAATAAAAGTAGTTATCTTAACTGCAAGGTTATACTAGAGAAAGCATAGCTATACAAATTCCTAATTCTCAAGTGTTCATATAACCTCAATCGGGAAAGGAATGGATTTCATAGTGAGTACAAAATTAGATGGTATAGATTAGAATAAGGTGATATTCAAGGGTTTATTAATGGGTTGTTTCCTTGGTTTATTGCCACATTCTACTCCCTTATGCCATTATAAGCCTTCTATGCACGCGATGCGTGCGTGGATTATTTTGGCGATTGTTCTTAAATTTCATCTAAATGTAATCGATGTTTATAATCATCATTAGTACTCATCAATAAATTATCATGTTGTATAAATACAAAATATAAAAATTACTTGATGAAGAATTTCTTTTAATATGAAAGCAAAGAAAGAAGATTGTATTTGTAACACCCCCAAATTTCCCTCTTTCTAAAAACATATTTTAATATAAAACTCATTGAGAAACTTGAGAGTATTACCGCCACGTGATAACGTTAAAGGCTAAAAGATACTAACTATTAACTAAACTTTAATAATGCAGCGGAAATAATAAAAATAACTTCTCTTTATTATATTGATATAAACTTTATTGTTCTACTATGACAATGGAAAATAGGAAATAAAATAACAAAGACCAAACTAATTATTATTCCTCACTAGCTCCCCCATATGAAGTATGCATCCAATCAACCTGTAAATTCTGCTCGCCAAAATTGGGTCATCACAGGGACAAAGCCATAAAACAAAACAAAAAGCGTGTCAGTAAAAATACTGAGTACATGTATATGTGGAATATTAAACACTTTATTTAATTTAACATTTAAAATATTTAATTTCGAAAAGCCTTCCTTGGATACTTGTAATACTTATAAAGTATATAACTTTAATAAAAACTCATTTTCCTTGCCTAAGTATATTTCCTAAAGTGTGCACACCCCCCAAGTTTAGTATTCCTTACTGAGTCTATTACGAGGAGTTACTACCTTGTCCACATGACTTATACAAAAAGTACATGGGTAAAATATAATAGCTACCGTTCTTGGTAATAAATAACAAGCCGTTGCCTCTTTATAATTGCGATCATAAGAGATCATATATCTAATAAAAACTCTTTGGAAATAGAATAATAATTCTAAAAGAAAACCTCGGCCTTATGTATGCATAATATAACTTGATCATGACATAGTGATAAAAAGCTTGAAAAACCTTGGGCAGATGAGAACATGCGAATATTAAAGTGAAAACTTCTAGTGGTGAGTTTGATCACCTAAGTAATGAATACTATGCACAGCTATTTTCATACATAATACAATGTAAACGGCGGTGCTACTCATGCGCAAATAATAACGAAGCCATAAGTTATCTTGGACTAAGTCGTAAATTCTCTTGGATCAAACATCACATAATTAGCATGAATTTACTGATTTAGTTTAAGTTCATAAAACATTCGTAAACTTTTAACATGATCACACTAAACTCATACTGTTAATAATGAACTCATAAGACATGTATTTTTAATTCAAAATAATACCCTAGAAACATGATACTACACATGCAGAACAATATTTAAAGATCTACATATACACGCACCTTGAAAATTAATAACTACTAAAGAAGAAGATAAAGGGTAGGCTAAGAGAGAGAGTTTAAACTTGAGAAAAGAGATGTATTTCTCAAATTTGGTGCGAAGAATATGATGGGTGGAGACCCCTATTTATATTAGTTGGATAGGTAGAGTCGAAGTAGGACTAGGAAACTAAAAGATGTATTTAACGAAAAAGATAAACTAATCTACTTAAGATCTAACAAATTTTTATGATCATCCAACTAAGAATCGGAAAAGATATAAATTATCCACAATACATAATTCTAGAAGCTAAAACAATAGAAGATAAGGAAAAAGGAAAATGTAACCAAAACTTTGCTAAGCATCTCAGTGGCGTGACTTTGTCGCCGCAAAATATGTTTTTCTTTTTTTTTTAAATCTTTTTGGATTTCCTTTAAAACATTTTAAATTTTGTTTTAAACAAACTACTTGAATTTAAAATTTTAGTAAATTAGGCCCAATCTCTATTTGAGCTAAAATTTATTTTAAATACCCAAAATCTTTTATAAAAGCCTTTTTAATAATTAACAAGTCTTTTTAATAAATAATAGTATTTATAATAACTTAAACCTTTTTTTAAAAAAAAATATAAATATTAACTTACTAAAAATACGGAGTATTACAGTATTTAGCATTCAGAATTTGTGATGCGGATTTAGATGTAAAGCTCTATTGTCAAATCAAATTTGTGAAAGATTTTTCTTTTGTTTGATTGATTATTTTGTTCTTTATGTCAAAATTTCTTTGAAGGTTTTTATGTCAAGTTGTTTTGTCATTGCTTAATTTGTGAGAAATTTTCCGTAACTTCTGTTTTGATTGCATATTACTATACGTTAGATTAAAAAAATAACACATGATGGGATGCAGTGACATTGAATTGACATAATTGACCTTGTCATTTATTAGTAATGAATATACAGGGAGGTTATATTACTGTAATTTTAAGTAAATACTACATACACATGTTTTGGCTTATATAATAGATATGAGCTTATTTCTTTTAATAATCATTACATTTTTCTCCTAAAAAGTAAAATGATAAGATTATCTTGACTGACACAAATGAGAACTATGATTCGCAAAAAAATAAAAGAACAAATTGTACTAATTGACACACACGATAATTATTGACCCCCGAAAATTAAGAAGATAAGATTATCCTCTTTGTTTTCTCGGTACTTTTATGACTTGTTAATGGATGTTGGTATTATTGTTGCATTTAAAAGTTTAGGTAGGATTAAAATTTTTTATCTTTGGTTTTGTAATTGATTTGAAAATTGCTTTGGTTATGTTAATTTATAATTCAATCATAAACTTTCCTTCACTACACATATTTTTGTGATAGTTTATTTTAGCAACTTTGAACTTTCTTTGATATGTATATTTTAAATTAGGAAGGGCTTTGATTAAAAAAAATATTAATATGTAATAATTTTTATTGAATTAAGAGTTAAAAAGTCTTTTCATGGAGGACACCGTAGCTCCCCCTTACTTGTATAATAGAGATTTACCCCATTTGGACTGTGTTACTCTTTAGATTTTGATTGGGTAATGGGTAGAGTTGATAAAAGACAAAAAAAAAAAAAAAAAGACCAAATATAGTCATTGTACGAGTAAAGTGATGGTCCTCGTGATCATTATTAGTGTGAAGCATTTGAAAACATACCAAAAAGAAATTTGAGGAGACAAAGAGAAACCGATGAAGTATATGTGAAAGTTTAGTAAGAATATAGGTAGTTTTGCATCAGTATGATCATTGGCTTATTCATAGGCATGACACATAATGTTCAATGGTGATACCAACCATCGTAGTAGCTTTTTAGTTTTATACTTCCTCCTCTGTTTTAAATGAAACATTGGGTGAAATGACACTATTCATTGATCAATTTTGACTCCAATTTATCGCCATTATATAAAGAAAACATAGTCAAGTGGGATGTTGTTAGATTCGTCTCGATGCATACTATCAAATTATAACTTTTTTATATTTTTTACGTGTGAACAACTAAATATATTAATAATTAAAGAAGCGCATTGGGTTGCGTGAAAAGTAAACGTTTCATTTAAAACAGAACGGAGGAAGTATAAAATGTAAACTGAAAATTGAGCTAAGTTTAGTCCTACATTCGAATTAATCACACAGTTGAGACTTGATGAGACAAGGTTAGACCCTCTTTTGGGCTGAACTGGAAACTGAATTGAACTAAAGTAAAGTAAAACTGTAAGAGAAAAGTAGCGAAACTGAACTGAAACTGTGTGTAAAAGAACAGGGCCTTACCCAACTCTTGATTATGAACGACAATGATCTACGTTTCATACGGCGCATAATTTCATGGATAGTTCAGTGTCTTTTGATTAATGTTTTGCAGTTCTTTTTGCAAGTGATGGACCAATCTCCCTGACTTATTTCTTCATCCTTTTCCTATCCACTTTTTCCTTATCATGCTCAGTAAGTGCATTAAATCTCCGAACCACCAGGCTTCTTTTCGAAATGGAAAATGAATGGTAAGTGGAAACTTTGTACTACACAACTGTAGCTAAAGAATTTAATACTTACCATCTCAAGCTGCTAATTAACAACGTAACAGCAACAATAATTCTTTCACATCTGACCCTGTTTAAAGTGTAAATGACAGAGACATGGCTGTAATTGACCTCTCATATTCATTCTTTGTCAACTTAAGTAGCGACACCCAGATCTCATACATTTCATACAATCACTTAAAGCAGATTTGATTAGTGACTATTAGATCTGAGGATGAAGTTATAGTCAATAACATCAAAAAAGACATGTAAGTAAAAGTAATTGTCTTATACTAGCCATATATATGCACGCGATGTGTGCGTTAATTTTAAAACTTGTTATTCTATTATATTTTATCCGTACTATAGTTATGATTACACATAAATTGTGAAAGATTAATATTTAGATGAATTTAGGTATATTAATTCACTAATGTAAAACACTAAGGTTGTGAGTGATTTTTAATATTAACATTTTGGGAATGAATTTTGAACAAAAAGAATATATATAATGAGTTGGTTTGACTGAATTAAAGAGTATCAAAATTAGTGAGTGTTTCAGATTTTCAGGTGGACGTTATGTATACCATCTTCTCTTATAAAAAAAGGTCAACATATTTGTCCATTTTTTTTATTAAAATATTTGATGCACATACCATTTTTAACTTGTTTAGAATGACAAGTTGAAATGAGAAAGAGTTCTTAAATTATTTTCTTTATAATTTTTTCATTCCATTAGATCATTGAGGGTAATTTAGTATCTTCAAAGGAGAACACCATCTTCCTCCCCCTTCCCTTATATAATAGAGATACTGATCCACGAAGCTAAAATAGGTACTCAATCAAATGTGAGTTTATCTCAAACATTATTGGAGTTGATAAACGCGCTCGAAAATGGATACAACAACAACAACAACAACTAAGCCTTATTCCCAAAGTGATTTGGGGTCGGCTAACATGAATCGTCAACTGAAACCGTCACCAAAGGAGATGGCATCGCCAAGAGTGATAAAAGGTTTTTTTTTTTTTTTTAAAGCGAGGTTTACACCAACAAGTTTTAAAAGAGGTTTTCAACAAAAGGTTTTAATACCAACACAATTGAGAAAAACAAATAAATGCAGAAATCACACCCCTTCCTCCACATGGATACTGCCCCTCCACTCACTTCTATCCAACGTCATGCTCTCCTCAATCCCAAGTAACCTCATATCACTTTCACTTTCAACGTCATGCGCTCGAAAATGGATAATTGGCGAAAATGATGAAGACGAGCACACTTCGATTTTTGTAGTGTTTGATCGACTCAATAGTAAAAGATGTAGAATAACTGAATAAGGCTTTCAAGATGAGTATGTTTAGATGACAAAATTTAGGGAAGAACAAATTATTGTGTTTGGACTCATAACTTGGTCAAATAATTTATTTCAAGGAAGCTCATCAGCTGGTTAAATAGATGTGCTCAAAAGGAGCCCATCAGCCTTTTTGAGCTAAAACGAGCTTTACCATAAAAAGGAGACAACTTTCCTTAAAGATGGGATGTTCCCTATTAGGTCTTCCTGTCTAGGAAATCACCAACACTATAAAAGGCAACATTTTCATCGATGACGGGTATTCAATTCTCACCTACAAAAACCAGAGCATCCCTCTCTACATTTACTCACTTTCTCTCTCTACCTCAATCACATCTGACTCGAGTGTCGAAGGGGCGTTCCGAAAAAACCCCCGGGCCAGTTTGACTGTATTTTGCAGGACTTCCGCGTGACAAGGCTCTCGGGATTTCAAACCTTCTCGGGATTTTGAACTCTAAGCAATACTCACTCTTTTGACCAGTTTCTAGACGGAAACATATGTATTGTTTCTTGTCTTTTGAATTGTACTTATTTCACACCATTATATGATTGATTTCAATTTTTGAACTTCAAAATTTTCTAGTTCTTTTATATTAATATTATCATTCATAGTTAACTAGCTACTTAAGTAGTAAATCATATAATTAAGTACATGTTGTATTCCAAACTCTAATACCCAACGAATGGGCGAGCTCCAGGAGGAGGCAAGAACCATGTTTTCATAAATAAATTGGCAAAACACGTATATTAGAAAATGTTATTAAGTAATATTTCATCCGTTTTTTAATACTTTATAACATTTATGAAGTTCTCTATTACTGTAACATCGTCATTTTTGGTAATATATTGTCTCTTTCACTATTTTAAGCACATGGGGTTCTTTTTTTATCTCTATTTCTCTTCTCTACTTTACCTAAAGTCGCGTGCACATTTCATTCTTTGTAAGTATTAACAAACAGATAAAGTATCTTCTAGTGAAAGAAAAACAAACTAATATCATCATTTACGATGATATGCAGAAAGCATAATCAAATATGTGGGTCGTAGTGTACCATAGAGCTAGCCTTCGCAGTAGCCAGCATAACATAACACGATATCATGGACTGTAGTCACTGTATCAAAGAGGCAATAACCTCTGTGACATGACCTACAAACACCTCTATCTAACCTCATACCTTAAATCCAAATCTTAAACAAGCTCAAGTCTTCTCTTATACTTGAACAATACGACATGATTGTCTAGTACTCTAGTTAAAAACAAATATAGCTAACAGCCTAACACAATCGCATATGACACTAACTTAAACAGTACTTTTTCGACTAAAATCTCGGAAATGAATCAAAAAGACAAATACACCCTCCTAAATAACACACGTAAAAGGCTTGTCCTTGCATAACATACCAAAAAGATTGATGTAAGAAACCATGTGAGCTTTGGGAACATCTGTTTTAACCAAAAAAAAGATGCCAATTTTTTGCTCACGAAATTAAAGGATAATCTACAACTATTTTCTCAAAAAGTAATAAACAAATCAAAGGAAATACTATAGACAACATCTTCAATTTTTATCAAACTTTATGATATGATTTTAATATAATTTCATTAATATAAATATGTCCAAAAAGCCCACTTTAGTACCCCACTCGCCCACCCTCCACCTTCCACGTGAACTCCCTCAGATTTTTTTTAATCTTTATTTTTATTTTCACTTTTTTTTTATTTTTTCTAAAATGGAGACAACAAATTAAAGTGGCAATTTTTGTTATTTTGGGCCAATTCTAAGGGCCTCATTGGCGGTGGGCATGCATATAAGCCCACCCCTCCTTCACTTCTTCTTACTGCAACACCCACAGACAAATTCTCTCTCTATTCTTCATTATTTCTCTCTCTAAACAACACTACAACTTTCTCTCTCTAAAAGTGTCGAAATGAGGATGGTGAATGAGATTTTGGTGTCGGTGCTTCTAGTTTTTGCCACTTGCCACTTTGTTTCTGCCTTCACTGATGGTAAATTCATCATTCTTATCTCTTATTTTCTTACATTCTATTCATATTATAAGTTTATAACCTATGCTTTACTATTTTTGCATGAAATAAGAGTATGCTTTAACGGTTTCATAAATAGGTAGGAGTATACTATATGAATTCTGTAATTAATGTGCTAATGTTTTTGTATGGGTTGTGTATTTTCATCTCATAAAGAAGACAACAACTTTAACAAATCACATTTTTGGTATTGGGAGCTTAATTGCATAAACAAAGTACCTTTTTAATTGCTAATTAAGTTGATGTTATTATCAGGTTCTGTTCACTTCCATTTATATCTATTGAGTTAAACTAATCATTACATAGTTCTTATGATATGACATAAAAAAAAATATTATTAGATTTATGTTGTGCAATTAACAACTATATATAGTTCGACTTCAAATATCGTAGGAGATGTATAAAAAGAAACGAATAAAGTACTACATAGTGTATAAGTACATATATATTTCAATTCAATTATCCTTTAGTTGTCAATCAATCCAAAATTGTACTATTTTTTAAGGGGGTTTTAAAAATGCCTGTAAAAACACCCTCTATAGTATCAAAATTTGAATATTAGACTAAAAACCCAATATTTAAATTTAACATCATTTCACCAAAAAAAAATTTAACATCCCTCTTTTAGGGAATTTTGTTAGGGTTGTTTTCAATGGATTACTACTATTGTCAGAGCTATGAAAGCTAGTTAGGTAGTCATTGAATTGTTTATGAAAGAGAGATTTTATTGCTTTAAGGGTGATATAATTTCCTCACCAATTTGAATTAGATGTCCTTTTCAATAAATAAATGTTACTACTATGTGCTTTTATTATTCAAAATTTACCAATATTGTTCCAACACAAGAGTCAATACTCTCTTAGCTGCTTGTACTGCCACTATGTACTGCCACTATATTACTCCTGTGCGTTCTCTTCACCGTAAAAATCCTGGTGTGTTCTCTTCACCATAAAAATCCTGGTGTGTTCTATTCACCGTAAAAATACTTGTTTTATGGCGGATGAGCATTAAGGTAAAATCAAAGTTAAAAGTGGAATCAAAGTGAAAAATATGACTAAAAAATAGTCCTTTTAAAATATGCTACTTCTGTTTGAATTGAGTTTATCAATCTAACGTGACAATTTGAGTTTAGTTTTATCTTATTCTTTGTCCTCTCTTGTTTTTCACTTTTTCTTGCATACTTGCACGTAGTTAGACACGCACATAGAAGAAAAGGCAAACAGATTAGTGGGACTAATTTCGATGTGGACCAGGACAAATGTTAAGAGTTGGGTATTCCACCACATCATTCAACTCTGCCATGTTTCAAATTTCACGTGGTGGCCCTAATCAGTAGTCAGGCCCTTGCCTATCTAGAGATTTACTCAAATTTTGTGACGTTTCATATAGATGAAGAATTTGGCAAATTCTTCTTCCACTCTTTCTTTTTACATGATTCTTATACTTCTTATATTTGTAAATTATTTGACAGTTCTTTTCATCTTAAACATATAATTTTCATATCCAACTAGGTCCAATTAGCTGTAACAAAATTAGAATTTGAAACAAGGAGATCAAACCTTGACAAACTGGGTGAATAAAAGGGATATCTCAATTTGTCAAGAATGAAAATTCATCAAATGTTCTCATTAAATTGGAAGAGATACTCTAATCTCTGATCTATCCTTTACTCTCGAGTCTCGACGTTAATTATAACTAAATTTAAATGCACGTAATGCGTCTTTAAAGTTATAAAAAAGATGTCTGATAGTCGTAGTATATATTAACATCAAATTGCAAAATATGTTTAAATAAATAAAAAAGTATTTTAAGTATTTTAAGTGGACATTAAACTCATCAAGAAATAGCTTTCGCATATAATAGAGATATTTGTACTAGTCATCAGAGTGAGATTTTGTTTTTAGTAGCAATAAAAATATGGGTCGACATATGCTTATCATTATGCCTCTGTGGCTTTATACGACTACATCTATGATCTATCCTTGTGCTTTTGCTTTGTTGTGTTGCAGTCTGCAAAGTTCTTTCATATGTGTGATGTGTCAGTACGTAGTAGAATGGTAGGCTGGTAGCAATAGTTTTTTTCCCAGCTCCCAATGTCCCTTCATCAATATCTGGATATAGGGATTACACCGAATTTGACCAAAACAAACAAAACTCATATATTGTGACTAATGTTGTATTATTGGTTACTGTACCATAAGTAAAGTGACAACAAACTCAAATATGTAATACTTGAAATTAAATCAATTGAATCATCACTGTAATATGGGTTAAACTATCAGATTAGTATAAAAACCTAGGACTTTTCATAGATTGGTATAAAAAATGTCACCATTGACATATTAATAGGGGTATTTTGACAAATTGGTATAAATAGATAAAGTTTGCATCATATAAGTCTTGATTTTTGCCGGAAATAACTTTTTTCTACCGGATTTTATTTCAACTCAAATGTATTGTTAATGCACTACTATAAACATCCTCTTCCTCCAGCACAAATTAGGTTTATTGTTAAGTTAGTTAGGTCAAATCTAGTCAAAAAAGTTAAATCCGGTAAAATTTTGGACTTATATGATGTCTGAGATGTTATACCAATTTGTCAAAGTGCCACTATTATCTATACAAATATCGCCGGTGACTTTTTTTATGCCAATCTATCAAATTCCTGTTTTTTGGTAATTTGGTCCTCAAGAAAACCTCTTGAGGTTAAGGTTTCTATGTTTCTCAACATGTTTGTTCCTCCCAGTACTCTTTATGCTACATGGGTATCATTAATCATTGTACAGTACTAGTAGTATGGAAGAATATAACAAAATTATTCTCTCCTATAATCTCAGGACTACTGCCTAACGGCGACTTCGAGAAAGGGCCGAAACCATCGGACATGAAAGGCTCAGAGGTGCTAAACAGGCACGCAATACCGAGCTGGGAACTCTCAGGCTTCGTGGAGTACATAAAATCAGGCCAAAAACAAGGGGACATGTTGCTAGTAGTACCTGAGGGCGCCTTCGCCGTAAGACTAGGAAATGAGGCATCTATTAAGCAAAGGGTGAGAGTAACAAAGGGAATGAACTATGCTATAACATTTTGTGCAGCAAGAACTTGTGCACAAGAGGAGCAGCTGAATGTATCAGTGACACCTGAATGGGGGGTTCTACCTATGCAAACATTGTATAGTAGTAGTGGATGGGATTGCTATGCTTGGGGATTTGTGGCACTTTCTAAAGTGGCTGAAATTATGATCCATAATCCTGGTGTTGAGGAAGATCCTGCTTGTGGACCTCTTATTGACTCGGTTGCTATGCGAGTTCTTTACCCTCCAAAGAGGACTGGATGTATGTTTTCTACCCTCCCTAAATTTTACTATTTACGTTTTTTCACACGCATTTTAAGGTCAACTTATTTGAAGTTATTTTTTCTGTGAAACCTACTTTTTAAAGTTCAAAAGAACGCACCCTTAAGTTCAGTATATTTAAGAGGTGATGATGGCGCACCCTTCAACAAAGCATAATGAACCTTTTAATTTCAGACGTGTTTTTCTCTATAAACTTGCATTACTACTCAATACTCAATAACATTTTAATAGTATGAAGATTTAGGAAAGAGATAGATGTTTGGGGACGATGGACAAGCTTTTTACTATAACATCAACATGGAACATCCCTTATGAAATTTCGTTATTGTTACTCTCACGTATTATTACTTACTAAACGGGTCATAATCCATAATCGTAACAGCCAAAACTACAAGATTTACTAACAGAGTTGAAGTTAGCTTTTTGTTACTCTCTTAGACTACTAGTACTATGGTTTGCCACACAATTAATTTAGACATCTAAGTGTTAAAAAAAGCAACCTCACAAGAGGTAAAACTTACCAACATCCTATTTCACAATTAGATATATGGCCTTTATATATCTATGTAACTATGTTGAACTGGAAACATGTAGAAAAAGTGGCATGAAAGAACATAGAGTAATAATCTATTCTATTCTATTCACCGCACAGATTGGTTGAGTATTATGATTTTATGGATTTTGCATTTTTGTGCCACATAATAGTTGAAGAAGTATGCAATATAGAAAGTCATGATTGTTGAAGCAATAAAAGTATACTTCTGTTGTTAGGAGATGAGTACATTAATAAGGCTTCAATTAGTGTAGACACCTGTGTTGGTACACCACATGCTTTGCCTAGTATCTAACTCATTTGTGGGCATGCATTGTACTGTCACTAAATTATTAAGCTTATACTTCATAAAATTCAATGTGCACATGGTGAATGGGACATATGTTGTAGCATGCCATGCCTTAAGTAGTCATGAGTAATTAATGCATCACATGACTTTCATTTAGCTCAGTTAGTTGTATATTAAGAGAGTAGAGTGTCAACATCAAATTGACAAATTACCAATCTAGCAAGATGCTCAATTATATCCTTCTCTGGGAAATTCCTAGAGCATATATAACTGATATGATGTCCAATAACAAATTTTATATATTGAACCGTACATGTGGATTATATACTAACTCATATATATCGTGTTTGGAATACAACATATCGTCATCATAATTAGTCAAATTGAAACAGTGATATTTCGGGCATTTCTACTTACATACTAGATAGTGAGTATAGTATTACGGAAAATGGTTATGACCTACAAATGTTTATATTGGTTATGAATCGAGCAACCCTTCTCCCTCCATGCCAGAGTTAAGCTAACATAGCATACTTGTACAGAGGTTAGACTTCGTATATTACTAATTCCGAAAATCTTGTAATATGACATATGCAGTGAATCTATTGAAGAATGGTAACTTCGAAGAAGGCCCTTACATCTTCCGCAACACATCATGGGGAACACTAATCCCACCAAACATCGAAGATGCCCATTCACCACTCCCTGGTTGGATGGTCGAATCGTTAAAGGCAGTGAAGTACCTTGATTCCGATCACTTCTTTGTTCCCTCAGGCAAACGTGCGATTGAGCTCGTCGCTGGAAAAGAAAGTGCCATTGCTCAAGTTGTTCGTACCGTTCCGGGTAAACTCTATGCTCTGACATTCGCCGTTGGTGATGCTAACAATGCTTGTACCGGCTCCATGGTCGTCGAGGCCTTTGCAGGCAAAGACACGGCAAAAGTCCCTTACAACTCTAAGGGGAAAGGTGGGTTTAAGCGAGCTGTTCTTCGTTTCGTAGCTACCCAAACTCGAACCCGGATCATGTTCTATAGCACCTTTTATTCGATGAGGAGTGATGATTTCTCTTCACTTTGTGGCCCTGTGATCGACGATGTTCGACTCGTTAGTGTTCGTAGGCCATGATTGTTGAAGGCAGGCTTAACTAGAGGGTGCATGGAATTAAAACTAAGGTTTTCTATACTTCGAGGAAATGTATGAAGGATTGTTAATTTGATTGGAAAAGGTGGTGAAATTTAGGGTGTTTCCTATTATGCAGAGGTAATTATATGTATAATGCAAAGCAATGTATTTTTGTGTTGCGGATAAGCATTTAGTAGCTCATGAGATTGTCTCTATGCTCAAGTTTATAAATATAGGTAAGGCTTTCGAAATAAGATGTCGTGAGTATACTATAAATGTAATATACTTGTATGGTGATGGTGAAACTAGGGGAATTTTTCTTCGAGTGGTGTTGATGAAGGTAAGATGTATGATGTAAGATCTTTGATGTTTATGTACGTGGTGGTTGTATTGCTAATTTTTATTAATGAGAATTATATGTACTTGATATGGTTCCCATGTATCTTCAGTCATAAAATTGATCAGTTTCACAAATCTTTTGAACGATCAGCTATCAAGTTGCCCAAATCAACATTTTTTTCCGGGCAGGATTGGACTTGGCCAACAGGCCTACTTGTGCACCTTTAATAAGCTTTAGAGCATTTTATACGGGTGACATGAAGATTTTTTTATATCCGTAACATTTGCCATGGGTCGATTTTTTTTGGTGTCCCACTGGGGACCTCATGGTAAGATGAAGGGCACTGCCAGACCGGAACCTCTCGCAGGTTAACCAGCCCTAGATCTGCGAGCACACACTTTGAGAGTGGGTCGATGATTCACCATCTTCAACATAGCATAAGTATACGTTATACACCCATGTTGCCGTACTATCTCCAAATTGACACATTGAAAAAGTGAAAATGTATTTGTGTGGCAATGCAAGTTTAAGGTATATGTAAAAACTAAAAAGTAAAAGAATTATATGGTGACCTATTAAAATTGGGGTAAGTGAAAATTGAGGTAGAGAATGGAGAAGGATAAGAAACAAAACACTAGACTCTTGACCTAATGCAATTATCTGCTCTCAATCTCAAGATACACCTTCCAAAATTTATGAGCTAAGCTAGTTCATATCGAGAAAGTAGGATAATTTACTAATGTGTACATGTGTTATAAGAAAAACTTAATCTGTTTGGACTCTAGAGTCTATTCATTACAACAGTTAATTATAATTTTTAACTAGGGTAATTGAGTTGTCCTACTCGCAAGTAACTCATACTCAATTCGGTGAAAACCCAACTTAAACTGTTTTCGAGACCTAAATGAGTCGAGTTAATAATCAACTCATTAAACTCGTGAGCAATTCAAAAAGTTTTTAGTTATAATATATTTATATATAAAAAAAAACTAAAATTTCCCCCATTGGTTTGAAAAGACAATCGCAAATTTATTAATTAAATCTATAAAAGGAAAGGGGGCTAACAATATTTATTAGTTACCCTTGTAGGCTAAGGGCCTGTTCTCTTCGGCATAAAACAACCGAACCGAACGGGCGAATTAAATTATAACTAATAGTAATGAATAAATTTAGGAATTGAACGAAGCCGAACCGAATTAGGCCGAACGGGCGAATTGAAATGAAGCCGAATTGAATCAAGCGAAGCGAAAATAAGCTGGGGAGAACAGACCCTAATTGAATATTTGGGTCAAAATTCATAACCCATCCACAAAGTTAAACCACAACCCGAAAAATAGATCTAAAACGTTAAAATGTTAATTCATTTTGTTAAAAAGGTAACTTACATTAAGAAATATTTCCTTCGTCTTTTTACTCGCAATGTTTTCGAGTTTTGGCAATTCTCGATTACTTGCAACATTTCTATCTTTCTTTATAAATTCTCTCTCCTACCACATGAATTTCATTTTTATCTCTCTCCTCTCCTTGGTTCATGTGCAAAGAAAAACGTTGCGAGTAATTACAAACGGAGGAAATAGTTATGAAAACGCATGTATCTCTTTTATCTCTTATTTTTCAGTTCTCCCCCAAAATCATAGTTTTTCGCTTTCAAACCAAAGGCTACCATGTCCTTTTAAGGCGACGGTAAGCCCTAAGTTTCTCTTTTAGTATCATACTTAACATTAATGTTCAGAAAAAATCTCTTCATTCTCTATTTTAGAGAGTTTCTTTACCAATATACAATTTTTTTTCTTTTTCCACATGAAAATTTTGAGTTTATGTAGTTGACTTTTTACTACAAGCTGATTCATTTCCGCTCAATACATTTTCACAATAGATGTCCTTTCTTCATCTACAAATTAATATATATATCAATTAAATACTTAAAAGTATAGTCAAAGATAAGAAGATCTCTACCCATCGTAGAAACTACTCAACCATACTACCCTAAATCCTAGGCTAGATTCGTAGTGTGTGAATGCCAAACTTGGGTTATAATAGAGTATTAAGGGTGTGTTCTCTTCACCTTAATAAATTAAGCTTCAGGTCCAATAAGATCAGTTTCAATCAGGGCAATAAGTTCCAATCGAGTCCAATAAGGTTCCATAAGTTCCAATCAGATGCAATATTAGGTGTAACCCTATATATATATATATATATATATATATATATATATATATATATATATATATATATATATATATATATATACCTTATTACCAACACCCTAAAAAGATAGGAAAAATTGACAAGAATAATCCAAACTATTACCGTTCCGCTCAAAATAATCCCAACTATGGGTTATTCTAGAATAATCCAAACTATTTGGGAGTCTTTCTCAAAATAATCCAAACTTTTAATTATCCTATATATAATAGACCCAAAAGGGATCAATGAAGGCAGAAAAATAAAAGTTTGGATTATTTTGGGAGGTACCCAAATAGTTTGGATTATTCCAATAACCCAAAGTTGAATTATTTTGAATGACATCACATTGGGATTATTTTTGTCAATTTTTCCAAAAAGATAAGTCATTATTATCTTTCACAATTGCTCAAATTCAGAAAAAACAAGCTCTAGAGTTCTACACAATACGCCATATAAAATGTGAATATGTGATACTTTCATATAACGGACTTCGTATAATGTGGGCTGCACTGCATCAAAGTTCAAACAAACCCATTACATGACGTCCATCCCAGATTCCCAATTCCCAATTCCCACCTCCACCCTTTTCTTCCCGAGACTTCCTTCCAAAAGAATCAAATTAATCTCGAACGCAACCTTAAATTCCCCTAAATCCAACGGTCAAAAATCTCGCGTTGCCAAAACGCCACCTTCAAAAATTCAAAATTAAAACATAACAAATATTCAATTTCTTAATTTCTTTCTACAAAAACCCTTCTCGTATTTAAACCCCCTCAAACCCTTTTCTCTCTCCTCCTCCATCCCACCTCCACTCTTCTTCTTCATCTTCATCTAACATTTCTCTCTCCTCTCTTTTGTAGCTCATCATAAAATGGTTAGTTCATATTTTCATCTTAATCTTTATATTGAATTTATTTTGTTGATCTGTTGAATTTTTTTTTTCTAATCAATTTTTGTTTTTGGTTTAGGCTTTGCCTAATCAGCAAACTGTTGATTACCCAAGCTTTAAGCTTGTTCTTGTTGGTGATGGTGGTACAGGTAAATTTTTTTATTTCTTTTTAAAGTTTTTTAGAGACTTTTTAATACTAATTTTTGTTATGTTTATGGGAATTTATTTTGTATTATTTGTTAAATATGCAATATTTTGGGGAAAGTTTGAATCTTTTTCTTTGATTAATGTAAATTATCATCTTTTAATTTATTGGGTAGTTATGAAAAGATTGAAACTTGAGCTAGTTTGAAAAACGCATTTTGTATTTTGTTGGGTGTTGTTTGGATTTTAGATCTTTTGTGGGTATTTGTTGGATTTAAAGTTTGCATCTGGGTTTTTTTTGGGTTTTTGATTGTTGAAGTGAATTTAGAGGAGGTGAAATGATGTTAATTTGGGATGATTTGATTTGCAGGGAAGACTACATTTGTTAAAAGACATCTTTCTGGTGAATTTGAGAAGAAATATGAACGTAAGTGTTGTTATTACAGATTCTTTTTGTGGGTATTTAAAATGTGAATTTGTGGTTGAGGAGGTGAATAATGTTGTGTGTAATGTAATAATTGTACAGCTACTATTGGTGTTGAAGTTCATCCATTGGATTTCTTTACAAACTGTGGGAAAATCCGATTTTATTGCTGGGATACTGCTGGACAAGAGAAGTTTGGTGGTCTCAGGGATGGATACTAGTGAGTGATCTTGTTTATTACTCTGTGTGCTTTGATGGTTTAACTGCTCGTTTCAATTTGTATAACTTTGCCATGATGATTTAACTTCCCCCTCTCCCCCGCCAAACAAGTAATTATTGGTAAAAGGAAAACGGTAGGGGAATTTTGAGGTGTAATCGAATTGTGAATGAATTTGTTGATTTTTGATAGTACCTTTTAGTTTGAAGTTCTTATTGTTGATGAGCTTGATAGTAGTAATAGATTCTTGAAAATGTTCCGTCTTGAATGTTACTCGTACTTGGGCAGTTGTGTTAGGCAAGTGCAATGTAGCATGGAGATGGTTGGGTTTTCGGAAAGAAAAACGCTTTTGAACAAGGAGACTGTAGAGTGTAGTCCCGGCAATTTGTAGTCTTTATAAGCATGAAAAAGGTTGGGCTTGAGGATGGGAACCTGGTGGAAATGGGGAACTTCGTGTAGGTTTTTGTGCACTATAGGACAGAGGTGTTTGTCTTGGTATCCAACTTGGCTATTCTATGAAAATTTCCATGATCGTATATCAAAAATAAAGTGTTGAAATGAAGGGAAGTGAAAGTTGAGTTGAAACGAAAAGTTTGAGATACATAGTTCGCAGTTTTGATGTGAAGAAGTTGATCTGGTTGTGGCATCTTCATGTTGGAATCTTTTGAGGTGTTACTGATCCTTGAGTAACTGAATAGGACCTTTACCTTTGTGGCAATTATCAATTTTAGCAGTGGGATCTGTATGAAGTGTGATCTTGTATTAAATTCTTGCTTTCTTTTAAATCACTGTGTTCGACACATTGTTGCAATTGGATTTAAATCAGAAATCGAGGAAGTTGCATTAAGCCATAGATTGTCTTCACTCTCTTTCGTAGATAAGTATATGATGCTAAGATTAGTGTAGTAACCTTGAGTGTCTATTTTCAGTATTTTGCTTTTGGGTTTGTAGTAACGATAGTTTTGTATTTTCAGTATCCATGGTCAATGTGCCATTATCATGTTTGATGTGACTGCTCGTTTGACATACAAGAATGTTCCAACATGGCATCGGGACCTCTGCAGGTAAATTTTAATAGTCTGGCTATCTTTCTCTTGTGATGTTCTCTAATTTTCTGTGTGATTACAAATCTCACTGCGGAAATATGTTTGCTTTTCCTCAGGGTGTGTGAGAACATCCCAATTGTGTTATGTGGAAACAAGGTTGATGTTAAGAACAGGCAGGTGAAGGCTAAGCAAGTCACTTTCCACAGGAAGAAGAACTTGCAGTACTATGAGATATCAGCTAAGAGCAACTACAACTTCGAGAAGCCTTACCTCTACCTTGCCCGTAAACTTGCAGGGTACGTGATGTTTTCTAGTATTTCGGAACAATAGGGTTAAGATAATGACGGTGTATTTTAGTTTCTAATGAAAAAGTTGTTGATGCAGTGATCCCAACTTGCATTTTGTGGAGTCTCCAGCTTTGGCTCCTCCAGAGGTGCAGATCGACTTGGCTGAACAGCAGAGGTAATTATCAGTCTCTTGCTTAATCATTGGCTCAGGAGAGGCTGAATGCTTCGTTTCTTTTTGCTAATACTTCTCTGGAATTCATTAGGTTCAACATTTGCTTTTAGAAGGTCAAATTTGATCGATTGTGACCATTTTATATATCTAATCCATATAGAAACATATTAAAGAATTTTGTTCTCGTTATAAATGATTTTCTTGCGATGTTGTGAACTATTGATGAGAAACTTTCAGTTCAACATCTTAGTAACATGGTATGTTTTTATAGGCATGAACAGGAGCTCGCCGTTGCAGCTGCGCAGCCCCTCCCAGATGATGATGATGATGCGTTCGAGTAAATTGAAAGTCTCAGAGGATTTTTTTTCCCGCCCTCGTTGTTGTGAAATTTTCTCAGTCTTCAAGGACTGTATCACTAAAGTTGAATGTGCTTGTTTTAAGGGTTTTGGATAGTTATTAGTAGTAGGGGAGTTTGGGACCGTTGATATATGGGGTTTTGTAACCTTTTTATTTGTAGGCGAGAGTTATATTCTTAGGTCTGATGCTCTCGATGAAGAGCACGACTATGAGACTCGCTTTGTATGAATATGGGATGTCTTTGATCCCGATTTTATCATATGGATGTTTCTCTTAACAATTTTGCCTTTTGGATCAAGTTGTTGAGATATGTGCTTCTGTTTGTTCTAAGATTTTACTTCAGATTATAATTTGAGCTGTATTGAGATAATCTCCATTTTTACACTCATGTCTGTCTGAAATTTCTCATCTCCTTATTTTGTTCTATTACTTTCTTAGTCTTTGGTAATCATTAAAGTGATTTAATGTGCACTGAGGCTTATGCAAACTACTCTAAAACTATGTGTCCAAAAGAAATGGAAATTATATCAGTCTTCTAGTTTATAATTTGTTTGATTTAATGTGATCAAACAAATATACTCCTTTACCTTTTTTTTTGTATACCATTGCGAGATTTTCCACCATTTTCATACATTAATTGAACCAAAATTTATGGTTAATATATTAGAACAAATGTTATATATCATGTAAAATATTATTGTCCTTGTGTCTTAATAAGTATATGTCTTCAACATATAAATTTTTTATTTAATAATATAGTTGTTTCGTGTGGACAAGGAATGACCTAGAAAACAACTTCCTTTTTTAATAGGAAAGATAATTAGTCGAAAAGCCAAACGCTCTTGAAAGTTCTTGGCGCAGACACACCAACTCATAAGTTTAGAAAGGTTAAACAACCCATAGGATAACAGACTTAAAGACCCATTGCCACCGCAAGTGAATGTCCCCAATATATTGTTGGGATGAGGATTCGAACCTTGGGTAATGCCTGAAATTCGGGGTGGTATTCCACTGAGCTATTACCTCTCCCTCAACTTCATTTTTTAATAATCATACATCATTAGTTATAATACAAATTGCAAACATTAATAATATATTACATAGTCTTTTTTTTAATTCGATAAGAATGCTTTCTAACCTTCTTAATAAATCTAATCAAAGAATGAATAGCTGGACGTCCCATCTATTCTCTTAAGGTTAAGAAAACAATTATCACTCAGTAATCTTGAGGCTATTATATACTTAATGCACTTCCCGTCGCACAACTTTTGGCCATTAATATTTTCAAATATATATTATTAAAAAGTATAAAAAAATAATGTCCAGAAAATATATACATTGAGATTAACCCAAAAACAATTAAAATATTGGCATTTAATTTTACAAAACAATAATTATATATTGTAAAGTTAATATCCAAATAATATCAAAAGCCAATATGATGTATCTTATTAAGAAATGGAGGAAGTATTCTAGATGTCGGTTTAAAGTTTAACTTATATGAAACGCTTACAACTACTCTACCGTCAAATAATAAGAACTACTATTTTTGGGCTCAATCCCCTTTAAAACCATTTTGCTCAGGAGTTCCAATACACGAAGTTTGAAATTGAACACCAGTAGCAGAGAAATCATCAAGTGGACAATTGAATTCAGTGCCATTATCACTTTGCACTATCTTAATTGTTTGAGAAAATTGACGATCAACCATAGCAAAAAAGGCCATAAACATACGAAATACCTCAGTTTTATCAATAAGTAAATAAATCCACACAACTCTAGAAAAATAACAAGCACCACAAGAGGAAACATGTCTATAAGGTCCCCAAAGATCACAATGAATCTTTTCAAAAATTCTACTTGGCTTTATTAGTGCTTAAAGGAAAACTATCACGAGAATGTAGCCCTAAAACAGATCTCACGTCCCTTATTTAAACTACCCTTACAATTATGAACAGGAGGAAGTAATTTGACGACCTTTTCAGAGGGATGACCCATACGATTGTGCCATAATTCCAATGTAGAAGCAGAGCTAGTGACAGCAACATGTTGAACAAAGTCTACTGCATTGAAATAGTAAAGTTCATCTTTCCTAATTTCTGTTCCAATCAGCTTCTTCGTTGGGTCCTGTATAGCACATGAAGATGAATTAAATTGGACAAAACACTGTAAATTATCAGATGAAGCACATGGTAACATCTATCGTGTCCATGTTTATGGCAGTGGGAACAGTAAAGTTGTCGTTTTTCTTCCTTGGTAAGAACACCACGCCCACTGGACGAGGCTGAGTGGACGGTGAAACCGAGAACATCGGAGGGTGGCGTCACAATAGAGGTTGCGGCAAGCCGAAGTCTTTCGGCTTGGATGAGCAGTTGATAGGCTCGGTCGAGAGAGGGTAGTGGGTCTTGAGCCGAGAATCCGTTGTCGGGTTTGAGCATAGTAGTCGGGGTCCAAACTCATGGGAAAATCATGAAGCATGGTAGTGTGATGTCGGGAATTGTATTGATCGTCGGCCGTGCACGTAGAACAACAAGTGCAAGAAAGAGGAGGTTCATGATTATGCAATTCTTCCCACAAATAATTCATTTTCCATAATATTGAGATATAGATAAGGATTTAGTTTGGACACACGTTGCAATTGAATGGCGAATCTGTTGAATACGGGGGCCATTAACAACGACAAATCGGCTTTTTAAAGTATCCCATAGTTTCTTGGCATCACGATATTTTGTGAGAGTAGATTTGACCTCGGATCAAGGGTGTTCATGAGCCATGAAATCAACATGGCATGAATTGTAGTCCAAATGGAAGGAATGTAAGGTTCAATAGGAGTATTGATGGTACCATCTAAAAAAAAAAAAAACTTTCGTCGAGCTTTTACCGCGGTTTGAATATAGCTAGCCCAATCATCATAATTATCGAACGAAGACGAGTAGGGGTAATAAAATCCCGGGACGATCTTGAGAGCCAAGATAGTATGGGGAATTTGGTTCAATTTTTAGAGGAGTTTTGGGAGGTGGCGGTGAGGATCCTTCACCACCACCATGGGGGGCGTGTTTTAGGGAGAAAAAAAATCAAGTTCTCGGAGTTTTATATGTTTGTTGGCTGTGATAAGTGGCGGATCCAGTGTGGGTTCAGTGGGTTCAACTGAACCCACACGGATCCGGGAGAAAAACTGGAAGAGACTGGAAATAAATAAGAGATATATAGAAAACACGCATAGGTTTAATAGACATACCAATTTGGCCCAGTGGCAAATTGTGCAGGTAAGGTGAGAACTTGTGTGCTGAGTCGCGGGTTCGATTCCTCTCCTCAAAGGAAGTTTTATTTCATTTTTCATTTTTTTTCTTTTTTCCCTCCCTTTGTCTTATGTTTTAATACTTGGTTGACCACTAAGTAAAATATACGTAGTCAAAAAGTCACTTTGTTATGAAATAAAACTTGGTATGAGGATTAATGTTATATAAATATACGTGCAAGGTGAGTACTTAGTGCGTGCACTAAGTAATTAGTCAAAAATTCACTATGTTGACCACTCGATTCACTGATCGTATATTTATATAATATGCAATGAGAGTGTGTTAAAGATCTTATTATTGTTGTTCTGTTGTTTCGTTCTTAATTAGTCATTTTATATTTCACATTTGTGGTCGTTGCTAATATTTCATTTTTTTCATGTTTCATATCATAGATATATTGTTTTTTTTTGTAATGTAATCAATAATGGAAGCTCTGCTAAGTATAATTGTTGAAAGTTTTCCTCTTTTAAGAAAATGTAACTCTAGATAGTAATATGTAATTTAGAATTTACGTTCGAACAACCCCGAACCCACGTGGCTCAATTTCTGGATCCGCCACTACTGTGATACCATGTCAAGATTAATACTGAGGCTAAAAGTATTATCATTGAGCAAGCATATTTATAATAATACAAAGTATCCTAATGTAACTAGAACTACGAAAAAATACCTAAAGGCTAAACAATAATACAAAGTATCCTAATGTAACTAGAACAACGAATGAAAAGATATCCTAAACAAATTAAATATTCTAAACAATGTATGTTTAGTAATCCAACTCATATTAGTATTATCTACGTAATCTCATTTAAACAGGGCGTCCTTGAGACCTTGATAAATGAATCACCCATTCACCCTTGCGTAGCAGCAAACGCAGTTTGTCCTCGTCCACCACCAATGACAGGAGTTTGGAGTGTGGGTGATGTGATAGAAGTGTTGGGTAATGATGGTTACTAGAGAGAGAGGGTATGATTAACGAGGTTATGGAAGATGATTACTATTTTGTCCGGGTGTTTGAGTCTGTGCATCACTCTATAGTGGAGAAGTCGAGTGTTCGAGCTCGGCAAGAAGGGAAAGATAACGATCGGTTTCTCGTCGATAAGGTATTATATCCTGCTCTTTGTATACATTCGAGTAACTGTTTGATTTTGGTTTCTTGAGAAATATTGCATATGATATACCTAGTATATATGATCTGCTTCATCTCGTGGATAAGGTGTTATATCCTGCTCATTCTATACATTCGAGTAACTGTTTGGTTTTGGTTTCTTGATAAAACTTGCATATGATATACCTACTATATATGATATGCTTCATCTCGTGGATAAGGTGTTATATCCTGCTCTTTGTATACATTCGAGTAACTGTTTGGTTTTGGTTTCTTGGGAAATCTTGCATATGATATACCTAGGTCCTAGTATATATGATCTGCTTAATTCATCTGTAAGATGATTCTAATTGTTTTTATTCCTTGTGTGCAGGAGTTTGAAAATCGTGAAAGTCTGATGATTGCCAAGGTGCAGAAAGTAGCAGATCAATCTGTTGTGCTGTCTAAATCATTGAAGAGGTCATCTCCTGATTATGCGTTAGCTGATTCAACGTGTGTCCATAAACGAAGATTAGTAGATAAGGAGGTGGATCTTGATGCTATTCATGGCGACGCATATTCCTTCACTGGAAAGGTAGATAAGGTGCAATTGAGAAAACAATCAGTGATATGGATTAAGCTAAAAGCCGAAATCATGAGCTAGATGATTGTGTTAGTACTGTATCATCTGTCGCGAGTTGTAGCAACACCAATGCGATTCCTGATAAGTTGATCAGCCATTGTTCAACAGGATGTAGCCAAGATCATAGTGTTTCTCTTCCGAGTGACGCCGAGTCTTATAGTCATGATTTGGGAGAGGAGGAGGAAGTATCTAGTGCTCAGTTTCAAGGAGGTAATGCTTTACAAACACATGAGTTGGACTTATCTGGTTATCGTGGTGTTTTGGAATCATTATACTCGTCTGGTCCCTTAAGCTGGCAACAAGAAATTGCATTGACAAATCTCCGTTTGAAGTATTCAGTTTCAAATGATGAACATCTTACAGAGTTAAGGAGGTTAAAGTCAAGTAGAAATCTAGGTTTGTGTTATTAAAAATAGCTTTCAAGTTTGCACTTGGTCTTGTAATTAAGTTCAGTTACTGTAACTCATTAGCTCTCTTTCTCTCTCTATCAGTATTTTGAAAAAGCTCCATTACTACTCTTGTACGAGCAACTTGTATTGACGGCGACATTGTTATAGTGGATTGGTGGTCACAAGAATCACCCGCGGTTTTTCCCATTCTTTGGGTTTTCCGCGTCACCATTTGTTTGTGTTCTTAATTTCTTTATTTGCACTTTTATTATTCTTTGCTCCTCCCATAAATTATACAAAACCAGATCTGAATTTTGAAAAAAATAGTCTTTCATAATTTAAAAAAAGTGTATAAAAATAACTTCTCGATAGTAATTTTTCGAAAAATTAATGTAATCTTATAAACCATTAGTACAAAACTGACATTTCTTATGAATAATTAAAAACCCAGAAGCAAAAGGTCTTTTACGCAATATATTATGCTTAAATTTAATTACTTTACATACAGAGTTTGCCAAAGCAGTAGAAGAAGTCTTGAAAAAAAAACAGGGAAAGAAAAAGGAAAAGTGGATGATTCAAGAACCGACCTGGATCGTAACTGGATTTTTGCAAATTCCAAATTATGAACTTCAGCCACGAATATTTAAAAAAACATCTTCACAAATAAAAGTTCAAACATAATGTAACCGGATCTTTGAGAAATTTAGTTGACAATTAAATTTTTTGGGACGAAATCAGGAACATAAAGCGTAAAATATTACCTTCATCAAATTTGAGGCCCCCCATTTAATTCGTCAACCAAATAAACCTCAATTTTAACCCCATTCCAACGAACGTTCTTCAACATTACCACCCAGATCGAAATAAAAAGTCAAAAAGACCCACAAGAATAGAGATCAAAATTACCCTAAAAATTAATGGAGCGTTGATGGGGTTAATTTTGACACTAGGATTAGCTTATAATGTGGTGTTTGTTGTGAAGATAACCATTAGATCTGATTAAATCTCAATCTTTTTAAGTGAATGTGAAAGATAGTGAGGATAAGGAGATGAGTTCTTAATTTTTTTAGGAAGGGGAGATGTAAGGTTGTAGGTGGGACGACGAACATGTGGAGGATTAGATGAAAAACTACGTGAGATTCATCATTCATATGGGTATGTGGGGTGGATAGTTATATAGGTAGGTGGGATTGATAGTCATATAGGTAGGTGAGAAAATTATTTGGGTTTGCTACTTGCATACAGGTGGCTTTGTGGCTTTGCGCTACAATTTTTTTTAACTATTAACACACAACTAACGTTAATTAGTTACCCAGTTAGTTATAAGTGAAACAACAATATTATATACTTCCTCCGTTCCAAAATAAGTGAAACACTTCTCTCATTTATGTGAGAGCTTTTTGAGACAAGTGTTTCACTTATTTTGGAACGGAGGAAGTATATAAAATCATGAAGTGTTTTTTATACTATTTGTAAGCATTTCAACCTTTCTTATTCATAAAATGGAGGTAAATTTAGATACGAACTTTTATTTTTAGTTTGTTTTACTACTGAGTAACAGTTATTCACAAAATATCGTCGCACGCATCGCGTGCATAAAAAGCTAGTTTTATATATATTAACAAAGCTTACTCTTACTTAGCAAAAAAAAAAATTGAAAACTTATAAAGTTTCATAGACTTAAATAATATGATCACCCAAATTATAACCCCTCTTAGCAAAATCGATTTTTTTCTAAAGAAAAAGAATCCTACCAATAAATGCTTATAGATGCTAGACACAAGAATCTGATTTTAGTATTGCCTATGTTTATCAAATATTTTTTCTTTTTTGGAATTCTTGTAACTACTCTAGATTATTTTTTTATTCTTTTGGTAAGGAAAAAAAAAGTAGGCCTAACGTCTAAGATAAGACCAACCTACAACATCCTTTCAGATAATGGAAGAGATCAAAATAATATTAGAAGAAGAAAACCAATACGAAAGAGAAGGAGCATCATGACCCCTATGAGCCATAAAATCCGCCGCTTGATTAGCTTCCCGATAACAGTGATTGCTGGAGAAGGAATGCGAATCCTTAATATATTCTGCCGAATCCACCACCAAAGAATGAATCTCCCACGGGACCTTCCAACACTGCCGAATAGAATTAATCACCACCATGTTATCCCCTTCAATAATCAGGGAATTAATGCTAAGAAATTAAATCGAGCCGCTTTAATTCCTTTCCGTAAACCCCAAGCTTTAGCCTTATGAATCGAACACCCCGGAGAAAGAGCCATAGCACCCGCAAGACAAATATAACCCTCATGATCCCGAATAGTGAAATCAAACGAGGCTATACCATCTTCCAGCTTGGAACCATCAAAATTTAACTTATAAGCACCTACAGGAGGAGGATGGACTGCACAACCCCTCTAGGATGCTTCTTGTAAGTTTGATGAACTTGACAAAACTATTGGTTGAGAAACAACAGTTTAACTATTTAAGTAGTTTATGTTCTTTATAAGTGGAATAAAACTATTGGTTGAATTTCTTCATTGGATGGAAACTAATGTTTTCAATGACAATTTAATTTGATTCATAAAGTCTCATATTAGTTGGACAATGAAACACAAACTTTTTTTCACTATAAAAGGCTACTCCAAATATATAACTTAGAACATAGATTGAACTCAAGGTATGGATTGATGCAAGCTCGAGTTGAGCCTTGATTCAAGTTCGAGCTTGGTTTGAGTTTTGAATTTCGAGTTCCAGCTTTACTTGAGTTGGAGTTCGAGTTTAGGATTTCGAGTTCGAGTCAAGTATGATTTCTCCAAGCTCTCGAGTTTTCAAGTCGAGTCGAGCTTAACTTTGAGTTTTTGAGTTCGGGTCGAGCTTAACCAAACTCGAGCTCAACTCGCATCATTTACACCCCTCTAATAACGGGGACAATATGACAATGGGTGCTGAATAGAGAATTAGTAAATTGATAAAGACAAGTGAAAAAGGAAAAAAAAGTCCCTCTTCATTTCTCTTTTCACTTTGATTATTCTTTCTTTTATCTGGTCAATAGATGTGAAATTATTATTTTTATCCTTTGACATGGACTAAGCCTTGCTTCAATTCAACAAAACAATTAAAAATTCTTGTTCATCAAACAAATGTACTCCTTTACCTGTTTTTTTTTTTTACCATTGTGCGTGAGATTTTCCACCATTTTCATACATTACTAAAACCAAATTTTATGATTAAATATATTCGAACAAATGTTATCATGAAAAATATTATTGAGCTTGTGTCTTAATAAATAATTCGTCTTCAACATATAAATTTTTATTTTATTATATATTTCCTCTATTTATTAATAGATGCATTATAATGATTCGACACACTTCCCGATACACAACTTTGATCATCGATATATTCTGTTTAGTATACTTGTCCAGCAAGTAAACTATAGGTTTAGCTTCCTTGCCCGGTAAGTAAACCAGTTTCCCTTAGATGTTCTTCACTTGGAGACTTGTGCAACAATGTCTGAGTCTGTCTAGCTTGAACCTGAGCTTCGTTCCCGAACCTGCAAAAAAGGGACCCACCCTGGAGGTTTGGGTGGTGGTTCCCCCTCCGAAGCTTAAGTCAGATATCAGGAGTTGGAAGGAAAAAGTAGAGATAGAGAGAGAAAGTGATAGAGTATTTTTTTCAGAGTAAGTTTACACTGTTTGCATCGAATGCCTTTTCTCCTGATTTCAGGGGTATTTATAGTGCTTATGGTATGGCTGCTGCCCTTTAAGGTTGACCTAGAATAGGAGTACCTGATTGGCCAGGCAATCAAAACATGACACTTGGCAGGATATGATTGGAGATGGATCATCAACCAATCACCTACAGCCATTATATGAGCTTTGGATCTGACTAACCTTTGGGCCAAAAGGAAGGCCTGTTCATCCCATCAGAGTATAACCCAATGGTTAAATCATTTTCCTTTAGGCTCTATTAGGGGACACGTGTACGACCCTGATGGACCCACGTGTCTTTAAGAGAGCCGTAGATATTTTGGGCTACAACATTTGCCCCTAAAAGGGTTTTTACCGTTGGCCCATACGACGGTTAAGGCCCTTTTACCTGAGGGAGTTACCTCAAATTCAAAAAGAGGCAAAGACGCGCCCTTTTTTGGGCCTTACCGGTCATCGTCGACCGTTTTAATCATTCCCGGTCACCTTTAACCTGCTCAGCAAGTTTTTTCACCCCCCAATATAAGTGCTTTGTTTGCCTTCATTTAATCATTTCACACTTGGAGAGAATTTCTCTAGAGAGGTAGGCTCTGCGTTTTTTGTTCTAGAGAGAGAGAGATCGTCTAGTTTCTGTTTTCTTCACCGAACCGTCCAAGCGTTTCGCCAGGTATCTTTTCTTCTCCTTTTTTCTTTTTGTTTTTCTTTTTTCTTTACTCTTTCTTTGAAAATCAATAAAATGGATTCCTCTTCTTCGTCAAATAATCCTAGCTGCCCAAGAGTTGGTCTTGACCCTAGAACCGATAGTACTTCTTCTTCGGCATATTCTAGAGTTGGGCCTATTCGGGCCGAGTATATATTTTTTTATGATTTTGGCCGGCAAAGTCAGACGACCCAGTCTTTACCTGTGCAGGGTAATCTGGCGCGTGTCAAGCAAACGGCCCGTCTAAGGCGAAGGATAATACTTCCGAGCGATAGCTCTGAAATGGAGGAATCTACTGGACGAGTTCCAGAAATAACGAGGGAGGCCCAAAGTGCTCAACCTTTGGCCGGGCCTCCTTCTGCTGACCAAAGTGTTGAATATTCTGAAATAAATCCTAAAGCCAGTCCTTCGGGCAGGGGCATCGATATGGAGGAAGCCGGCGAGGACAATAACGGGAGTGAATCCGGCACTGCCGAAGAGTTGGACGAACCCTCCACTACCTCGTCTGAGATTAGGAGACGCTTAAGTCCTCTTTCTGACCCCGCATTTATCTTGGCCAATCGTAAATGGTTAGAGAAGATAGGACCTGACCCCAGTTATTTGTCCACTTATATGCCCATGCCGGGCTTCTCTTTCGTCATACCTAATAAGGAGGCCACAATTCTGAGCGCTCCCAAGAACCACTTCGCCGTTTACAAGCTAGCCTTGGACGCGGGGTTGAGGTTCCCCCTCCATGACTTTATAGAGCAGGTGCTAAGGTATTATAACATCGGCCATAATCAGTTGGCGCCCAATGCCTGGTACAACGTGCTGACCTTCATAGCCGTCTGCGAGCTACGCGGCCTGGCTCTTTCTCTCCAGGCCTTCACCCACATACATTATGCGGCTAAGGTTCCATGGGTTGTGGACGGAACGTGGCTCAGCATCTGCAACCGCCACGGCTTTCTTACCTCTTGGGGCAAACCGTCGAAGATGCACGACTGGAAAGCCGACTTCATCTTTCTACGAGCGGCCAATGACTTCGCCACTGAGGGCTATCGTACTTATAATCGAGCCGTCACGAATGTTGGACGAGGGAAATCCTGGTTGGAGTTGGAGGACCTGTATGACGAAGAGGTTGTGGAATACTTTAGAATAAAGGAGTATTACAGGCCCGGCCAGACATCCTTTAAAGGTTCAGCTAACTGGATACCCTTTAAAGAGATGTTTTATAATGATGACTTCTTGGTCGCCGCCGGCTTGCGGTTGGCCGATGATAGAGGTATAAATTCAAAACTTCAAGTAAAATGCCTCGTCCATAGCCCGTATCGGACTAACCTTTTTCATTTCTTTTTTGCAGACTCAGCCAGAGCCCTTCTCAAAGGATCTTGGACGGGAGATATCAAGATGTTCAAGTTTACAGACAACTTGTGGAAGGAGTTCGCCAAGAGTAGTGCTGAAAAAAGGGCTGAAACCTTGGTAATTTTTTTTTTTTTTGGACGAGGATCGTTCTGGCTCGTCAAATATTGATTTCAAATCCTTGGACGAAAATTACCCGAAGAAGGAAGGCATCCATGCTTGGATGGCCACCTTCTTTGGGCCCTTTTCGTCTGAGATGCTGAACGGCCTTGGATGAGGACCATTCGAGTTCGTCCAGATTGATTTCCAATCCTTGGGCGAAAATCACCCGAAGAAGGAAGGCGTCCATGCTTGGACGGCCACCTTCTTTGGGCCCTTCTCGTCTGAGATGATGAACGGCCTTGGACGAGGACCATTCGGGTTCGTCCAGATTGATTCCAATCCTTGGACGAGAATCACCCGAAGAAGGAAGGCGTCCATGCTTGGACGGCCACCTTCTTTGGGCCCTTCTCGTCTGAGTGACTTTGATTTCCAATACTGGACGAAAATTGATTTTCAGTCCTTAGTCGAAAATCATTCTGGTCTGTCCAATTTTGGACGGCTTCCTGCTTTGCACCACTCTCGTCTGGGCATGAAAAATACTTTGGACGAGGTTCCTTTAGGAAAGGGGTTGTCCATTCTTGGACGCCTTCCTTTCTTGGGCGATTCTCGTCCGGAGCTCAATAGCTTGATTATAGCTTTTTTTCTTTGGACGATCCGGATAATTACTTGTTTATTTTTTGCAGAAAAATGCCCCTACCAACAAGTCCCCCGCCTGGGAAGTCTTCTTCGGCCCAGAAGAGGCCTACAGCGGCCACGGATCAGCCTCCAGCCAAAAAGACTAAGGGCTTTACAAGGAAGAAAACGGAGAAGACTACTCCGTCTGGCAAGGGAGTTGGAGAGAAAGCCATGCTTCCTCCAAAGGACAAAGTCCTGGAGGAGGAGCCGTCCACCGGCTTCCCATTTGTGGAGGAGAAGGGTTCTGTTCGGTGACCGGTTGGATGCAATTCCGGTGATCCTACTAGCGTCGGACCGGACTCGGCTCCGCACTTGGTTATTCCGGAGCGGAGACGGCTCTGACACCCTACCCGGCTTCAGCGGCTCGGTAGCGAAGCTGGTCTCAGATGCCTTCATCCATTAGGACGGCATCCTTATCTTCGGGTGAATCCTATTATCCTAATAGAGTTAGGACGGTGCGGGTCGACGGACGGTCAATGAGTCCGTCCAACAGACAACCCATAGTCATTCCTATCAAGAGAATTGATCCCCGAACTGATCCCCCCTCTTTCAGATAAGGGCAAAGAACCAGCTTCATCTGCGGCCCTTCCCACAGTAGACTCGGACGAGGAGTCTTCGGCTGGTTTTGCCAAGATGTCCAAAGCTGAGCGAGATCGGCTCAAGCAGGAGCTGTTCAAATACTACCCTAAATCCTATGTAAAGGGGTTGAGGGGAGCATCAGCTGGGCATGTGGGCTACATGTCACAACTTGCTGCTGAGGTATAGTTTATTGCCGCTGTTGTTTTGTACTTGTACAAATTTGTATTTTTATAACTCGTCTAATGACTTGTTTTATTTTCGTTGTTCCAGCTTCTAGCTCGCAGTATATTGACTGAGGAGTGGGCGAGGGAGCTTAGGAAAGAAAACAAGCAACTCGTCCACCAGGCTACGACGGCTGGCGACAAGGTCATGCACGACATCGAAATGGCCAACACTCTCCACCGCCAATCAAGGGAGGCCTGGGAGAAGAGATCAACAGAACTGGAGTCCAGCAACAAGAACTACCTTGTTGCTATCAACAATCTGTACAAGGAACAAGACCAATTGAAATTGGCCTTGAACACCGTCTTAGCCGAGTTGAAGGGCGAAAGAGATACTGCTCTACTGGCCGCGGTCCAACTGAGGAGAGAAAATATCCTCCTAAGGGCGAAGAATGCACGTATGCAAAAGGAAGCGGCCCAGGCCTTTGATGACGCTAAAGAAGGCTTGAATTAATTCATTGAGACGTCCAAAGTCTGGGCCATCAAAGCTTTTGAGATGCTGGTCGAGCCTAGTGAGGTCCCTAGCTTTGTTCGGCGTCTGAAATTTCATGAGAGCGTTCACCGTGCCATGGTGTCTGCTGAAGAACCTCCTGAATTCCTGGACTCGGATGAAGAGGTTGCGGACGAGGAAGAAACCCCTGAGGACGACCAAGAAACTCCTGCTGAATGAGATGCCTAGTTTTAGGTTTATTTTTCTAAGCTTCTTGGCTTGTTTGCCGTCGTAGCTTTGTTTCCTCTTGTTTTATACTCAAGCTGTAAGTTGTTTTGACAAGTATATAATGAAATGACCTTTTGCCAATTGCTTGTCCTTTCTTTTATTGCACTTAAATTTTCATCAAGTATAACTAAGACTCGTCCATCTCTTCTTGGACGTCTTTGCAACTTAATGAAGCAGCGAGTGCCTCTTGTCCTTGTCTTTAGACGGCCTTCAAACATTTCGCAAATTATTAAGTACAGATGAGGCTCGTCCTACTTGTTTATAGACTCGTCCTGACCTTTGAGCGGATTTTAAGTTTTGCGACGGCAAGGGTGAGTATCATCCTTGTCTTTGGACGATCGTCAAACTTTCCAGAATGTAGCCAAGTATAAACTGAGACTCGTCCAGACTTTTGGACGGTCTGCAAACTTTGTTAAGGAAAAAGTATCATCCTTGTCTTTGGACGATCGTCAAACTTTCCAAAATGTAGCCAAGTATAATTGTTACTCGTCCTTCAGACTTTGCTCTAAAAGTTCCAAGGGTATCCCCCCTTCTTGAACTTAGCGCATCCTTGTACTCTGGACGAGCCTTGCCCCAAGAAGGAAAGCGGCCAATATTGGCCGAGCAAACCTAAACTCCTTTGTTTAGGATGGGCTTAGTTTCTTGCGGACGATTTATATATTGCGGTTTATGGACGAGCCATGCTTTAGCCGGCTTCGTTGAGGAGGCAACCCTCGTCTTGAAGTGGCTTTAGATTTATGGGCGAACCATGTTTAGGTCGGCTTCCTTGAGGGAGCAACACTCGTCTTGAAGCAGTGAACCCTTACTAGGGCTTTTATTACTTAGTTCGTCCTGGCCCTTGGACGACCTTTGACTTCCCTTAAAAGAGGCCAAGTATAACTGCGGCTCGTCCTACAGACTTGACTCGTCCTAAAAGTTTCATGGTTTTTAGCCTTATCCCCCCTTCTTGGGCTTAGCTCAACCTTGTATTATGGACGAGCCATGCACCAAGAAGGAGAGCGGCCAACATTGGTCGAGCCTGCTGAAATTGCTTAGGACGAGCTTTAGATTTATGGGCCAACACATGATTTGGTCGGCTTCCTTGAGGGAGCAACACTCGTCTTGAAGCAGCGAACCCTTACTAGGGTCCTTACTACTTAGCTGACAGTGTATTTGAAAGTAAGATTCCTTTACTAAGGGTTGCTTACTTTAGGTCAGCTTTCTCTTAGAGACCTTAACGTTTCTCTTACTAGAGATTTTTGTCAATTTGTTGACCATTTATGTGTTTAAACCTTTAGGTTTTTAACATTTTGGCCGGTCTCTTTGAGGGAGTGATGTTTGTCAGAGAAGTGAGCATTTTGGACGTCTTATTGTTCTTTGTAATTTTGTCCAAGTTACTGTCACTTTTAGACTACTAGACTAAATGGTAAAATGCCGCACAGTGAATAACTTGGTAAAAAATAAACAAAGATAAGAAGGAAGTAGGAATTGTATTATATGAATTTTGCTTGACTGAATGTCAAAATACATGTATACAATTCTTTTTCCCTTGTTTGTGCCATGGCACTTTTGAGTGATTACAAACTACTTGCCGGTTTTCTGGCGATTAACTGAGTCAGACGTGGTACTTCTTCAAAGTGTCTGAGTTCCAAGTGCGCTGTATTGGTCGTCCATCCATATCTTGGAGACGAAATGTTCCGCTTCGCACTTCTTTGACTATCAGATAGGGTCCTTCCCAATTTGTTGTCAGCTTTCCCAGCTCCTTAGCTCGGCCAACAACCTCCATCTTCCTTAGAACCAAGTCCCATACCTTGAGTGGTCGTCTAGCGACTCTCTTGTTGAAGTCCAGAGCCATTCGCAGCTTGTACAATTGCATTCTTAGCAAAGCATTGCCCATGACTTCTGGTACTTGATCCAAAGCCGTGCGTAATGCAGCCCAGTTGGCATCTTCCCTGTACAGCATGACTCGCAGGGTGGGTTCTTCAATCTCGATGGGTAAGACGGCTTCGGTGCCGTAGACTAACATGAAGGGTGTTTCTCCTGTAGAGTTTTTGACGGTGGTTCTGATGGACCAAAACAGCAGTTGTAGTTCTTCGACCCATTGCCCCTTAGCATTATCCAACTTTCTTTTGATTCCATTGGATAGAATCTTGTTGAAGGACTCTACTTGTCCATTGGCTTGTGGGTGGGCGACTGCAGCGAAGTGGGTTTTGATTTCTCTTTCTGCCAACCAATCTTTCAGCTTAGGCGTTTCAAACTGTGGACCATTATCAAAGACGATGGATTGCGGCATGCCAAAACGAGTTATAATGCTCTTCCAAATAAAGCTTTTGACGTCATTCGTTGTTATACCCCGCATGGCTTCCGCCTCTATCCATTTAGTGAAGTAGTCCACAGCTACAATTACAAACTTCTTTTGCCCAGCGGCTATAGGGAAAGGTCCCAGAATATCCATGCCCCATTTGGCAAAAGGTAGAGGGAACAAGATAGGAGTCATGTAACTGTACGGCTTCTGATGCAGATTTTCGTGCTTCTGACAACTGTCGCACTTCTTCGCATAGACCAGAGCATCCTCCTTTAAGGTAGGCCAGTAATACCCCGTCCTTAAAGCCTTTTCTCTCAATGCTCTTCCCCCAATGTGAGATGCACAAGCTCCTTCATGGAGTTCCTTTAGAACCTCCAGACCATCTTCCCTGGTGATGCACTTGAGAAGAGGACGATTGAATGACTTCTTGCAAAGGGTCTCATCCCACAGTTCAAACCATTTATCTCGAGCTTTCACATACTTTGCCTCTACAGGGTCTGAAGGCAGTCGCCCTGTCCTTCTTGTACTCTATTATAGGATCCATCCAAATTGCCCCTCGGCTAAGAAACATGATTTGTTCTTGGTCAATGCTCTTTTTTGGTTTAACTTCCCAAAACACTGTTCTTGGCGCATCACCCTCAGCCGAGCTGGCCAATTTTGAGAGAGCGTGTGCTTGATGATTTTCTGACCTTGGTACTTGGTCGAAAACAAATCGTTTCAAAGGCTCAATCTCATCCTTGATCAGACGCATATATTTGCTCATTGATGCTTCTTTACATTCGAAGTCTCCATTGACTTGACTGACGACCAAGAGAGAGTCCGATTTGGCCTCAATCTCTAGAGCTCCAGCCGCCTTACACATTTTGATCCCAGTCAGAAGTGCTTCATATTCAGCTTCGTTATTGGACGTTTGGAATTGGAACCTTAGCGCATATTCAAACTTATGTCCTTCTGGAGATTGACAAATGATTCCTGCCCCACATCCGTTGACAGTGGACGATCCATCAACCATAAGCGTCCAATGCTTCCTCCCTTTAGCTGGATCAAGTATTAGTTCTATAGTTGGCCGAGTAAGCTCAACTATAAAATCTGCCAAAGCTTGCCCCTTAATGGCTTTCCTTGGTTCAAATGATATATCGAACATGTTCAGTTCAACAGCCCATTTTAGCATCCGTCCGGCGGCTTCCATCTTTTGTAAAACTTGCTTCAAGGGTTGATCAGTGTAGACGAGTATACTGTGAGCCAAGAAATAGGGTCTTAACTTTCTGCTGGCCATGACGAGTGCCAATCCAAACTTCTCGACCGGAGTATACCTATTTTCTGCGTCCTTGAGCACATGACTCACGAAGTATATTGGGACTTGCACAGATTCTCTTTCAGCCAGCAGAACAACACTCACAGCCTGAGTGGACACAACCAAGTATACAAACAGTTTTTTACCCTCGGCTGGACTGACCAATCTAGGGAGCTGACGAAGGTGATCTTTGACTTGCTGAAGTGCTTGCTCAGCTTCTGCTGTCCACTCAAACTTGGCCTTCTTCTTGATAGTAGCGAAAAAGTGATGGCACTTGTCGCCCGACTTAGATAAGAAACGTCCAAGGGCAGCTAAGCAACCCGTCAATCGTTGAACTTCCTTTATCTTTGACGGGGATTTCATGTCTAGAATAGCTTGGATCTTTTCAGGGTTGGCTTTTATTCCCCTCTGATCTACTAAGAAGCCTAAGAACTTCCCAAACAAGACTCCAAAGACACATTTGCTGGGGTTCAATTTTAGTTTGTATTTTCTGAGAGTTTCGAAAGTTTCTCTCAAATCACCAACATGACCTTCCTCTTGCCGACTCTTGACTATCATATATGCTTCCATGTTTCTTCCCAACTGTGGTTGAAAGACAGTATTAATCAATCTTTGAAAGGTGGCCGGCGCATTACGAAGGCCAAAAGGCATCCTCAGCCAGCCATACAGCCCTTTCTCGGTAATGAAGGACGTTTTGTCCTGATCTTCTGACCACATGGGGATTTAATGAAAGCCTGAATATGCGTCCATGAAGCTTAACAAAGCATGGCCGACTGTGGAGTCTACCAGTCGATCCAACTTAGGCAAGGGGAAACTGTCCTTGGGACAAGCCTTGTTGAGATCAGTGTAGTCCACACACATCCTCCAAGTGCCATTAGGCTTTGGCACTATGACCACATTCGCTATCCATTCTGGATAATAAGTCTCTCTAATGAATTTTGATTCCAACAACTTCTGAACTTCCTGGTCGACCGCCTGGTTCCTGGCCGGTCCTAAATGTCTTTTCTTCTGACGAACAGGTTTTAAACTTGGATCAACATTCAGCTGGTGGACGGCTATCTCTGGATCAATTTCAGGCATTTCTTCAACACAATAAGCAAACACGTCTTGAAATTCTTTTAACAAGCTGATTAAAAGGCCCCTCAAATCAGGAGAGAGTGAAGACCCAATCTTCAAGATTCTTTCTGGACGAGCTTCATCCAAACAGACATCTTCTGGGACTTCCACCGGCTCTGGACGTTCTAGAGCTAATCCCATAATGGCCATTACTTCTTCAAACGAGGGTGGCTCTTCTTTGACGGGCTCATACTTCCTTTTCTTGCTGGGGAGATGTTCAGACGTTTTCCTTGAGGGAGCAACTGGCGTCTGAGGACTCTCAATTGCCATTCTCAGCGAGGCCACTTGGTCCTTTACAATTTCGGACGTTTTCCTTTCGCCAGCGACCCTCGTCTTATCTTTCCCAATTTCAGACGTGTTCCTTCCGCCAGCGATCCTCGTCTGGTCTTCATTGTCTGCTTTCCATGACGACGGCTTGAGGGTAGTTAGGTAACATTCCCTAGCCGCCTGCTGATCTCCATACAAGGAACCAATTTTGCCACCATCACATTCAAACTTCATAAGCATCAAGTGAGTTACTATTACAGCTAGGGATGGCAATGGGTAATGGACCCGACCCGGATCCGTGGATCCGGATCCGTTTTTAGCGGATCTGGATCCTTTTTTTGGACCCGATGGATCCGGGCAGGATCCGGATCCTCTGTTTTAAAAACGGATCTGGATCGGGTCCTAGGTTATTACCCGGATCCGGATCCGTTTACCCGTTTTTTTTTTAAAAAACAAATTAAAATATAAAATAAAGGGGTGAAGTGTGAAAATGAAAACCCTAAAAAAATAAGTTTCATTTCACCCTACCTAGCGCCGTTTCACTTCAGTCTTCTATTCTTCTCTGTCAACTCTTTCGTTTCTCTCTCTTCAGTCTTCAGTGACTTTTGCCGGAAGTCGGAACATCGAGCAAGAGTAGCGCCGGCGCCGGAAATCAGGTTAGTCTCTTCATTCTTTCGTTTCTCTCTCTGTTTTGTTTCCGTTTTTCATTTTTTGGGGTTGTGATATTTTCGGGTTTGTCATTATCAGTCGAAAACTCGGAACTTTCGGAACTTTCTACTTGTTTGCTCGCCGAAAATCAGGTTAGTTCTATTATTCTCTTCATTCTTTCGTTTCTCTCTCTCTTTTGTTTTCGTTTTTAATTTCTTTGGGTTGTGATTTTTTTGATTTCTTGGATTTTTTGCTTCTTTACTCGATTTTCTACTTGTTTTCGCCGGAACTTTTGCTTGTTCTTGCGACTTGCCGCGAGAGCCATTACTCATTTGGTCGATGTCTTGCACGCTTCTTGTCTTCTTTGTTGTTCATTATGGTGCTGTTAATTGTTTCTGTGCTAGGTTGTTGACTATTTGAATATATGGACTTGGCTGAGCACGTATTACACACTTTTCTTATAATATACAGCTTGTAGTTTGTGCTAGGTTGTTTGCCTTCTTCTTGTGCTGCTGTTGTTCATTATTGATTTCATATTGCGGTTTGTATGCTTTGATTTTTTTTTTTTCTTTGTTTTTCGGGCGTTTTTTGCCTTTTTGGGATTACTAATATTCCTATTTGGTTGGTTATTGTGTTGTTTTTTTTCTTTGTTTTAGGATGTTGATGATGTTAGTAGTGATGAAGAATAGCCCTTTTGGAGTCTTGGTAGATGAACCAAGTGAAGAATGGAAGATGTAACATTGTAGTTTGTTAAGAATTGTAGGATTATTGAAGTTTGTTGAACTCTTAATATTATTGATGTTGGATTTGTTAAACTTAATTTTAGTGAATGCTTATATGGACAAATGGCGTTGTTAACTTGTTATTGAACTTTTGTTAAATTATGTTTTAGTGAATGCTTGTATGGATAAATGGCATTGTTAACTTGTTATTGAACTTTTGTTAAACTATGTTTTAGTGTTATAATGAAAATTAGGGTAGTTTGAAGAAAAATAAGTCAGGATCCGTTTTGGATCCGTTTTGGACCCGGATCCGCAGGATCCGTCGGATCTGGATCTGGATCCTCGATTTCATTACCCGACGGATCCGGGTAGGATCTGGATCCTTGCCTAAAAAACGGATCCGGATCCGGATCCTAGAGGATCCTACCCGGATCCTACCCGTTGCCATCCCTAATTACAGCTTTAACATGATTCAGAGTTGGCCGTCCAAGTATGACATTATAGGCTGTAAAATCTCGGACAACTAAGAACTTGATAAACAAAGTCCTTGAGGCATCCTTCTCTCCAACTCGGACAGGCAAAGTAACTGTTCCCATAGGATGAATGATTCCTCCCCCAAACCCTATGATGGGATGGTGGACGGGAACCAAGTTCTTCTCATCGAACTTCAATCTAGACAAGCAATCTGCACTAATGATGTCTGTCGAGCTTCCGATGTCAATCAGAATTCTTCTTACTCTCAAGTTGGCTATCTTCATTTCTACAACTAAAGGGTCATCATGGGGAGTTCTCAGCTTCCCCCGATCTTGCTCACTAACTACCACCTTTGGGAAGGGCTCGGCCTTTGTCTGATAAGTTAGTAATACTTGGCCGAGCTCCCTGAGATAGTTTTTGTGCCCTCTATTGGTTGGTCCCCCAGCGGCAAATCCTCCGGAAATGACAAGAACAACATCCTCGTCAGTGCTCTCACTTTCCTTCTTCTTGGTCTGTCGATCATCCTTCCTCTGAAACTTCCTTCCCCCTTGAGGCAAATATGATTTCATCTTTCCTTTTCGAACTAGATCCTCCAAAGCCCTCTTAAGGTGCTTACATTCATTGGTCTCGTGACCGCAGTCCTTGTGATGCTTTGCCTGGATGAAGTAGTGGTGGAGGTTATGGCCCAAGTCTCAACCTTTTTGGGGTTGCTCTTCTTTGGCTGAGCAACCTCTTCAGGCTTCTTGGACTCGGGATGCTTTGCCTCAGCACATACTTCAGTGGCGTGTATAAACGCTTCGGCTTCCCTTAAAGCTTCGGCAAGAGTGGTGATTTTCTTCTTAACAAGATCGAACTTAAAACTTCCTGGCCTTAGTCCCCTGATAAAGGCGTCACTGGCCACCCCAACATTGAGATCTTGAATCTGAAGGGCTTCTAGATTAAATCTTTTAACAAAACTTCTGAGGGCTTCCTTGGGTCCTTGGACGATCTTACCCAAGTGCATGCTTGTTTTCTGTTCTTGCCGATTGGCAACAAAGTGACTAGTGAATAGGTAACTGAGCTCAGTAAAATTGTTGACTGAATTAGGGGGGAGATTGTTAAACCACTTCTGAGCTACTCCTTTTAAAGTAGCCGGGAAATTTTTACACCATGTAGCATCATCCACTGCTTGGACATACATCTGATGCTTATATGCGGATAAGTGATCGTCTGGATCAGTAGTTCCATCAAAGGGTTCTATGGTAGGGAGTTTTACCTTTGGGAAGGGGGGCACCTCCATGATCCTGGCCGAGAATGGGGTCGGCCAGTTGATTCGGAGGGCTCCCAGCTGTCCCTCAATGGGTATGAACTCGTTTCTGTGTTCTTTCAACACAGGGTTGGATGAAGTGTTTGCAGGGGATGGACGCATATAAACCATGGGCTGAACCACCGTTTTTCTTATCTCGGACGAACAAGAGAAGGGCCCAGACTTCTTCCTTCTATTCTGGATGGTATCCTCAAAGGGGGGTCTCTCAAGTACGGGGTAGACCCTGTAGCCGACCGTTGTAATGCAGCAGCTTTCTTTGCCTCTAGGTATTCCCTGGCATCTGTTTTCATTCGGTGACCATTTGGACGAACATTATCCTGGGTCCTAACCACTAGGTTCCAGTCCATCTTCCTTCGCTGCTCGCTGCCTTCTGGCTGCTTTTCTCTGGCCGTCCTCCTGGAGGGTTCCTGACGAACAGGTCGACTTGGACCTGGACGGTTTTCTTGGGAACGTCCCCTAAGAGGAACCGGATTGTTAGCTGTCGGCTCCGGGTTAATTTGGAAAAATAACGTGTTGTTTTTTATCTGCTCCTGGACGACTGCTGCCATCTTAGTCTGGAAGTCGTTCAAGACGTTCTCTAGATGGGCAGCAGTCACTGGACGTTCAAGATTCTCTTGAATGACAGGTTGTTGGCTTGGTCCAGGGACATTGATGATGGACGGAGGTCTATCCCTTCCTCGAAGCGGTCTCTCATGATCTACTGTGTCTTCGACATTGATCTGAAAACTTCAGTTTCTAGCCACGTTGGACGATTGACAATCAGTCATCGTTGCGTCTCCCCACAGACGGCGCCAAATGTTTAGTATACTTGTCAAGCAAGTAAACTATAGGTTTAGCTTCCTTGCCCGGCAAGTAAACCAGTTTCCCTTAGATGTTCTTCACTTGGAGACTTGTGCAACAATGTTTGAGTCTGTCTAGCCTGAACCTGCAAAAAAGGGACCCACCCTGGAGGTTTGGGTGGTGGTTCCCCCTCCGAAGCTTAAGTCAGATATCAGGAGTTGGAAGGAAAAAGTAGAGATAGAGAGAGTATTTTTTCAGAGTAAGTTTACATTGTTTGCATTGAATGCCTTTTCTCCTGATTTCAGGGGTATTTATAGTGCTTATGGTATGGCTGCTGCCCTTTAAGGTTGACCTAGAATAGGAGCACCTGATTGGCCAGGCAATCAAAACATGATACTTGGCAGGATATGATTGGAGATGGAACATCAACCAATCACCTGCAGCCATTATATGAGCTTTGGATCTGACTAACCTTTGGGCCAAAAGGAAGGCATGTTCATCCCATCAGAGTATAACCCAATGGTTAAATCATTTTCCTTTAGGCTCTATGAGGGGACACGTGTACGGCCCTGATGGACCCACGTGTCTCTAAGAGAGCCGTAGATATTTTGGGCTACAACATATTCAGTTATATATTATTAAAAATTATTAAAAAAATAATGTCATGAAAATATATACATTGAGATTAACCCAACAACAATTAAATATCGACATTTATTTTTACGAAATAGTAATTATATATGGTAAAGTAAATATCCAAATAATGTCAAAAGCCTGTATCGTATTATTAAATGGAGGAAGTATGCTGGATGTTAGTTTAATGTTTAACTTATATGAAACGCTTACAACTACTCTACCGTCAAATAATAAGAACTTTTATTTTTTTGGACTTAATCCCCTTAAAAACCAAGCTTCCCTTTGATTTTATGGAGCAAGGTTCGCAAACCCAAGCTCTACTAAGAGCATGACCACTCATGTATTTTTAGATCATTAAATTGTGTCATGAGGTGTGATGTAAAATATCATAGCTAAAATCATGTAGAAAATAGAGCTTTACCAACCATCTAAAAAAAAACTTTCGTCGAGTTTCTAACGCGGTTTGAATATCACTAGCCCAATCATCATAATTATCAAAACGAAGACGAGTAGGGGTAATAAAATCCTCGGGACGATCTTGAGAGCCATGATAGTATGTGGCGGTGAGGATTCTTCACCACCAGCCATGGGGGGTGTTTTAGGGAGAAAAAAAATCAAGTTTTTGGAGTTTTATATGTTTGTTGGTTGTGATACCATGTCAATATTAATAATGAGGCTAAAAGCTTAAAGTATTATCGTTGAGCAAGCATATTTATAATACAAAGTATCCTAATGTAACTAGAACTATGAAAAGATATCCTAAACAATAATACAAAGTATCCTAATGTAACTAGAACTACGAATGAAAAGATATCCTAAACAAATTAAATATTCAAAACAATGTATGTTTACTAATCCAACTCATATTAGTATTATCTACGTAATCTCATTTAAACAGGGCGTCCTTCAGACCTTGATAAATGAATCACCCATTCACCCTTGCGTAGCAGTAAACGCAGTTCGTCCTCGTCCACCACCAATGACAGGAATGTCTACAGTTTGGAGTGTGGGTGATGTTGTAGAAGTGTTGGGTAATGATGGTTACTGGAGAGAGGGTATGATTAACGAGGTTATGGAAGATGATTACTATTTTGTCCGGGTGTTTGAGTCTGTGCATCACTCTATAGTGGAGAAGTCGAGTGTTCGAGCTCGGCAAGAAGGGAAAGATAACGATCGGTTTCTCGTCGATAAGGTATTATATCCTCTCTTTGTATACATTCGAGTAACTGTTTGGTTTTGGTTTCTTGAGAAATCTTGCATTTGATATACCTAGTATATATGATCTGCTTCATCTCGTGGATAAGGTGTTATATCCTGCTCTTTGTATACATTCGAGTAATTGTTTGGTTTTGGTTTCTTGAGAAATCTTGCATATGATATACCTAGTATATATGATCTGCTTCATCTCGTGGATAAGGTGTTATATCATGCTCTTTGTATACATTCGAGTAACTGTTTGGTTTTGGTTTCTTGAGAAATCTAGCATATGATATACCTAGTATATATTATCTGCTTCATCTGTAAGATGATTCTAATTGTTTTTATTCCTTGTGTGCAGGAGTTTGAAAATCGCGAAAGTCTGATGAATACCAAGGTGCAGAAAGTAGCAGATCAATCTGTTGTGCTTTCTAAATCATTGAAGAGGTTATCTCCTGATTATGCGTCAGCTGAGTTAAAGTGTGTCCAGAAACGAAGATTAGTAGATAAAGAGGTGGATCTTTATGTTATTCATGGCGACGCATATTCCTTCACTGGAAAGGTAGATAAGGTGCAAATTACTACTGAGAAAACAATCAGTGATATGGGTAAAGCTAAAAGCCGAAATCATGAGCTAGATGATTATGTTAGTACAGTATCATCTGTCGCGAGTTGTAGCAACACCAATGCGATTCCTGATAAGTTGGTCAGCCATTCTTCAGCAGGATGTAGCCAAGATCATTGTGTTTCTCTTTCGAGTGACGCCGAGTCTTATAGTCATGATTTGGGAGAGGAGGAGGAAGTATCTAGTGCTCAGTTACAAAGGGGTGATGCTTTAGAAGCACATGAGTTGGACTTATATGGTTATCGTTGTGTTTTGGAATCATTATACTCGTCTGGCCCCTTAAGCTGGGAACAAGAAATTTCATTGATAAATCTCCGTTTGAAGTATTCAGTTTCAAATGATGAACATCTGACAGAGTTAAGGAGGTTAAAGTCAAGTTGTAACACCCCAGAATTTCAAAGGCGGAAAAGAAAGAAATAATAATATATTTAATAGGACGATGACGGAAACATCGTCTTCTGGGAATGTCACTACTACAAGAATAGTGTTTAAATAACTAAGTGATAAAAAAAACAAACATAAGTAAATACTATAAGTAAATTAATTACTTAGATTAAAATCAAAATGAGAAAACTATCTCAAACTAAAGAGAAGTCTAGAACTAAAACCCTAATAGATTATTTCTCGCATCTCAACCCGAGCCCAAAATCAAAGAAAATCCCCATCAACAAAACCTGCAAAATATACAACAAATATCCACAATCAGTGGGGAGTAACTAGCGCTTCTCCCGAACAATAGCAATCAAAGCACGATTCAGAAGAAGATTATTAAGAAAGGAATAACATGCAATCATTACATCAATAGCATGCACATAGAAATCATAAAGCTCATAGATGAAACAAGTGATCATCAACAATAAGTAAACATGATAGAGTGAGTGACATAATTCTAATATATATAAATAATAATAAATCAAGAATTCAACAAGTTATTGAGTCAGAAACCGAACGCCAGTGATTCGCAAATCACTTCCTAAGGTTTGTCAGATCGCAATCTCCAGGTCAGTCTATGGGCTTACGTTCCCCATTGCCTGTGTCTAAGAATGGCCAAACTCCCGATGCAGGGTAGAACACGCAGAACCAAAGTTGTTAAAATCGAGATTCTAGTTTGAATCGGAAATTACCTTTAGAATCGAATCGTAAAATCGAATCGTAGAATCGTAAGATTCTACAAACACGTATAATCAAGATATTGCACTCAATCTTCATTGTATATGCTAAAATTATAAGTTAAAAGACCTATAAATTGGAGAAAATAGTTGTTTACCCACTATATTGGCAATAACTAACAATATATATCTATTATTTGCTTTGTTAGCATGATTTAAATTTGCGAAGTTTTCGCTAGTCAACAGAAATGTGTAGAATCGTCTAGAATCGTGAATCGAATCGTCTACCATATTTTGAATCGTAACATCGTAAGATTTTAAGATTTGAATCGCGATTTTAATAACTTTGCGCAGAACTCCCTGACCTCTCGGACGACAACAATTAACCCAGGTGTACCCCTAGTTCGCAAACCAGGTGGTTGGCATGTTCTTCACCGGGGACTACATCTATCCCACCGGATATTCTTATCTCAAAATACAATCATGCATACAATCCAAGTATCATTCATCTAAAATATTCGTCAAAAAGGGGATGCCACCCGGCCTTATACCCACAGTTCATCAAACAGTTCTTCATAATTCCTCAAAATAAATCACTTATACAATAATCAACAAATAACTCTCACAATAACACTTGAACATTCCCAAACATCATCAATGACAATATACTGGTTTTTACAGCAACCACACTCAATCACAAATACATCACCAATTAACTCTAAATCATATTCATTAAAAGAGTAATAACAATTAAATCATTTTATTCCATAAATCAAACCTAAACATGTGGTTACCGAAATGATGCATACTATATACTACTGAAAATCAGCAACCCATAATATATTAAATTATAAATTATATCTGATTTACAAGCCTACAAACAATTTAAAAGTGTATCCTCAATTTCATCACAAAAACACCATAATAATTATGAAACTAACAAATTCGAGCATTAAAATCACACAAAAATTATCATATAACCATAATAGCTCTACTGACATGGTACAATTTTTATTTATAATTTTCGGACTCAAAAAGTATTTTTAACAGTTAATATACAGATTCCTCAAATAAGCCATTATAACAATTAAAAATATAAACAGATGCCCAAAAATTACCAAAAATTCACATAACATGTAAAAACTTATGAAAATACATATTATTCAAACAAATTAATTTTTCTGCCTCTACCAATAATTTTCATGAATTATATACTGACAGAACAGAAATTACAAAAACAGATATATCAATTAATTAAAACAGTAAACAGTAGATAAAAATTATTCTAAGGCATGGAATACATTATACGCATGTTACATGATCTAAGAAAAATGATTTAATCAATTTCAAAAGTCGTTTAATAATTATTATGAAATTTAGCCAAAAACGCACAAAATACTAATTAAATCAAATAAATATTAAAAATCATGAAAAAATTATTTTTCTCTACACAGTATTCACATAGCATGTGTCACGTATGTTCATGTAAAATTTCGTCAAAAATCTCATTCAAAAAGTATTTTTAGATAATTCCTAACGTATTAATCTAATACCGAATACTACTCTAATCACTATGATTCTAGGATAACAACTAGTTACCTGGATCGTCGGGAGGAGAGCTGAGTCCAAAGATACAATCACGAGTTAAGCATGCAATCCAAATCCTCTTCTAACCCCAAGGCATAACAAACGAGAATTGTAGCAACAAGTCACTAAGCATTTCTTCTTGAACGTTGGAAACTCTTGTTTCGCACTGCTCTGTTACGACCATGATTCCCGATGATCAAAAGCTCAGATTATAAATCGCTCCGGTCAGAATGTATAACAAGATGTTATAAACGTTGAGTCCAAAAATGAAGACGATCCAACGGTTAGATCTCCGGCTACGGTTATTTTTGTGAAGGTGTGACAGGAAAAACCGGGTTGAAACTTCCTATTCTTTTCCTCTTCCTTTTCTCTCTTCCTTTTCTTGAAAAACGGTGGGTGATAAATGCAAATGATGCTGAACTTCTTTGAATAAAAAAATCAGAATTTTATGGATGTTTAATGGTTGAAATAAAGGGTTTTAATGAAGGAGAATGATTAGGGGGTTATAGGAGTTACAAAGCTACCAAGAGTCACAAGGAAAAATAAAAAGAAAAGAAAGAAGAGGAGCTCTCCTTCTCCATCTCCTTGGCCGGCTGTCAAGCCCAACACACCAACAAAAATTTCGGCCCAAATCAACAAGGGTCCATGCTTCAAAGGCCCGCTACGCGATAAAACGATTAATTCATAAATCGCGCCTAAACTTTGAAAATACTTAATAATGAAAATAATTCTAATAAATTATATTATAAATATAAATATAATGCACACATTAACACACCATATAATAAAATAATAATTCGGCTCCCAAATTATAAAGAATAAAAATCATTGATCTAGAGAAAATAATAAATTATTTATTTTTTTACGAAAAGAATATAATTTTAAAATAAACTAACACCAAAAATAGAGGGTGAAAATTACGGGGTGTTACACAAGTAGAAATCTAGGTTTGTGTTATTAAAAATAGCTTTCAAGTTTGCACTTGGTCTTGTAATTAAGTTCAGTTACTGTAACTCATTAGCTCTCTTTCTCTCTCTATTAGTATTCTGAAAAAGCTCCATTACTACTTTTGTACGAGCAACTTGTATTAACGGCGACATTGTTATAGTGGATTGGTGGTCACCAGCCCCGGCCCAACCAATATGGAGGTCCTGTGCTGATTTTAAAAAATAGGCCCCTGTAAAATATATCGGGTTTCTAAATTATTTCAAAAAATTCAAAGGAACAATTGTTATATATAAAAAGATGCAAATAACACCTATAAAATCTTTATTATGGGTTTCTAAATTTCCCAACAATCATGTCTCATACAAGTACAATAAACAAATCCCATTTTCATTTAGTTTACACCAACAAAACACCATAACATAAAACCAAGATATATTGTCCAACAAACTTGCCCAAAAAAAACACCTAGATTCAATTTGAAAAAATCCAAATATTCACTAAAAAATACAAGATCCAACTTCCTTTTATAAGACAGTCTCTGATGTTCTAACTACTGTAGTGTATACTATTTCGACTCTTAAAACTTAAAAGTACTAATTATTTTGCATAATGGTTGTGATCTCTTCCCTTTCTCTTATTTGGTAGTGTTTCTGCAACATATATTTCTTTGAACAAGTGAGCTTCTAGACAGAATCTCCCAATTGAGCCACAATGTAAAGTGTTACAAGGAATAAGTGGCTTACAACCAAAACAAGACTCCAGAAGAACATTTACAAAACAAAATTAGTAAATTACCTTGAGAATCTTGCAATCTGAAGTGTATTCATTGTATATTCATAAACTCTAGGCAAGGTGCAAGCCAGAGAAGAATCTCGACCAATTTGACTCGAATATTACTTTCTGAATTAAGCGACACAATCAATTTCTTGACTCCATTTTCTCGAATTATACTTTCTCCAATTTCAATCCATTGATTATTTCTCCAACACCAATTAAAATAAGGATTTTTTGATTTTTACCACCTTATAAAATCACCATTTTTAAGATAACCACCTTATAAGTTAATTGTTTTAAATAACCACCTTATATGACCTAAATCTCTTTAAATACATACCAATTGGCAGATTTCGTCCAAGAAATCGGTCTTAAATAAGGGTTTAAACCTTAAATACATTCTAGTGAATAAAGGTGGAGGTGATGAAATCGTTCTTAAACCCTTTTTGAGGATGATTTCCTTGACGAAATCTGTTGATTGGTAGGTATTTAAAAGGATTTAGGTCGTATAAGGTGGTTATTTAAAACAATTAACTTATAAGGTGGTTATCTTAAAAATGGTGATTTTATAAGGTGGTTAAAGTCAAAAAATCCTTAAAATAATAATATTCAAGGAAATTGGTGATGGATTTTTGAGTAGCGTCAGAGGAGTAAGAGAGAAAAAGAGGTAATGGAGAGAGAAATATCAGAGATTTAGGGAAAAGGAAGGAGAGAGAAAGTGTACTGTACTCGTGTTGTGTGTTCTCTTGGTGCAAATTGCAAAGTACTGTTGTTTCTGAGTAGTTCACGTCATTTCAGTTTTTTGTTTAAAGATTTTTTTTCAAAATTTGAGGCCCCTCCAAAATGGAGGCCCTATTCTGAGTCCCGTTTTGAGCCTGTTCAGGGCCGGACCTGGTGGTCACAAGAATCACCCGCGGTTTTTCCCGTTCTTTGGGTTTTCCGTGTCACCATTTGTTTGTGTTCTGAATTTCTTTATTTGCACTTTTATTATTCTTTGCTCTTCCCATAGATAGCATGTATATTGTTCTTGTTGTTGGCTCCCATAAATACCTGAATTTAGAATATATATTATCCAAATCCAATTTTGGCAAAAAAAAAACGGATTGAACGTTCAATGTAAATATATAAATCGGAATTTTGGATATTCGTTTGTGAGCATATAACTTTTGTTTAATTCTTACAAATTTGGTCCAAAAAAAAAAAAAATCCAATTACATTGTCTTTGCTTCTCTAATCTCTACAATCAAACACACTTTAACTAAAAAATTCCAAAAAATTACGACCATCAAACATCACATCATCAAAAACAAAATCAAGTGCCAAAACTCGAACCACTACTACCACCACTAACTTGAGACTCCTCGAATTCCATGATCAAATCCGGATCCACATTCTCCTCAGGTTCCCACGTCGGATCCTCGATATCAACCCATTTAACCAAAAACTCATTCTTCCCATCATCCCCAACTCTCTTCCCATACACACCTTGGGCCTCAGCATACTCAAGCCCATCTTCAAAATCCTTAACCAAATCCTCACCCATAAACCCAACTTTAACCCACTCATTCTCCCCTCCATCTCTCCACTTAACCAAATACTCCAAATTCTCCCCTTTCCCTCTTTTCTCCAAAACCCCCTCAACTTCTGCATATTCATAAACAACCCCCTCTAAATTCTTTATCACATTCTCCAACCCAACTCTTCTCCCAAATTGCATTAAGTTACCCTTCGGAGTAACGGCCAGGATTTCTTTCGCTAGATCCAACGGCGTACGTCCCTTGTCGTCCTCCACCTCGGGATCTGCGCCTGCTTCTAGAAGCGCACGTGCGGCGTCGGGCCTCGCGTATCCTGCTGCCATGTGGAGCGGCGTGAGGCCGCCACCTGTGATGTCTTTTTTGTCCACGTCAGCCCCGTAGGAGGCGAGGAGAGAGACGCACGTGTCGGACCCGAGTCCAGAGACGAAGTGTAAGGCTGTGCGTCCGTCGGAGTCAACCGCGTTGACGTCGCGTTGGGCTGAGTTGGGCTGGGCTAAGATGGATTGGAGTTGTTGTGGGTCGGCCTTTTTGGCTGCGGCCCACCAAGGGGATTCGTAGTCTGAAACGACGTCGCTGGCTATGAAATTTGATGGGACCCATGTAGGTGGGTGGTTGTCGTTCCATTCTATGAGGTATTCCATTGTTGTGGGTGATGATGAGGTTGGGGACACGCGGCTGCCTATGATTCGGTTGACTTCTCCGTAGGATTCTTCTTCGTTGTAGGATTCGTAAGACTGTTGTTGGTTTTGTTGTTCGAATTGTTGGTGTTGTTGGTTTTGTTGTTGGAGTTGTTGGTTTTGTTGTTCGAATTGTTGGTGTTGTTGGTTTTGTTGTTGGGCGAGGAGAGAGAAAGAGAGGGGGTGGTGGCGGAGGAAGAGAGGGCGAGGAGAGAGAAAAAGTGGGAGGAGAGAGAGTGAGTTTGAGGTGGGAGAAATGAGGAGGAGTGAGAGAAAGGGTGTCCATTTTTATTATTGAAGTGGAGATTGAAGAAATCATACTCCTATGAACTATGAAGTATTACATTTACAAGAGTGGAAAGTGAGAGGAGAGAGAGAGGAAAAAGGAGGGAGTTTTAGCGGGGGGGATAAGAAATCATATCCACTTTGTGGTTGGGATTTCCTTTTTTTTATCATATACACATCATTTTGACTTGTTTCTCAATTTGAAGACTTGGAAGTTTTTACAGTTGTGATTAGTGTTAAACTTATTTCAACTTTCTATATTTTCTGATGAAAATGTATTCTAGCTTAGAATGCCTCATATAAGCTAGAATTCCTTGACGGGAAATTAGTCCAGTTATATCCGACCTTCTTTTTGACGAGACTAGGGGATAAAATCATAAAAATCTAAACTGGAACGGATTTTGTGAGTTAAAATCATATAAACTTTTGGAAAAATCAAAATTGAAAGGTATTTTGTGTGAGTTAAAATAATAAAAAGTTTTTGAAAAATTGATATGGCATAGTTTTTTAAGTACAATGAAGTTTTTAGAATGGATACACACGAGAGATGATACACATACACTCGGTGTATGTGGGCGGTGGGCCACACATACACTGGATGTATGTGTTACTACTAAAACGTATACCTTTTGTATGTGTTACTACTAAAATGTATACTGTTACTAAAAAATTACAAACTTACAATCATTTGAACTTGTTTTGTTATTCAACGATATTTGAATTTACATAATACATAGACGATTGAAATACTATATTTCGAATTGAATTTTATTACATGGTAGGGATGAAAATATAACATTATTTTTCTACAAACAAATTAAATAATTGAAAACGACAAGAAAATTTAGTAGAAATCAATAGTAGAAAAATGGTGAAGATGAATAAAATGAAGCTAATATATGAATAATCTGGAAAAAAAATTACAATTCTATTTTTTAGTTTTAAACAAAGGATTCATACAAATTTAAACAAAGAAAATTTCATAAAATAGATTTTTTAAACAAAGATAAAGAACAAATCATTAAAAACAAAATTATCTGTCGAAACATTATAAGTTTGTAATATTTTTAGTAATAATATACATTTTAGTAGTAACACATACACAAGGTATAAATTTTACTAGTAACACATACACCTAGTGTATGTGTGGCCCACATACACTCAGTGTATGTGTAACCTTTGCGGATACACACCAACATTTTAAACGATTGAATCCATATCTACACTGAAATAATTATGTTTCATGACTCATGAGCTTGAAAATTCAAATTCATATTGACTATTGAGCCTAAACTAACCTCTTGCAAAATCAATTTTTGAATGTTATCTTCTTTTGTTTAATAAATTTTAGAAAGGAATAGGAGAAAGGAGACAAAGGAAGAAGACGGTATATGACTATGTGAAAATTATGTCATGAAAAATATGACACCGTTTATTGAATTAAACATTTTCAGGAAAACTATTTAAATCCTATATATAAATTATCCCATATAAAAATATACGAATTTTTAGGTGCTTCCGGTCTCGGCAACATCTAAAATTATGTGTTCTAAAACTCTATATTTTTTTTTTGCTCATTTGAATAATTTTAAATGAGTAAAATATAAAATATGTATAAGTTACGAGAGATTTTAGGTGTTTTTTGGATTAAGATTGATGTCTTAATTCATAAACATGCAAAGGAAGTCTATGTCTTTGTCTATTATTCGTTTATTTCTGTCAAATAATTCGATTTCTCAAAACGTTAACCTTGTTGGCTTAACTTGCAACTTTTCTTTTATCTTTTAGACTATTATATTAAGTACATGTAATCTTTTTTTTGTAAAAAAAATTGAAAAGGACTTCGTTTTAACTCAAAAATAGCCAATCAAAATTACCAAATCAGTTACCCAATCTTGAAAAAAGCTCCTCTATTGCCCATAAGTTTTATTTCGGTCATCTTGTGTTTCATTTTTAAAAAAAATCCACAATCTATCCTCTTATTCCCAAGGCCCAACGGACTTATCTTGCGACCTTACCTCGTTTGATCATTCTGAGGCCGTGTGGGCTCTTAGGGCACCTAGGTCATGTATTCTGTTAATTAGTGTGAGTTTAATTTCTAGGTGAACTACTAAATCTTTGTATCCCTTGTTATGTACTTGATATAATAGTCTAGAAAAATTGTAGGAGATTTGAAATCCATTGTTTCCATCTCGTTTGGATCTGATTTGAATCATATTTGAGTGTTAATTTTAATGGATCAATGATTATGTCCTCTGCAACCGCTGGAGAAATTATTCGCAATAACTCGGGTTAGACATGTAATATAGTGGTAGCACAAGCATATCAGTTTGATCAGACATATGCTCTAATTACTAAAACTAGGGGGCTAAGGATCGATCTCCTACTGGCTCTAAGGCACATCATACATGATCTATGTACAGAAGGAGACAATCGAGATTTGATTTGTATTTTTGCAAGGCTCCTACTCTTGTTAGTTGTTAGTGGTCCCTGCAGACTTTAATTGATGATATTCATCTCTTACTTCACCATTTCAACATTGATTTCATTGATCATGTATTCCAAGAAGCGAATAGGATAACATATTTTATCTATCAAAAAAAGGTCACCTATTGCTGGTGCCTTCTACGATGTTGCTGCTAAAACGACCCCCATTTTAAATAATCTCGTGATTTAATATTTATAATTGTTATAAGTTAAGTACAATTTACACAAACACTCACATTTCTAACACTCTTTCCAAACTCTCCTGTTTTCCTCAAAGATTATTCGATTATTCCCAAAATCCCCTATTATAATTCATAACAGCTAAAAATATAGTATGCTTAGGCTTATAGCTCTAGGTTGAGCAAGTCATTCGGGTAACTTTTGCTCGTTCTCAATTAGAACCCTTCGCTAAACAATACACACACAAATGGGCGGGAAAATCCAAAAAAGAAAGCGGCAAAAAGTAAAGAAAAACAGTAAGTAAAATATTTTCCGCACGCAAGAAACACGGTTTAAAAAAGATTTCAAAACCCTAATTTGTAAATCTCTCTCCAGAAGTGATCAGCTAAGTTTCTACTAACTAAATCGATTTGCGCTACATTTTCTCTCTCTTCCAGGTGCGAGTCATAAACCCTAATTTCTAATCTCACAAAGTAATGGAATTTGTCAAATTTAGATCTGTGTTGTTCAATTGTATTTATTCATATTATTGTGTTTCTGTTTAATTTGAAGAATTTCTAGCGTTTTTTAATATGTATCTATGCCGAAAGAGTTAATTTTTTCGGGTGTTTATTTATTTGATTTTGAGATGATATTCTTCTCATTTGTGTATCGTTTATGGTTTATGGTTTATGGTGCTTGATGTAATGAAATTTATTGAAAATGCATTTATAACAGTGAGTTTTAATCTGAAAATAACTGTAATTAATCAATCGACAAATTTGGTGATTAACTATGAACTGCTGGAAATTTTGCACCCAAATATGTTGTTAATTGAGCGTCATTAACAATCTATTGTGTATTTGTGTTAACAACATTTGGCATATAATGTGTACTAAAGTATGTTTGTGCTGCTTTTACTCGTTCTAAATTTGGATTCCAATTTTGTACCTTTACTAGTGATGCTTCTAGTTTGTGGTAGGAAGTTGGCTATTCCCTTTGTTGTTTTCTCATCGTATGGTTTGTCAGTCGTGACCCTTCTCCTTTAGGATTAATCACTTGAGTGGAGTGTAGATGACATCCACAATTTAAATTTCAATGTATTAATGATTGTTACTTGGATGCATATTGGGACAATTATATTTTAACTTCGATACTGGAGGAAATTTTGATAGTGTTTGGAACAACGAAATTTAGAAATTACAATCTCTTTGGGAAAAAGAAAGTGTTTCATATGATATTCTTTCTGATTTATTGACTTTGACGAGTCTCTTTTCTTTTTTGTGTGTATTCCTGAGTCCTGCCTTGAGTTATGATGACTCTCTTAGTTATCATCAATAAATTTTCATTTTCTTTTCAACTTCTGTTGGCATTGTTGGAAACTTGAATCCATCTTGCTAGTTTGGTAAGCTCTGAATTCACTGTTAAGAAGTGCTATCTCGTTAACTGTTTGTAATTTAACATGCGATTCAGACTACTGACAGTAGTACTAAGGTATTGACAAATTGCTAGGGCTTAAATATGTCCTACTTTTCCTGCTTTTTATTAATTACTAATTAGTAAGTTAACTTCAACTTAAGATTCAGAGTCAATCTCAGTTCTTACTATTAAATTGAAGTGCATTTTAGTACCCATCACACAAGATTTCAATGACACAACAATATTTCCAAATTTTCTTACCAGAAGTTATCCAAATAATTAATTTGGTAGAGATACTAGAGAAATCAGTCGTAGGGACTTCCCATGTTGTGGCATTATTGAGTTTTCTTTCATCTTCTAAGGTGTGTCTAAGCTCTAAGGTATCACATTCAATGGTGTTTTCAGATTATGGATACTTCAAGTCCTGCAGCTTTTGTCAATGGAGAATTGCTGCGTATGTTTGTTGGGCGGAAGGTTCGAGTAGTTGTTCAGGTGATCCAATCAGATGCTGGCTCTTTAATTGGAAAATCAACTGATGATCATCAGATCGCGATCAAGGGTTCACCACCAACTCATCCATTCACCAAATATGTTGAGATTATTGGTATTGCAGACAGCAACCAATCTGTTCGTGCTGACATATGGACCAACTTTGGTGATAATTTTGGTACAGTGAGCTCCTCTGACTCAAATGCGTTCTGTTGTTTATCTTGTCAATCTAGGCTGCAGCTTAAGTTTTGCTTATCTTGATGCGCTATAATTAACCTTCTTGTGTGCATCATATACTCTTTAAGTCTTAAGTTGCATACACAGTTTCATTCTTAAGCTGGAAGTCTCGGTGCACCTAGCCTGCACATTGCCCTACAGAATACTATAAGATGTGTGTGTGTTTGTATGTTTTATGGGGTGGGCCGTTGTTTTCTGATGTCTATTCAATGTAATTTGCATGCCTGGCATAAACTCTATCGTCCTGTTTCAAATTATGCTGTATGTTTTCTGCTTGAATTGTTTAGCTCAAATAGATTCCCATATCATTTCACACCTCTTACTTCTTTTGAGGGAGTGGGTTGTGAAACTTGATGGTCTCTAGAGGAACTCTTTGTTATTCCTTGGAAATGAGTAAAAAGTCCATTTTGAGATACTTTTATACTATTACTACTCTAATTGCTTAGTTAGGAATATTCTAAAATACCCCTGCATAGACCCATAACCCAAGAATCAAGATAGAAATAAATTGATCTGAGATTGGAATGAAAAATCTGATTCCTGGAAGGCTCTAGCTATGTCTTGGTTTCATGTCACTCAAGCAAGTTAGCTAGTGAAAAGCTAGTAAACCATCTACTTGCCTATACTGAAGACAGTTCTGTCTTTCTAAAAGCTGTGGTGCTTTTCCATGTTTTCAAAGTGTTTGCCCAAACAGTTGATTGGAGTTTGTATTTTCACAAACCGAAAATTGAAAATTTCACACTTACCAAAATACCGAATTCCGTACAACTTACGAAAAGCATGCCATTTGCAATCCTAAATGTAATCTTCGTAGTTGGTAATGTACAGACTTGACTAAGACTTTTCGTATTTCATCGCCTTTCATGAAATTGACTATTATGTGGGTTTGTTGCAGATGCACAGAACTATAATCAGATATGCCAGCTTGCTAATGGGGAATACAAACACTTGTTCATTTGATCCATTGATGTTAAATGTCCTAATAGAGGATGCGACTCTAGTAGAATATTTTGCCATCTTCTCAAACATCAGTTTGTGAACTGTCAGCAGATTATTATGTATAGAATGTCTCAAGGGTTTTGGTGAGTTTGTGGCATGTGAGATGAAATTAAATTTATATTGCTAAGTTTCTTCATGCTTTCTTTCCTCTGGAAATTTGGTTGGTGCATCTGATCTAGTGGCTTGGGTTTTATGTTAATCACTTTGTAGAGTTGATTTTTGTAGTTGTATTCCTTGATTGTCTTTTTATGGTAATTTGAAGTTTAACCTCATGAGTCATGACTTGCTTATGTCAGTTTGGTACATGAACTTCACTATAATATCAGGATCTGATACAGAATATAGTGTTTCCTTGTATTGGTGTCTCACCAGATGTTGGAAATGGTTAAAAAAAATTCCTGTCAGAAAAATAAAAGACTGGTAACTCAATTTTTTCTGAGTAGTTTATAGGTTCTGAAACCTTTTATAAGTGATATGTGTATCTCTGGTTAGGTTCTTTGACTTTAGAGGAGCTTTTATAGATTGATAGGGGAAAATATGTTATGAGGGTTACGAAATTAGATCAGATCAATAAAATGACAATTCAAATATCATTACTTGTACTAATATATTGAGGCCGTGCTCTTTTGGACTAAATTTAACTTAACTTAATTTGTGTAAATTAAATTGAAACTGTGAGAGGAAACTAATTGAACTGAATTTGTTTAAATTGAACTGAATTTTCATTAATTCGGTCCAAAAGAACATAGCCTAATTATTCAAGTTTGTAAGCTTTCTAACTTTTGTGGTTAGGATTGTGTGTCCCTACACTATAACAATCTTCAATAAATTGAGTTTAGAGCACTGAATATCTTACAAAGTTTATCAAATGGAAAACAAAGATAGGGGCATCATTGACACTTCTAAAATTATAGAAATCTTGTAGAAATATAAATTTAAGGAAATAGTATAATGTAAATTTCTAATAAGCATTGAGATAACATACAGAAAATCGCTAACATTAATTAAGTCAACCTTGCTAGGTTAGGCTGGGCCGAATCTAATTAGGTTGTTAGATTAGAAGCTTGACCTACAACGCACCTGCTAAGTGAACAGCTCTAGCCTCTAGCCAAGTTTTTGGAGACATCTTTAACAGCACTGAAGATTCCAGTGGAGTTCACAGAAGCTTTGGCAATTTACCTTGTCTTGAAAAATGCATATGATGCCACATTGCCACTTTCAAATATGTGATTGCCGTATTCGCCAAATATGACTCACTCACAGTATGCTCTTAAATGGAACAAAAGGGAAAAAGAACATTTTACTTCAATTGTTGGTCCGTACTCCATAGCATGAAGCAGTTGGGCAGCAGGCCCAGCAACTATGAAAATTGCAGCTTTGTTCATGTTAAGATAAGTGGTCAAGTGGTAGACTGGTAGCTGCTCAAACTAGGGAGAAATTTAGATCAATGAGTTTTAACTACACACAATAAATCTATACAAACTAGTATTTTGGTCATGGCGATGCCTCGGGTCAGTTACAATTATCAAATATAGTATTATACATAAATTTCATAATTGATTGTATTAGCTTTTTGTAATATTTTGTCTAGTGCGAAATTGTAAAATGGACATTATGGCATGATAAGTTGTTTAAAAAAACTTACAAGGAGTTGGGGATAAAAATAACCATTTCAATGGAATTAGGGTAAATGAATGTTATTACTTGATTAAAGTGTTAAAAATCAAAAAGTTGTCTATGTCTTTATAATTACATATAATTATATGACTTTATTATGTTTTACTTTAAAACATTAAGCATTAAAATTGCAGTGGATTAGTGGTTAAACACTCACATTTTGTTTCAAAGGTCTTGTGTTCGAAATGTGAGAGTTTAACCATTAATTTACTACAATTTCAATGCTTAATGTTTCAAAGTAAATCATAATAAAGTCTTATAATTATATGTAATTATAAAGACATAGACAAGCTTCTTGATCTCTTAAGTAATAATATTCTCTTACCCCAATTCCATTGAAATTGTTATTTTTATCCCCAATTCCTTTTAAGTTTTTTTAAAAAACAACTTATCATGCCATAACGTATTTTCCAATTTTGCACTAGACAGAATATTACGAAAAGCTAAGAAAATCACTTATGAAATTTATGAATAATAATATACTATTTGATAATTGTAACTGACCCGGGGAATCACCCGGGATAAAATACTAGTTTAAATATGTAACACGTGTCATGTCGGGATACAAAAAATTCTTTTACATAATATATATACTTCCTCTGTTCTGTTTTAAATGAAACGTAGGACCTTGACACGGGGATTTAGGAGAGGAGAGAAATAGAGAGAGAAAAAGAGGGACACATGTGATGAGGAGAGAGATAGAGAGAAGTGAATACCAAATAAGGTAACGTTTCATTTATTTTGGAACGGCCTAAAATGGTAAGTGTTTCATTTAATTTAGAACGGAAGTATTGTGTCTATTATGAAAAAATCATATTACCTCAGTTCCTTTTTAATAGTTACACCTACACTTTTCACGCATGCCAATGCACTACTTTGAGGCTTTATATCTCTAATTTTGTATTTGTAAAAAATATAAAAAGTCGATATTCTAAAAGTACGTATCGAGACGAATCAAACAAGACCCCACATAACTAAATTTTCTCTTAACCATAAATCACAAATGATAGTCAAAGGGAAATTTGTGAATAGTGTCAAAAGTGAAAGTGTAACTATTAAAAAGAAACGGAGGTAGTATATGATTAACTGACTATTTGTTTCAAATGTTTTCTGTATTTTTTAAAGGTTTCTACTTATATGGTAATAAATAAAATTATGAAATTACAGTTAATAATATAAAATTATGGGATATAGATAGCAGTTGGTCTTGTAAAGAGACCGTCTATTTTTAATTTAAAATTAGGCAATGGTCCAAACCCAATATTAAGAAGTAAATAGACCATCTTTTAAATTTAGTGACTAGTTTAATCTATTTAGTGACCATTTTAATCTATTTAGTGACCAGTTTAATCCATTTAGTTCTCACATTTTTTAATTCATTTGATGATTAGGTTCAAGGGATGGTGCTGGGTTAGAGTAAGGGTTTGCATAAATATCTGATCCGTGATCCGGTCGATCCGATTCGTTTTTTTCAGTTTCGGATATTTTGGATCGGATATATGAAAATTTCAGATGCGTAATGAAAAATTTAAATTTCGGATATCCGAAAATATCCGAAACATGAGGATTTTTTTTCGGATTATCAGATATCCAATCCGAAAATATCCACTTTCAAGACCGGATATCCGAAATATCTGGTGATCCTAAACTTATATTATGTACTTTTCCTATTAAAAATTTAATTTTTTAGCTTTCGGATATCCGATCTGAGATTTTCGGATACCCGATCCGAAATTTTCGGATTGCATTTTCCCCGATTCGAAATTTTGGATCGGACCGGATATCCGAAATGAATACCCCTAGGTTAGAGTGTGATGGATAGGCTTGTTAAAATTAGACCGCCTATTCTAGTAATCTGGGTATAGATTGTGATAAAACTTATTTCCAATTATATATTTTTATTTAAAAAAAAAATATGAACAATTGACATTAAAAAAAATGTAAAGTGTGTATACCTATGTGACTCTGTAATATTCGATGTAATTGTTATACTATTTGTTAAACAGAGGAGGGGAGGTGAGAAATGAGCAGAGAAGAATGAGGGGAGGATCTTAAAGAACAGGATATAAGTTAGGTTAAAAGAGAAATAAATGGCAGAAGTGTTTATGCCGATTTTGTGCCAAGTACGCAAAAGGTATTGGGGAGCCAACAACAAGAACAATATACAAAGTTAAATATGAAATAATTAACGAACAATAAGAATATAAATAAAGATTAAGAACGCAAACAATTGTTGACGCGGAAAACCCAAATGATGGGAAAAACTGCGGGTGATACTCTTGATCACCAATCCACTACGAAGATGTCGCCGTCAATGTTGGCACTTGAGTACAATATTTATCACAGTAACTTTGTAAAGAATTAATGGAGAGAGAAGGAATACTAGCTATGGAGTATTGAGAATGAGTCGAGGCTAGAGAGAGATACAGTATGAGCTATGAGAGAGCAGTTGAATGAATAAAACTAGAGTACATCAATTGCTTATATATATGTCTATCCCTAAAAAATACCCCAAAGACCCGTTGCCACCTCTCCACCAATATAGGTCATGCGCTGGATATATTCAACCGCTCCCTTATTTCTCGCAACCAACTACTTGTGAGCCCCTTGGTACAAGCTCCATTCTTATCATTTGACAACTGCCAACACATATCTTCTAATTTCCAAAACAATCACCTTGCCGCCAATAGTGAAAAGTCTGGGCCCAACAAGAAGCACATGACATGCACGAGGATCCACAATTGGCTTCTTTTTTTGTTTGGAAAAATTAACAGGAGAGGTCTGAACTTTGGGCGATAATTTTTAAAAGGTACCAACTTTAGTTTAACCTGTGGAGGTCCCAACTATGAGGGGCATTGTTTTTTTATAGGGCCTAGTTGACTTGTGACTGGTTGAGAAGGTTAAAAATTCGCGTGTGGGGCCCGATTGAACAATTTATATTTTTAATTAGCTTAATTAACAGGACATGTGTCATACTTTTGTTGGCCAGCAGGTTTCTTTTTAAAAAAATAATCTATTTTTTTCCTCTTATTTCTTCTTCCTCTAGTATTCCCGTGACACCACTGTTGGATATTCCGGTTTGCTTTTCCGGTGAAGCAACACCGGCGGAAGAGACAACAGAACCAACAGCAGAACAACAATAATAACAAGAACAAATCCCAAACCCAAATCCCTACAAATACAATCACCCCCTCCATCTTCACCCCTTTTTTTAGTTTTTACACTAACAAAGTCGCTCAAAACATTTCTCTAACTTTAAAAAATCTCCGGCGAACTACCACCCTTCACCGGCGGCGAAACATTCCGACTCCATGCATGGATACCTCACATTCACCCACTCCTCCACCACCATGAATAAACCCTCATCCACCATTATCACCACCTTCTCTTTCTCTCTCTCCTCCGCCGCCATATCTCCACCACTACCTCCGCCATTTCCAATCAAGAACTCTCCGATGACCTAACCTCTCATCTCTCCTCCATTCTCTCTCTTCCAAATTGGCAAAAACATCCCTATCAATTCGATAGAGGGTTGAAGAAGATGGATCTTCCCACTTGCAATCGGGCAATCCTATCACTTCTCCTCCTTTTCTATCAACATTGACCACCTCTTTTTCTTCCCTTCTCTAATTCTACTGTTAATCATCATCATTAGCTCCTTCGCCCTCCATTTTTGTGGAATCAAAGCTCCATCTTGCTCCAATCTCTGCCTCTCTCCTCCCTACGTTGTTCGCTTACCTCATATCGGGTTCTTAGAGGGATCGGACGACGTTTCACTTGCGAGGAAAGTAGCTGTTGCAACTGCTAAGCTAGTGTGGTGGACTGGTGATACATCGCCGGAGAGAGGAAGGAGGTTAGCGGCAGCAGTGAAGCGAGCAACGGGGTAGAGGAGAGAGAGAAAGAACTGGTGGAAGTGAAGAAATAAGAAATAAAAGGGGTGGGGAAAATTTTGTAAGTCATGTGACTTTTAATGAAATCACGTGTCTGTTTACTTGCTATAGTAGGTGGGTAAACTGCTGGGCCCTATAAAAAACAATACCCCTAAAGTTAGGAACCTTTTAAAAATTATTGGCCAAAGTTCAAACCTCTGCTGTGAATTTTTCCTTTTTTTTCCTGATAAGCACACTTGGCTTTTTTTCGTCGACTGAAGGAGTTCTAAACTTTCTTTTCTAACGGGAAGGCTCTGTTCTTTTGGACTGAATTAATGAAAATTCGCTCGGTTCGCACAAATTCAATTCGGTTCGATTCGGTTCGAGTTTATTCGGTTCGGCGTTTATTCAGTTCATTTCAGTTAGTTTCCTCTCACAGTTTTCATTCAGTTCAGTTTAGAGATGGAAATTGATCGGGATCGGGGTGGGTGGATCGTCACCCGCATCCATCACCCGCGTCCATCCGCTTCACCCGACCCATCCATCACACGCATAAATGTTCACCCGAATCCATCCATCCATCATCCATGGGTGAAACGGATGGATCGGGTGAAGAGAGAAAAAAGAAAATTCAGTAGCCCAGCAACATAAAACCCACAAGAAATCTGCAAATCACTCGCTCAAAACAGCTTAAATACAGATAAACAACAATCAAAACAGCCAATACAACAATAAAAACAGCAACACATCAACAAAATCAGCATTTGCAACAGCAAAATCAGCAATTGCAGCAACAAAATCAGCAACTGCAGCACTGAAAACATCAACATGGTAGCTTAATAACAGCTAATACAGCAGCAAAAACAAGAACTACATCAGCAAAAACAGGCCAAAACCCTATTAATTTATGGCAAGTAAAACCCAAAACAGTTGGATTTCCATCTCTAATTGCAGCTTAAAAACAGCTAATACAGTAGCAATAACAAGAACACAATTATTTAAATTAAGAAACCTAAACTCGATGATGAGAATAGAAAGGAGGAGCAGATTTGAAAGAATTAGAAAGGAAGGTGGATCTGGAATCGCTGTCGCAAGAGACAGGGAACTTAGAGCCAACAATGGAGGAGGCCGTCGGACGGCAAGAAGGGGAAGAAAGTTTACAGGCGACGGTAGAGGAGCCGCCATTCTCAACATCTTGTCTTCGATTTACGATGCTTTTCTTAGATGGGTGTATGACTGTGGGTTTGAGGAGAGAGAAAGGGAGATTTTAGGTAGTGAAGAGAGAGAAAGAAAATGAGGAAATGGAAAGAACTCGTAAGAAAATATGTTAGGTTTGAAAAGTCAAAAGAATTATATATATATTTATTAATATAAACGGGTGATGGGTCGGGTGGTAAACGGGGGATGGTTGAAAAATTCTCACCCGAATCCGTCACCCGTTCACCCGTCACTCGCCTCTCATCCGTTTAAACCGGGTTTTCCATCCGTTTAATAGCACGGGTTAAGCAAGTGGTCGGATCATCCGCTGGATATTTTCATCTCTAGTTCAGTTCAATTCAGGTTTATTCAGTTCAGATCAGTTCAGTTCAGGTTTATTCAGTTCAGATCAGTTCAGTTCAGGTTTATTCAATTCATTTCATTTTAGACAAATTCAATTCAGTCCAAAAGAACAGAGCCTTCGTTCTAAATTATAGAGATGAATGTAAGAATTTGTTTTCTATATGGGGAAGAAAAAAAAATCCTCCAACTTATCTTTCCTGCAATTTTCAGCTTTTCCATGCTAAATCCACAAGCAAAAAAATTTCCGAAGAATAACAATATTCATTAAGAACTATATAGATCTAAAATCTAAATTTTAGATATCAAATTGAGAAATAAGAGTGATTGAATTACAAAAATGCCCCCATGTTTCTAACATTTAAATATCTAGCCATGTTAATTAGATAACGAGCTATAATATTACAGTTGCAAACCAAGACAAAGACATGCGTCTAAGCTCTAACCTACATAGTCGAACTCATACACAAAACAGAACTCTTTCATGCTTCGCCAACAAAGCAATAACCACAGGGCGATCGCAACGAGAGCCACCATTGGTCTATGGAATCCTGGTAGTTCCGCAGTAGAGGGCAAAAGAAATTTCTTCAAGCCAATGGGTAACCCAATACTTGAACAGCTTTTTCTGACTAAAGAGATCTTCCAGAGGGGCAACAAGCCAAGCTGCTGGAAAAAGTATAAAGAAGACATATAATGCTATTATGCAAGATCTTACCAGTTCTGTTCTCATTTGCCTCAATATTTAAAGCAGAATCAGAATTGAGCTTACAGCCTGCTCCAACGAGTCAGATTACTGAAATTGACTAGCAACAGAGAATAAGAGAGATCATTCTTTTTACCTCACCATTCCCTCTTGAATATAACAATCTATGCACATTTTGATTTATCCTTCTTCCTAACTGTACATATTTACAAGATGTTGTACTTGCATCATCGTCGTCATTCACAACTAATGACAAGTTCAAAATGCCATCAATTATTTCCATAGGTGGACACCATATCTAATATAAAAGCGATTCCTTCTCTTCTTTTTATCAATTTATGCGGCAAGCAGAGATCATTATAACCAACAACACACAGAGCATCTATAGTAACAATATAGCAAGAACCCCCTTGAAGTAGATAAATGTATCATGAATTCTGGTGTATGGATTCAGAAAGAGAGAGATGACTCAGTTCTCTTTGAGATCACACTTTCGGAAAACCATAAGAGTAAAGGTTGGTCAACGTGCTTTAATTACCATCATCAAATAATAATTACAAAGTTCAAATTTCTTAAAAATCCATAGGCACCTTATAAAACTGATCAATATGTGCAGTACCAGAAGTAAAGAACCATACCCCCACAAACCTGAATTTCAGTGGAATATGTATGAATAACTAAATGGAGAGAATAATTGGGACAGCCTCACATTCTTTGGCTGCAAAAACTGCATGGTAACTTTGGAATAGCTCAGACATGGACCAAAATCCTGCTGTTATTTCCACTGCCAACAGATACTATTAGCAAAGCCGGCCAAAATGAACAAAGCTTCATCTAAATCAAAAGAGCACACGAAACAACAAAAGAACACAACAAAAGTCTATCAATGCATGCATAGTATATATGATCTTTTCTGAAATCACATAACTAAAAAAGTGCATACAGCTAATGTTGCAAGTCCAGAAACTCGAAAAACGCTCTAAAATTTTCTTTGATCACAACCCTTCATGTTATACAAAATTTTCCCAACCTCTCAACATACACACAAAACATGTGGGCACATAACCTGAACACCTATTTAAGACCTTCAGCAATTTACAGATGTAATTTGCATACATTCCAAGGTAATAGATAAACTTGCCATATTAACTCTTAAACAAAGAACCTCTGCATCAACTAAACTTATGCACAAGAAGCATCCCTAGCTCTTCTCAGTTTATTATGTTTGATCACACTAATATTCAGTTTAGATTCTCCTGTCATGAGATACAAAGTTCGTCAACAATTAGATGCGGTGAATAATTCTGCATTTTCAGAAGAAAAAGACAACATGATTGCCTGGAAGACAAACACCAATTTCAGTATCACCGGAACAACAAGCATCTTACCAATCCCAACAAGGGACCTGTAAACAGGAATTTCCATCAGGCCACCAAAGGTACAATTTGGCTTCGAGTAATTTAACAATGAATATTTTTTTTTACCTGGAATGAAGAAGGATAAACAACATAAAAAGAGATTATTCACAGCGTCCGACATGCATTGCCTCAATTATAAAAGAGCCAATGCAGATGATGCCCCTTTCTCAAACTACAGAGGAGGTGGCTAACCACAGCATCATCTTTGTGGCAGTAAGACTTGCATGTCAAGACAGCTCCTGAAAATTGCACAGGAGGCATCAATAATGATGATATAGTTCTCCAGACAACTACAAAGAAGAAACAGTGCTAGCAACAGATGAAGAGTTCTACTGCACTCTTTAGCATGATATATATGTCATTCATTCAACTTAAGGTGTTAAAACCATGAATATGCTTACACACACATAAGAACACTCAAAATCTGATAAAATGACAAAATTATGTTACCCAAACACTGGAATGAATGTCGAGTAGGCACATATCCAATTGTTCAACACATCACAGCTAAAATTTCAGACGTAGGGACACTGATCTATAATTGGACATGGGTGGGGGAACACGGCATTCATGACACCTATTCCTGATTATTTGAAGGCTTTTTGCACGAGAATTTTATTCACTATTAATAATATACACATTTCAGGTTGACTTGTTTGCTAATTACTGCTATAATACTGATCTCAAGCCCATAAGTGAGCACATATTGCATTATATTCTCTTAACCTTCCTCTCTTTTTACATTTTTTTTCCTGCAGATACAGAATTCAATCAAGCTAGAGTGTCGAGGTAAATTTGAGTACCGGGTACGGATTCCATACACTTGTCGGAGAGTTGATTGTCCAACCCAGGTACATAAGACAAAGAGTTAAAGTAACATAAGGGAAAGACATGAGCAAAAAAATTTACTAAGCTCATAAGAGCAAGATCAAAATCTCCTGATGTTAAATTGCCACACTTGTCAAACTTATAATGACCACCACGCTTGATGTTTCTCCTAAGGGTATACAATAGGAAGGTCAGCATATATCCCTCTACTAGTTGAGATTAGTTGAAGCATTACGTTGTTTCTATATAGCAATAAATATCTTTTCTCTACATGTACAGTCTCTATAAGAAAAAATATCACTATAGTCTATAACCACCTGAGGAACTGGAAAAAAAAAAGGGTCGTAAAAGAAGAAAGATAGAAAGTACAGCACATTAGCTTGCACACAACCAGATTCTCTAAACTAGTAAGAAAACATAATTGGAGACCAAATAATACCAAAGCCAGGTTTATGTACAGACAATTTGACAAATTAAGGCTTGAAAGAATACTCTCCATCAAAAGATTGAAGAGTGTACAAGCACTACAAGAAAAAAAAAGGCAACACTAAATCAATAAACATTACTTTCAAAATAGAGAATTGATTGATATATGATATTTGTCAGTAATCAAACTTCATGACTACATTAACTATAGCTAACATGTACAACTTCAAATGTCACCCACTTCTTACAAGGCACAAAGCACAACTGAACTTACATGACCAAGTGCAAACTTCAAAGCTATTGACAACTCAAACCGAGATTTCCAATTGACTTTAACCTCCTTAATTCTGTCAAATGTTCATCATTTGAAACATAAAGCTTCAAACGGAGATTTGTTAATGCAGTTTCTTGTTGCCAACTTAAGGGACCAGACGCATATAATGATTCTAAAACACAACGATAACCATATAAGTCTAACTCATGTGTTTGTAAAGCATCACCCCTTTCTAACTGACCACCAGATACTTCCTCCTCCTCTCCCAAATGACTATAAGACTCAGCGTCGCTAGAAAGAGAAGCACTATCCTGACTACATCCTGCAGAAGAATGGCTGAGCAACCTATCAGAAATCGCATTAGTGATGCTACAACTGGCAACAGATGATACAGTACTAACACAATCATCTAGCTCATGATTTCTGCTGTTAGCTTTATTAAATCTGATTGTTTTCTCAGTAATAATTTGCACATTATCGTTACCGAGATTTCCCCATTGGTTAGCACGGTTATCTACCTTTCCAGTGAAGGAATACGCGTCGCCATGAATAGCATCAAGCTCCACCTCCTTATCTACTAATCTTCGTTTCTGGACACACTTTGAGTAAGCATTGTCAGCTGACACATAAGATGACCTCTTCAATGATTTAGACATCACAACAGACTCTGGTACTTCCTGCACCTCGAGAAGATTATTTTGTAGTTCCACATGGGACTTCTTGCACATCCTGGTAATCAGATCCTTGGGATTTTCAAATTTCTGCACACAAGAAACAAAAACAATAAATATCTTCTTCTAGGCAAGAACCAGATACTAGCTATATGCAGTATTTCACACCAAACAAAAATAAAACAGTTACTAGAAGGTAAACAACAGGATGTAATACCTTATCCATCAGAACCCACTTGTTGTTTTTCCACTCTTGTCGTGCTCTAATACTAGAATTTTTCACTCTAAACTCATCCAGAGATCCAATCACTCGAATGTAACAATAATCATCTTCCATAACCTCGTCAATCATAGAAACCCACCAATAACCATCATCTAACACTTCCACAATATCTCCAACAACAAAATTCCTAGAACCTGTTGCTGGTCGTGGACAAGGCCTGATTGCTTCAGCTGGAACCTTGTCAACACCGTCTTTAGCTATGCCTGGCCGGCGATTATATCTGACAGTGTAACCATCTCCATTATCTGCCACTATTTCTGCACACCGCCAAACACCTGAAGGCTCCTTCTTGGACAGAACCTCCACCATACTTCCTCTCTTAAATCTCATGATTGATTTAACAACAAAGCAAACCTGAAAATCAAAACCAATAAAGATCAGCAACGACTTAAGCGTTCCTACATTACAACACTAATTAGATTCAAATACGAGAAAGAACAATAAACGCTAATCGAGATGTTTGTAGATTCAATCAATTTAAAACTTTTTGAAAAAGCAAACCCCTCTAATAATTCAAAAAAGTTTACATATAATCTGAAGTTCTAAACCATAAATGACTACAAAAGAACAATCTAACCCATGATAACCTTATTGTAATAATACGAATTATTCAAAGCAGAAGAATATATCAAAATTGCAAATCATAAAAAAAAAAAAAACACTAAACTACGACATCGTAACTTTCGTATGGCTGGAAATAATTCCTTTTTAATCAAATCGATAATTACTATTGTTCTCCAAATTAGGGTTTGCCATCTTAAGAACATAATTCCGTAAAAAGCACAAATAATCGAAGTAAATTTTCAGAAAATAAATCAAAAAAATTCTACAATCTGAAACTTCGATGGATCGTGATTTCCAACATAATAAGAACATAGATGATTCACAGTATAAAACAGGGAAAACAAAATCTGAAATAAAAAATCGAGGAGATGAGAAGTAAAAGAAAAATACCTTCGCCGGAAAATTGAAATGGATTTGTGAATTCGATTGATCAAATGAGTACGCAAATGATTGCTTCACGATTGAAAAATTAGGGTTTTTTTTGTCCTTATATTTTGCAAAATGTGAGTTGTAGTTGGATTGAAAGTGTGTTTGTTCAAAAATTAACAAAATCCAGGTAATTACAGGTCGGTTATTGATTACCTGCTTGGGAGTCAAGCATAGGTTACCAAAATCATCAGGGAAACAGTTAACCTTTGTTGGACCCTAAAGTAAAGCCCAAAGTTAACCTATTTTAAGGTATACAAAAATATACCCTTACAAGAAAGTACAAAAATATAAAATTATAATTTTGACCATCATTTAATCAAAAAAAATTTAGAACACTATTATGAGCTTGAAAACAAAAAGTTATACAATAATAATTTCAATTATAATTGATCTTCCCATGATTTTTATGGTTGTAGATTGTTTGAAAATAATTTTAATGATAGAGAATTTATTGAAAAGTTGATCCCAATTCCTAAGTGACTGAAAAATGTGTTTGTATAGTTAGCTTTTGTTAGACTTTTGTTTTGTTTTATTTTTCTTTCTCATCCCATCCAATGCTTTATTGATAAAATTTTGACATTTCTTGATTTGACTCTTGAAATTTTTTTTGATTAGCCTTCTTTGTTATTGAAAAACATTTCATATCATACTGTGCTAAACTATAGCTATAGTAAATAATATGGAAATAAAGATAATTAGTATTTATCTTCACTTTGTTATTTCTCTTGACGCCATAAAGGAAACAACAACAATCTCTTGTGCAATTCAAAATTACGGTTTTGGACTTAGTGAAACTTTTTGAGGATCAGTCACTTGACTATCGATATTAGTGCATTCCACTACAATGGTGATAGGAACAACCAAGACATTGACCAACAATATTGACAAAACTCAAAATGTTATTGCTTTATCTTTGCACCATTATAAGGCAACATAGAATGTTTAATCTTCATCGGTAAAGTTCTTCTTCATACAACAAATACCTATAATTAAAGATGATGCAAGCCAATTATATAGAATAAAACCTACCATTATGCTTCATAATTCAAGACCCATTTGCTTCAGAATAAATAATTTTTTTATTAACCAAACTTATTTGGTGTAGATGGTGAGATTTATAACTTGTGACTTCAAAAGTCGAAGGTGAGTCCTACTAACTACAAGTTCATTTGGGTGGGATTTCCTTTATCTCTGTGATTTCATTGAATATAAGTTATTTGGCCCCCTACAATTATCCTTTAAAAGATATGGTATCTTAATACAAGTATTAAATATTTACGTACTAATAATGACATTGCTTATGATATACTTCTGAAAACTTATAGATATCTTTGCATTGTTCAAGATATTCCCGAAATACGCAAAATTGCAAGATGAATATTTCAAATATACAACCCCAAAAGAACTAGTTGGATAGTTTTCAAAATGAAAGCAAGCAATTTTAGTAGATCTACATAATATTGTATATTATTAATACTCACTTCGTTTTAAATAGTTTTAGGGTGGACTTTCACGTGTGCGAAGTTACAACTTTGTCCAGTAATATCTTTTGCCATCCATAAGAAAATGTGAAAAAATTATCCTTTCAAAATATGCATTATTGAAACGAAGCCTATAACTTTTTGAATAATAATATTTGTTTTATGAATTTGTGTAAAGAAATATGGCCAGAAGAGGATTATATATATTACAAATGTTAAAGTATTACAACTATTTAAAAACGTAGGAAGTAATCGTATACAAAAAAACACAATCATCAAAATAGGTATCATTGGAAGTTTTGGAACAAGGGAGCACTAGAAGGGCATCCTAAATTATCTTTGTGATATGGATACACATATATATAGAGCATATCCTAATGGCATTTTATATAATTGTGGAAAAAAGTTGCTAATATTTTGGGAATATTGAATATCTTTTTCTCATTACTTTTACAAAAATGTCATTGTGATAAGCAAAACTTCGCCCAATAAGTATTTTTGTACAACAATTTGATTTTCTATTGTTGTCAATCAAAAACTTTGACTAGTAATATATTTAATTAGGACCTATTGACAATTTTCAACTCATAAAGTCACTTTATTTTTTCTAAAAAGCCACCTTATAAAACTCTTATTACTATTATTGTATTATTATTGTTATTATTATTATTATTATTATTATTATTATTATTATTATTATTATTATTATTATTATTATTATTATTATTATTATTATTATTATTATTATTATTATTATTATTATTATTATTATTATTATTATTATTATTATTATTATTATTATTATTATTATTACTACTACCTTCACATTGCTGCTGAAGTTTCTTCTACTTGGTGGATAAGTTTCAAAGTTTGCTCCATAGTAAAAAGTCTAACCTAATTTTCGTTGAAGTGTTGTAAATAATGTTGAGAATTTGCCAAATTTTCAAGTTTCATTGTTCTTCATTTACAATGGATGAGGTAGGAAGAAGGAAAATTGGAGGGGAAATTAGGGTAAGAATGAAATGGTGGACCCCAAAAACGGAGTCATTAACGGATTGTGGTGCTTTATGAAGAAAGTGTAATCATATTTAGAAAAAAATAACTCTATAATGTGGCTATTTAATTTTCATAAAATACCGTTAATTATTCATAAGATATTAGAAGTTCTTATATTGAAAAGACTATATATACTTCCTTCGTCCTTATTTAGTTGCAAATTTGCAATAGTTTATTAACTTCCAAACTTGCTAATGCTTAGTTATTTTCAAGTAAAAAGCATAAAAAAGTTCATATTATTAAATTACATATCGAGATATACCTAATAAAATATGTATGACTATCTTTCTCCTTCATATGATTTACCAAACATGGTCATCAGTGAAGTCTGTGAATAGCCCAAAATTCAATTTGTTTGTAACTGTACAAGTATTGAGAATAATTGTGTTAACCTAGATTGGTTAACCCTGTCATTATATATATAGGTTTACAATACAGACCTCATACTATTAAAAGTCCTTTCTATCCTTTTCCATACAATATTACTCTAATACACCCCCTCAATCTTTACGGGGTGAAACAACGGATAGATTGAAACGATGTTTAGTAAACAAATCAATAGATAGACCTTTTGTAAAAATATCAGCAACCTGCAAGTGAGTTGGAACATGACGAACCATAAGACCTCCCTTGGCAACCATTTCACGAACAAAATGGTAATCAACATCAATGTGTTTACTGCGATCATGATGAACTGGATTAGCAGTGAGATAAGCAGCAGAGACATTATCACAATACAAAACCACAGGTCGACGAAGAAAATAACCAAGATCAACAAGAAGTTGATGTAGCCGAATAGTCTCGGCAGCAGTATATGCCACTGCACGATATTCAGCTTCAGTGGAGGATTTAGAAATAGTAGGTTGCTTTTTCGAGCGCCAGGAAATCAAGTTCTTCCCAAGAAAAACAGTATAACCAGTAGTAGAACGACGAGTATCAGGACAACCCGCCCAATCTGCATCAGAGTAGGCAATGACAACAGTTGGAGAACTGTTGCTATGTAAGAGGAGACCAAACTCTGAAGTACCCTGCAGATATCTGAAAATGCTTTTCACAGCGGGAGATGGGATCCCATTATGCTGGGCAGAATCTGCAGATATCTAAAAATTATTTTTGAGAGAGGGTAGGAGATCCAACGGTAGATGGAAAACCATCGGGCTAAGCAGACTTTGGTGTATGACTCACAACAACGGGCTGGGGGAAGAATTTTGTGCGAGTGAGGAGTACACGACTCAATGAGAGCTGAACTTGGGTGGGAAATGACAGGAGACACACAAACTATATTAGTGGGACTCCAATCATCATTCAAGACCGAAGGAGAGGTATAAGGCACTGAAGACTTGGAACCAACTAGAGTACGATAAGGGAACTTATGTTCATGAAAAAGAACATGACGACTGATATAGACTTTGTTGGTAATAGGATCAAGACAACGATAACCTTTATAATCCATAGCATATCCAATAAAAACACAGGGCTTAGATTTAGGTTGAAGTTTGTTGATTTTGGAATCCATGAGCAAAGGAAAACACTCAGAACCAAACGTTTTAAAAAAATGACATGAAGGAGGAGTGGAGGACGATGAAATAATTTTTCAAAAGGAGAAACACTCCCTAGAACCAAGCTAGGTAACCTATTGATAATGTAGGTGGCGGTGTATGAAGCATCAACCCAAAATTCAGCAGGAAAATCAAAATGAATAATCATAGTACGAGTCATTTCAATAATGTGACGATGTTTGCGTTCCACAACACCATTTTGAGCTTGAGTATGGGGACAAGACTTTTGGAAAACAATATCATTGTCACGAAAATGTTGAAGAAGGGGGGAATTATCAAATTCCTTACCTCCATCACTTTGAAAATTTTTAATTTTGCAATTCAATAGATTTTCCACCATCTTTTGAAACACAAGAAATTGAGAATGAACATCCGATTTTCGACGTAAAGGATAAATCCATGTATATCGCGAGAAATCATCAACAAAAACAACATAATATCGATATAATTGATTGGACAAAACCGGAGATTGCCAAATATCACTGTGAATTTTATATAACGGATATGGAGAAAAATGTTCAACTGGTTCAAAAGGAAATCGATGAATTTTTCTTAACTTACAACCAACGCAATCATCATGAAATTTAGAAGTACATGAGATAAGCTTATTTGAACATAAAGATCCTAAAACTCTAGATAAAGTATGACCAAGACGAGCATGCCAAACATCTCTAGACTCTTTAGTAGCTCGCAAAGCAGGAACAGAAGACGCGGTGGTGATAAGTTTGAGTTGAATGGGATAGACACCTTGCTTACTGAACCCCCGAAGCAGAACCTCCCCCGTTGTCTTGTCTTTAACATATTCAAAGTTTTAATCAAAACACAAAACACAATCATTTTCTTGACACAACTTGTTCACTGATAATAAATTATGTTTCAGTTGAGGCACATGACAAACAGAATAAGAGGACGACATGAAGTTTTTAATGTCAAATTGCCAACACTTTTAATAGGGAGATAGGTACCATTTCCAACTACAACATAACTTGACCCAGTGTAAGGAAGAATAGCCGAAAGCTTACCATCCTGAGGAGTCATGTGGGATGCAGCTCCCGAATCCGGGTACCAAACTGAGTCATTTGCTTCACTACCAACAGACAGTGCAGCTAAGGCTCGAGTGACACTATCCGAGGCAGAAGGAACAAAGTTAGAATTGAAATGTTGTGGGCAATAAGTCGCTTGATGACCTGAAAACCAACAATGACCACAAGTATCGGAATTAGGGGTAGAGCTTAAATTGCCACTTGGTGGAGTATTCCCTACTGAGGACAGATCATTAGTAATAGAATCAATGCAAGGCATACTAGAGAATGACAAGTTAGAATATTTACTCATACCATTTTGACGTCCCCGATTAGCATTAGTATTGTTGTTACCAGATCCACGAGCATTAGATTGACCACCATTTCCACAATTGTTATTATTGCGACCACCATTGTTACCACCTTTGTTTTTATTATTTTTGCTTTTGTTTCTGCCACACGAATTACTCTTAGAAGAAGAAGTACCAGAACCAGATGACAGAACGACAACCATTGCATGATGAGGGGACGAATCGGAGCCCTCCTTGGAGTGTTTGAGACGTTATTCATGAAGCAAGAGCTTGGGACGCAAGTCATCAAAACTCAATGGGAACGGATAATGTAACAAGGTAGTAACAATATGATCATAATTCGAGTCACGATCAAGACCAAATAAAGTGAACTGTACCAAATCTTGATTGGAAACAGGACACTGCATAGCAGCCAAAGAATCAACAATAACTCTAATCTCACGCAAGTTACCATCCATAGTCTGAGAATCACTCTTTTTAATATGTGAAAGACGACCTTTCAATTCCATTGAACGAGCCATACTAGCATGCATAAATCGAGTTTGCAAACGATTCCAAATTTCCGCAGAAGTGGATAAGCCATTAACATCGACAAAAATATCACGCGATAAAGTGGCAAAAATCCAAGATTTAATTTACTGATCAACACGTAAATATTCATAAAATTGGGAATTCGGAACCGAAGTACCACGCTCATCTAACACATGTGATGGAGGAATTAAAGTAGTACCTTCAACCATACCAAGAAATTGATGGGAAAGAAGCAAACATGTAATCTGAGTTTTCCACAAAAGATAATCCTCAAGAGAAGATAAAGTTATAGTTACCAAATTTGTGAGATTAGGTGCCGAAAGTTGCGGGAGAGAGAACACACTCGGCTGGACCAAGGGTGATGTCATCATAGCACCAACAGGAGACCCGAAACCTGGTGGGAAATGCCGTGAAGATGAGGGCTGTTGGGGGCTAGTCTGCGCAAAGGAAGACACACGAAGTGTCGGCATCGAGAAGCCATGAGAGAGTTGCGACAAGGCAGCAACAGGGGACGTGGTAGGCACGCCTGTGAAGGAGGAACCGAGAGCAATAGAACCACCAGTTGAGGGCGGTAAATAAGCAGCCATGGCAGCAGAATTGGCGGTGGTGCTCAAGGTATAAGAGGTTGAAGATTCATCCATGGCATACGATAGGCCAAAAGATGCAGGGCTAGGAATCATGAGGAAATTTTTTTACCTTTAGTTTAACCTAGAGCTCTGATACCATGTACAAGTATTGAGAATAATTGTGTTAACCTAGATTGGTTAACCCTGACATTATATATATATATATATATATATATATATATATATATATATATATATATATATATATATATATATATATATAGATAGATTTACAATACAGACCTAATACTATTAAAAGTCCTTTCTATCCTTTTACATACAATATTACTCTAATAGTAACTATTAAGAATAGAAGAAGTATGAGACGAATTTAACCCAACCAAATGTGGCAAAAATAAAATACTTCCTCCTTTTCTTTAAGTGCTAACAAACACTTTGATACACACTTTTGAGCAATCATAAATCGCTAATCGATAGGGGGCACACTTTCAACCATAACTATATATATATATAAATTTTGTCTTGTTGAAGCTTTATACTATTGATGAATAGTTTTGCAGCTTTGCACTATTGAAGTCTTTGTCTGTTGCTGTTCAAAACTGAAAGGAATTTCTGTTGATTTGTCCGTTGCGGTGTTTACCCTGTTGCAGCTTGAAGATAGTGAAAGTAAACTTAGTTTTTTTAAGACTGGAAACCAGCATCTTCTTCATCGTCACTAAGATGGATGGAGGAGTCTGTTGTTGTTTCATTGTCTGAAGTTATGGAGGATTCAGACATACTATTGGCTAGTTGTCGTAGGATATGTGCGTAATCTTCAGGGGTTTTTGCTGATGCAAGCAAGGAATTTACTTGTGATTTACGGGCTAGGAACTGAGATTGTTCTGGCCCTGATGTCATGATGCCTGTGTTACAATTTTTCTTCAACCATTCTTTAATGGCTGGTTCGAGAATAGACTGTGGTGCATTGAAGTTTGACCACCATCTAGTTTTAAACTTCGGTTTTTTCACCAGGTACCCCTGAGGTTTCACAATATTCACCTGGTACCCTCGCGTTTTCAATAATTCACCTGGTGCCCCTGAGGTTTTGAAAAATTCCTAACGTGACCCTACCGTCAACTTTCCGTTAACTATGACCCTAAAAAAAACTTAATTAACCTAATTTAACCCTACCCTAACCCTAAACCCTAACCCACCACCCCCTCCCCCACCCTCCCACCACCCCCTCCCCCACCCTCCCACCACCCCCGCCCCTCCCCCACCCCGCAGCCGCCCTCCTCCACCCCCCGCAACACCACCCCAACCGCCCCCTCCCCATCACCCCCATTCCCTCCCCCTGCACCCCCCTCCCCCATCCCCCAGGCCCCCTCCCCCCGCAGCCCCGTAATCCCCCCTCACCTTCCACCGATTCTTCGCGGCGCACAGCCCCATATTTTCGAAACACAACCCAGATTTTCGAAACACAATCTCCCTCCCCGTCGAATTTCGAATTTTTTTTAGGGTTCAGGGTTCAGGGGAAGGGAGAGAGGTGGGTTAATTAGGGTGTTAAAGTATTAATTAGGTTTAATTATAGTTAATTAGGATTAATTAGTATTAATTAGGTTAGTTAGGGGTTAATTTCGTTGATTTAGCCCTAATGACTAACGGAGTTGACGTCCGTTAGTCATTAAGGGTATTCTGGTGATTTTTCAAAACCTCAGGGGCACCAGGTGAATTATTGAAAACGCGAGGGTACCAGGTGAATATTGTGAAACCTCAGGGGTACCTGGTGAAAAAGTCGTTTAAACTTTCTTTAGAGAACCATGCCCCCTTGATCTTGGTTTATTTCGAGGAACCATTGGCAAACCCAAGGGAGGTAGAACTTCATTGAAAATTAACATAAGGCGGGAAAGCGCCTTTCGATGTTTGAAGATTTGTATTGGGTTCTAAAAGTATTATAGCTTTTTGCAATTTCAGGGTGAAGGATCTCACTAGAAGAGCCATAGAATTTCCACCATTGGGTAAACCAAGATGACAGCTTTTCTGGCTGTATGGTTTTAGTATTAAAGTAGATTAGCCAGGAATGGGATAATCTATTGTTTTGTATTAGGAAAGTGGAGAACCATGCCTGTTGGTAATCCCAATAATTAAAGGTTTTACAGTGTGGGAAAGTGTTATTGAAGCTAATGGGGAAGGCTTTGTGTCTTGACAGGTCTTGACCCCAGTCGTGAGTGAGAACCTTTAGGATTTTAATGGTTGAATAGGAGGGCTCAACTTGCTCATTCTTGTAAAAGAAGTGTTTGAATTCAGCGGAGCCAGTAACCTCAAGGATTGTCTGGTAATATTCTGCTGTTTTAGTACGATCCCATGGTTTATAGAACCAGTTTTTTTCAAAGATTTTTTATATTGAAGCATAGGGATCTTCATCATGATACCCATGTTCAATAGTTATGATATTTTGAAAGGCATTTTTAACAAAATAATCGGAAGTCTCATTTTTCTTAGGTTGTGCAACCACAACCTGAGAGCTACCTGGTTTTAGAAATTGTTTTTGAGGAGGGGTTTTTTGAGAAGATTCTCCTTCCTCTGGTTTTGAAATAACAGTAATATTTTTTTCAGCGGGAGTTTTACCTTCTGTAGCTGATTTACTTGAGCTTCCCTGGTTTTGCACAGAGATCTGGAAGGCTTGGAGGAGTTGGGGGTGTTTTAAGATAGACGAAGGATGCTCAGAGATGGAAAGGAGCCATTCTTGAACTTCCTGTGTTCTATCAATATATGGAGGAGGTTTCACTCTCCATATCCTGAACTGCTTCGTACCAGGTTTTGATGGGTTTTTGTGTGGTGCATATGGTTTTCTCAGGAGGAGGTCGAGACTTCTCCTTATCTTTTGTCTTTTTAGGCATTTCTGTAAGAAATTCACGCACGGGTTAAGAAGTCAGGGATAGAATTATCTTCTCTTTTTATATGCTCAATCTCAAATTCAAAAATGCTTAAGATAGACTGCCATCTAGCAAAAATATGCTTTACCGCAATGTTTTGGACATCCTTTTTTAAAACAACTTTAGCAGCTTGACAATCAACTCGTAACAAGAATATTTGATTTAACAAATCAGACTGGAATTTGGTAATACATAGAACAATTGATAATATCTCCTGTTTTATCATAGAGTATTTTTTCTGGGTATCATTCCAGTGTCCTGAGGTGAACCTAATAATGTACTCTTTACCATTGTCGACCTGTTTTAAGATACCTCCGTAACCCTTGTCACTGGCATCTGTTTCAACAATTTTAGGTAGGTCAGGTTTTGCTAAACTAAGGCATGGGATTTCGAGAACTCGAGTTTTTATTGTTTTAACAGCCTGGGTATGTATATCAGACCAAGGCGGTGGGTTTTTCTTTAGTCTATCATGGAGAGGTTTTGCAATTCTACAAAGATTTGGATAAAAATCTAAGACATAATTTAAACTACAAAGAAATCTTTGCAGTTGAGTTTTGTCTAAGATTTTATCAGGAATTTGCTAGTGAATTGGAGAGATCTATCAATAGGGGTAATAGTCCCACAAGACACAAGATGACCAAGGAATCTAATTTTTGTTTGAAATAAAGAAATCTTTTTTGCCGAAACGACGAGACCATTTTTCTTAATGAGATAGAAAAAAAGTCTTTAGGTTTTTAAAATGTTGATCAATCGTGCTTGAGTAAACTAGCACGTCATCAATGTAAACTATGCAAAAATCTGAATAGGGATTGAAGATATCGTTCATTATCCTCTGATATTCAGAGGGAGCATTTTTAAGACCGAAAGGCATAGCGTTCCATTCATACTGGCCAAAAGGAACAGTAAAAGCGGTTTTATAACGGTGTTGTGGCTTGATCTGTATTTGCCAAAATCCAGATTTCATATCAAACTTTGAGAAGATAAATGCATGGTGTAATTTTTGAATCAGATCTTTTTTATTAGGTATTGGATAGCGGATCCAACGTAGGGCATCGTTAAGAGGTTTGTAATTAATAACTAATCTGGGTGTGCCACGTTCAATTTCATAAGCCTTGTTAACGTAAAACGCCGCACAGCTCCAAGGGGAGCGGGATTTGGAAATTAAGCCTTTGCTTTCGAGAAATCTAATCTCTTCTCGACAATGACGTTCTAAGTCGGCATTCATCTGAGTTGGCCTGGCTTTGGTAGGGATATTCTTTTCATCATAATCAGGCTCATAAGGTAAGTCGACTATGTGTTGCTCTCTACTCCAGAAGGCATTTGGAAGATAAGAGCAAACTTCCCGTTCGAGGAGACTTTGGAAGTTAGCTATCTGACTTTTTAGAACATTACTTTGTAACTGGTCATCGATCTTTTGTAAATGGATTTTTTGTTTTAGATCGTGCACATCACTTTGTTTTCAATTGGTAAGAGAATTTATCTCACTATTATAAATGGTGCTTGCCTTTATAATGTTGAGATTTCTGGTTTTGGGTTTTTCTAAGAAAAGGAAATCAAGCTTTTTATTTTTGGTTTTGAAGGATATCCCATCATAACTGACATTGTAAGGGGTTATTATATTTATGAAAGGTGTTCCCAAGATTACTGAATGGTGTATATTGGTAACAAGGACAAAATGGCTTTTTAGAGAAAGGCCTTGATTTAATATGCTTGCATCTGTTTTCCCTTCTATCTGCATTTTGGTGTTATTAGCAGAGCTAAGTCTTTCAGAAGTTTTTTGATGAATGCGTTTTGGGACGAGACTAGATTTAATGCAATTTAAATCTGCTCCGGTATCGAACAATGCTATAGTATTAATTTTAAAATCACTAGAGAACTCAAGTGTGACCTTTATATAATATTTTCTAGAACTGATTTCTTTTAAAACAAAAAGGAAATCATCGGGGACTTTTGGGCTATTTTCTTCATCTGGGACATCGTCAGGATCACTCTCACTAGGGATATCTGTAGAGATGGCAATTATCCATGGGTGCGTGGATTATCCACCCACCCGCCCCGAATAAATGGGTGATCACCCGTAGTGAAGCGGGTGACGGACGGGTGATGGATGGATCGGGTGGTGGGTCGGGTCGGATATGGATGATATTTTTGGACCCATCACCCGCTCCATCCATCCATCCACCCATATATATATATATATATATATATATATATATAAATGGGTGGAAGTTCATATGAGAACCACCCTTATGGTGAGAACCGCTCATTTTTGCTCATTTTACGAAGATTTTGCTCATTTCACAACGTGATTGCTCATTTTATGTTTTGCTTATTTTATGTTTTTGCTCATTTGACGTTTTTACACTCATTTCAAAACGTTTTTGCTCATATTACGTTTTGCTCATTTTACGTTTTTGCTCATTTAACTTTTTTTTTGCTTATTTTACGTTTTACTCATTTTACATTTTTGCTCATTTTACATTTTTGCTCATTTTTACGTTTTTGTTCATTTAATAATTTCTAATCATTTTATGCTTTTGCTCTTTTTTTAGTTTTTTTGCTCATTTTATGAAGTTTTTGCTCATTTTTAGTGGATCTCACGGTTCTCACCATAAGAGGGTTCTCATTAGAACCCAACCCTATATGTATATAAATAATATAATATAATATACTACTTTCTCCGTTCTTTTTCTATTGCAACAATGGAATTTTCACACTATTCACCCACCATCATTTCACCATCTATTGTGATTTTTACGTAAGGAAAATAATAGTCATGTGGGGTCTTGTTAGATTCGTCTCGGTATATACTCTCAAAATATCAAATTTTTATAATTTTTATTAAAAAGTAACTAAAGACATTAATAGTTAAAGTTGTGCATTGGCAAGCGTGAAAACTCAATTGTTGCAATAGGAAAAAGAACGGAGGAAGTATAATATAAAAAGATTTTTTTTACTGCCACGTGTCATTTAAGGTAATTAAATATAATAATTTTTTAAGGGATAAAAAAAATACTTATAATTACTTTTTGGTGTGCAATAAGATTGATATTTTGTCGCTTTATTGTTAATCTATGCGACTATGATTAATTTTTCATATGTTAATTTCTTTAAAATTATTAAGTCTAAAAAATAGTTTTTGTTCCTAGTATCACCCGTTTCCCACCCGCTCCACCCGCCCCACCCGCGGATGATGGGTGGAGTGGATATGGGTGAAATTTTTGGCAGGTGATGGATGGTGTGGATGGAGTTTTGGGTCGCGGGTGATGGGGCGGATGGAGCTCCACCCGACCCATCTCCGATCCATTGCCATCCCTAGATATCTGTAGCCATATGAGAAGTTAGAAGCTGAATTATGGCAGAGTCGTGCTGTTGTTTAGTTTTAAAATCTTTTATGTCGGCTTTAATGGTTTTTACTTCAGCCTGAAGATCTTGTATGGTCCTTTCTGGCTTCTTTCTAGAACTTCTCTTTTCTAAAATAGAAGTGAGGTTGTATGGTTCAGTACTTGAAGAAGGGGGTTAGGGTCTTTTTCTTTAGGACTTTCTTCAAGGGATTCACGAAGGTGCTCAAGGTACTGTTTTTGTAGATTAGGATTGTTAATATCCTGGATAACATCTAAGATGAGGCTTTGTTCTTTGGTGAGAACGTTTAGGGTATATTCCTCATCATTAGCTGAAGATGAGGAATCTATGTCATCATCCTGAGGGCCATGACTCTCAGCAGAATTAAAAGAATCGGTTTCCTCATCAGAAGACTCTATTAGAAGAGCTGAAATTTTTCCTAGAGTCTCATCATCTAGGTCAAGGTTTTGGATCTTAATCGACACCCTACAATATCTAGCTAGCCGTATGACCCTTTTTACCACATTTGAAACAAGTTATGTTTTTAAATTCAGGTTTTGTGGTGGTATGTTGGTGTTTTTTATGGTTCTTCCATTTCCGTTGCTCAAAAGGTTTTTTATGGAAGACTTTCTCAACCTTCTTATAGAACCTTCGGGATTTATAGGGTTTTTGGTAAGGGGTCGTTTTACTACAGCTCCCTTTACAAGTGTTTGTCTGAGGGGAGGAGTTATGAAATTGTTGGCAGAAGGAACCTAACTCCTTTTTAGTTTCTTTTAACTCCCTCTTTAAGTGTTTTTGGAGCTTCAAATCTTGACATATTTAAAGGCCTTGTTTAGAGGTTAGACTTACCAACTCACCGTAGGTTAGCCTATCGTAAGGGATAATATGTTCTCCAAAATCCTCACGGATTTTGTTTCTGACTTTTTCTCCTAAGATGGTTGGAAGATCTGCTAGGAATTTTTCTTTCCAAAAGGGTTGGTTATAATCTTCTCTAAGCATCACCCTAGTTAGGAAAGTATTCTTATACCACTGGAAATCACTAAGTTTCTTGCATCTAAGATTAGACAAAAGATCTGCGTTTTTGTCTCTTAGATGGGAGGAATCTCCAATGAAATGTAGTGATAAGGTAAAAATTAGGGTTGAGACAGAATCTTGGATTGGTTCTCCATTCTGGTTGAGAATGGGAACCCCATCTTCAGTTGTCTGGATCGCGTTTAAGATATCCAGTTGTTATTTGGTGAGATAGAAATCCCTCCACCCTTTTAGCTGGCCAGAAAAGCCTGCAATTAAGAGTTCTGCAACTGTTCTATCTGACGTACCAGACTGGGTTTTGTAAGCATTTGAAGCCATTGTCATTTGTTGTAAGAGGTTTAATATTTGGTGTTCACTCATGCCGTCTATATTCCATTCATAGATGGAAGAGGCATTATATTTTGGTTGAACAGTTGTGTTAGGCTGACTTTCGATTTGGAATTCACTAGACCTTATAGGAATAATATCAAGAGGTCCAGTATTTTGCCAAGAGAGTTTAGCTAATTCAGGTGTTTTGGGGCTGGTCTCAGTACTAGTGTCGTCACTTAAATCTAGGACACTGACAATATTATTCTGGACTGTTTCTTCCTCAGCTATTCTTGAGGTAGAAGGTGCAACCCTGCTAATTTGGTCTTTGATAGCTTGAAGAAATTCAGTCTGTGAAGTCGTGACTTCTTTTTGAGCATTTTGCGAAATCTGAAATGGTTTAAAAATCGGATTTCGGAGGATCTTTTCCATAGGAGTAGAGACTAAGCTCGTCTCTGCTTTAAGGTTTTGTTTCTCAATTCTAGAAAGCTGCTTTCCTAGAGTGTTAAGGCTAATGTTTTTAAAATTGTTTTGTAGGACAATATTCTTGAGGTTTGTGGTGGCTTCTTCCTGAGGTTTCTTGAGAGGAGAAGCCTCTACCTTGTGCGCGCCTATGGAGAAGGTAATTTGTCGTAAAGGAGGATGATCAGCTTGAACAATACCATCTGGAGTCTCCCAGACGGGTGTCCTTCTATTGGTGTTCACAGGTTCTATGGATTTAAAAGGGTAATCAATGTTATGGTCAAAATTATGGAGTTCAAACCAATCAAAAAATAAAATATGAGCTCTATGTTGTATTACAAAGTTGTAATAGCTTTCTTGGATCTTTTCCCGAATTTCAAGAAAGTGCTTGATAAACCACGTTCTCTTCGAGAGGTTATGTGGGGCATAAAAGTCTTTGTGAACTAATTCTTTATTGATCTCAAAATCCTTTTCAAGGACGTTTAGCTCATTAGCAATATTTTCAGTTATAACCGAGGCTGAGGGTGAGTCTGGAGGAGACTGTCGTTCAGCATACACCGGGTGTGGAACTTGGATTTTATATTCTACATTTTGGATGGATGGTGAAGGTATATCTGAGGTAGAATACCTTGGCCTTTCCGGGTAACTTTTTCTAGGACAACTGATTTGTCGTTTATAATGCATGTTATTCATAGAAGGAAGATGGGAAGACCGTCCTAGGCTTTCAACAGAGGAATGGTCTGAATACCTAGAGCCAGTGCTCCTGTTAAAGCTAAGTTTAACACTACCATCAGAGTATTTTATAACTTGTTGTAAGTCGGTATTAGGTTCTGGAGGCGCTGGGGATCGCGCTTCAGGTTCAGCAGCTCCTTCGAGGAACCAATCTTTAGGAAGACTGACATCATTCCATTGTATTGGTCTAGGGATTCTTATGTTAGATCTAGAAAGGTCGGTTTGGAGAAGGAGAGTTTCTCCTTTCTTACTATGTTGTATATTTCTAGTATTAATAGCAGACATCATAACTTTGTAACGGACTTTATAGATCAGAGCTACTGGTATTAACCATCGAACATTTTGTAATTATGAGTTTTAATTTGTAATAGTAAGGAGGATAAGATATTCTTATCACTTAACGAGACACTGAAATTTGGATAATAGTCGAAAGAGACTGGACTCATGCATAAACTTGACTCTGTTGTTCCTAGTAAAGAATCATTAAAGTCTTTGAATCGTCCATCTCTAAGGGCCACAAGGACTGAGGAATTTAATCCTTCTTTTGTAAGAGGTTTTAAACCTACTTGAACCAATCCTATATGGATATATCGATAACCTTTTTCGACATGTTTTTGCAAGGTTTTTGCTGAAAATAATTTGATAGTATCAATAGGTTTTGTTAAATGGATATCTCATTCTTCGGTTTTGATAACATAATCAGTTTTAAAAATATTATATTTACTCATTTTATAAATCTGGTCTTTATTGACTTTGGGTATCTCCCAATTGTCAATGCTTTGCTCAAGGTTTTCTATAGTAAATGTTTCATTTTTAACCAGCTCATTGGCTTTACTACTACCACGAGAAGAGGATGGAGCTCCTCTGCTCCATATAGAACTCATAATTTTGAAACAGAAATTAGTCCAGTTTTAAAACTTGAAACAAGCCCTAAAATCTACCCGCCGTGAAAAAGGTGTAGCCCTATGGTCTGATTGCCTCTTGCAGGACTTACTGCTTCTACAAACTTTAAAAACAGCAGAGTAAAAATAGGACAAAAGTCAATATTAAGACTGGAAAGTACTGAATTCAAAAAGATAAAGTTTTATAAGGAACAAATATAACTACAACCTCATGGCTCTGATACCCCATGGAAAGTACTTTTGATAACCTCAGTCCTTGTGGCCATAGTTCAGTTTTACTTTTTGACAAAAAGTTGTTTTATATATATATATATACAACTTTTTGTCAAAAAGTAAAACTGAGCTATGGCAGAAAAGCAAAAGTTGTATTGATTAGTGTGTTTCATTTTTCTCCAAAATGCACAACTGATTATTTATAAGAACCGCTACTTGTGTGTTTAAAACACTGGTGATTTATAAATAAACACCTATTTATGTGTTTGAGACACTTAATTTTTTTATAAATCAACCCCTATTTATGTATGTTAATATACAGAAATTACAATATTGTCCCTGATAGTGGATAGACTGCCCACTATCGATTAGCGTTTTATCACTCCTCCATAATATCACGAGAATGACAGACAAAGGTAAATAGATTAAAAAAAAATTGATAAGATTTTAACACGTAATAAACCTAATCAATTCTCTTTAAAGTGTTAGAAATGCTATCTTGTCTGTCATCGTCTCCAAACTAAGTGTAAGTTTTTGGTAACGCCTAAATAAACAAAGAAGTATATAAATTATGTAAACGTCAAACTCTTGAAAAAAAAGATAGCGATCGACATAAAAGTCGATGCTTTTTTTAAGAAAGAATGCCTTATAGCTTAGTTAGTAAGTCGTGTAAGACTAGGGGTATACATTTTCGGATACCGGATCCGATCCGAAATCCTGTTTGGAAAAGCGACCCGATTCCGACTCGAAAAATATGGATATCCGGATTTTTCGGATCAGATCGATGCGATCTCAATTCTTTTTTTAAAAAAAATTCTAAAGTAAGTTGACACTTAATTAATCTTTCTCCTATTTCATCCGTTCCAAGAATTCTAACTCAGTCCGAAAATTCGAATCCGATCCGATGATTTATTTAACTAAAGCTCATTTCGGTAGAATTAAAAAAATAAATAAGTAAATTTCGAATTTTCGCATTATCCGAAATCTAAAATACCCGTTTCGTATCCGATCGGAATATTCGTTTTTTCTCCGGATATTCAATTCGAATTATACGATACGTAAAAATCGGATATGATATTCGAAATTTCAGATCGGATCGACAAATAAACGGATCGGGATTGTTTTGCACACCCCCTATTGTTTTGCACACCCCCTATCAGTTAGTAAGAGGTACCCAAAACCTCGTATGAAAACCCAATAACCCATAGTGTCTCATCAATAAAAAATACAAGAGACATTTTAGTTCCTCCCCAGGACTTCAGTGCTGAAAATTTCGTCAATGGAGGAGGTGGAGGGTTTTTTTAGCAGACAAAGCCATGAGATTGAGGCTCTTAAAGTCCTCGAATTCTACAGTGGCATCGGTGGCATGGTCTCTCTCCTCTGTAACACCTTTTCCATCTTCTTCCCTTTTACTAACACCTTATAATTTTGATATACAGAGATATTCTCTCATGAAAGCTGGGGTTAATGCAGAAGTGGTACAAGCTTTTGAAATCAATGATGTTGCAAATGATGTTTACGAGCACAATTTTGGGCACCGCCCATATCAGGTACTCCTATTGAGTTCTTGTAAATTGTGGGAAATTTTTGTTTTGATTAAATTCTTGTTTTTTCTTTCCAAATTGATTTGTTTCTGATCTAACTTTAATTGCATATTTGCATACACTTCTTATGAAGTATTAATAGTTAGTGTTGTGCAATATTCATGTTGGGTGTACTTCTTGCTTAATATTTGAAGTCCTCTTATTGGAATATTCAATTATTGAGCCATGGGTACGAGCACTTGTTCACTTTAGTTAAAGCTGAAAATTTCTAATCTATGGAGATATACCTGTTTAGACCAGTTGTGTACTTGTGTTAGTTGCATGTAATGCGGTTTTTCGAACATTTGGATAGAAATTTTGATTGCAAGGAACATAAATTGAAAACTTTTTTTTTTTCGGTGAAAAGGTTGGCATATATTACTTAAGCATCATTCGAAAACTGAGTACAGGCACTAACATAATGTTCGATACAGTAGCTAGGGAGTTGGGGTAAGACCCTAGTTACATTGCAACTACCACTTTTCATCCTACACATTTTTGCTAAGCCGTCTGCCACCCTGTTGAAAATCCGGTTGCAGTAGGAGAGACCCACGTCCGGCATCTGCTTAAGGAGGTCCTTGCACCTGCTAGTGATCGCATTATATTTATCACACGAGTTAAGTGTATTACACACCATCAGTACTGCAGCACAGCAATCAGAAAAAACTTGAGCATTAACAGACTGGTTAGATTTCGCTACCAAAAGACCCTCATGAATACCCACAAGTTCCGCCTCAAGTACATCCTGAGCATAGCATTTCTTATCAAACCCCATGATCCAATCCCCTTTTTTACCCCTAACGACTCCTCCAACCCCACTGGGTTGGTTCTTTGAGACAAAGGATGCATCTACGTGGATCATAAGACATGAACTAGGACGGACAAGCCCATTAAGACGGTTAACAGGGGCTGGAAGTTTTACAGTGGCCGCTATAAAGTCCCTTGCACTATTTAGGGCTTTATGAAGAATGATGTTAGGAGGGGATTGCTTGGACAAACGAAAAACTCGATTATTTCTCTCCTTCCAAAGTTCGTGACAAACATAAGGGAAAACTACCCCCCAAGGCAAGGACCTAAATTCTTCGTTAGACTTTATATTCCCCTGGACCCAGTCCATCAATGGTGCATGGTGATCCATTCCCAACCATTCCACAAGGTCCCAGACTCTCCCTGCATCGGGGCATTCCCGAATTATATGATTCGCGTTTTCCACCATACCCGGACAAGAATGGCAATCAGAGTTAGGGATGATACCCCGTGTTGCAAGGAGGGAGTTATGGGGCAGTCTATCATACCACATAAGCCAAAAGAAGATCTTGATCTTTGGTTCCATGGAGCCTTTCCATAACCACTCTAACTGAATATTCTCCACATGGTTTGAGAGTTGGGCTTTATAAGCAAGAGCAAGGGAAAACTCTTTATGGGTAACAAAATCCGGGGTACGAAGGTCAGGCACATCACTCGTAGTTGGAAGAGTAATACTCTTAATCTGATCACGTTCATGGTCTGGGATAGCCATAGAGATTCTCCTTAGGTCCCATTGCCCATTAGAGATACAGTCAGCCACTTTAAGGCCCAGGTCTGCCTCCGAGAGAGGCCCCTCAATCCTACTTCTAAGAGAGCCCATAGGGATCCACTCATCCGTCCAAAACCGTATGGATTCACCATTCCCGATAACCCAAGAGCTATGGTCTTTAAGTAATTCCCATCCTTTTCCTATATCCTTCCAAAGGTTTGAACCGTTTTTAAAAGAGGTGATTTGGTCATTGTGAAGGTACTTAGAGTTGATGCACCTTTGGGCAAGACTCGGAGGACCTTGGGCCAATTTCCAACGTAATTTTGCCAAATGGGCTTTGCTCATTCTTATTTGGTCATTAATACCAAGCCCTCCCTGGTTTGTGGGGAGAAAGGTAGTTTCTTGGTTAATGAGGTGTATTTTCCTTTTGTTATTCACGTCTCCCCATAAGAATTGATTGGAAACACGATTTAGGTCCTTAAGGGTACTCACTGGGAAATGAATAGTTTGCATATAATATGCAGGAATGGCCGAGAGGGTAGATTTGATGAGACAGAGACGGCCCGCCCTAGACAGATAATGCGTTTTCCAGCTAGCCAACTTAGCTTTAACTTTCTCCACTATGAAGTGGACCTGGGATTTGGAAGGGCGTTTATGGGATATTGGTAAACCTAAGTAACTCCCTAAGCAATCAGACTCGTGAACGTTTATAGTATCCTGGAATAGGGTTCTAAGGTCCATCCCTGTGTTTGGTGAGAAGATTAATTTGCTTTTGGATTCATTAATCTTTTGGCCCGACTTTAAGCTAAACTCATCAAGGATTTCTCTTATAGCAAAAGTTGTTCCTTCATCTACCCTTCCGAAAAGGATATGGTCATCAGCAAACATAAGATGGGAGATTGGAACTTTCCCTCTACCCACTCCAAAAGGGGACCATCTCCCCTCCTCACAAGCCACCCTAATTTGATCAGAAAGAGCCTCGAGGCATATGTTGAAGAGATAGGGGGACATTGGATCACCTTGCCTCAGACCCCGCGAGTGTGAGAACTCCCGGGTTTTCCTCCCATTGACAAGGATCGTAGAAGACGCTTTTGACACGCAGTTCATGATTAGGGCAATTGTGTCTTTATCAATACCATGACTCTCTAGACAAAGCTTTACAAAACTCCACTCAACTCTGTCATAGGCTTTTTCAAGGTCAATTTTTAACGCAAACCACCCCCATTTCCCCTTCTTTTTGTTCATTGAGTGAAGGACTTCAGAAGCTACCACAAGGTTTATATCAGGACCCCTCCCCTTAATAAAACTGTTTTGGTTAGGGGAGATCCAGGTAGGAAGGAACGGTTTCAATCTATTCACTAGGATCTTTGTGACTACCTTGTAGATTGTGTTACAAAGGCTAATTGGGCGAAATTGTTTAATGGTTTCAGGTGACTTAATCTTAGGAATGAGGTAAATGGTCGCTTCAGCAAGGGATTCAGGGATATTGCCAACCTTAAACCAATCTTGAATATTGACAAGTAACTCCGCCCCTGTGGAATCCCATGTTTTTTGAAAGAACACCGGGTGAAAACCATCAGGCCCGGGAGCTTTTAGGGGGTTTCATGGAGAAAAGGGCCTCTCTGACCTCCTCAAAGGGATCCAGTAGCGGGTTTGACTCTCCTCCCCCCCACACCCCTACAACTAGGGCTCGAGACCTCATGGTCAGTCCTGTAAAGGTTCTCATAAAAGTTAAGAATGTGCTCCCTAATCTCCCCCGGGTCTTGAAGGTCTCTCCCTACGCTATCTCTCAGGTTCATGATCTTATTAGACTGGCGTTTCATCACAACACTCCTATGGAAAAAGCTGGTGTTCCTCTCCCCGTCACTAATTCTATCCAGTCTACTTTTCGTGCGCCAAAGCAACTCTTCCTTGTCTAGGATTTGGATGAGTTCTGATTGAAGCTCCTCCTCAAGGTTTTGGTAAAAGGTGAGGCACGGGTTCTCTTGAAGCTTAGCCTGAACCCCTTTTAACCTAGCGAGGGTTTTCTTTTTCTTATAATAGATATTCCCGAATGTATTCTTATTCCACTCAACAAGGACACCTTTAAACACATCAAGGTGGGTCTGGATATCATTACTATCCCTAGGCCAAGCTGTCATCATGAGGTTAGGGAATGAATGATGGAGAAGCCACATAGGTTCAAAACGGAAAGGTTTTTCCCCTACTAAGTTCGGGTTTCTATCCAATTGTAAGAGAAGCGGACAATGATTAGACGTTATCCTAGCTAGGTGCCAAATGGTCATGTTTGGGAAGAGAGTAATGCCCTCCAGGTTTACCTATCCCCTATCTAACCTTTCTAAAACAGGATTATTCTTCCTTTTGTTCGTCCAGGTAAACCTAGGCCCATTATATCCAAGATCCACTAAGTTACATGCATCCATAGTCTCAGAGAACAGGGTCATTCTATGATTACTTTTTCGCCTCCCCCCTAATTTTTCACAATGACTAGTTATCTCATTAAAATCACCCATAACAATCCATGGAATATCAATATGTAAAGCAAAATTAGTCAGGTCACACCAAAGATCTTTCCTTTTTTGAAATTTCGGGCTAGCATATATGGACGACAAAATAAAAGATTTTCGAGAAGAAGTTTCCTCTACCACACCGTGAAGCCCCTGTGCATTTTCTCCTATGACCTTGAAGTCTAACGATGCAGACTTCCATAGGATTAAAATGCCTCCCGTGAAGCCTATCAGATCAAACAGATGCCATGCATCAAACCCCACGTCACGAATGGCCTCGGCAGTTTTCTCACGGCTTAACCAAGTCTCGACGAGGATAACAATGGAAGGGTAATGCTGCTGGATTAATAACCTCAGATTCGGTTTGAAGGACGACCGGCCAATGCCGCGAGCATTCCAAAAAAGGACGTTCATTCCTTTAAAGAGGTATGACTTTGCAAGGAGTTTCGACAATATCTCCTTGTTTCCCTTGGCCCATGGATCGACTTCCACTTCGGATTCTGGGCAAGTCCACAATCTCCGGTGGGGCCAAAGAGCTACTTCGGAGTCGCGCGGGTTTTCTTTGCCTTTTGCCACGACCCAACTCACTGTCAAACCCAATTGCTTGAGCGGCTGGTGTAGCCGAGCACAAAGTACTGCATTTGAGTTGCTCACGGCCTCCAGGAACACCGGCCTCCTCTGAACCAGGACTACCACCCTTTCCGGTGGCAGCAATGGTGTTGGGTCTATCCAAGGTGCAAGGTTTTGTAATAAGTCTCTCTCCTCTGACTCTACTTCGACCTCTTTCGCCAACAACCACCTCAGAAAGATCCTCATATTTGCCGGGAGATGAGCACCGTCCTGTATCTGGGGAATATGGAGAAGGCGGAGCTTCGAGTTGACGTACATCACAAGTTCCTGGTGTCTCTCTGGGAGTGAGAATGGGTTGAGAATTAACGATTTCACCTCTTGAAGGCTGAGGTCCGTGAAGAATTTGTTCCCCTCCTCCAAGGAGTCGGGAAGGAGGTAGTCGACATAACACAGATTGAAGTCCGGGAGAATTGGACGAACCGGGCCTCGAGAACCGTACCGGTCGGTCGAATTTTATCAGTTTCATTCGCGGTTGAGGAGGGGGTGAAGGTGGCGAAACAGGCGGGGGTGGGGAGTCTGATAGTGACAGGTTTAGGACTTCGGGAGGGTTCATGATTTTTCCGGTTTTCAAAATTCTGGTTTATGGCTTTTGGTGTTTTGTGAGTGGTGTTTGATTTAGAGGGAGAGGGGGGTTTTTGGGTTTGAGATTGAGGCTGGGGATTTTCTGAACCACTTTTACAGGAAGACCCATTTGTTAAGGAGATAGTATTGGGAGTAGGAGTCTCCACTGGGGTTAAGATACGTGGCTGAGAAGCAACAGTTATGGGGGCTATAACGTTCGAAAATCCTTCGGGATTTTCCATACCAAATGAGTTGACATGACTAGGTATAGGGGGAGTCCCCTTTTGAGGGAGATTTTTTATCATGGGGAAGCTTCTCCTCCTCCCTAATCTGACCTGCCGTCTTTTCATCTTCTTTTTTGTCATCATTATTTTTCTTTGGAGTCCAGCGGGTTCTAGATAAACTCCTTTGTCTATTTCCCTCCAAAGGGCCCTTTTGACTCTTCTCGTTTCCTCCTTTTTGTACGACGGACCATTCTTTGTCTCGGGTTTTCCCCTGTTGTGGCCCGTTGACATTCTCCCCCCCATTTTGCTTGTTGGGCTTTTGGGGGCATGTTTTAATATGGTGCCCAAACTTATTACACCCCATGCAATACCACGGCCCTTCAGCATACTGTATCTCTTGTTTCGTTTTCCCCTGCCAAGCCGTCGTCGGTGGGGCACGACCTTCCTCCACTAAGACACACAGGGAGGCAAATCTTTTCCTCTCTCCATGGAGCGAATGGGCATCAATTTTTAAAGTTTTACCAAAAGAATTACCTATTCTTTCCAGGATAGTGCGATTAAAGAACTCTACAGGCAGCTCCGGTAGAAATACCCAAATGGGGAATTGACGAATTTGTGCGTGCGATGGCTTAAAGCCAGGGGCCCATTGCTGAACCCATAACATCGAACCTAGGACAAACCATGGCCCTCCGGCGAGGATGGAGGACTTCATCTTCAATGAAGGGCATTTAACATTGTAAAACCCTTTCCCTATGGACACAAGTTCCATATTTCCCTCCCACTTCCAAATTCTAGCAAGCTCTTTTTTGAGGTATTCCTGGGCACACAACCTTCCCACCATTTTGCAGGTTATAGTGGACTCCCATGGCTTGGATAGCTCACCATATTCTTCCTCCGAGATCGGAATAAACACTTCTGACTCCTGAATGACCCCATGGAATTCATTCGCGAACGGGAGAGAAGGCGGTTTCAAAGGGATGGCTTCCTCCACTATTTGAGGTGTTAAGGATGGCTGGGCCAGAACTTCCTTAAAGGACAATGGCTGCTTGATACCAGGGTCAGGGGGTTTTGTCGGTGACGATAGGGGTTGCTGCTGACACACTGCATCTGCACTGACCTGTAGGCTTCCGGGACTGGGGCTGCGGCGGGGATCCTCACTTTGGGCCTTGAGGGCGGGTGCTGGTCCTAGGTTTTTAGGAGTTTCTCTCTCTAACATTGCACTATAAATTGAAAACTTGATTTGTATGTGTGAATAATTTTTGGGACACCCAAAAAGAAAGTGTGAATACTATTTAGGGACTGGTGGTAATGAACATTTGTATGAGGTATAGCTAGAAGTCCAGAAATTTGTGACACGTTTAAATATCAGAGAGTTTATTGTCTTCATAATCAACTAAAACTTTAGGTACTTTTGTTGGACATATTAAAGAAGATGTTGTATTCAGAAAATACAGATCCAGAAACATTTTGGAGTTACAAGACTGATTTCTTACGATATGCTGCAATGCTCTTCACTACTTCATCTTTCTGATTGAGATGTCTATTTCGTGATTCAAAGACTCTTCCTTTTTTAATAGTTTGTTCTATCCTTTGTGCTCCATGCTTCATAAATACGATCTGTTGGATATTGTCGCTGGTTAGTAGTGAATTGGGACTCCCTCTTGTCCACAGGGTAACATTCAAAGTTTGACTGTGGCTGATCTTGATAAATATAAAGCACATGTTTGGCTCCTCTCCCCGCCATGCCAACCTTATACGAGACAAGGTGGATGGTCTATTATTTGATTAAAGTGCTGATTTCTTTTAAATTTGTTCCTGACTGTTGTCTGAACAATATAAATGTAGGCCTCCAGAAGGATTCAAGTGATGCTCGGGCATTTTCATTCCTCAACATTCTTGAGCTTATACCTCAGTTGTCCAGTGCTCCACTCATGCTTCTTGTAGAAAATGTTGTTGGATATGAGGTATGCTTCAAATGGTTGAATTTGGGCATTTAGCAATATATTATATCAATTCTTATCGTTGTTTGACCTTTCTGTTGCAGACATCGGACACTCGTAACAAGATGATTGAAGTATTGACAACAACAGGTTATCTTACTCAGGAGTTCATTTTAAGCCCATTGCAGTTTGGAGTACCGTACTCAAGACCACGCTACTTTTGTCTGGTACCTTTTTATTCTTTGCTCTTCTCCCTCTTCTTGCTCTCTATCTTTCTAAATCAGGCATGAGGACACACACTCATGCACATGTTTACTTAAGTATAGGAAAAGAGAAGAGGACAAATATAATGAACTGTGGCCCTGTGGGTTCACTGTTTCAGTCAGAGGGCATTATCCTCCTTTGCTTATGGGAATACCGGAATAGGCTTACCATCATGTGTACAAACCCTTAAATGCTAGATCTATTTAAAACAGTCATTTTCTTTGTTTCTTGAATATGAAAGATGGCATTGTTAGTTCCAGAATAGCTTGGCTTCTAGATGGTCTTGGCCATTGAGTCCTGTTTTAAGTGTTAATGTTGTGAAATGTGACTGAATAATTGGTGATGTGTTTTATGCGGTTTCCATTTATTAATTGTTGAGCAGGGTTTTGGTGATATAATTATATTTGTTTATCATATTTTTCCTTGTTTAGGCGAAAAGGAAACCGTCATGTTTCCAGTATTCAAGATTTAATAACCAACTGCTTTTCACACCAAGGCTGTTGTTTGGAAATGATGATGAGTTGACAAGCAATGCACCTGAGCAGTTACCGGAGACCTGGGAAAGTATGCTCCTGTCTTGTGAGCCTGTGCAGATGTTTCTTGAAGCTGACAATTGCAGTAATCAAGATGCACCAGAATCAAGATGTTCAGATAATGCGAATTGTTCCCCTTCTTTACCTGAATTTACACACATCTGGGACAAAAAGGTTGGATCTGATGGCAAATCGTTAGATCAGTATATTGTTCCACTGAGCTTGATAGAAAGGTGGGGAAGCGCAATGGGTATCCTTAACTACCTTTGTCATTAATGGTATCTACTTCATTGTTCCAAATACATTCTACCACCGTCTCAGTACATTCCTTACATAGTTAAAGATATTGTATATCCAGATTCTAAGCGATGCTGTTGTTTTACAAAGAGCTATTATCGTTATGTCAAGGGTACTGGCTCCCTTTTAGCAACCATCCAAGTATGTCTTCTGTGAACACATGCTGATTTGTTATATATATGCCTGTGTATCTGGATATTATTTTAATGTCTATATCTGGTACATTGGTGCTTAAAACAATCTCTTCTTGTCCTCAAGTGAGAGAACATTTGTTATGCTAGTAGCTATTACTGCTTTGTTGTTGCTATCTGAAGGTGCTTCAGTGTTTTGGTTAAAGGATAATTTAGTCACAAGTTGAAATGGATTTTACTTGATTTGCAGATTCATGTTGTAAAGTTATGCCTATCAATGTCTTAACAACTAGATTAGTATCATCAGTTTTTTTTTTTAATCTTAGCTAGTCTTGCATTTGGATTAAGTGAATATAATCATTTATTTTGGCATATTTTTAGTATTCCTGTACATTCTTTTCACTTTGAGCTGGAATTCTAGTTCATATGGGTGGGACTCATGATCGTACTTTTTTCTTTTAGTTAAAATTTGGATTTTAATTGTCATCTGCATTTAGCTCTACAGTATGTGTTTTGCATGCAATGACAAAAGGCCATGGAAGATCAAGTTATTTTAGATGGTCGGCCTTTGCAAAATTGCTTCCATGCTTTATATAATTGATGACAACTTAGACAATTGGACCAGTGCCTGTCCCCATGGTTGCTATTGATTTGCACTAATTAGTATTTACACGTCATACAGCCAAAGATGAAGGGTAAAGAATCACCATTGAAGGACCAGGGCCTTAGATATTTCACCCCGAGAGAGGTTTGCTTCCTATCACACATTTAATTCTCTCTCGTCTTTTTTTCCCACTGGATTTAGAGGTGATATATCAATGGTATTACTAGGTGGCTAATCTGCATTCATTCCCAAAGGAGTTTTCCTTTCCCGAGCATGTAAGCCTTAGACAACGGTATGTTATTTATCTTTCTTTGTTTGGTTAGTTTTGGTATGCTACTGAATTAAGTATATAATATGGGAATGAGTGTCTAGAATCTGCTGCTTTATGTTTCACAAAGGAATATCACTTGTCTTACATATTACTGTAACTGTTAGTGTTGAATACACCCTTAAGCTATGCCATTTCTATAAATGAGTATCTTCATTATACAACCTACCGTTGTCTTCAATCTTCAACCCTTGAAATTTCTGCTGTGACATTCTGCAGGTACGCACTGCTTGGTAACAGTTTAAGCATAGCAGTTGTAGCTCCCCTCATCAAATACCTATTTACGGAGCCTGAGCAATCTTGATGATTAACAATGAAGTGCCACACCAGCAATTTATACCATCTGCATCATCCAGCGTCGGTATGGGAGATGGAAACAGACAACGACTTACAAATGAAAGGATGCAAGAACGTTTTTCTTGTGCATTCTTGAGTGGCTGAAGCTTGTCAGATTTTCATTCTTTGAGGCATCAAAATGTCTACATGTTTCGTTCTGCTATCCATGACATTGTAATCCTTTGTAACAGTGAATCAAGTAATCCAATTTTGTAAGCTTTAGTTATTTACATGAAAAAAGATGAATTTGCTCATATATTATTTCCTCAAAAGAAAAACATAAATGAACTCAAGAAGTGTGAATTGTATATCAATAATTGTTGAAATGGTGATGATCGACATGAGAGACCTACCATAACCACAAGTGGTTGTGGATTTCTATTGAGAGATATTGTAGCTTGAAAATGTTTTAGTTTGGAAATTTGACGTAGCAAACAAAGCTATAAAGGTTGTAGCTTGCCATTGTGGATGCTTTTATCCTTTTAACTTTTTAGATATACACCATATCAAATTAATACTTTTTTATAGAAATTTCTGTGATACCATCAAAAGTGAGCTGTAAAATTTTATAATTTAACATACTCATGAATTTAGAAATTGAGCTATTAGTTTAAGAAGGCATGTATATTTTTCTAGCATTATTATTGGGAAAAAATAATTTTAATTAATTTTTATATGCCGACTTATTATTGAAACAACTAGCTTTCGCAGAATTTTATTTAATTCATCTACCTTTTATTACACAAGTTTAGACTTTGCTACATACTAACATAGAGTTGAGTTCTAATGAGAACCCTCTTATGGTGAGAACCGTGAGAACCACTTAAAATAAGCAAAGACTTCATAAAATGAGCAAAAGCATAACATGTTAAATGAGCAAAAAACGTTGTGAAATGAGCAAAATCTTCGGAAAATGAGCAAAAAAATTTATTATTATTATTATTATTATTATTATTATTATTATTCAGTTCAGTTCAATTTAATTTCTTTCAGTCAAAAGACTAGGGCTTTATCTATAAAAATGCTACTCCTAATATACTTCCCCCATTTCAAATTAAATGCAACAATTGGGATGACACAGACTCCTAGGCAAAATTTCTTAAGGGTTGATTAACAAAAGTGAGGGCAAGTGTTTAGTTTAATTAAGCACCACCAACCACCACCACCTAATGCCGCTACCACCGAGACTACCACCACCTAATCCACTGAGACTACCACCACCACGGAGACTACCACCACCACCGAGGCACCGCCACCACCACCACCACCGAGGCACTACTAGCAACCACCCAGCCAGCCCACGACAGCCCCTCCCCCCACCCCCGGCCCGGCGGCCCACCCCCCCGCGCTCCCTAACCCCCGCAGCCCAAAGAGCCCCCCACCCTCGCTCCCCCTTCGATTTCGGACCTCTAACCCCACCACCGCTCCCCTTCGATTTCGGACTTCTAACCCCACCCCACGCTCCCAACCTACAATTTCGGACCTCTAACCCCACCCTCGCGCCCCCTTCGATTTCGGACCTCTAACCCCACCCCCCACACTTCAATTTCCGCGAAAACGCCGTTGTGCTAAGGGTTGTTTGTGGTTTTCCCCGAGAAACATTGTTGTGCTCGGGGTTGTTTAAGGTTTTCCGAGCAAAACGATGTTGTTGTCACTTGTCGTGGGTTGTTTGGGGGGTCGCGCGAGGGGGTGATTTCATGGAGTGGTGAGGAGAGAGAAGATGGTTGTGATGGTGGTGGTGGTGCTCGAAATCACGGAGGCCTGGGATAAGAGGATGTTGGCTGTATGAAGATGGTGGTGGTGGTGGGTGGTGGGTGGTGGTGGCGGTATGATGATGGAAGTTGGTGGTGGTGGATGATGGTGAATATAGGTGTTGGGTGATGAAGATGGAAGTTGGCGGTGGTGGGTGGCGGGGTGGGTGTTGGAGAGAGAGAGGGGGGGTGAAGTTTTGGTAGATTAATATTGGTTAGGTTAGGTTAAGGGGGATTTAATTAGTTTTAGTAAGGGTATATGTGTAACTTTACACTCAAAATCATTACCAAAAATAGAAAGAAGGAAAGTGTTGCATTTAATTTGAAACATCCGTTTTTAGAAACTGTTGCATTTAATTTGAAACGGAAGAAGTATAAAGTTTGTACACCTCCAACATGAATTGACGCCACCTTGTATATGTAGAAGACCGACCGACAGTGGAAATACAAAGTTTAGATGGTGCACACGCTAGTACATATAGCATGATGCGCACATGTACATGGATAACAAACTAAATGTTCATTGATATTGGTTTTTTTGTTAATAATCTATTCATTCATGTTCATCCTGCGTATGGTTCTCATCCTACGAACGCGCGTGTAGTAATTTGGGGTGGAAATAGGGAAGGTGTATAAAGACTCTCCACTCTCCAAAGAATTTAGGAGCCTGCGCTCGCCCTTCTCTCCTCTACTTGTTTTGAACTAAAAGTATTGCCTTCCTTCTTCTTTGCCTTCGAAGTCTCTCCACTCTCCCAGAGAATAGAGGGGACTGCGCTCGCTTTGCCTTATTTTCTCTTCACTCGGTTCGTATCTCTCTCTTTCTCTTCTTCGATTTGTCTTTAATTTCTGTTGCTTTTTCTTTAAAATGGACGATTATCAAGAAATGGAAAAATTCGGTTTAGATAATGACTTTGAGGGAGGTCAGTATATTGGGAATGAATTTTTCTACAAAAAACGTAAAGAAAAGGCAGTTCAATCTAAGGATGATATATTATATGGTGTATTTGCATCTGGTAGCTCAGATTCTGATATGGATGATGACCCCTTTTCTGGGAGAAAGAAGAAGAAGAGAAAAGGGGGAATTATTAAGAAAGCTGATTACTCGAAACCCGTAAATTTTCAATCTTCTGGGGTTTCAAACCCTAATCAGGAAGTTCAGGAGGATGATGCTGATGGGTTTAAGCCTGGGCTCGGGCTAGGTGCCGGGCCTAGTGTTAGAGCTGGTTTGGGTAGTGGGTTGGGTTCGAGTAATTCGGCGGAGAAATCTTTAGGGGGTAAGATGCTTGATGATAATCCGAGGGAGGAAGATGATGATCAATCATTCTTGCCAAGTGGTTTTGGGAAGAAGATCAAGGAGGGGGCGGAAAAGCGGCGTGAGAAGTCGAAATTGGGTTTTGGAGATAGTAAGTCTCAGTCGGGAAAGGCGAAGAGAGGTTCGGATGTGTTGGGAGGGAATGTGGGGGTTTTTGAGAGGCATACGAAAGGGATAGGTATGAAGTTGCTAGAGAAGATGGGGTATAAAGGAGGTGGGTTGGGGAAGAATGAGCAAGGTATCGTTGCTCCTATCGAAGCAAAATTGAGGCCAAAGAATATGGGGATGGGGTTTAATGATTACCAGGAAAGCAAGAACTTGCCAAGCTTGGTGGATGTACCTCCACCTCCTGAATTAGAGGAGAAGCAAGTGTCTTTGAAGAGGGAGGAAAAACTTTGGAAGAAACAAGCTCGAAGTCGAGTTAAGAAGAATGAGAATGTTATTACTCCGGAGGAGTTGTTGGCTATGAAAGCGGAGGCACAAGGTCCAGAATTGGTACTACAGAAGGTGGTAGATATGAGGGGGCCTCAGGTCCGGGTGCTAACGAATTTGGAAAATCTGAATGCGGAGGAGAAGGCTAGGGAAAGTGATATTCCAATGCCAGAGCTGCAGCACAATATCAGATTGATAGTAGACTTGGCTGAGCTTAACATCCAGAAGATGGACAGGGATTTGAGGAATGAGAGAGAGACTGTGGTTGCGTTGCAGAAGGAGAAGGAAATGCTCCAAACGGACGCTGCACGTCAGAAGAAGCAGATTCACTCTATGGAAGAGGTATTGCAGGTTTTGGACAATGTTGAGGAGGAGCATACATCAGGGAGGTTGACTTTAGAATCCCTTGCAAACTCCTTTGGGGACCTCCAGAGGAGGTTTCCTGAGGAATATAAACTCGGTAACTTATCTTGCATCGCGTCTTCATTTGCTCTTCCTCTGTTGATTAGGGTATTCCAAGGATGGGATCCACTTCAGAACCCATCTCACGGACTGGATGTCATAGCTCTGTGGAAAGGTTTGTTGCAGGGAGATGAGGATCATGACATTTTTGAGGATGCATCAGCCCCGTATTCGCAATTGGTGGCTGAAGTAGTATTTCCTGCTGTCAGAATAGCTGGTATAAACACATGGCAGGCCAGAGATCCTGAGCCTATGCTTCGCTTTCTCGAATTATGGGAGAGGCTGCTTCCATCTTCTGTGCTACAGTCACTGCTTGATATGATTGTGATGCCTAAGTTGTCCGAAGCTGTGCAATCTTGGGAACCTTGTAGGGAAACAATACCAATTCATGTCTGGGTGCATCCCTGGCTTCCATTGCTTGGACAGAAGTTGGAGACTCTCTATCAAGCTATCCGTGTTAAATTAGGAACTGTTCTCTATAAATGGCATCCTAGTGATATGTCTGCCTATACTATATTATCACCTTGGAAGACAGTATTTGATGCTGCAAGTTGGGAACAACTTATTGCCCGATCCATCCTCCCCAAGTTGGTAGATGTGATGAAGGAATTTCAAGTCAATCCTGTTAATCAGAAACTTGATCAGTTTTACTGGGTCATGACTTGGGCTTCTGCAGTTCCCATCCATCATATGGTTAGCCTACTGGAATTACACTTCTTCAGCAAATGGCAGCAAGTTTTGCTCCACTGGCTTCGTAGTGGTCCAAACTTTGAAGAGGTTACACAATGGTACCTTGGATGGAAAGAGCTCTTTCCTGCTGAACTTTTGGCCAACGAACGTATTCGGCAGCTCCTTGATCAAGGCCTGGAAATGATGAGACAGGCTGCCGAAGGTGCGCAGGTGGTTCAGCCTGGGGTGAAAGAGAACATTAGCTATTTGAGGGTGCAAGAGCAAAGGCAATATGAGGCTCAATTGAGAGCCACTCACGAAACAGATGGGGCGACTAAGAATTTGAAAGAAATTATTGAGGCTTACGCACAGCAGCAAGGCTTGCTCTTTAAGCCTAAACCTGGGAGATTCCACAACCATCACCAAGTATATGGCTTTGGTAGCGTAAGCATTATTATGGATTCCTTGCATCAGAAGATCTGGGCTCAAGTACAGGAGGATTGGCCTTTGGTTACTCTTGATCAACTGGTACAGATGCAAAACATTTCTGGTCCTAGACGGCGCTGAGCTGGGCTGGTACTCGCTTCTCTTTTTTGGTAGTTGTATCAGATATTTTATGTGGAACAAAAAACAAAGATATGTGTGATCTTTTAGTTTTTATAACATGTTCTTGAATTAGAAATATTAAAAATCATCAAACGAACTCTTTTTTAGCTTTCTTTTTCCCCTTATCGTCACCGTTTCAATCTGCCGTTTACCCTTGCTTTTCCATTAATCGAATCAGTAGTGTGCAGAGGACAGTTATCTACTTTGTTGTGATCTGTGAAAGTTCAAATAGTAGATTAGATTTCTTTGGCATAGTATCAACATTGCAACCAATATTTTGTCTTGAGTCCAATTCTATAGCTGTATGACAGTTTGGAGGAACTTTTTAGCTCAAATCATCAGAGGTTGTCAGGTGTTCTATTATGTAATAACAGATTCCATTAAGCTATAGCTATGAGACCAAACCTCTAATAGCTTGTTTCATATTTTCTTGTTTTAGAAAAAGCATTATGAGATTGCCTTGGGATTTTATTATGTACAAGTACAACCTCCATTAAGAGGGGAGCTTTTTTTTTTTAAATAGAAATGGAGGTTTATATACCATGTGTCCATGTCTATGCCTGTGTATCACATCTCAGTTTATGTAGCTGATGACTGTTAGTGGTTGTGGTATGTCATATGTGCATATTGTATATTTACAGGTATTTGATATAATAAGCAAAGCTCTTAAAGAGCTTGAGAAATTGGGTTGGAAATGGGCTTTGTACAGCAAGCTGAGTTAATGTCAAGTGTTGGATGGAGGGACATAATATTTGAGTTACTCGCTCTAGTTAAATGATTTAGTTACTCTACTTGAGGTATTAGGATTGATTTTTGTGGTTTTTGGAACTACTCAGTTATTTTAACTTAAAGGTATTGGAATTGAATCTTGTGGTAATCTGTTTCAATTCTTTACATCCTCTATCGATGTTCAAAAAAATTAGGCGCCATGTAGCAGTGATGTATGGTTTGCTGAGTCTCAGAGTACATTTTGTAAGGATAATATTTGCAGCATGTTAATATATGGAACTTGTAAAAGGTAGCAGGAAAAGTGCTAGCTTATTTCATCTGGGCAAACCTAAGGCATTTTTTATGAGCGGATTGGTTCTTAAAGTAAGGTATTTTGAATAATTTGGTGTATCAAATATAAGTATTTAGACTTAAATGGTCTGTGTTAAAACCCTTTTCCTGTTTTCCTTTCAGGGAAGAAGGTTTTTTTGGGGGGTTCATGGTGATTTGTTGCAACTTGCAAGTAGATGACTAATTGTGATGTTTCTAGTGTTGTGTGCATTATAGAGAATAAAGATATTGTAGTCATGGATTTGTTGGTAAACTGGTAACTAAAGTGGATTTAAAATGTGGTAATTGCTAAAGTTGATTGTCTTGTACTCTTGTTTGGTATTGTCATTGTGCATGTAAATGGTCTAAATCCCTAATTTACATTTCTAAATCTGACCAAAGGAGTGAGCAAAGGATACAGATGTTAATCTGAATGTACTAAATAAGCTGTCCAAATCGATAGAGAAAATTTGGAATGAGCGTAGAGGAGGGCTATGATAGTATTTTTGTGAATTGAAGATGCTATCCAAATTTCATTTTTAGCAGTAATAAGAATTTTGGGATAGCTATCCTTGTTTAGCAAAAAGAGTCGTTAGTATTCTGCTTTTGGAAAAACCCTCTTCTTGTGCTCACTATGTTTGCTTTTACTTATTGAGGAGTTGGATTTATGGTGGATTGCATTTGTGTTCAATTTAGGGGTTTGAGTCAGATTAGAATTTTAATGTGAATTAGAGCGAGAAAAAAAAATAGAGAAAGAGAAGATTTTGGTTGCCATTGTCAAGACTCAAGAGAGAGAAGAGAAAAGTTATAAACAACTAATGGTTTTACCCTAACTATCATTAGTAAGGGTAGTTTGGCTAATGAACAACTTCAGGAGCTCCAGAGGGATTACCAGGCCTCTATATTAGCTAATTTCCTTTAACTTGAGGGACACTGTAGGAAATTTCCCATTGAAGAAAGTGATGCTGAAATGCCAAAGGCTATCTGAACATCATCGAATTCTCATGCTGTTATGTATCTGTTATGTCCATTGTCAAGCAAACGAATATGTCCATGAAATCATGATGGTCTCCTGTGGCTTTAATTTGCTTCAAGTATACAACAGCTTCAAAAGAGAATGGAGTACTTCAGCTCCTGAAGCGAGGAAGTTTATTTTTGTGATAGTTCTAAGATGGTTGTCACAGTTCTATATTTCAAGTCATTTTACGCCTAGATCAAGTGGGTGAACTTGAGATGGTTACGGTGTAGAAATTTACTCTTGCAATGGCAAGGAGGTTGGTTTATGTAAATCTTTGACAAGAGATGAGCTTGTTCCTTTTCAAATTAAGATGAGATCTGTGTTTAGGGGTTAGTAAACATTGATATCTTTTCGAGTTTAAATTTTGGTTCAGGTTTTTAGTTTTTTTGGATATGAAGATTTTTGATCTATATCCAATTTAGTTTAAGCGGATGTGCAGGAATCCAGATATCCTGCTCTTGATTCACGATCACAACCCCCCCCCAATGGTTTTATCCTGTTTTCAGTAAAGCACTGTTCCTATCAATTGCAGGAACATATATGCGATGTTGGAAACCTTAAACTTGTGATTCTGTTTGTAAACTTTGACTGCAGAACTTAAAATCTCCAGTATGGTTGACCTAGGGTCATTGGTTTTGCACTGATGCTGAGATTCAGTCATTCTACGTCTATACTGTTGCTTTTCAAGACTTCAGTTATTGGAATCAGCTGTGATGGATCTGCCTGAAAACTCCCGTTATTTTTGGAATCAGCTGTGATGGATCTGCCTGAAAACTCCCGTTATTTCTGGAATCACTGTCATGAATCTGCCTGATACTGCTGTAAATGTCGCTCCACTGTCGATGAAGGTAAAGCCTATACAATTTGATTTAGCCTTAGACTTTGTAACGAAATCATTATAACTAATGAGACATTCCTTTACCTGTATTTGCTATAGTTTGATTTAGCTGTTTGCAGAAACCCAGTAACATTTGAACTCCTCTTCAAACCGCTGGTAAGGCATATCTGCTGCTTTGAGGAAGGGAGAGTTGAAGCTTTGTATGCTGGTCAGCCACTTGCTGATGTCGAGTCTGCCCTTAGGTCATATTGGTGAAATGAACATCGATAGTTGCTGCCTGCTGGTGTGTCTGCCTGAGGTTCGGCATTTGGCCAGTTTTCTGGGGACGCCCTTGGAGATCTCTTATAACTTCTATTTTGGCACTTTTGGCACTTTGGACAGCATACAGCATTGCAGATTCTGCTGCACTCCATTGCGCTTGCTGGAAATATATATAGTGAAAGGGGTTACTTCTTTCTGCTTCCTTTCTTGTCCTATTCCTACTCTCTGAGCTAGAATACATTTATCTGCTGTCTTCTCTGTTTTTCAGAATCTTTTGTTTTGAAATAGATCTGGAAGTCCGAAATTGACTATAATTGACCTGATTAAGGTGAACAATATAATTTGATGATGAACTCATGAATGTTTTGACGAGTTCCTAATTAAGTGGTTGTTTGCTTTTTGAGGTCGAATTGTGACCTTGAATTTCTCTCAAAGTACGTTGATGAATTGATGAAAAATAATTTTACATCATCGAATTCACCAATTAATAACTGTTAACACTAGGGTTTGAGGTTAATGCAACACTTTGGATTAGAGAGTGTATTGTTAGATTTGTATCAAAAACTAATACAGGATCGTCTCAATTAGATATCAGCACATACTTTGAAAAGTGTGGAAACAACATTTCTAGAAGTATTTACCATGTCAAAGAATCCGTAAACCAAGCAAATGTATATCTATTGTAAAACTAGATTAATTTTCGACGTAATTATTCTAAAAAAAACCTAGAAACAAAATGGAACTTACAAGTTTATCTCCAGACAAGCTGGAGTAAAGGGGGAAGGGGGAACAGATTGCTTGGGGAGGCTATCCTTGGAAGATATACATACTACAAGATCTCAAATTTTGACAAACACATCAATCCGTAGAGCGTTTCTGACTTCTCTTGTTGCACTAGAGAATTCTGCTAATTAAAATTTGCAGCAGCAGGGCCGTCTTGTCAAGCAATGCATCCTTTTTTAGATGAGTGCCCTATAATTACAGCTGTAGCTGAATACTATTTGCCAATAAAAGCTAATAAGGCTGCAGTCAAGTCATATGATGAAGATTATGAAAATATTAACGCACAATATGTTAAAGACAAGGCGGTGTTTCAGGTAGAGTGGGAATATCTGTGCTTCTCATCCAATCTGAAAATAGAGACAGCACAATTAGTAGGCACCTGGGAGTAACTTTTACAGAAATCTAGCAGCTGAGAATTTAGTCCCAAGACAGAGCAGACAACAGCGAAAATGTTGAGAACGTGGGACAAGTACTCTTTGCAGAATCGAGTCCTGAATATGTAAGTTGTAAGTTGCATTGGTGGATAAATGATTACATGCCACAAGCAATACATGCCTGAAGTGGAAGGTTGAAACCTTCAAAGCCGACCACCAGAACAACAATATCTCAGCCTTGAACCTCTACACAAGCTAGGTTCAGGAAGGGTGCGACATGGAGCCCCACCAGCTCAATAAACAAGGGGCCTTCTGGACATTTTTCAAACATATAATAAAACAAACCTATTTTTCTTCTTTACCAATAGATGTAGACAGCACTGATAATTAAGGTTGGTTCCGTTCAAGTTGTCCGACTTTTTTTCTTTTCCGTGTGTTCTTGAAAGTTCAAACAGCCCTGATTGCAGTTTTACACCCCCCCTTTTTTTCATATACATCAAAATGCTTCTGTTCTTTCTATTGTCTTTAAGTAGTAGTAATCTGAATGAAGCGATCCTCCTTACCTCTACATACATGTTATGCCCTCATTGGTGTAGACGACTCTTGGAAACAAAATCCACTTCATATTTTAAAAAACTTGTAGCCGTCCTCAGAACTAGTCATCCCCTCTTCCCAATCACCCATTTTACGACCACCAAAAATTACCTGTTGGATACCAAGATACCTGCACCCAGATGGAACATTGCTCACTTAAAATATATATACAATAATGTCAGAATTCAATAGCGAAAGAATCTTTAGAAAACCATTAAAAGATGACAGGCAGTTAGTTAGCTTAAAAGCTTGGGTGAAAAACTTACTCTGAGCTCAGCACCGTCAAGCAATTCAGCAGAACATCGATGGCAAAAACATCAGATGTTCCAAGGTCTACCCTGTAGTGAAATTATAAAAAGAAGTTGATAAGGATTATTGAGCTATTTAAGGAATTTAGCTAGGTATGGAAAGACATTTCGTAGCTCATACCAAAACCGGCCCCAGTTATCCTGAAATTCAACATTACTAATGTCATGGAATGATGATGGCATCACTTTAAGAGCGTTGTCTGCATCGTATAGGGGATTGTAATCCATTGAAGAATTTGCCAGCTAGCAGGGGAAAGATCTTTAATCAGTACTAGCCTCGTTAATAAATATTCACACGACAATAACTAAGTTTCAAGAACAACATTGAAAGTTAAAGATAAATGTGACAGCAAGATAAATGTGACAGCAGAAGAAAGGGAAGCTTTAAAGCTTCAGTTGGCTCCTTCCCCTCGAGTTTGCTAGAATCATTTGTATCAGTGATTTGATTAGCTGATGGAACCATTTAGCTGGCCAGATTGTATCAGCAATTTGATTAATGGATAGAATCATTTGCATATTGCCCTTTTCTTTTTCAAATTTTCTTTTTAATTTTAATTTTCGTTTTTTTTGGGGGGGGGTTCTGAAAGCTACAACTCTTTTGTTAGCTTAAAAACTGCATTCCCACAAATCTTTGCAGTGTCACACTAAACCAAACCATTGTATTTTCTTGTTCCACAAACAGCTACAGACGATCATATATTGGGCAATATTTCCAAGGTCCAGACTCCAGACTGCAGAGCAAATATATGTACATGGCTAGACTCTAGTACACAGAAAGGCTACTGATGTTAAACCTTCATTGACCAACTTTCTTTTACAATATATTAAGTGGAGGACAATCAAGCAAGGTTCTAACATAGTGCACTGGTATACACAGCTTCAAAATGATTAGTATACTGAGATGGCCACAAATCCTTGCTTAACATCATAACATTAACTTTGCCAAATTAGACAAAATGCCCTTGGACAATGTTGTTCATAAGTATGCAAGAAAGTCTCCACCATTCAGTATCCTTACCAATGTCTCCTTAGAGTGTGTTACTTGTTAGCACTTACAACCACAATGTTAACCTTCTCCCACAAACTTACTTTAATGGGCAAGTATTACACTGCACCTTTTGCTAATCAAGCAAAGTGCATTAATGAGGAGATACAAAATCGTCTTCGTGGAAGCAAAGAAACATAACCATTTAGAAGACTATCAGGGTTTGTCTTAGCAGAGATGCAAGCTGACTGACTAGACATGTGGGCTGCGATGGATTATGGACAAGCCTGAATGAACAGATGCAGTAGGCATACTTGTTAAAGCATGTGACCATTGGGAAAGCTTGTAATCCACTTAAAGGCAAGCCTACGGTATCAATTTTCAAAAGGAGATGACAGTGTGCTTCAGGCACAACTAGTATGCACAAAACAGAAGGTTGGGACAGACCGCAGACCGCTTGTGAAGTACATAATCTATCCACCAATTCAGACATTCTTCAGTGCACAAATTGGCCACATCAACATAGGTTAATCAATTCAAGCATTTGTCTTGTCACGACGAAAGTGTGAACTGTGAACAGTATGAATTTCATCATATTTTTTCATCTTTATTTCGAATGCATAAATGTAAGGTAAATCCTTAATTCTATATTTGCCATATCAACAGAAACCATCAACTTCTGCAGATAGTAACCACAGTGACTAGTGACTACCAACTCATCATTGAGAAAATCATCAAGATTTGTTGCTCCATTGGATTTTCTAAGCGCAACTGAACAATTGTACAAAATCACATCCTTTTCCAAAGTCTAGATTAACACTTACCAAATTAATTGCCTTACTTTTCAAGTTAAAATTCAGTTGTACATGTAACTCTAAAAGTCTGAATCACATGTTATTCTTCATATAAATAATAATTGTTTCAAGAATAATGAATCTGATCATAAAGATCAACACCGTACAAGCTGAATAAAAATATCTAAGCGTTGTAAAATTTACAGCTCTCTAAATGAGAAAGAAACAAAAGATTAGATACCTGCAAATTTGAAGAATTAAAAGCCCCCAAGCGTCCCATCACATACCAAGCTTGAATAACCTAAGATATTGAGAACAAATAATGACTTACAGCTGAACAAAGGAGCATATAGTGCACAATTGGAGAAGATGGCTCCAATGTAAAACATATGACAAAATTATCACTTACACTTCCAAAAAGATCAACATCCCGATCAGATGGTGATCCAAATAGTTCCACCCAAATGTACGAGTCCAGAGGATTAAAGCTGTCCAGATTCAAGAACAGCCAAAAAAGGGATAAGAAAGAAAGACAGAAGTTCAAAAGCAGAACTTTCTCCATGAGCTGTTAATAGGATTATCAATCAAAAACCTCCCCTAAGTGAAGGTCAAATTCTCAATACCACCCCTAACTAAATTATTAATTGAAACCATCACTAAGGCTTTGATTACATCCTTATTTCCCCCTCAACCTTAATTATCTACTTAACCATTAAAACATCCTATATAGCACTTAAGGGCTTAATTGACTTGATTAAATGAATCTTAACTAGACATAATAAACCCAACCCCACCTTTAATCTCTTATGTCCCCAGCACCCCCACCCTTTCCCTTCCCCTCAACAGACAACAGTCCCGGATCCCCTCCTTCTCCCTCCCACCTCTTACCCCTCCTCTAACGCTTTGCTAGCGACAACAATTGATACCAACTCCATCATTAAACAAAACCCATAATTTCTCTCTCCAGCCCATCAAGTTGTTACTTTTCAGAGGTCCGCAAATATTAATTTCGGGGTTTTTCATTACTGTTAAGGGTTGGCGTTGAGGATGTAATTAAATACTTAGGGTGATTTTAAATAATAACTTGATTAAGGGTGGTTTCGAGCATTTGATTTTCACTTAAGCATGATTTTTGGTAAGTAATCCTACTTAATATTAGCATCTAAACCCATCAACTCTACTCTAAGATTAGAAAGCAATGGCTGCTACGAAGATATTAGACATGGATTTCTGCTGTTCACATACTTCTACATGTACAATATCACACTTTACATGCAAGGGACACAGCTACAAGTTCCTTATCGAGTATAAGGTGTACTCAATAAGACAATAGACCATACTGTAGCAATATCATGACAGCTATAAGCCTTACACATGCAAAGACAAGGAAGTTACAGGTGCTAGTTGTTCCTGGATAAATTCCATCAATAAGAAAGATTTTGTAGCTCAAAGAAGTTTTTGGCAAGAGAAATACATGTAGGGTGTAGTGTAACAACTGAGAAGTTCCTTTTTACCCGAATGGAAATGTCTCAACAGTTACTTGACACAAAATGGTAATTTGATGACTGACTGCCCCATGTTCTCTATCTTTCTATAAGGAAAGAACACTATTCTAAGAGGGTCATTTTTGCATAGCCGTGACACTCATACATTGGTTTCTTTCTGAAAGACTCGCCTATACTTGCCTACGAAACACAGCCTTAGGTCAAAGATAAATTTATAGAATATATCCTCTTTTCTAAAAAAAAATTGCCCCAAATTAAAAAAATCAACTTCTTAAGAAGAACATTAAGGTTGAAAACACGTTTAATATATAATCATCAATTTCCAAATTTTCAATGCACGAGGTCCTATTAAACTTAGGTGATATATAAGTTGTCTATCACTCTATTTACAGCGAATTTAATAATCAAGTGCAAATTAGAAGGGTTGCAAAGTTTTAAACATTACTTTCTAGGAAAGGACAAAATTGGGACATCTGGAAAAGAAAAAGATAAAAAAAAGGACAAAACTATAGTATAGCAAGAGATGCAAGAAAGGAGGTAATCCTGGAAAATAATTCTGACTCACTCTCTAAAGCTGACTTTGAAGGCAAGGACGGACCCCGTCTTAGATTTTTGGAGATCTCGCCCCTTCTTCCTGACTCTTTCCTCAACCTTACGAACAATTCACAAAGCATTAAATACTTTCCTTTCCCAAAACAAGATTCAAGCAAAGAGTAATCTAGAAAGAGCATAAGAAATATCAATGAAAAGAAAAGCATAGAACATAAAATGACTAGATTATGTCGAAGACATTGAAGTATCAAGACTTCCTTTCAAAAGTTCCCAGGCAACCATATATATTTATTTTTGATTCCACAACTCTTTGTGACATATTTTCCTTGACAAATTGTCCTTCAAGAGAGAACTTAAGCAGATTCACCAAATGATCACTTCTTGATATAAATCAATGATATTCTGCTGTAATTAGCCAGTAGTGACAAAAAGTTGATCATTTTACTTCTTGATTGTTAAGAAGTGGGACATCAACCCATTTTGTTAATCGAGGAATGGAGGAAGACACAAACACAGTTAGTGTTTTCTGAAGGTGATTATATTTTCGAACATCTTAATAGTATATGTGCGGGGACATATAATTGAGAATCCACTACAAACACCCTTTTAAAGCGACATACAATTAAATCTCCCCCCCCCCAAGCACAGCTTCAACCTTGTGAGAGGCACTTGGGTAAAGGTATGTTATGATATGAAAGCATACTTCACCAGGAAAAAAAACAACAATGTAAAGACTGGATATCTATTTTTTGAGGGGGGAATGTGAATATGGAATTAGATTTAAAATTTTTGCACCAAACTCCCATTTAATTGCATAAACCTCCTTAATTATTAGTTAACCATGAAAGCAGGAATACAACAGGATATCATATCATCTGTTATGTATTACTTATATCTAAAAATCATACATATAACTAGACCCAAATTTGGCAATTTGTTAATCTCTCTATATTATCATGTGATTACCTGATTTAATTTGATTGACAGCTACCAATTAAAATGTTTATTGAAATTAGCAGTTCAAATGTTTTGTAATGAGCTATAATAACATCAACATCAACAATTTAGTAGTGTTGGAACTATAAATACGAAGATCAAGCAGCCTTATGCCGTGACTCATGGTGGCTTCGTGGTGGCTTGCCGAGAGAAATCCGCGTCTCGCATTATCCACCGTGGCTCTCGGTTGAAACCTAATTTTCTTTATTTCCGGATTTCTTGCAGTTTTATTTCTCCTCCTTCATATAAATAATAGTTTCTGGCCGTTTATTCTTTTTTCTTTACAAAATACTACACCTAAACACATGGTCTACCTTTCTTCTCTAAGTTTTGAGTAGTTCTTGAGCAATTCCAACCTTTGAGTTCAGGGTGTGTGAAATTCGAAGGTGTTGTTTTAACCTTGAGGGCGTTCCTCATTATAAGCCTGCACCGTTATGGTGGCGAAATTTGCTTCTAAGGCAGTGGTTTCTTAATACTACAGCAGAACAATATTCTTATGAGATCAAATCAAGTAATATCCTCTTTTTGTCTACAATTATTTCCTGATCAACAATTAGTTTACCAACAAGTACTATAGAATAGTCATGTTATAACATAAGCAAAAAAAAATTGAAGCACCATAATCTAAAATTAGCAAACTAAAAAAGAGGAAGAAAAAATGAAGAGTACCCTTTTGCGCATAAGTTCAGGATTACCAATACTATCTCCAAGTACCGCTCTAAGTTCCAAATCATTCTTACACGCATCTTCTAAAACTCTGCTTATCATTTACAAACAAAATATGAAATCCACTTATAAATTCATTAACATTAAAAAGAACACAAAAAGTAAATGACATAAAATAGTCTAAGGTGGAATTTTTGTAGTGATAACTAAGGAATCCTATCATCATACATCTAGGTGTACCATGTGCATGGTATACCCAACACAAATTTTGTCCATTTGCTCATTTAAAACTATCACTTTTAGTACATTTTACTCATTTGAATGATTTTAAATAAGCAATAAGCAAAAAAAAAAATAGAACATGCTCATTATACACCCGCGTGTATGATAAACTTTTTTGGATAACTAAGCATTAATAACACGTGTCAACACATAATTATTAGCGTGTAGGGCTGCATATATCAAAACCCAAAAAACAAAAGACAGAGATAAATACTTTGCCCAAGAAGGGTAATCATGGAGGCGTTGTTGTTCTCTTCTGTGCTTTTCTTCACGCAATTTGAGAAGTCTCCTTCCTCTGGCGCTTGTTCCTGACCCTTTTGCAGCAACATCTGTCACTCTCTCTCCTCCATTACCATCTTCTTCTTCTTCTTCTTCTAAGCTGTCAATTGAGGTTGAAGAGGAAGCTCTAATGGCGGTCAAATTATTAAATGAGTTTGTCCATTGAAGATAAGTTTTGCCATGATTAGAGCAATGATTAAGGGAAAGAGATGGAAGTGGAAAGGTTTGTGGGTGAAAACAGGAACAGCCTAGTAGTGTTTGCATAGTTTCTCACTTTTCACTTTTGTTTGCTGAAAGTTGTTGCTGTGCCTGTGCCCATGATGTTTCAGATATCTAATCTAGTGGGAAATTGAGAATGGGGCATTGGTTAATGGGTTATGTATAGGACTGCCTAAATAAATTATAGTTTTTTCGACTTAACTTTGAGAATTAATATTTTTAATTATGTGTAACCGCAAATGAAAATCATGAAAGTGGATATTTGATTAAAAAAAAGAGGTGAATACAAAAAAAATACTAAATTGCTTATCACGGTTTTATTTTGATTTTCTGGAAAGATATTAGAAAGATTGATTTTTTTAGAAGTTAGAGATATATGATATTTCCTAAATTGATGGAACTTTGAGGACATACGGTGCACTTTTAAAAAGTTTGGGGTACATGGTAAATTTTCAAAAAAATAAAGCAAGAAAAATCGAGTCATACAGAGGAATTTGGTGGCCGATTCTATATTAAATTTACAGACAATTATAACTTTTTTATAGTATAGCATAATACAACTTTTTTTTCTGAAGGTAATATGAATTCATTAGTATGATTTTCATTTTACAACTTGTAAAAAAAGTCTAAAGTTGCTCCTTCAGCAAAAACGAACCCCTAATTTGTCAAGGATACTACTTGATCTCACAAGTAGAAGTATAAAACTCAAACTGTAATCCACACGAAGACAGGATATCTCAATCCAATGGACGGTAAGTGCTATACAATAGCTGGCAGGTACACTACGATGGTGTCAGGTAGTAAAGGTCTCGAGAGATCAAGTCAAGCGTGCGCATGAGTTAGCTAAATGGAGTCGTTTGACCGGTAGTATTACCTTTAATTTTGAATTGTAGGCTTTTTTTGGATGTAAAAAAAAAACCTCAAACTGCATTCAAGGGCTTCTACGGTTCTACCCCCATTAACTGCCCCTGTACAATGAGACTCATAATAGGATAGAAACAATAGCTTGTACCTTAGCTAGTGTCTTCATATGTGAAATGTTCGGTGTGCTTTCACAATTTCACAAGACAAGTTAGAAACTTGATATTATGGTAAGAAACTATATCAAAGTGAGTACAAGCTATTGTCTTCATATGTGAAATGTTCAGTGTGCCTTAACAATTTCACAAGACAAGTTACAAAATTGATATTATGGTAAGAAACTATATCAAAGTAGTACATTCACTTTCTTCATCTAGTAAATGTAGTCCAACATATCAAGACAATAACATTAGTTTTACCGCACCAACATGCTTTTATGATAATTAACAGGTTAATCCAACCACATCACTAACTTTTGCGTACTTTTGTATAACTTATCAACTTTGAAGTGTACAACTTTTTCATAAAATACACTTTTCTTTAACTATAAGTCTTTAACTATATTTATTTAACTAATACTAGTCTAACTAGTAACTACGTTAGACAGTCAAACATACACTTTTTTGGTTGCCCAACTTCTACTTCAAATTTCTTTGTGGTTTCCGCATAAGCCACCTATATATGTAGTATAGAACCTAAACACCAAAATCAATGAACCAGAAAGACAGCATACATGTATACATTATTCTAAAACTGTAACAAAAATTTCTCATCCTAAGCACTATAGTAGAAGCAACAGAATTTTATAGCATTAATGAAGCCCATTAGTCATCACTTGCGCATAGCACATATTACTTTACAAATTATCATGAAGATAAACATGAGGGGGAGTAGAGAAAGAAACAAAAATAAACAAAATACAAGCAGGTATAAGATGCCACAGATAGTAAAAAGACTGAAAGGCAGATGCCTCGAAGGTAGTAGCGACTGAAATTTTTGTTCACGTTGATTTAAGAGCCATGCTTTGGTTGCGAATTGTCTGCAGAACTATGTGGAGAGAACAGGTTAGGATATGAGAATTCTGAATCATCGTCCATTGATGGTATCCTCTGAGGCTGATGGTATGAGAACTCTTGTTTAAAAGTATCCTCTCCAGGAGAGAAAATTTCAGACTCCGGTTTAGTTTCATCATTACTAGCATGATTAGAACCATTTAACTTCTGGTCATTTTGAAAGTGCTCAGCTGGGGTCCAGGGATTCGAAAGATCGCTATCACCTGAAGTATTTCTGTCATCCAGTTGTAATTTTTTAGCTTCAGCTGAGAGATTATCATTATTAGCATGAAATGGGTTCTCAACATCATTATCAGGGGACTGAATACCACTCTTACTCTTGCAAAGTTCAGAAATTCTGACTTCTGCAAGACTAGCTGCTGAGCGAGCAGCAGCTGCAGCACGTTCAGCAGAATCAGCAGCAGCCTTTGCAGCGGCCAGTACGTCATGCCAATCCAAATTTGGATCACTTTTATTCTTTGAAGGTGGTGGAGATTGACTGCTTTCTTTTACAGGAAGTGAAGCTGATGACAAAGAGGATGGTGGTGCAATGAACGGCAGAAACTGTTTAATCTCCCCAGGAGTGGCTGAAGACTCGGGTGATTCATGCTTGGCAGACAATGATTTGTCCTCGGAGCCAATGTTAGACTCTTGGAATTGGAAAGTATGTCTTTCACTTTTCGGTGGTTGTGGGTTGAGTTCTGAACCGGTACTTGGCCTCAACGGTGCCTTGGGAACTTCAGGAAATTCTAATTGGTCAAAGCTTTCATCAGAATCAGAATGCTCATTAGCACCTTGAACTGAAGTAGATTGCAAATCTTCATCATGCTTTTCTTTAGGAAGTGGAACTTTGGAGCCACTGACATATTGCTTTGGTCCATTCTGTGGAGGAAATAAGCACACATCAAAAAAACAGGGAGAATATCTCAAAATGCTGCAAGGTAGCATTACTCACCAGTAAATCATCATGGGACTTAAAAAGTTCAGATTCAGAAGGAGACGGATCCCATTCTAATTCATGTTCTTCGGCAATTTCTTTCAACAACTTCAATTTCTTTTCAGGGGAAGGAGCACGGACAGACAACAATTCTACCAGCTGCATTGCCAGTAAAGCAGCTATTAAGATACAAGAACATCATGATGACGAGTCACCATCCATAAAAATACTTGGGAAGAAGAAAAAAAACCTGTCGATTAACACCGCAATCTGGCATGAGCTCTGTAGCAGCAGCTACGAATTCTTTCCCATATTTGGAAACAAATGACAACTGAACTTGCAGCAACTCAGGCAAGTCTGCACATCTCGGTGCGGCAAAACAAATACTAGATATGGCCTCTTTCAAGTCTAGTGGACATTCCCTGAACAAAATATCAATAGACATCAACATCCAAAACCAGACTTCAAAATTTTAAGCCGGCAGACAAGAGCAAGGCTCGTGAACATGATACTGACAAAATTCTAATCTCACGTTTCAATTCAATTGGAGCATATTAGGTAAATGGATTTTTTTTGCCATCAACTGCTGCATTTGCAAACTCTTTAAGGAGAGATGCCATGCCATAGGCAAATCAATGAGGCCAAATCTTACAGGGTTCTTTGTAAGTGCATATTCCAGAAAACCATTTCAACATCTACGACAATGATAAGACTCATAGGGGTGTGTGTGTGTGTGTATGGAGGTCTAGGTGTTCAGAACCTTTCCACAATCAATCTAGACTAGAAGAAAGGTTGTTCAGGGAAGCCCGTAGAAGTTCTAGAAAGCTTTAATGGAAAGTAAGCAGAAACTAAAAGGCAACAAATAAACAATGAGCATCGAAGTCTGTGGCACTATTCCCACCGCAAAGGCGCAAACCAATAAAAGACTTTCAGGAAGTCTTTTGTGTTTATTTTTGCAAGAGGCATCAAGATTGACGTAATGAACTAGGGTGGATATTAAAGTTAAGTTGGGCAATGATATTGGCAATGAATCAAAGGTGTCTAAGGAAGCAAGTAATTGCTGTAGTCCATATTGCTCTGATACCTGATGAATTTGTGTAATTGGAGTTGTTCTCCAATCTATTAACAGGAGCACTAAAGCATGTTTAATGACTAGACACCATTGACATGGGAATTGGCATCAGCCTTCCAGGACTTCTTTTCAGATCGGAGACCAATACCATTGTGAAGTATCTGATGAACATACTTATGGTCAATTGAAGAGAGAGTAACATGGTAGCATGGGGTATAATAGTAAGCACTGACAAAGAGCTACAGATTGTACGTGTTTGAAATACGACAAAGAGCTACAAATATTTTATACTGCACAAGAGGTTCAACAATATGGAGCAAGTTAGAACTTTTAGAAAATTCTTAAAATAATTATCTTCCCATTTTTCTATTAGAAGGAAGGGCAGAAAGCCTTATAGTCCACTATGAGAATCCAGCTAAAAGAGGACCAAAGCACCAACAAAACAGCAAGTATCACCAATTCTAAGCTAAAGATCAAACCTAAGCCAGCTCATGTTTCAACATAATGCATATGGTCTACAAGCTTCTGCTATGGATGTTCAGCAATGAACAAAAACATGTGAAGTTAGCCACAGATGTAAGGAATTCCCTCCTCGGTCACAGAGGTAACCAAAACATAGAGCGAGACAGAAAAGGTGAAGAAATCTGTAGGCGTAATCATCAAAAAGATGCTTCCAACAAGATATTAGTTACGCAAGTCCTAAATTCATATCTCAGTTCAATGATGTCCTCCCCACAATCGTATAAGAGCTTTCTATTTCCACTCTAATCTATTTCTTCCCTGTTTGAAACATTCTCTCCTTCTCTAGTCTCTACCCACCTAAAACAAAGTTATAAATATGGATTTTGGATCATTGTTCAATATGCAGACAGATTCAGAAACAAACACTGCTCAAAATGTAAAATATAAAACCACTTGCTGGAATATGAAGCAAACGCTTCAGTCATCCAGGGAAGACTTCTCCTTGGAAATTCTCTTTAAGTTTTAAGGCCTTCAACAGGTTTTATAAAGATGAGTGCAGAGATCCACCAGGAAGAAACCTTATACAAAGAATACTATTATCCCATTCATATGAATCTCGAAATATATTCAATGATTATGCTCCTCTGGGGCACATAAGAAGCATGTTGAACAAACTTTTGCATGCCTTTGAGGTGTGTGTTGTCAGAATGCTGGGATACGATATAATAATAAGCAAAGGGAGATTCCTGTTTCTACAGCAATATACCACTTAACTCATGAGAAGCAATTGGGTCGGATTCGCTTTTCATCTTGGTTTCACTGATTTCTCCTCTCCTTCCTAATCCACCAATCATTCAAAATATGGTCATCAAAGACATGCTCATATTAACAGGCAAATTAAATAAGGGGTCAGCATTGAAACATGGGTATCCAAAGACTCGGGAACTGGTTCAAGCAATTGAAAAATGGGGAAAGATCAAAAATTGTAAATGGATTATAGCGCAAAGATTTTTAGGGTATTAAAATAGAATATCAGCAAGCAACATTTGCTGATAAAGGAAACTGGCTAACGTTGATATATAGATGATAATACCACTGGAAACGAGCCTAGCTGCTTCAAGGTGATGATTCCTTATCCAAAGGGAGCAGGGGCAGGGCAGTGTTTTGCTGTAGCCAAGGGTGGCATGTCCTACTCCCAAGTCCCAACATCCTCCTTAAAGGCCCAAATGAGAAGACAAAAAATCGATTCCCCCTCCTCCCCCTCGATCCCTCCCTCTCTCCCTCAACTCCAACTCTGGAACTATTCCCAATTCTCTCTTCTCTCTCACACAGTTCATTTATGCACTCTTTTCCTTCACCATATTCTTTGTCCGCGGTTACTCGTAACCCATCTGACCATCTCAATAACTCCATCCTGTCTCATGAACGATGATGGCAACACTCAAGTATACAACAAAGGAAACAGTCAATTGGAGACTCCAAGAGCAACTTCTCATATCATCTCGGATCAAATGCCATTCATAAACCATCAGCAGCTTTTCTCACCGACAACCCCTTGCAACTACAATAGGGAGAACAAAGTCTAAGGTTCTTAAAGTTATGTAAAGTTAATTTTAGGGAAGAAGCAAGCATCAACACTTATCAAATATGCACCAATCTTCCAAGAGCTAGATTACAATCCGAGTGCGCAGAAGCCAAACCTTAAATACTCCCTACAATACATCGGATGAAAATGAAGGTGACATCAATTCATCAAGACCTAATGCCCTAAGCAACATGTGTGCTATAATGAAGGGCTGATCAAGATACTCTTTTAGAAAACTATGATGTGAATGGTGCAATGCACGATGAAAGTTGGATAGACCCTAGTGAGCCATTTGGAAGTTTCTCCCTCAAAGGCAGGAATGACAATGATTTATGCGATGACTCTATGAATTCAGTAGTGAAGTTACTCAGATTGAACAAAGAAAGAACTAAGTTAAGAAAAAGCGCACTGAAACCGCTCGAAAAAAAATGACTATGAATTAAATTTGAGACTCCTGGTCCGAAAATCAGCATCCTCATTCCTCATCAGGACTCAATTGGTGTTCTTTGGTTTCCTTTTACTGCGGCGTTCTTACCCTCCAGGTATATTTCATTTTTGTCATCTGATAAATCTTTCCATTATCTTAAAAAAATGATGGTCTTACATATGTTTAAATGTTGGAGAACAGCCAGAGTCTCAATCTGCCTAACAGTGATCAAAACCTGATTTCAACCACGTCCTTCTCAACATATGCTTCATTAAACAATTTTCTACCTCCTTTTATGCAGTACAGCATAGAGAAAAAGGAATCTAGCAAAGAAGAGCTTTGGTAATAGCTTTACTATTCTTGCTTGTCATTTCTGCTAACATGAAGATGACATAAACCAACCAATACTGGAATAGGGGCCTCTTTCAGAAATGATTGTCATTAGATAACTTCATAATCCATAATGTCGGAGTGCACAAACGACTGAAACATACGATGAACGTCTAAGGCTAAGGAAGACAGGTCACACCCTTCAGCAAGGACCACAAGTGTCAAACGCTCAAAGACAAACAAATAAGGAGTCCATGACTAGGATAAATTAACTGAAATTAATCACATTAGTCATAATTAGATACAGTTCATGAAGAGCAGAGCAATAGCAGTTTACCTCTGAGACTCGATAATGGGAAGACGGACTGTAATAAGCTCGCAGAACAATTCAATAATCTCTTGTGCAGCCATCATGTTCTCTTCTCTTACTATGTGCTCCACCTAAATTTCATGATCAAACACCAACAATGATCATTCAGCTTTTACATAACACAATCTCACTAAACAATAATGCAAATCAGAAATGCAACTGAAGAAAGACTAACCCGAATGCGAGCAGTAGCTTCTTGACCAGTCTCAAGAAGCTTAGCAATATCCTTGCGCATTTGCTTAATCTGAAGTTCCCTCCGGTTCCTCAGCAACTTAATTCTTGGAATGCTAAGTTTCAGTAATGTTTTACTGCAACAAAATTACAGCCATATTGTAAAAAAAAACCATCTCAGCAAAAAGAAATTGTCTTTCCTAAAACCCACCCCTCAAAACAGCAAAACAGTAATCCAAAATTCTGGAAATGAAAAGTGAAAAAGCAGAAAACCCAGATCATTTCTTTTCCTCCTTAACTTCTCTAACTCAAAATTAGCTTCAATTATACTATAAATTAAACTATAAAAGAACTCAAAAATCTTGTCTTTTGGGTAAAAGATCAACATCCATGATCAAAATAATTACCATTTAGAACCCTTGAAGCCCTTGCTGAAGAAAGAATCCATTATCAACGTGATCACAAAGAAATTTCAGACCTACACAACAAAAAAAAAACATTCATGTCGCATTTTAAAAAAAATGATGTCCAATTCAATTCAACTATGTAAATAAAACCCAGAAAGTAAAAAAAAAATGAGGGAGGAGAGAGAAAACTGACTAACTGTTGTTCCCTTCGCTGGAAATTGAAGAGGAATAATTGAGACACCGTGTGAAATCCAAAGGAGGAAAGGGTTGAGAGTTGAGAGTCTTATATTTTGATTTTGTGAGTGGAGTAGTTAATTTTGCTTACGATCGAAGGATCCTATCTAATAAGATGTCATGGTACGACGCTACGACTTTAACTTCAGGTGGTCCGACAATATCGACAGAAAACAAGGTAGCCGACTAGCCGTAGGCCGTAGCACCCGCGAAGCTGCCTGTGTAGAGGTTGATGGGTAATGGGTTAATGGGTGTCCTAGGCGACGTGACGGGTTATTGCGTAATTTGTATTTAACGAGTTGTTCATGCAAAGATACACAAGTGATTAAAGACATCATATTGGTTGGGGATCAGTGTGTCTTATTACTTATTGAGTAGGTTCTTTAGAGAAGGTAATCGAGCTGCAGATTGGTTGGCTAATCGAGGCGTGGATCAACTTCATAGGCTTCACATGTTCGAGCAAGCTCCTTTAGATCTTCATAGAATTATTGTAGAGGATGCTCGTGGGGTCTATCCCACGTATGATTCCTCACTAGGTGGTGTTTGTGTTTTGTTTTTCTTGTTTTCTTCCTTTGGCTTCACCTCATTTGCATAAAAAAAAAAACTTATTTAGTAGGTTCTGACTTTTAATGAAGGAAGCTCATTAATGAAAGTTTTCCTTAATCTTTGTTATTCACAATCATCACAAGATATACAAGCTTAGGCTACAAGGTAGGAAACAAATAACAACTTTCCTAACTATCCTAAATATAAGAGATTACAAGAGATAATCAAGGATTACAAGATCCTTGATTTATGTACATCAAAGAATATTACATAATAATATTCTATCACACCCCCGCGGTCGAAGCGGGAGGTTCGCGAACACTAAGACTGGCACGAAAATCTTCAACCTTTTGTAAAGATATCAGCTAGTTGATGACGAGATGGAACATGTAATACCCGGACCTGACCTCGGGCTACCTTTTCACGAACAAAGTGAATGTCAAGCTCAATATGTTTGGTACGTTGATGATTGACATGATTGCCAGATAGATAAATGGCACTAACATTGTCACAATAAACCAGGGTAGCTTTCTGAATAGGACAATGTAGCTCTAGAAGTAGATTACGTAAGCAGCACGACTCAGAAACAACATTAGCTACTCCACGATACTCAGCTTCAGCACTAGAACGGGACAAGGTGGCTTGGCGTTTTGCAGACCAAGAGACCAAGTTGTCACCAAGAAACACACAATAGCCAGAAGTAGAGCGACGAGTATCGGGACATCCACCCCAATCTGCATCCGTATAAGAGACAAGAGTGGAGATTGAAGAGGGGTACAAGTGCAAGCCATGATCCAGAGTACCCTATATGTAGCACACAATGCGCTTGAGAGCCTGCATATGCGGGGATCATGCATGAATAAACAGACCTGCTGCACTGCATAAGAAATATCAGGCCTGGTGAAAGTGAGATACTGAAGAGCCCCAGCAAGGCTACGATCATGAGATGGATCCTCATAAGGGGTGCTAGCATGAGCACTCATCTTGGGCTTGGTGTCGATAGAAGTAGGAGATGGTTTACAAGAAGACATGTCAGCACGCTCGATGATCTCAAAAGCATACTTACGCTGGGATAAGAATACACCACCTGCATGACGAGTAACAGCAATGCCCAAAAAATAACTCAATGGCCCAACGTCTTTCATAGCAAATTCCAAACTAAGTCGGGCTATCATAGACATGCGTAACGCATCAGATGAAGCAGTGAGAATGATATAATCAACATATAATAACAGATAGGCCATATCAGAGCCATGCCGATAGATAAACAGAGAGTGATCAGACTTATTATGAGTAAATCCAAGTGTAGAGACAAAATCCGCAAAGCGCATATACCATGCCCGGGGAGCCTGCTTAAGACCATAGAAGGATTTCTTCAAGAGACAAACATGATTAGGCCGAGCAGGATCCCGAAAACCCATAGGTTGATGCATGTAAACAACCTCTTCTAGATCACCATGGAGGAAAGCATTTTTCACATCAAGTTGGTGGATAGACCAAGATTTGGACAAGGCCAAGCTCAGAACAGTCTGAATAGTAGCCGGCTTAACAACCGGGCTAAAGGTTTCGCCACAATCAATACCAACCTGCTGAGTCTGTCCATCACCTACAAGACGGGCCTTATGCCTCTCAAAAGTACCATCATAATGTTCTTTATGAGTAAAAATCCACATAGAACGAATAACATTCACATCAGGGGGGCGGGGTACCAACTCCCAAGTCCCATTTTTAATAAGAGCATTATATTCATCAGTCATGGCAATTTTCCAGTTCACATCACGGAGAGCACTCACAGGGTTATGAGGTAAAGGAGATTTAGAAACTTGGGTGTGGAGGTTTAGTGGACGCTTGGGCTTAAAAATCCCATGTTGACTACGGGTAACCGGGCTAGATAGTGCAGGGTGAAGGTTGGAAGTGGGCGGAGATGAAGACTGTTGGGTAGATAGGGAGTTGGGCTGGGCCTGGGATGGCAGAATTGAAGGAGGGCCAGCTTGTGGCACATTATGAGCAGGAGAGGAGTGTGCTGCTGGGCCAGGAGATGGGGAAGGCCGTGGGCTTGGGTAGGAAAATAATCCAGCAAAGCTGTAGAATTTTGGAGAGGAAGGCGCTGATCTGGGCCGAGATTTTTGCGTGGGGCTGCATGTGTTTGTGGGCTAGCAGGGGCTATTTGGTGGAAAATAGCAGGATGAATACCATCATGTAAAAAATCATAGTCATGTGATGGGGGAGTATGCATAGTGGCAAATGGAAATTTGGACTCATGAAAAATAACATGGCGGCACACAATGATTTTTCGAGAGGACGTGTCATAGCATTTGTAACCACGATGATTAGGAGGATATCCCAAGAAAACACATGGAGTAGAACGGGCTTAAAGTTTGTTGATGGTGGTAGATGGAAATAAAGGATAACACAAACACCCAAAAACTCGGAGATGATCATAAGAAGGGTCCCGTTGATAGAGAATTTTGTGAGGAGTTTGATAGCCAAGGCCCTTGGTAGGAAGGATGTTAAGGAGGTATGTTGCTATTTGTAATGCATGATGCCAAAAGGATGGGAGGGGATGGATGCATGAGCAAGAAGAGTGCGAACAATGTTGTTAATGGTGCGAATTTTTCGTTCGGCTTTTCCATTTTGGGAAGAAGAGTAAGGGCAAGAAAAACGAAAAAGTAATCCATTGTTCTTACAAAATTCCCGCAAAGGCTCATTATCAAATTCCCGCCCGTTGTCACGTTGGAGGGTTTTAATATCTCTTTCAAATTGAGTGCGAGTAAATGATTGAAAAGAAAGAAAAGTGGAATACACTTGAGATTTCTTAGCTAATGGAAAAGTCCACACAAAATTTGTATAATCATCCAACAAGACAAGATAATATCGATGACCCAATGAACTCAAAACAGGTGAGGTCCAAATATCAGCATGGATAATATCAAATGGCATAAAAGTGCATGAAGTAGAAGCAACAAACGGGAACTTAACAAGTTTTCCAAGAGGACGAGAATAACAATCATTGGAGCTACGAGTTTGATTACATTCAATCATCTTATTATTTCTAAGAGTAGCTAAAATAGGTGCTCCCGGATGACCCAAACGCTCATGCCATGTGGAGGAAGCCAAGGCGGCAAAAGCGGAAGCTGCCTGTAGATGTAATACTCCGTATTTTTGGGAGTTATTCTTTTATAAAAAAGAAATATAAAGAATAAAGTGAAAGTATTTTTAATATTATTTACAGGAAAAATATAATTTGGGTAAGCCTACATTTATAATGTAACTACATAACCTACTTTTGTACCTAATTATATTATAGTTTGGTTTTGTTTTATTTTCGAAAATAAATAAAATAAGAAATAGGAATTTGATTTGGAAAATAAGAAAAAAAACCCTATTCCTTTTACTCAAGTCAGCCGTGGGTTTTCTTTTCCCAAGAGAAATTTTTCTCTCTCCTCCTTCTTTCTTCTCTACTGCGTCTTTCTTTCCTTCTCTCCTCTACCTTTTTTTTTCTTCTTCCCCTACATCTGGGAACCCACACTCGCCGGAGTTCGAAGAGGACAGGAGTCAACCGGAGTCGCTAGCTTCTGCCGAAGGTTGCGCGTGAGGATCGAGGGTGCAGGGTCGTGTCACGCTGGTCGAGGGTGTTGCGCTGGGTTGCGGTGCGAGTCGCGCAAGTCAGCTGCGATTCTTCGTCGCCGTCCAGGAGTTGTTCGAGGCTCGCCGGTGACGTGTGGCGGTCGACGTGTGGTGGTCGGCGTGTGGTGGTTATCCTCCCTCTTTTCTTCTTTAAATTAATTTATATAATCTGATTTTGTTATTTTTATGTATCTTTGATTAAGTTGGTAATTATAAGTAAAGTATAGAATTAGTAAAAATAATCAGATTTATAATTATGTTGTAATTCTTATGATAACTCTATTTCTCAAATCTGATTTTATTATACTTGTGTATATAATGGTTTAAGTTGGTTTTGTAAATTAAGTATAGTAAAAGTTAAAGGAAATCAGATTCTTGATTATACTATTAGTTCTTAGGATGATTTTGATTCTTAATTCTGATTTTATTACACTTATGTATATTTGTGTAAGTTTTAGTATTATAAACCAAGTATAATATAAGTTGTCAAAAATCAGATTTGCAAACATATAATTAAGTCCTAAATATGTTAGTTTCAATAAAGTTTATGAAAGAAAAGTTTAGCCAACAAGAACGTCTATATTTTTATTCGAAACACTAAGTTTTACCTAGTTAGTTAAGCTGGTTTTATTTTAATGATATCAAGGAATTAGAACTGAATTACTTTTATTATTCGATTAGGTCCCAATTTCATAAGCGGAACGTTTAAGTAGTCAGCGAAGATTCTCCGTTACAAGGTACGTACGCGTACTAGTTCAATTGGGTATGTTAGTATCATGTTTAGGTTATGAAATCTGTCACTGGAACCTAGAATCATGATAGGGAACAATTGTATGGTTATGATTGATGAGATTGTTTGGTAACATGAAATCAATTGGAAATCTGTATGTATTTCCTTGTTGTATGACTTGTGAGTTGAAATACATTATTATTGGTATGCGTAATTCTATCGTATCACAAGCATGAAATGAGAATTGGATTGGAATCCTATGATTTATTGTTGTAGCAAGGATGTTACAATAAGTTGCTTAAACTAAAGAATTGAGCAATGTATCTAAGATGGAAAATTAAATTAGTATATGCATAATGTTGTATGAATGAATATCACTAAGAAGGATCTTTGGCGATAAACTTGTAGTTGGAATCCCTACAAGTATGAACAATGGGGGGAGTGTGGGACTTGTTCTACACTCCTACGCAGGCCTACTGTGACGACAGTAGTGTCCTTATAAATTTTGATAACTCAAGTAGGCGGAAGGTTCCGTACGATCTTGGGGGTATGCATACTAAGGTGATGGGTGTGGAACGAAACAAAACCGTATTTACATTTCATCTAATAGACCAAGTTAATTGTCTATTAAGGATTAAGTAGCCCGTATGATTCTAGAAAGATGACGGTGCCCGTTCGATGCCAAATAAATTGTAAAAACGGAATTTAATTTTTTGTAGCATCATGTCTAGGAATGGTTTTTGTTATTCTGATTATGCTTAGTGTATTATTTAACTGATTATATACGTACTCGGCATAGATGATTGTTTGTTGTTTGTGTTTGTTTGTTGACTTGTGATGAACCATTAATACTTCAATGGGGAGCAGATTAGGTATGCTGGTGTTGCTGCATGAGAAAGGGCATACGGGGAATATTATTTAGTTTATAAACTTTTAAATGTTTTGTTGAACTTATAGAATTATTATAATCTACTTAGATAATGGTATGAATAAAAGGGGTCAATGATGATTCCCGAGTTGTAGTTTAAAGTAAATATTTTATTTCCGCTGCAATGTAGTTTTCATAATAAGGAGTCGTTAACGTTTTAATTTCAATAAGCCTTGCGTTTCACCGCGGCGGTAACACTCCTAAAGTCGATGCAACGTAGTTTAGACGTGTATAGATTTTGGAGGTGTTACAATAGAGGTCGATGCGAACTAGTGGTCTGGGTAGCTTGGGCGATGTTACGAGTTGTGGCGTAGTTTGTATTCGACTAGTTATTGATGTAAAAAAGGACAAGTAAGTAATCACGCCGTATTAATTGGAGATCAGTGTGTCTTATTACTTATGAGTCGATTTTTAATGAAGAAACTCGCTAACTATGATTAGTAATGAGTGGAAGATATTATGGTACACGATACTAATTTGAAATAAAAACGGTGTAATCTATTAAGACGTCTTTGAAAAATTAATGTCGTTTTCTTTCAAAAGGTATATGTTGATTTATGAAACTAATGTGTCATTACTAGCACTTTAATGTAGAGCTGGCAATAATCGACCCAACCCACTGACTCAACCTAACACAACCGTCTAAATAAATAGGACGACCCAACTCAACACAACCCGTTTAATTAAATGGGTTGGGCCAGGTTGAAATTTCCAGCCTGATTTCAACCCATCTATTTACTTAGATGGGCCAGGTGTAATACTCCGTATTTTTAGTAAGTTATTAGTTATAATTTTTAAAAGATTTTATTTACTAAAAAGGCTTTTTATTAATTATAAAGGTTTTAAATAGGCTTTTATAATAGATTATGGGTTTTTCAAATAGACTCTAGCCCAAATTAAATATTGGGCCTAAGTTTACATATTATAATCCAAGTAATTAGTTTAGAAAATTTTAAAAATATTTTAAAAGGAAAATTCAAAAAGGATTTACAAAAGATTTACAAAAAAAAAATTCTTTAAAACCTTGATTCGGTGCAAACTCACGCCAGTGAGTTTGTATCCAAATTGGTTACTTTTCATTTTTTTATCTTTTGGTTAATTTAAGCATCTAGACTATTTATCTTATGGAATATTCCTCTATTCTAGCTATATGATCATAAAGAAATAGTGTATCCTAGTTAAATTAATTATCTTTTCTCAAAAACCCATCTTTTAGTTTCCTAGCCCTCGTACGACTCTACCTATCCAACTAGTATAAATAGGGGCCTCCACCCCTCATATTCTTCACACCAAATTTGAGAAATACATCTCTTTTCTCAAGTTTAAACTATTTCTCCCTCTTAGCCTACCTTCTCTCTCTTCTCCCTAGTAGTTATTAATTTTCAAGGTGCGTGTATATGTAGATCTTTAAATATTGTGCTGCATACTTAGTATCATGTTTTTAGGGTTGCTATCTTGAATGATTATGCATGTTTTATACGAGTTTTAGTATAAATACTATGAGTTTCCGATAAATTTATCATGAACATGATTGTTAGTTTATAGTAGTCTTCGATCTTAGAAGCTGTCGTATAATGACAAACTGATAATATGAGTTGTGGTTAGATCTTTGTTATTATACTAAAAGTTCATTCAATTTATAGATCCTTTGAAATCTAGCTGGCGGCATCTTAATATATTTATGATCTAAAATTGTCATACTGACTCTAATATGCTAGTTTCATGCTTCACCTTGTCAAAGTAATATTCCACCATGTTGTCAAAGTATCTTAATCATGATTTATTAAACTATCGTCATCATGCTATCTTTGATCTCTCAAAGATCATCACTATGCTTATCTTGCGTAAGGTATATAGGGTTGCATAATAGATATTATATTAATATCCTTATTATTTTCGTATGATGAGAATACTTGACCATTATTCTTAATACTTTTTGAGTCGTATTATTAAGCAAGATTTTATTTATGCCTTTTATATGGCTAAAGTTTTATATAAGAATTATTATTCTTTTAAATGATGATTATTTTCAAAGGATTTTTATTAGATATATGATCTTTTATGATCACAATTACAAAGAAGCCACGACTTGTTATTAATTAACAAGAACGGTAGCTATTATATTTTACCCATGTACTTTTTGTATAAGTCATGTGGACAAGGTAGTTCCCCTCGTCATAGACTCATTAAGGAATACTAAACTTGGGGGTGCGCACACTTTAGGAAAGGTACCTAGGTAAGGAAAGGAGTTTTATTATAAGTTATATACTTTATATAATACAAGTATTACAAGTTTCCAAGGAAGGTTATAGAAATATTTTTAATGTTTAATAAAGTGTTTAAATTTCCGCATATACATGTACTCAGTATTTTTACTGACACGCGTTTTGTTTGTTTGTTTTATGGCTTTGTACTGTCCCTGTGATGACCCTTTTGGTGAGCATAATTTACAGGTTGATTTGATGCATACTTCACATGGGGGAGCTAGTGAGGAATAATACTTAAGCTAGGAGTTGCTTTTATTTATTATAGATTCCATTATTGTCATAGTTGAATAATAAAGTTTTTATATTATCAATAAAAAGAAGTTATTATTATTAGTTTCCGCTGCATTGTTAAATTAGTAGTTAGTAGTTTTAGCCTTTAACGTTATCACGTGGCGGTAATACCCTCAAGTTTCTCAAGTGTTTTATATTAAAATATATTCTTCAAAAAGAGAGAAATTTGGGGGTGTTACAAAGTGGTATCAGAGCCTTTAGGATTATTAATGAGAGTTTGGGTAGATTTAGGAAGGGCATATAAGTTAGAGTTTCGCATTTTTATGCATAATTTTTGCATTTTTTTTTTGCATATGTTTTATTTTCTTATTATGCCTAAAAAGTTATATTTCTAAGTATAAATATTTTCCAATTTATATATTTTGAAGAAAGGAATAAGTGTGTGGATCTATTCTTCTAAGGAAAGCTCTAGCTAAGGAAAGACTTGGTACTTAAGTTGGCCGCTTGTGCCGCACCTCTCTTTCCTGGGAACTCCCTCGATTAAATTTTCCATGCACGAAAAACCTAGTATTCAAAATAAAAATTTATTATATACATATTTATATATACTTAATATCTTTTCGAAAGCACAAATAGTTTGAATTTTTTTTTTCCTTATTATTATTATGAATAATTGTATGACATTTTGTCTAGCTAAATGTGAAAATGTTATTAAATTTTCATAAGGAAGGAGATTTTATTGTCTTGATGACAATATATGTGGTACTTACTATTTGTAATTTTACCACAGATTCATTATGGCAAGTCATAGTCCATTTTTCGTACCCATTCTAGTAAAAAGAGACGCAGAAACTGTGACTGATTATGTGCGTGCTATTCTGAAGTATGCAAACTTTCTAATAGAGCAAGGATACCAACAATTTTACAACCATGGACCAACAATTGCTCTGTTTTTAGAACACTTACCCTACATTGAAGCCTATCATTGGTTATTCAATAAGTAATATAATGTATTGCAATTATCGGATGGAATGCCCAACATGAGGGATCATTACCAAGAAGGAATTTGGCTAGCTACCGTACCTTATTTCATAATTGACCTCCGATATGCTGAATTGTGGAAAGAGCAACAAGAAGCACAAGACATGATTAATGCATACACTAGTAGAATAAATGCTTATTGATGCGGTCATTAAGTGGCTTATTGCAGCGGTTTTGGCCGCGCAGCAATTAAGGGCGCAGCAATAGGTAATTAACCTATTGCTGTGGTTTTTAACCGCAGTAATATTACAACGTATTGCTGCAGTTTCTGGGAAAAACCGCAGCAATATATATATTTTTTATTTAAAAAATACAACTTATTGCTGCGGTTTCTGGGAAAAACCGCAGCAATATATATATATTTTTTATTAAAAAAATACAACTTATTGCTGCGGTTGTTACCCAAAACCGCAGCAATAGGGTCCTGGACAGGCAAAAAAAAAATTTTTTTTTTTGCACTTTGCCATGAAATTTGAAAGATTAAAACCGGGCAACTAACCCATCCATTATCCACCAAATTCGCAGACAAATTGAAGATGAAATGACAAATGAGCATCATATCTTTTAATAGAAACTAAACTCAAAATGAAACCAACATAAAAAAAAAACATCACATTCATTCACAATAGATGAAACTAACAATAAGAACCAGAAAATCAAAACTCCTAACATCAGATTATAACAATAAAATCTAAGTAAAAAAATTGTACCAAATTATAACTGTACCAAAAAAACAAAGATGATGAAAACCAGAAAATCAGATCTAACAAAAAAAAAACTAATCACCGCCATCAACCACCGCATCAACCACCACCATCAACCACCGTCATCAACCACCGTCATCAACCACCGCATCGACGCCGTCAACGGCAACGAAAGCCAAACTCAAGAAATTTCGTCATATTCCACATGCGAAAATTCAAACAAAGAAATCATAATTACACGAAACTAAAACTGGAAAAAAAATCAAAAGATTATAAGGAATCGAAGATCACGCAAAACGAAGAAGCAAAGCAAGTATCTTTTGATTTCTTCGTAACTTTAAAACTTGAAAAAGCAAGAATCGATTCCTCATAACTTTAAAACTCAAACGAAGAAATCACGCAAAGCAGAAAACGCATCACGAAGAATCGAACACCTTACCAACAGAAATCGTGATGATCGAAGGATCGAAGGAGCCGGCGATGAACAAAACGAAGATGATGCTGAGGAACAAAACGAACGATTATAACGAATGAAACTTCGAACAAAACGAACGAATCTCGCCGGAATTTCGAAATTTCCAGATCTGAGGCCGAGACGAACGATGAGGTGCGAAGATGATGCTGAGGAACGTTGATGTTGAGAGACGAGGTGCGAAGATGATGCTGAGGATTTAAGAGACGTTGATGTTGAAGATGATTTAAGAGGTGCGAAGAAGATGAAGATGATGCTGAGGAACGTTGATGTTGAGAGACGAGGTGCGAAGATGATGCCGAGGATTTAAGAGACGTTGATGTTGAAGAAGATTTAAGAGGTACGAAGAAGATGAAGATGATGCTGAGGAACGTTGATGTTGAGAGACGAGGTGCGAAAATGAGGAACTGATGAAAATGAGGGAAAACGGCGCCTAATAGATGCTAAAAGGATAAAAAAAACGAATGAACCTATTGCTGCGGTTTCTTTTAGAAACCGCAGCAATAGATTAAAATATTATTAAAAAAATATTATTTTAATCTATTGCTGCGGTTTTTGTCAGAAACCGCAGCAATAGATTTGGTCAAATAGTCAACTTTATTTCAAAAATTTCCCGTTGAAACCATATTGCTGCGGTTTCTGGGAAAAACCGCAGCAATATGTTTAATTCCGATTTTTCCTTTTTTTTTCGTGGTTTATTGCTGCGTACGGGTAAAACCGCAGCAATACCACCGCAACAATAAGTAAAAAATCTACTAGTGATATCAAACTCCGAGCCACTCCTATCATGAATCTACTACTAGTCCTGAACCCTCAAATATTCAGAGCAACCTGCCAAGCACAGAGGGTAGTTCATGATCTCCGGAATATCACCCTATGTCTGAAGATGAATGGTTTAGACACCAAGCTATTGTTGAAGCAGAAGATCAAAATAACTCAGACTTCGATTCATCTGATTTTTATTATTTATAAATTTTTAGGAAAATGTTTAGATATTTTAGTAGTTGTTAGTAGTTTTAATAATTAGTAGTTCTGGAATTAGACTACTACTCTTTAAATGTGTTAGCATTCCTTTTTAAGGATGATTAATAAATAAAATTTTAGTTTATTTTTCATGTTATGTGCTTGATGTCAATCATATTATGAATCATGATTGTTGTATGATTTACAAATTTAGTAGGATGACTTAATAAGTAGTACCTATTTGTTTCTTACCCAGGAAGAAATGGCAAGTAGACCCGGAGGTAGATCTAAGACTCGAGCAACTCTTAAGGAGTTGACTTCTCTGACCAAGAATTTGGCTAAGGCTATGACTACTCAACTGAACCGTCAACAAGAACCTGACCTAGCTGGTGATGTGTTAAAGAAAGTAGCCTCTAGGAATCCACCTGTCTATGATGGAAAAGAGGACCCAACCAGTCTTGAGAACTGGATTAGGGAGTTTGATAAGTTGTTTACTGCTGTCCAGTGCACTGATGAGTTAAAGATCAACAATGCTACATACTACCTAAGGGAGGAAGCTGATTTATGGTGGTCTCAAAGGAAGGAGTCTTTAACGAATCAAGGAGATTTTGGATGGGAACAATTTAAGGAAGCCTTGAGAACCAAGTTTTACCCACCTCACTTAAGGAAAAAGAAGTGCCTAGAGTTTACAAACCTGAGGATGGGGACCATGACTGTCAATGAGTACTACTTTAAGTTCATAGAGTTAATGAGGTTTGCACCTGAAGTGGTTCCAACTGAAGTTTTGAAGGCTCAGCGATTTGGGCAAGGGTTAACCTTGTCCATTCAAGGGAAATTGGGAGGGGCTAACTTTGATAGCCTAGATGAAGTGTATGGGAGAGCTGCTCATCTATTCGGGATCAAGGGAAGAGAAATAGAAGCGAATCCTGAAGATAAAAGGAATGGGTCTAGTAATGGGTTCCAAGGTGGAGACAAGCGACAAAAGACTAATGGGGGATTCAAGTAAGGAAAATATGACAAAAGCAATGTGAATAACAACAATCGTAGTCAGTCTGAAAATGGAAAGTCTAAGAGAGTCTACTACTGTAAAAGATGCCCAAGAAACCACCCAGGGAAGGACTGTGAAGGAAATCTGGTAACTTGTAGGATCTGCAACAAGTTAGGCCATAGAGAATATGAGTGCTTCCAGAAAGACTCAACATCAGCAAATCCTAAGCCAACCCAGAATCAGGGAGGTAATGGGAGCAAAGGACCCCAGCAACAGTCAGTGACCAATAACCGTGTTCCTCCTAAGAATGGGAATGGAGGAGACAATCAGGCTAAGGCGAACAATCAAGGTCGAGTGTTTGTCATGAGCAATCGTGAGGCTGAAATGACTGCAGGCGTAGTGACTGGTACTTTCTTCATCTCTTCTATTCCAGTTAATATTTTATTTGATTCAGGAGCTTCTCACTCTTTTATTCAAAACCTTAGTGGAAAAACTTAAGTTGGGAAAACTCGAACCTATAAGCATGGATATAGTCATACCTTCTGGAGAAGTCATTGATGTTTCTAAATTATATAAAGATGTTTTAGTGACTATAGTAGGGGCAAATTTTCCTTCAGACTTAATTGAATTTGAATTAGATGACCTAGATGTTGTTTTGGGAATGGATTGGTTAGGGAAATTCAAAACCCAAAAAGTGACCTTAAAAGTCCAAAAAGAGTCAAAGTAACCTACAGAAAAATCAATCAGAAGCCCAGTCCAAGAATGATTTCTGCTATGCAACTCAAGAACTGTATAAGAAAGGGGTATCCACTGTATTTGTGTAGTATACAGAAGTTGGAGGTAGAAAAAGAGAAGATGGAGAATATTCCTGTAGTTAATGAATTTCAGGATGTCTTTCCGGAAGAAATCCCTGGAATGCCTCCAATAAGAGAAGTGGAGTTCACTATAGACTTAATGCCTGGAACTGGCCCAATATCCAAAGCCCCATATCGTATGGCTCCAGCAGAAATGAATGAGCTGAAGACCCAATTGGAAGAGTTATTAGAAAAGGGTTACATAAGGCCCAGTGTATCCCCATGGGGTGCGCATGTCTTGTTTGTGAAGAAGAAGGATGGTAGTCTAAAGTTGTGTATCAACTACCGTGAGTTAAACCAAGTGACCATCAAGAATAAGTACCCTCTTCCAAGGATTGATGATTTGTTTGACCAACTGAAGGGAGCCGGAATTTTCTCAAAGATTGACTTAAGGTCAGGGTATCATCAGTTAAGAATTGCTGATAAGGACATTGCTAAGACCGCTTTTAGGACGCGTTATGGTCATTATGAGTTTACAGTGATGCCTTTTGGATTGACTAACGCGCCAGCAGTATTTATGGATCTCATGCACCGAATTTTCAAGCCATACTTAGACCAATTTGTGGTGGTATTTATAGATGATATATTGGTTTACTCTAAGAATAAAGAAGATCATGGGAAACACCTCCGAATAATTTTGTCAACACTCCAACAGAAGCAATTGTATGCAAAGTTTTCGAAGTGTGAGTTTTGGTTGGAAAAAGTGGCATTTCTGGGCCACGTCATTTCTAAGGAAGGTGTTGTCGTTGATCCAGCGAAGATTGAAGCCGTCAATGAATGGCCTACTCCAAAGAATGTGACTGATATAAGAAGTTTCCTAGGTCTGGCAGGTTACTACAGACGTTTTGTTAAGGATTTCTCTAAAATAGCCCGACCCATGACCAACCTTATGAAGAAAGAGTCCAAGTTTATTTGGAGCCCAGAATGTGAGAAAGCCTTCACCATCCTAAAAGAAAGACTAACCACAGCCCCTGTGTTATCCTTACCTGATGGAAGTGATACTTATGAAGTATATAGTGATGCATCTAAACATGGTCTAGGGTGTGTCCTAATGCAAAATAGGAGAGTCATTGCTTATGCATCAAGGCAACTGAAGCCATATGAAGTCAACTACCCTACTCATGACCTAGAGTTGGCCGCAATAGTCTTTGCTTTAAAGATTTGGCGTCATTATTTGTATGGGGTGACATGTAAGATATATACAGATCACAAAAGTTTGAAATACATTTTCACCCAAAAGGACTTGAATATGAGGCAACGGAGATGGTTAGAATTCATAAAAGACTACGATTTGGATATCCAATACCATGAAGGGAAAGCCAATGTAGTGGCAGATGCCTTGAGTAGGAAGACAAGTCATACCTTAAGTACTATGGTGGTGGCAGATCAACTGTGTTTGGACTTTCAGAAGATGAATCTTGAAGTAATGCAATATGGAGAAGTAGAGAAAATGTTTAGTGCATTGACCATTCAACCATCTATGTTTGAACAAATTAAAGAAGCTCAATTGAAAGATGAGAAGATGGAAAAGATAAAAGAGAAGGTGAGGGAGGGTCATGCTGGAGATTTCGAAATTCATGAAGATGGAAGTTTAAGAATGGAAGGAAGGTGGTGTATACCTGAAGCTTGCGAAGACTTGAAATTGAAAATCATGGAAGAAGGCCATAATTCTCCATATTCGATGCACCCAGGGGGTGATAAGTTGTATAAGGATTTAAAGAAGAATTTCTGGTCGGCTCGTATGAAGTTGGACATAGCTGAATTTGTTTCCAAGTGTTTAACATGTCAGAAGGTGAAGAGTGAACATAAAAGACCCCAAGGGAAAGTCCAACCCTTAGATGTGCCAGGATGGAAGTGGGATTCTATTTCGATGGATTTTGTTGTTGCTTTACCTAGGCGTCAATCTGGGAATGATACGATATGGGTAATTATCGATAGATTGACCAAGTCTACAGTGTTCATACCTATGAAGGCAACATGGTCTATGGATTAATTAGCTAAGGCTTACATCAAGCATGTGTTGAGACTACATGGAGTACCGAAGGATATTGTGTCTGATCGAGATTCTAGATTTTTGTCTAACTTTTGGCAGAAGCTACAACAAGTCTTTGGTTCGAAGCTATTAATGAGTACTGCTTTTCACCCAGCCACTGATGGTCAGACTGAAAGGACCATCCAAACCTTAGAAGATATGTTAAGAGCTTGTGTCATGGAATATCAGGGTTCGTGGGAAGATCATCTAGACCTGATAAAGTTCTCCTACAACAACAGTTATCATTCAAGTATAGGCATGACACCATTCGAGGCTTTGTATGGTAGGAAATGTAAAAGACCGCTATGTTGGAACGATATAAGTAAAACAGTTATACTTGGGCCTCAATTGATTGAAGAGACCGTGCAACAAGTCAAGATGATTCAAGGAAAGATTAAGGCAGCCCAAGATCGTCAGAAAAGCTACGCTGATCTAAAGCGTAGGGAAGAAGAATATGAAGTGGGAGAAAAAGTGCTTTTGAAAGTCTCACCAATGAAGGGTTTGATGAGGTTTGGAAAGAAAGGGAAGCTTAGCCCTAAGTTTATAGGCCCATATGAGATCTTGGATAGAGTTGGAAAGGTGGCCTATAGACTAGCCCTACCCACTGAATTAAGCCGAGTTCATAATGTGTTTCATATATCTCTGTTGAGACGGTACATCCCAGATAAATCGCATGTATTGCAACCTGAAACAATCCAAATTGATGAGAACTTGTCTTATGAAGAAAAGCCGATTAAGATTTTAGACAGTAAGGTTAGAAGTACCCGAAATAAGGATGTTAAAATCGTTAAGGTGCTCTGGTCTAATCAGAAGTCTGAAGAAGCAACATGGGAAGCAGAGGCTGAGATGCGAAAGAAATATCCAGAGTTGTTTGCATAGGTTAGTAGTAGAGTTACGGGGGCGTAACTCCTTTTAAGGGGGGTAGAATGCGATAGAATTTCTCACGTTTGACTTATAACCCTATTTTTGACCTAATTTTGACTTATTTATGAGTTATTATGTGAGCCAACTTACTTTTATAGGAAGTTGGTGGTATATACGTTTTACTAGCCTTGTCTCTTGCATTGCTTGCTTTAAGTTTCGAGGACGAAACTTCTTTTAAGGGGGGTAGTCTGTAATACTCCGTATTTTTAGTAAGTTATTAATTATAATTTTTAAAAGGTTTTATTTACTAAAAAGGCTTTTTATTAATTATAAAGGTTTTAAATAGGCTTTTATAATAGATTATGGGTTTTTCAAATAGACTCTAGCCCAAATTAAATATCGGGCCTAAGTTTACATATTATAATCCAAGTAATTAGTTTAGAAAATTTAAAAATATTTTAAAAGGAAAATTCAAAAAGGATTTACATACAAAAGATTTACAAAAAAAAAAATCTTTAAAACCTTGATTCGGTGCAAACTCACGCCAGTGAGTTTGTATCCAAATTGGTTACTTTTCATTTTTTTATCTTTTGGTTAATTTAAGCATCTAGACTATTTATCTTATGGAATATTCCTCTATTCTAGCTATATGATCATAAAGAAATAGTGTATCCTAGCTAAAATTAATTATCTTTTCTCAAAAACCCATCTTTTAGTTTCCTAGCCCTAGTACGACTCTACCTATCCAGCTAGTATAAATAGGGGCCTCCATCCCTCATATTCTTCACACCAAATTTGAGAAATACATCTTTTTTCTCAAGTTTAAACTCTCTCTCCCACTTAGCCTACCCTCTCTCTCTTCTCCCTAGTAGTTATTAATTTTCAAGGTGCGTGTATATGTAGATCTTTAAATATTGTGCTGCATACTTAGTATCATGTTGTTAGGGTTGCTATCTTGAATGATTATGCATGTTTTATACGAGTTTTAGTATAAATACTATGAGTTTCCGATAAATTTATCATGAGCATGATTGTTAGTTTATAGTAGTCTTCGATCTTAGAAGCTATCGTACAATGACAAACTGATAATATGAGTTGTGGTTAGATCTTTGTTATTATACTAAAAGTTCATTCAATTTAGGATTAATTGATAGGAATAATCCCACCTTTGGCCGATATGCTCAAAACAGTCCAACCTTTAACTAATCTCAAAATAATCCCACCTTTGCAACTTACATTCTCAAAATGGTCCTTAACTTGTTGACGACCTGTTTAATAGGTAAAGCTTAACACATGTCGTCATTCTATAGGTCTAGAGTTTTAAATTATAATTTCCATTATTAAAAAAAATTCTGTCTTTTACCCTCCCCTTCCCTTCCATTGCCCCCTCTGGCCTCTCTCTCCTACCCTCTGCCACCGTTTCTCTCTCCTCCCTAATTTCTCCCTATCATTAAACACATACCAAGTCAAACACACACCATTCCTTCCCTTTATCTCAGCTCCACTCCAATAATCCCACCATCAGGCATCAATCAATAATAATGGAACCTTCATTCTCTCTGAATTCAAATGCCACCACTCACTCAAACCCAACCCAACTTCTTCATCGTCAACAACGCCGAAGAAGTCATCGAATTCGCATCACCATTCACCGACGACCTTAGGAGCCTTCAAAACCCAGAATAATTAATTTGTGCAACCTTAGGACCATAAATAATGGTTGATTATACTACATCTACAGTATCACCATTTGGGGGGGGTGCTTTCTACAGTATCACCATTTTCTTTTTGCGGGTTTTTGGTTCGATAGAGTGCGGTTTTTTGGTGGTGGGTGGGTGGTTCCATGTGGAGCTGGGTTGATTTCGGGTGATGGGATTTCGGTTGTGGGTTTGGGTAATTGGGTGGGTTGAGAACGGGGAGGAGAGAGAAGGAGTTTATTGAGAGGTTGGGTGCGCAGTGGGTGGGTCACTGGGTGGGTCAGTGGGGTGGTGTTGGCTGTGGTGGTGGAGTCTAGTGGAGGAGAGGGAAAGAGGTTGTGAGAATAGGGAGGGGGAAATAGCGCTTATTAAAAAGAATAAAATTAGTGTTTTTAACCAGTTCAACAAGTTTCAGGTAAAAAATCCCATTTTAAAAAGATTAGGTGTAAAAGTGGGATTATTTTGAGATTAATCGAAAGTTGGACTGTTTTGAACAGATCGGCCAAAGGTGGGATTATTCCTATCAATTAATCCTTCAATTTATAGATCCTTTGAAATCTAGCTGGCGGCATCTTAATATATTTATGATCTAAAATTGTCATACTGACTCTAATATGCTAGTTTCATGCTTCACCTTGTCAAAGTAATATTCCACCATGTTGTCAAAGTATCTTAATCATGATTTATTAAACTATCGTCATCATGCTATCTTTGATCTCTCAAAGATCATCAATATGCTTATCTTGCGTAAGGTATATAGGGTTGCATAATAGATATTATATTAATATCCTTGTTATTTTCGTATGATGAGAATACTTGACCATTATTCTTAATACTTTTTGAGTCGTATTATTAAGCAAGATTTTATTTATGCCTTTTATATGGCTAAAGTTTTATATAAGAATTATTATTCTTTTAAAGGAGGATTATTTCCAAAGGATTTTTATTAGATATATGATCTTTTATGATCACAATTACAAAGAAGCCATGACTTGTTATTAATTAACAAGAACGGTAGCTATTATATTTTACTCATGTACTTTTTGTATAAGTCATGTGGACAAGGTAGTTCCCCTCGTCATAGACTCATTAAGGAATACTAAACTTGGGGGTGTGCACACTTTAGGAAAGGTACCTAGGTAAGGAAAGGAGTTTTATTATAAGTTATATACTTTATATAATACAAGTATTACAAGTTTCCAAGGAAGATTATAGAAATATTTTTAATGTTTAATAAAGTGTTTAAATTTCCGCATATATATGTACTCAGTATTTTTATTGACACGCGTTTTGTTTGTTTGTTTTATGGCTTTGTACTGTCCCTGTGATGACCCTTTTGGTGAGCACAATTTACAGGTTGATTTGACGCATACTTCACATGGGGGAGCTAGTGAGGAATAATACTTAAGCTAGGAGTTGCTTTTTATTTATTATAGATTCCATTATTGTCATAGTTGAATAATAAAGTTTTTATATTATCAATAAAAAGAAGTTATTATTATTAGTTTCCGCTGCATTGTTAAATGGAATAATTGATTTAATCAGTCCCAACTATGGACGTCGTCACAAAAACAGTCCCAACTATCGTTTTTTATTATTCAGTCCCAACTTTAAAGGGTGTTGTACAACAGTAGTCCCAGTAGGTTAAAAACCTGCGAATTTTTTCCTTGAATAATGCAAAATGGGGTTTTAATTCCCGAAATATGTTGAAAGGGAAATTAATTCCCTGCGTACCGTCCACGTAGGACGGCACGCGAGAAAATGTTTTTTTTTTTTTCCCAGGTAAACCGCTACTTGAAGTAGCGGTTTATTTAAATTAAACCGCTACTTCAAGTAGCGGTTTATATATATTAACCGCTACTTGAAGTAGCGGTTTATGCATGTAAACCGCTACTTGAAGTAGCGGTTTATGTGGTCAACACCTTCCTCACACTCTATAATATGTAAACCGCTACTTGAGATAGCGGTTTATGAGAAAAAAAAAGACCTCTCATTGTTGCTTCCCCATAACTGGCCCAAATGCCAGAAACATAAAAAAAAAAAAGCTTTCTAACCTACAATTTCAACACCAAATTCCATCCAAGTCCATACAAAGTCTATGCACACATCAATCACCAAACACCAAGTTCATCCACATTCACATTTATCCAATAAGTAAGATTAAGAAAATATGTCAATCACAAACGAAGTTTAATATTTAACATAGTGTTAACGAACTATACAAACAACAAATGAAAGTGCTAAGACCCCCTCTTCTTCTTTTGTGAAGGTCTAGATGAACTAGGTGTGGTCTCACTAGACTCTGCAATGGCATGAAGAGAAGATGGAGTGGTGGCAGAACGGCGTCGGTAGGTCCTCCGACGGGCGGGAGGCGAAAGCAAAGGTCCCGTGGTAGATGTATGGGCGGCGGACATAGAAGGTGTAGAAGTCGAAGTATGTACGGCAGGTAGGCACGCCCGTAAGATGTGGCCATGTCCGGCTCGGCTAACCGCATCAATACACGAGTCCCTCATGGTGCCAATGTACGTGCAAACAACGGCGCCCCCATATCTGGAGGCAATGACTCGGCGGCCTCTAGTACAAAGGCCGCACCTATGAGCAACATCGGATAAAGTATGTGCCCGCATAGAAAGAAAAATACATATTATATAGTCGGATAAATAAATAAAAGTATAACTACAAATCATGGCACTTACCGGTACTACATGCGGACGCGGCGATAGTGTGTAGAAGGAGGTCGCCTCAATGGATGCGTCATGCGTAACCTCGTGATGCGACGATACCACACCATATACTCCTCAATGGCATGAGTACGACCGGTAAACGGAGTGCCCCGGACAACACGTCTCTCGCTCATCCCACTGCGCTATGTAAGGGCGATGTCTGAGCGGATAATTCTTGTTCTTCGACCTCCGATCTATGCCATGAAGGGCGTGGCTTGTATCACAAGGTCTTTGGAATCCTCGCTCGAAGCCAAACGGCGCATAACTCGATCAGGACAATGGAACTCCACAATGTCGAAACAAATAAGTGGAGCCAATGTGCGCCATACATGTCGATCAGCTCGACATATAGCAGGCAACAACTCTAGTCTCGCATCAGTATATGGCTGCCAAGTCATCTACAAATAAAGAATGTTGCAAATATTAGACACGTGAGAGATGTCTACCAATGTATATAAGTTAGGCATGTGAGACTCTATGTACCTGCTCGTCCGTCTGATGGTCAAGTGCATCCCTGTAGTAAGATAGCCCACTTGCTAAGTGGGACCTACTAAGGTGTACCCGAAGCCAACTGAAAAGAAATACACATTAATATCCTTCTGAAAAATGAAACTAAATAATGTCAACAAATGTGAGACACTGCATATTACCTGACAGCTAAGGGGTCAACCCCCGGAACATGCTGGGAGCCTAAAATAGGAACGGCATCGTCAAGCGCGGAGGTGGGTCCCGAACCTCGAAATCGAGGCTGCCGATGTGTACGTGCTCCCATGCCCAAAGGCATAACAACACAGGGACCACCTAACTCCACGGCACGCCTGCGAGATGCCCGACATAGTGTCGATATAGAGTATGCAAGGGTGGCACTACCCCGGCTATATGTCCCACGCTACGTCGAGATGCGCAAAAAGTGGAAGATAAAGCACTGCATCTTGTATCTCCACTCTTGTCAACAAAAAGAATGGACCCCATCAAAACAAGAATATAAGCCCGTGTGAATCGCTGTGTCACCTCATCAGCATCGTTCGGCAACAAGAAAAAATGAAGCCGAAGCCATGTCAACCTCAAAGACGAACCCTGGAGAACTTTGGGCTCGTTCTCCGGGGTGGTGGGCCATACCCCTAACAACTCGTGCACAACCTAAGCCCAATTACCCTCGCCGCTACCAATAACGGGTGGTCCGTGCACTCTCGATCCAAGGAGAACGGCGACATCTCCTAAAGTAATCGTCGCCTCCCCAACGAGTCAAATGGAAGGTATGGGTCTCCTGCCTCCATCACTCCACTAATGCCGTAAGAAGTGGTCGATCAAGCTCCAAACCTCCCCTGCCAAACGATGTATGCCAAGAAAACCGGCACGCGCTCAACATGCCGAAGAACTCTATCGTGAACCTCCCGAGTCATGAGTGAGACTATGATGATGCAACCGACACGATAATACCGTGTCCGCTCCCCCCTCCGGGCATCCTCACTCCGATGCTTATCTCGGAGGGTGAGAACGCCGCGATCGGTGGGGCCGGGATAGATGGGCTGCGCCATCGGACTCGAGGAAAAAAAAAAAACAAACGAGTAAGTAACACATTCTTGGACTATGATAAGAATATAAATTTATGAGAGTTAATAAAAATTAGATTTACCCGATGTTCCTTCATCATTCTTATTAGGACATCTTTGCTTATTGTGTCCCGAAGCCTTACAAATGCTACATCTATATTTGCCGGCCTATCACCGCATCCATTTCATTTCGTATTCGAGTGGACCTTGGACGTCCAGCTCCACGCTTTAGCCCCTCATCAGCTATAATTCTCGGACCATAATATGGAGAACAATTATGCATATCAGGCACAGGCTTGAAAAAGGACATATAAGTAGATCGATACTCGGTAGTCATAAAAGAAGCGTCCACAAAACCACTATATGACAAACTCCGTATCGACGGACCCAAGGACATGAGAACACGGCAACTTGTATATTAGGAGTTTCTCACATGTACATGTCTTCGCATTAAGTTCACCGTATGTTTCTTTCCACCTTTCCCCGCAATACGGTTTCCACGTCCAAGTAGTGACCTCAAATAGCCCTCGTTCATAGTCAAACACAATCACCTCATGAGCACTTGCCTTCTCCATGTTTTTTCAATGATGGTAGTCGCCTTTGGACTATAATCATGGCCTTCCTCAAGTCTTTTTCTACCCAATTCTCTCCTTGTAGCAAAATATGAATTGACACGATAAAAAGTCATTCTTACCAAACGGTGATCGGAAGACATCTTGCCCCTTTTAGGACGCCATTAAACACTTCAGACATGTTCGTGGTTTGCACACCATATCTACATCCACCATCATGATGAAGAGACCATAGATGAAGGGGAATGTCCAACAGATATCTAGCTGCCTCGACATTAATGGAGCCAATACGATCCATATAGTACAAAAACTTCCTCTTCTTACGCTAGCATATGCGGCTTTTCCGAAAAGATTCTTGATGGCAGCATTCTTATACTTAGTATTCAAGTTCGAAGCAGATGTCGCACTTGAATACTAAGTATAAGAATGCTGCCATCGGATATCTTTTCGGAAAAGCTGCATATGCTAGGCATAAGAGGAAGTTTTTGTACTATATGGATCGTATTGCTCCATTAATGTCGAGGCAACCTAGATATCCGTTGGACATTCCCCTTCATCTATGGTCTCTTCATCATGATGGTGGATGTAGATATGGTGTGCAAACCACGAACATGTCCGAAGTGTTTAATGGCGTCCTAAAAGGGGCAAGATGTCTTCCGATCACCTTTTGGTAAGAATGACTTTTTATCGTGTCAATTCATATTTTGCTACAAGGAGAGAATTGGGTAGAAAAAGACTTGAGGAAGGCCATGATTATAGTCCAAAGGCGACTACCATCATTGAAAAAAACATGGAGAAGGCAAGTGCTCATGAGGTGATTGTGTTTCGACTATGAACGAGGGCTATTTCGAGGTCACTACCGGACGTGGAAACCGTATTGCATGGAAAGGTGGAAAGAAACATACGGTGAACTTAATGCGTAAGACATGTACATGTGAGAAACTCCTAATATACAAGTTGCCGTGTTCTCATGTCCTTGCGGTCTGTCGATACCGGAGTTTGTCATATAGTGGTTTTGTGGACGCTTCTTTTATGACTACCGAGTATCGATCTACTTATATGTCCTTTTTCAAGCATGTGCCTGATATGCATAATTGTTCTCCATATTATGGTCCGAGAATTATAGCCGATGAGGGGCTAAAGCGTGAGCCGGACGTCCAAGGTCCACTCGAATACGAAATGAAATGGATGCAAATGATAGGCCCAAGAAATATAGATGTAGCATTTGTAAGGCTTCGGGACACAATAAGCAAAGATGTCCTAATAAGAATGATGAAGGAACATCTGGGGTAAATCTAATTTTTATTAACTCTCATAAATTTATATTCTTATCATAGTCCAAGAATGTGTTACTTACCCGTTTGTTTTTTTTTTTCCTCAGTCCGATGGCGCAGCCATCTATCCCGCCCCACCGATCGCAAGCTTCTCACCCTCCAGGATAAGCATCGGAGTGAGGATGCCCGGGAGGGGAGTAGCGGACACGGTATTATCGTGTCGGTTGCATCATCATAGTCTCACTCATGACCGGGAGGTTCACGATAGAGTTCTTCGGTATGTTGAGCGTGGCCGGGTTTTCTGGCATACATCGTTTGGTAGGGGAGGTTTGGAGCTTGATCGACCACTTCTTACGGCATTAGTGGAGCGATGGAGGCAGTGAGACCCATACCTTCCATTTGACTCGTTGGGGAGGCGACGATTACTTTAGGAGATGTCGCCGTTCTCCTTGGACCGAGAGTGCACCTGACCACCCGTTATTGGTAGCGGCGAGGTAATCGGGCTGTTAGCCAGGCACGAGTTGTTAGGGGGTATGGCCCACCACCCCGAGAGAACGAGCCCAAAGTTCTCCAGGGTTCGTCTTTGAGGCCGACATGGCTTCGGCTTCATTTTTTCTTGCACGAACGATGCCGATGAGGTGACAAGACAGATTCGCACGCGCTTATATTCTTGTTTTGATGGGGTCCATTCTTTTTGTTGACAAGAGTGGAGATACAAAGATGCAGTGCTTTATCTTCCACTTTTGGCGCATCTCGACGTAGCAGGGACATATAGTCAGGGGTAGTGCCACCCTTGCATACTTATATCGACAAACTATGTCTGGCATCTCGAGGCGTGCCAGGGAGTTAGGTGGTCCCGTGTTGTTGTTACAGCCTTTGGGCATGGGAGCACGTACACATCTACAGACCTCGGATTTCGAGGTCACGGGACCCACCTCCACGCTTGACGATGTCGTTCCTATTTTAGGCTCCCAAAGATGTTCCGGGTCGACCCCTTAGCCGCCAGTAATATGCAAGTGTCTCACATTTGTCGACATTATTTAGTTTCATTTTTCGAAGGATATTAATGTGTATTTCTTTTCGATGGCTTCGGGTACACCTTAGTAGGTCCCACTTAGCAAGTGGGCTATCTTACTACAGGGATGCACTCGACCATCGACCGGACGAGCAGTACATAGAGTCTCACATGCCTAACTTATATACATTGGTAGACATCTCTCACGTGTCTAATATTTGCAACATTCTTTATTTGTAGATGACTTGGCGTACCATATACCGATGCGAGACTAGAGTTGTTGCCGCTATATGTCGAGCCGATCGACATGTATGGCGCACATCGGCTCCACTTATTTGTTTCGACATTGTGGAGTTCCATTGTCCCGATCGAGTTATGCGCCGCCGGCTTCGAGCGAGAGGATTCCAAAGACCTTGTGATACAAGCACACCCTTCATGGCATAGATCGGAGGTCGAAGAACAAGAATTATCCGCTCGACATCGCCCTTACATAGCGCAGCTGGATGAGCGCGAGAGACGTGTTGTTCAGTGGCACTCCGTTTACTCGGTCGTACTCATGCCATCGAGGAGTATATGGTGTGGTATCGTCGCATCACGAGGTTACGCATGACAGATCCATCGAGGCGACCTCCTTCTACACACTATCACCTGCGTCCGCAGATGTAGTACCGGTAAGTGCCATGATTTGTAGTTATACTTTTATTTATTTATCCGACTATATAATATGTATTTTTCTTTCTATGCGCACATACTTTATCCGATGTTGCTCATAGGTGCGGCACCGTACTAGAGGCCGCCGAGTCATTGCCTCCGCATATGGGGCGCGCTTGTTCGTACGTACATCATGCAACCATGAGGGGACCGTGTATCTGATGCAGCTTAGCCGAGCCGTACATGGCCACATCTTACAGGGCGTGCCTACCTCTGCTGTACATACTTCGACTTCTACACCTTCTATGTCTGCTGCCCATACATCTACCACAGGACCTTTGCTTTCGCCTCCAGTCTGTCAGAGGACCTACCGACGCCGTTCTGCCACCACTCCATCTTCTCTTCATGCCATTGCAGAGTCTAGTGAGACCACACCTAGTTCATCTAGACCTTCACAAAAGAAGAAGAGGGGGTCTTAGCACTTTCATTTGTTGTTTGTATAGTTCGTTAACACTATGTTAAATATTAAACTTCGTTTGTGATTGACATATTTTCTTAATCTTACTTATTGGATAAATGTGAATGTGGATGAACTTGGTGTTTGGTGATTGATGTGTGCATAGACTTTGTATGGACTTGGATGGAATTTGGTGTTGAAATTGTAGGTTGGAAAGCTTTTTTTTTTTGTTTATGTTTCGGCATTTGGGGCCGCTTATGGGAAGCAACAATGAGAGGTCTTTTTTTTTTCTCATAAACCGCTATCTCAAGTAGCGGTTTACATATTATAGAGTGTGAGGAAGGTGTTGACCACATAAACCGCTACTTCAAGTAGCGGTTTACATGCATAAACCGCTACTTCAAGTAGCGGTTAATATATATAAACCGCTACTTGAAGTAGCGGTTTAATTTAAATAAACCGCTACTTCAAGTAGCGGTTTACCTGGGATAAAAAAAAAAAACATTTTCTCGCGTGCCGTCCTACGTGGACGGTACGCAGGGAATTAATTTCCCTTTCAACATATTTCGGGAATTAAAACCCCATTTTGCATTATTCAAGGAAAAAATTCAGGTAATTTGCCATTTTTTTTTTTTCTATCTTCTTCCTCTCTCCTTCCTTCACTACTCCCTCCTCCTCTCCACTGCCACCCAACCCCCCTCCCCTCCCACCTTCCTACCCCTGCCACCCCGAAAGCCAAGTTTTGCAGATGCTCCTTCTTTCCATAACCTTCTCACAAGAAAACCATGTACAGATGCTCCTTCTTTCCACCTAGCATATCTCCCACAAGCAACAACCACAATAACTATACTAGTATTGTTCCCTAATATTCCACTTCCCATCATCTGCCTAACAATCCAAGACACCACATTTCTCTCCCAAGCATTGCATCGAACACGTTGTGCGCAGCTTTTCAAATCACTCACTTTCACAAACCCATCAAGTATTGAATTCCAGGACACTAAATCTCTCACAAGCATAACCTCAAACACCTTCAATGCAACCTCAATCACCCCACAACAAGCATACATATGAATCAAAGAATTCTGAATTTGTATCACATTCACACCATCAAACCCATTCTTAATTACTTGACCATGACACACCTCACCTATCCTAGAGAATGGAAACGCAAGTATTTGCAAATTGTACAGGCCAATGCATTACATTTGTAGGCTCTGTGAACAGTAGGATCTGGTGTAGGGACTACAAGTCTACAACATCCCAAATCTCAGGAGTTGCACGAGCATTACAATGGAGGAAAAGTATAAGAATTGGGGAAAATCCCGGATTTCAAAGATCTCAAAATAAAAGCTGACACCTTTCAATGGCAACAAAAAACTAGCAGAGTAAGCCTTAATCACAGTGTTAAAAACAAACTAAATCTGGAAAATCAATGCTGCCAAAAACACTCAAATTATAACACAAATCATCAACTTGGGATGAAAGTCTAAGTAACTTACTTCCAAAAAATGGGATTTTTAGACGACCCGATATTAATAACTGGGCATGAATTTGTTTGACTTGGGTCTTCTCAAAACATCAAGAATTACGCAAATTAGATGGTGGACTCGTGTCTACCATCCTGATGGTAGACACGGGCCAAAACGCAGCCCAAAACACATAAAACGCGCGAAACCAATGAACATCAACTGTTCTCCAATGAACATTAAGTGGACTGCGAAACCAATAAACATCAACTGTTCTCCAATGAACATCGATCAGTTTTTTGCTCTTACGTTCATCTTTTTTTCTTGTTGTTCATTGCTGATTCAGATGTTCATTGGAGAACAGTTGATGTTCAGCGAAACCAATGAACATCAACTGTTCTCCAATGAACATCGATCAGATTTGGTCTTATGTTCATTTTTTTTCTTGTTGTTCATTGCTGATTCAGATGTTCATTGGAGAACAGTTGATGTTCATTGGTTTCGCAGTCCACTTAATGTTCATTGGAGAACAGCTGATGTTCATTAGGTCCGCGCGTTTTATGTGTTTTGGGCTGCGTTTTGGCCCGTGTCTACCATCCTAATGGTAGACACGAGTCCACCATCTACCAATTGAGAATTAAGATAGGTCAAAATTTTATGAGAGAGAAATTATTTGGGGAAGGGGAGGAAGGAGGGAGGAGAGAGAAAGACTGAAGCGGGAGGTAGAAGAAAATGGTGAAAAAAAAAGTAAAAAGGAAAATAGGAGTTTTTTGACCGGTTTAGCAAGTCACCAGTCCACTCGGACCACTAGTGTAAAGGGAGGGTCAAAATTGGGACTGAACAATAAAAAACGATAGTTGGGACTGTTTTTGTCAGGACGCTCATAGTTGAGACTGATTAAATCAATTTTTCCTTGTTAAATTAGTAGTTAGTAGTTTTAGCCTTTAACGTTATCACGTGGCGGTAATACTCTCAAGTTTCTCAAGTATTTTATATTAAAATATATTCTTCAAAAAGAGAGAAATTTGGGGGTGTTACACCAGATTCGGGTTGGTTGACCTACTAACCCATTTATTTTTCCATCTAAAAAACCAATTTTCTAAGTTAAATGAGCAATAAAATGGGTTGTATTGTATTTGGATTTGTCTTCTTATTATGTATAGACTATTTGTAATTCAAAATTCTCATAATATAAGATACTTGAGTAATTATTAATCAGGTTGTAGTTAATGAAAATTAGAATATGCTATTAAATGGGTGGGTCGATTTGAGGTCGACTGATTTATTATCAGGTCGGATTGGGTTGAAAATTCCAACCTGTTTAACTAAACGTGTTTGGTTGGGTTGAGGATCTCAACCGGTTTAAGTAAATGGGTCAAACCCAACCCATGTCAACCCATTGCCAGCCTTACTTCAATGTTCATTATTGGGAAATAAATCATTTTGTTAACAATTCAATGTCCTTCTTGCAAATAGTAGTATATGTCATTTTTCAGCGTCCGAGTAGTAGTATTGGTTTTTGAAATAGTGTCACACTTCAATATTAATGGGTAATTTATAAAAGTAGGACATATGGAAATTAAAAAACATCTTTCCTAACATATAGAGATTTTTGTGGCTCATGGATATTTTAAAGTCTTAACTGAGACCGTTTCAGTCAAGTAAATGACTGAGAGTCTGGGACGGCTCAACCATAAATTTGTATCTTTGTGTTTTAGTGCTCCTCCTTCCTCTTCCTCCCCCCCTCCCATCTCGCATTCCATGTCACCTCCATCTTATCGTCACGTACGCCATGGTCTACAATCTTTAACTTTGATTCACGTGATTTAAAAACTGATAATATAAATAAAAATAAAGAGGAGAGAGAAAATCACTTATTAATTAAAAATTGTTGTTGATTTAACAATAGGAGATGGAATATGACTTTTTTATAATAATTTTAGAGTAGCTTTTATTGCTTGGGAAAGTTTGTTATGAAAGCCCAGTGGTTAAAATGGCCAATGTGCACCAATAATTTCAACATGACATAAAACACCAAAAGTATGATAAGCCAACATTATGCACTCGAAAAAATTAGAGACATTAGGCTTTACCAGAGGAAGACACGTCTGATATAATTGCATTGAATTTGAATAATGAAAATGAGGTGAAAGAAAAGAAAAATAAAGGAAATAAGATGAATAGTACGTTGACAATTATGTTTGTAAAAATAATATATAAATTTTATAAAATAAAATATTATTAAGGCAAACTAAGTGTATACAAATTAAGAAGGTTTACTGTTTATGTATAAACTAATAAGTAAAATTAAATAGACATAAAATGATAATTATGCATAAGTTGCTAAACATGAATAAACTGGTAAACATATATATATATGTATATATATATACATATGTATATGTATATATATATATGTATATGTATATATATATATATGTACATATATATATGTATATGTATATATATATATGTATATGTATATATATGTACATATATATATATATATGTATATGTATATATATATATGTATATGTATATATATATGTATATGTATATATATATATGTATATATATATATATATATATATATATATATATATATATAAAACCGAATTGATAGATTCACGATGAGCTTATAAAGTTTCATATAATGTATAATCCCTTTCCCGGACACGAAATTTTATCAATTTTATTACTAGGAGAGCCTCTTCATTTTCAAAAATTACAGTTCAAAGTATCATCTTTTTCCATATTTCTACCAACTGTATATATTACCATATTTAAAACATGAACTACCCATTATGACCATCATCGATTCGAAAGTACATATCATCTTTAATTGTACTACTTCATTCTATTTGAAGATTTTACTTTTTTATTCGAAATAATATGTGAATAATGGTATACTTAATCCAAAAGGTAAGTATAGATACTAAACAGGTTTTTAATAATAGCATTAATTTTGAAATTTATATATTTCCCTTTTTAACTTTAGAAAAAAAAAATCTAAAATATCAAATGAAATTTAATTAAAATATTATTTAAAGATAATTGCGAGTGTCACTTTTCAATAAATTGTCTCAACAAGATTTTTTTTACCAAGGTAGCATAACAAGTTTTTTTTCTCACTTGGTGGCTTAACAAATTAAAAATTCACTTGGTTATCTAGCTGAACGATTGGAACCACTAGAGCTTAGCAAAACTTTTGTTTGTTTCACAAATTTGTTTTACAAATATTGACATAATAAAAATCAAAACCCCTATTTAAGAGTTGAGACTTAATAGAAAAAACTTGAATAGATCGAGTTCACAATAATTTATTGTGCACCAGAAACCATATGATATTGTCAATTTTTGTATGATATAATCACCTTTTATATAGTTAGTTTTTATAAGATAAAATCAATTTTCTGAGATAGTCAATCTTCTTATGATATAGTTGATTTTTTTTTAAATATAGTTAGTTTTTGTGTGATAATTTGAGTGCACAATAAAGTATCGTGAACCCATTCCACGCTTTCACCCAATATGTTTTGTAAAAGGGATGCCAAATCGAATTAATTTAAATTTCATTGAAAACATCCGATTTCCTTTTTAGTTTTAGGACAAAAATTTTTTTTGGGAGTCCCCACTGGGGACCCCGTGGTAAGATGAAGTGTCCTGCTAAATCGGAACCCCTTGCAGGTTAACCCGAACACTTTGAGAGTGGGGGGATGGTAAGAAAAAGAAAAAAACCTCTCCCAAAGTTACCCTAGTGGGGATCGAACCCCAAGGTTGGAAGATTATTTCCTTAGCTTGGTAGTTTCAGGACAAGTATAGAGAGAAACATAAGTACTATGGCTCTGTTCTTTTGAACTTATTTTGACTGAACTGAACTGAACTTATTTTATTTTTGCTGAACTGAACTTATTTTTGCTTAACTGAACTTATTTTTTATAAATAATAATAATAAATAATAAAAAATAAATAATAAATAATAAATAATAATAATAATAATAAATAACAAATAATAAATAATAAATAGTAAATAGTAAATAGTAAATAAAAAATAATAAATAATAAATAATAAATAATAAATAATAAATAATAAATAATAAATAATAAATAGTAAATAATAAATAATAAATAATAAATAATAAATAATAAATAATAAATAATAAATAAAAAATAATAAATAAAATATAAAAAATTAAAAATTAAAAATAAAAAATAAAAAATAAAAAATAAAAAATAATAAATAATAAATAATAAATAATAAATAAAAAATAAAATAAAAAATAAAAAATAATAAATAAAAAAGAATAATAAATAAATAAATAATAAATAATAAATAATAAATAATAAATAATAAATAATAAATAATACGTTTTTTCACCAAATACTCATGACAAATAAATTTATTCACCAAATACCCCCACTTTTTTCAAAATTCACCAAATACCCCTGACCTTTAAAAAAATTCACCAGATACCCCTGACATTTCAAAAATTACCCAAAATGCCCTTTTTGGCTAACGGACGTTAGTGTTCCGTTAACTAATTAACCTAAAAAACCCTAATTAAACCCTAATTAACCCTAATTAAACCTAAAAATCCTAAAACTCAAACTAACCCTAAAACCCTAACTAACCCTAAACCCACCCCCAAGCCCACCACCCTCCCACCCCACCCCTTGACCCCACCACCCCCCCCCACAACTCCAACCCCACCAGCCCCCCCCCCGCCGCCGCCTCCCCTCCCCCCCTCCCCCTCCTCCGCGCGCCCCCCTCCCACCACCCCTAGCCCGAATCCCCCCTCCTCCCCACCCTTCGAATCCCGAGCCCCCCCCCACCCCCGGCCCGCAGAGAAGCAAACTTCTCGTAGACCTCGAGTTCTACGCCGTCGGAGATCTTGCGCCGCCGGAGATCGATGACTCGGATCGAGTGCGAAACCGGTCGACTCGTTCGAAGGAGTGAGGGAGGGGGAGGCGCCACGAGATCGAGGGAGGGGAGGCGCGAGGAAGGAGGGAGGGGGAGGGGGAGGGGAGGCGTGAGGGAGGTCGAGGGGAGGGGGCCTGCGTGGGGCCGCGAGAGGAGGGGGTCTGCGTGGGGCGCGCGGGGGGGAGGGGAGGGCTGCGTGGGCTGGCGCGAGGAGGGGGAGGGGGTGGGGCTGGTGGGGCGGGGTTTGGGTGGTGGCTCTAGGGTTGGGGGGGTGGGGTTGGGTTAGGGAGAGAGAGAGTTAGGGTTTTTAGGTTTAGTTAGGGTTTTTTAGGGTTAATTAGGATTTTTTAGGATTAATTAGGGTTAATGACTAACGGAGTTAACTCCGTTAGTCAATAAGGGCATCTGGTGAATTTTTTTAAAGGTCAGGGGTATATGGTGAATTCGAAAAAAAGTGGGGGTATTTGGTGAATAAATTTATTTGTCAGGGGTATTTGGTGAAATAACCGTAAATAATAAATAATAAATAATAAATAATAAATAATAAATAATAAATAATAAATAATAAATAATAAATAATAAATAATAAATAATAAATAATAAATAATAAATAATAAATAATAAATAATAAATAATAAATAATAAATAATAAATAATAAATAATAAATAATAAATAATAAATAATAAATAATAAATAATAAATAATAAATAATAAATAATAAATAATAAATAATAAATAATAAATAATAAATAATAAATAATAAATAATAAATAATAAATAATAAATAATAAATAATAAATAATAAATAATAAATAATAAATAATAAATAATAAATAATAAATAATAAATAATAAATAATAAATAATAAATAATAAAATAATAAATAATAAATAATAAATAATAAATAATAAATAATAAATAATAAATAATAAATAATAATAATAATAACTGTTTTTTCACCAAATATCCCTGACAAATAAATTTATTCACCAAATACCCCCACTTTTTTCAAAATTCGCCAGATACCCCTGACCTTTAAAAAAATTCACCAGATGCCCTTTTGTTGACGGACGTTAGTCATCCGTTAGTCTTTATTTACAAGTTTGCCTTAAATCAACCTAATTATCCCTAAGTCAACCTAATTAGCTCTAAGTCAATCTAATTAACCTTAAGTCAACCTAACTCCCTCCCTAACCCACCCCCAACCCCAACCCCAACCCCAACCCCAACCCCAACCCCACCACCCCCCAACAACCCCAGCCCCACCGGACTCCACCCCAAACAACCCCAAACCTCACCACCCCCTCCCCCTCCCCGCAGCCTGCGCCCCTCCTTCCCCCTCCCCCGCAGCCCGCCCCTCTCCCTCCCACGCAGCCCGCCCCCTCCCTCCCACGCAGCCGCCCCTCCCCCTCCCACGCAGCTCCCCCTCCCCTCCCCTCCCCGCCCGGCGCCTCCCTCCCCCTCCTCAGCCGCGCCTCCCTCCCCCTCCCTGCAGCGCGCCTCCCCCCTCCCCACCACCCCCACCCCGGCGACTTCCGAATGCAAATGTAGAAGCATCTCCTCGATTTTGAGCCGAAAATGTCCACCTCATCTTTGTTCTTGGAGACCCGTTCACTTTTTTTTTAGATGATTACTTCGTAAAATTATGCGGAACCCGTGATACTTGCTGCTTGAATAGATTATTTGGGATCCATAAATTACCGCAATTTATTCAGTTTTTCGCATCCTGTTCCTTCTACTTAAAGGCATGGGGATACCCTTTACAAGATGCTTCTCCGAGGAAGAATCATCCGAAGATGCTGATGGGGACTCGGCGGGGAGGGGGGAGGCGCGTCTGCGGGTAGGGGATGGGGGAGGTGGGGTTGCGGCTGCGTGGAAGGGGGAGGCGCGGTTGCAAGGGGGAGAGGGGGGGGCGTGGGAGGGGGCCAGTGGGGCTGGGGTGTGGGGGGGATGGTGGGGTTAGGGGTGGGTTAGGGGAGAGAGAGAGTTGGGTTGACTTAGGTTAATTGGGTTGACTTAGGATTTTTTTAGGGTTAATTAGAGTTTTTTAGGGTTAATTAGTTAATTATTTAACGGAGGACTAACGTCCGTTAGCCAAAAGGGCATTTTGGGTAATTTTTTTAAAGGTCAGGGGTATCTGGTGAATTTTTTTAAAGGTCAGGGGTATCTGGTGAATTTTGAAAAAAGTGGGGGTATTTTGTGAATAAATTTATTTGTCAGGGTATTTGGTGAAAAAACCGTAATAATAAATAATAATAATAAATAATAAATAATAAATAATAATAAATAACAAATAATAATAATAATAACAATAATAATAATAATAATAAATAATAATAATAATAAATAATAATAATAAATAATAAATAATAATAATAATAATAAGAAATAATAAAAAATAATAATAATAAATAATAAATAATAATAATAAATACTAATAATAATAATAATAATAATAATAATAAATAAATAAATAATAAATAATAATAATAATAAATAATATAATAATAAATAATAATAATAATTAATAATAAATAATAATAAATAATATAATAATAAATAAAAATAAATAATATAATAATAATTAATAAATAATAATAATAACTAATAATAATAATAAATAATAATAATAATAAATAATAATAAATAAATAATAAATAACAAATAATAAATAAATAATAAATAACATATAATAAATAAATAATAATAAATTATAAATAATTAATAATAAATAATAAATACTAAATAATAAAAATATTAAAATAAAATAAAAAAATAAAATAATAAAAAATAAAATAGAATAAAAAATAATTAAATAAAAATAATAAAAAAAATAATAAAATAAAAAAATTACAAATTCATCGTTATTATAATTATAATATTAATAATAATAACAATATTAATAATAATATTGAAAATAAAAATAATAATTACAACATTAGATAAGACTGAATTTATTTTTGCTGAACTGAACTTATTTTTGCTGAACTGAACTTATTTTTACTTATTTTTGCTGAACTGGACTTATTTTTACTTATTTTTGCTGAAAATAAGTCCAAAAGAACAGGGCCTATATACAGAAAAAAAAAACTAAAGACTAACCTACCCATTTGAATATTAACCCCCAACAACAAAACTAGGTCATCGTCACATCACAGCACTCCTCTCGTCGCTCCTCCTCGCGCGACGCCGGCGACCTTCTCGAGTACCCCATCGCCCAAGACTAACGACCCTCCACCCTCCCCGTCGCATATTGCTCTTGACCCTCCACGCCCCTCACTGGAGTGAGAAGAGCCACACCAGGTAACTTTCTTGAACCTTTAATTCTTTTTGAAAATAATTTTGATTGTTTTCCTATAATTTGAATGTGTTTTGAGTTTCCCATGAGTGACTCTGTATTAAAGGTAGTTAAATTACCAAGCTTTGTGTTTAGCTATTTGAATAATCAAACTCAAATTGAAGTGCCTCTTTTTAAACTAGTGGTTCTAATTACATTCTACATACTACTTGTAGACACATAATCGTGTCTCCCCATTTAAGGATCCAATGATGAAACATACTGTGGTCTTAATTGGTCCGACCCAAGGGCATAGCAGTCTGAAAAGCCATTCAAAACTATTTCGAAAAGTGTTAAAGTCCTATTTTAAAACCCAGTTAATTATTCATGATAATTAATTGTATTTGAGCTCAATTCTTTGAAAAGCCCAATTAATTGATAATTAATTGATTTATTTTAATAAATAAATATTTTCAAAAGATATTTTTTATAAGTTAAAATCAGATTTTATCCCGTAAAATCAGATATCCGTAATTAAAGGATAAAAGAAATCTTTTTAAACGCGTTTTAAATAAAGCTGGCAAGGGCACGGCAGGAGCCAGGCTGATGCGCCTAGCGCACCAACCTGCGCCTGGCGCACGCCTGTGCGTCAGGCGCAGCTCTGTCCACTGTGTCAGGTGCACTAATCTGCACTTGACACGTGGATCTCTGACTCATTCAGAGTCCTACGTCAAGCGCAGTTCTCTGCTTGAGACGCGAAATTTCTTTCTTATTTTTTTCAAAAGCGCGTACCACGTGTATGCTTTTTACTGGTCATGTCGCGTCATGTGCTTGCCACGTCAGCTGCGCCAGACGCAGCCTGCGCGTGAGACGCAGTGTCGTTTTCCCTATAAATAGGCCTGGTTTTCGAACATATTTCAGAACGGATTTTTCACATTAACACACTTCGAACTCGACGAACACTTTACGAATCCTCTCTACAAACTACAAAACTTCCCTACAAATTCATACCTTTCAAACACAAATACATTCAATCTACATACTTTCAGACATTCAGATTTCCAGGCTTCACGATTGCTCCTCCCGAAGGTTGTCAATCTCGCAGACCCAAGCCACGGTATAATCCCGAGGGTCCTTGAATAAATTCTCTATTTTTATATTGAAGTTACTAATTAATCATTTATTTCATGATGTAGATCTTTGGTATAAAATCGCTATACTGTATATTCTAACCTCTTTTCTTTTTCTTTTTATTTATTTTTATTACTATTATACTTGCCTGATCATTATATGCATCTCATATGATTGTCCGGCTTTAATGATTTTATCACCTCACATGTTATTTATTGCTAAACAAGACCTAAAGAACTGTTCTAATATTAATCAGATTAATTTGGACAACCCGTTAGGTTCCCTGTAATATTGATTGCATAATAACTTGTCACTAAAAATTAGTCTTTTTATGTGTTTCCTGAACCAATTTAGACCAAATATTTTTAGGGTGTATAAAACATTATTTGATTATTCTTTGGCATAAAATCTATAATGAATCGATATTTAGTAGAGGCCAACTTTGGGCGAATGTGGTTCATTATGACTATATTCGTACCCTCACCTCTGAATTGAACTCAATCTTTGGTTCACTTTGACCATCTATGGAGTCAGGACGGGGAAATCTACATTGGATAATTTATCCCTATGATTTTCCTATATCCAATTAGGTTTATGATTCTTCCTAAAAAGAATTATTGGCGACTTCTTTCAATACAAAATAATTTTCAATAAAACCTTTACAGTGGGGTAGTCAAATCTAATACGCGCTCACACCGCGTAGGCGAAATAAAAACACGCCTACACTACTCTTCTTTTTAAACTCAAAATTGATTGCATATATTGCGTAGCCGAGTATTGTTGTTCGATGTTTAGTTCTCCAGATTTGTGTTTTGCACGAATCTTGTGCAATTATGAACTCTGATGTGGGTTAAAATTTTGTTTATAACCTGTAGTTGGATTTATTTGAAAATCTAGCTTTGGGAGGTTTTATATGGGAGATTTATCTTAAAATAATAATTGAGGGAGCATGTATTAGAAAAGACTTACTTTACCATGATGCTGTTTTTTCGAGACATGAGGGAGGAGGCTGCTGACTTTGTTAAGTGTAGCCCTCTTTACCGGCGAGCAAGTTAATTTCAAATTGAACATGTTCGTACATTGACACAAAGTAGAAGATGAAAGTCCCCTTTTTTCCTACATTCATTCCCCTCTTCATGTTACTCATGTTCTTTAATCTCAAGTTCCCAGAAAAGGATAGAGTAAAAGTAGTGACAATAGTGGTCTCCTTGTCCTGGACGGGTATCTTCATAATACTAATCCTTCCTTTTCCCAAATCTACTTTTTGATGAGTAATAGTTGTGGAATTATATTCTAAAATTTAACTTATAGTAACTAAAGGATAATTTTCTTTTACCAATATCTATTAAACGAGATAATACTAATTTAAAGGATAATATACGATTTATAATTGCACTGATTTGGTATACTTCCGTGAGAAAAAAACAACAATAGTGGAATAGATACACGACACTTGCTTCCCGTGTAAATAAGGACTAGAACTATGCCTGGATTCATGTCAAATGCCATAAGAAATCTAAATCAGGAACCGATGAAAGCAACGAAGCAATCTTTCAATTGCTCATCATTTCCAAAAAAATACATATCCACTTCAATATCTTCCATAGCAATCATCTCATGGTAACATTTAAACAATTTTATCCTCCACCTTGAGGCTGTTTAATGGAAAAATCACATGATACTTAACAAGCACTACCTCCGTTTCTTTTTAATAGTTACACTTACACTTTTTACGCATGCCGATGCACTACTTTGAGCCTTTATATCTCTAATTTTATTTTTGTAAAAAATATAAAAAGTTGATATTCTAAAAGTACATATCGAGACGAATCAAACAAGACCCCACATGACTATATTTTCTCTTAACCATAAATCACAAATGATAGTCAAAGGGAAATTTGTAAATAGTGTCAAAAGTGTAAGTGTAACTATTAAAAAGAAACGGAGGTAGTACAACAGAAGTTCCATCTTTCAAGTTATGCAGTGCAAATAAAACACAGTTTGCTCTTTTGGTGCTTCCCTTTTTACAATCATGAATTTACCTTCCTTAGCCTGTTCATGTGCGAACAACAGTAAGTTATAAAATGCATCTCATGTTTTTTTTAATTATAAAAAGGTAAAGTTAACCATGGTTAAGCTCTACAAATTTTAAGTGTAGCCTTTTTTTTGCTGTATATAGCACACCTCTAAAAAAAATATTTGGAAACCTAGTCCTACGTGGACAATATCTCGGGAAATACTTTTGATTCCAACGCAAAGTAGGATTTTTTTTTTCTTATTTTAGCATTATATAAGGGAAAAAAACCCTAAACTACGTTATACTATCATATATGGAGTATGTACAACATCCTGCTTAAACCCTGAACTTTAGAAACCTCTCAGCTTCCCTCACTCTCATACGCATAGCTCAAAGCTCGTTCCAGGTTTTTTCTTTTTCCCTTACTTTTTTTTGCGATTTTTAAGGTCTACTTGATGCGATTATTCATATTCATGCGATTGATTGGATTTTATGCGGTTGTTATTGTGTGTATTATGAATTTATTTCATGTTTTTCGGGATGTTCTTCAATATATTTTTTTTGAAGTGTTGTGACTGGAAATCTGGAATAAATTACCTGTTATCCCTTGTCCCCGGGCGACCGCCCCTCCTGCCCTGGCTCAGGGATGGGCCTGATTAACTGGGAAGTAAGTGATAAATTTAAAAAATACGAGAGAAGTTCCAAAAAGTAAGAATCGGAATGCAAAAATCGGAGGAAATAAGTGTTAAAGATATCTGATTTTGGAATAGTTTTGTTGGTATAATTATTCTGTCAATTGATAGGAAGCGAATGAATGATGGGACGATAATTTGATAATTGTTAGGCTTTGAAGTGTGATACTATGTGCCAGAATGCTTTCATAATATGAAATCTCGTAGAATCCTTTTGTAGATTTTTTTTTTAATGTAAGCCTAACGGGTTACATATGTAGTTTTTGGTTTTAATTTGGAATTTGAACTAAGATATCAGATATTTATATCAATTTATCTTAGGGGTCGTTTGATTCAAGGTATGGAATGGAAAGAGAATGGAAACAAATAAAGGAGAAGAATGGTAACAAAAATGGTTAGCTTTATTAGGTGTTTGGTTCAAGGCATGGAATGGAAATAGAATGGTAACCATTACCACCAAATAATGTATTTTGTTACTTCAGGGGGAGGGAAGGGTAACAAATTTGGGGGGGGTCCATTACCACCAAGTAACGGTAATGGATTGATGAGGGGTTGAACCAAACAAAAAAAAGGGAATCGGTAATTGATTCCGTTTCTTGGAGCCCAAAAATCACGAACCAAACGTGCTCTTAGTCTTGTTCTTTAAAATTTTTGAACATGTGGTTCCATGGATCCGTCACTACCCCCATCCTCCACCATTGTTACCTATTTTTCTTTTTGACACCATTGGAAGTGCCTTGATCACTTCTTTTTCTTCGAGGTAAACACCGCCTTTTCCTATCTCCAGTTGAAGAAAATTAGTTTGCTATTAGCTTTGGTTTGTGAAAGCTAACTATGATCATTAGTTGGTCAAATACTCTCCAATCTTAATAGAGTTATCATATTGACTTTTTACACTATTTAGGTTTTAACTTTGACTATATTTAGCTGCAAATATGTAAATATAAGTATCATTATGTTAATTCTTATTGGGTTAATCTTAATGTATAATTAAAGATATTAATGGTAAAATTTGTGCATTGACAAGTGTGTCCAATCAATATGATGCGTTTGTTAAGAATTAGAGAAAGTACATGTTAAGTTAAAATGTGATTTTGTTACTGTTGGATTTCTTTGAAATTATATTTTTGTATGGTTATCATTGTATTGGTTGTGCTGTGATAGAACATAATAGTCGAAGTTTGTAAGATTTGACAGAAAAATTCAAATATAATCCATTTTTTTGAAAAAGAGGAAATACTTTTCCTCTTCTTTTCATTTGTTTCCCCTAATTTTGGGTGTGTTTGTTTAATCTTTGCTAGGTGCATAATAAAGTATACTATGGCCAAACGATTTAACAGGAGTCAAGGTATTTTTCATTACTCACGACCTACCATGTATAATTTTCCTTGGTTTTAGCTGCTCGTCATAAAGTTACAAGCTGCCATTTCCTTCTTGCTACTTTAAATTGGTTTTTTTGATTAATTTAATATGGTTTTTTAGATCAGAACTTTGTAAAATCCATCTATTGTTACTCCTTCATTAATTAAAATTGCTGTTTTTATGGCCAATCTAGGCGTGTCCTTGAAATGACAATTTCTACGTGTGATTTGGAAAGGGAAAAACAAATAGAGCCTAGAGGTGGGTTCTGGTTTATCTCATGGGGTTTCTAGCATAAAATTGATAAGGCCTTGGCTAAGGTATTCTGAAAGAGGCAGGTGGAATAAGTAAAAATCCATCAAAATTTTGAACAAATCTAAACTCCATAAGTGGATTGAGATATATGGTTTAGATGAGTTCTGTAACAGGGCTTATGCAGGGAAGAATTTACATAAAGTACTCAAAAATCAGGTGGTATCATTCTGAGGTCTGGCAGAGGTGTACAAGTTTAACTCTGTTTGTTCGATAGAAACTTTAGCTTGTGAAAACTGAAAACCCAAAATATAGTGCTTTGTTGAGAAGTAGCGTATAAAGTACTCGTGACTTGAATGAGTTTTTTTTGCTGGTCAACCTCGATATGTTGCTAAAAACTTGTGGATTTTTCTATGGCATGCCCCTATTTTTATTATGTATCTATGTTGTATGCTCACTTTTTCTAAACTCTCCACAATACCCCTGTGGTCCCAAAAGTGTCTCAACACGGCCGTTATCTTTTACTATTATATTAAAAAAAGAAATGCTTTATGTTTTCTAATATCATTTTGGGGTTCAAAACCGATTTATTTACTTTAAACTTCTTGCTATAGGGTGGAACGAAATGGGTTTCGAACCACAAAAAACGAGTTTAGAACACATAACTTCTCACCAACGGAATTCATTAATGCATAGATTACCGTACGGAACATCATAATAAAACTCAAAAAATATTATAGTACTTTTATCCATCATCTAATGTGAGCTTGAAAATTTTGTTTTACCAGGTTTTAGAGGTCCCACAACACTTGCCAAGTGCAGGACTATCAGTAAGAATGGTAAGAAGGGTCGTCGAACAGAATACAAGGATGCTGGAGACACGGACACTGGTTACCTAGGTCAGAACTGGGCTTGTACTCCTTTTCTATCTTCTTTTCATACAGATAAATGAAGGACCAAATTGTTTGGCTTGCTGAGGTGTAATTTCCATGAATAAGAACCAAGCGCATGTTTCAACCATTGCTCAAACTGCCTCTATATGAGATATTGTTCCAGTTTTCTGTCCTTTGAGTACCGCATGTTGCTTACAGCTTGTGTTACTTGTTTGAATTAGATGATATATACAAGGAGCATGGAAAGACTACAGCTTCTTCTGAAGATGATGGGGATGTGGACGAAGGAGATGAATACGATGAAGAAGAGGATGAAGAGGAGGAAGAGGGAGAAACAGAGCTTTATAGTGAGCCTTCTGTTTACGATAATTTACTTAAGAAACTGGAAAGTAGTAGCAACCTGCGTGCAGATGGGAACCAAAAAAGGTAATTTGTTTTGTTTCTTTTTGTGGCTTGAAGTTCCCTTTCCGTATTTATGATTTTACATATCACAGAAAGCTGGTACTCTATGTTTCAGTTTTTATTGACTGTTCTTTGTAGTTTTTGCTTCCTAGAGCTGAAATTCTTCTTTTGTAGCATTTACTAAGCTGAGTAGCTGACAACTGAGAGGATATTGGGTGGATAAATGTATGATTTTGTTGTTGATCTTTGGTTTGCTTCCTTGATCGATGTCGATTATTCAACTAACCAACTCTGTCAGTCTTCCATGACCTTTTTTTGTTTTGTTTTGTTTCTCGGATGGGGGTTGTTCTCCCAAAGTTGGAGAGCCAACCTTTTTTTTATGGGTGAGGGCCAAGGGGCGAGGCATAGACTAAATCGCTCCCTAAGATTTAGGCACAGATTCCTATGACGTGTCAGGATGTGGATGCCTCTAATCACTAATCCGTGGATTGTGCTCCCAGGAGCACAATGAGAACTGTGCTCCCACGATGCAAAATAGAACATTTACGAAAACGAAAACGAACATTTTACTGTTGAAGTGGAACATTACAAGAATTCACTTACGAAAACGAACATATTTCTCTTGAAGTGGAACATTACAAGAGTTCACTTACGAAAACGAACATTTTACTGTTGAAGTGGAACATTATCATAGTTCAATTACGAAAATAAACATTTTACTGTTGAAGTGGAACATTACCAGAATTCAATTACTTAAATAGAACATTTGCTTTTCAAATATAGAACATGTTTTCACGGAAAATAGAATATATTTTTTTGCTGAAAAATAAGTTTTAATCGAACATTTTTTAAAATAGAACATTTGCTTATCGAAAATAGAACACTTTTCACGAAAAAATAGAACATAATTTTCTCACTGAAAAATAAGCTTAAAACGAACATTTATTGAAATAGAACATTTGCTTATTGAAAATAGAACAATTTTTACGGAAAATATAACATATTTTTTGCTGAAAAATATGCTTAAAACGAACATTTGTTGAAATAGAACATTTGTTTATTGAAAATAGAACAATTTACAAGAATAATAGAACATATTTTTTCATTGAAAAATGCTTAAAACGAACATTTGTTGAAATAGAACATTTACTCATAAAAAATGGAACAAATTTAATGGGTGCACCTTGTGCACCGTGCTCCTGGGAGCACAATAGAATTTTCATCTAATCACCTCGACAGGGCGCAAAGCAGCTCTAGTAAGCTTTGAAGAAAGAAGGGAGCAAATCTGAGTTTAAAAAAATAATATGAACAATTTTTTTACAAATTATGTCTTGCCAGGCTTTAAGAATTAAGGCTTCAATTTGGGTTGTAAATCAAAATCTTTAATTTGATTAAGACTTTAATTTTGCGATTTAGTTGACATTGGAGCGCGTTGGCTACTTGAACCGTGACAAAAACTTTTGGCTAGTGTTCACCGCTGGTCAACATGCCTCGGTGGCTTTCACTGCTCGTCCTTTTCGGGATCAGCAGACTTCTCTTCTGTGTTCTCCCTCTCTTCTCTCCTTTTATTGCGTTTCTTTTTAATTCATCGCTCTCTTTACATGCTAGACATGACTATCACACGAAGAAGGATAGGTTGATAGTCATTGTTGTATTATAGTGCCTTTTTTTTTTGGGTCATCTATTGCATTAAAGTTAAAATTTGGTCTCCACCACTTCTCATATACTACTACGTGTTTCATACTTTCATTTACTATCACATTAAGCCATTAAGGTGCTACCATTTTATTATTTTTGTGAACTAATATTATCGATGATCATCAAGAATTTGCTCGTACCACATGGGAGAGTACTTTATTGCTGAGTCAGCACTGTGGTTACTGCCCTTTGCTTTATCCTGTTATCGCCAAACATTCAGCTAGCACTGTAACTTTTTTGCTGTCACTATAATTTGCTCTTCCATGGTTTGCTAGGTAGCACGGATACGGGTACGGGTACGGATACGGGTACGGGTACCGGGACGGAAAACGGCAAAATTAAAATTTCAAAAAACGGGTACGCCATGGATTCGGCAAAAAAAAAATATTACTTTAAATTTTTAATAGATATAATATCTATTTAATTTATGTAAAAAATATTAAATGCATTAAATGACATATATACATGTAAAAATATAAACTAAAAAATTTAAGAAAGGTTTTGTAAAAAGAAGTTATTAAAAAAAGTCTTTTGTCCAACACCCAAAAGTATTCCTCTCTCCAAAGAAAAAAAGAAAAATGAACAAACCCAGCCAGGGGCCAGCTGGTTCCACTCCCCCCTTAGCTGTTCCCACTCCTCCTTTCTCTCTCCTCTTTATAACATTAAACCTTCCCTGTCATTTTTTCTTTTACTATTTTACATCTGCTTTCCACCATTGTAATGGCTGATGAGCGAAGTAACCGACCGAATGAGAAAGAGCAGGAGCGAAGAAGACCGGCGACCGGCGAAATACGACCGTCGAGACATGACCGGCGAGACACGACCGGAGAGCCATGACCGGCGATGAGTTCGAATTTTCCCAAAAATCTTTAGATCTGATTTTTCCCCTTTAAAATTTCATGAATTAAGACTGGGTACGTGTCTTTACTCTCAAATACGTCCCCAATCCGTACCCATCTTCATCCCAGCCGTACCCAATTCAAGTAGCCGTACCCACCTCGTCAGATTCGTTTTGGGTACGAATCCCAGGCGAATCCGTACCGTACCCGGTACGTACCCGTACCCGGTACGGGAAACGGCCCCTGGGAGGCGTACCCAGGCATCATAGATGGTTTGCCTTTTTTATAGTTATTTTCTTTCATTTGTATTTTTCTTACCCCTGCTTAAACTTTTAACAGAAACTTGAGCTTCTTTTACCAATTATTTTTTTTCTACCACATAATATGGAAAACAATAAAATAAAACAAGTAGAGTAAAATAAATAAATAAAGATATGTCTCGCCTACAGGGTACACGCGCCTTCGCCTTGTGCCTAGGCTTGAGGGACCAGTTACGCCTTGGTGCGCCTCACCCTTTTAAAAACAAAGGAGCCAACACCATCTTTTTACTTGAGCACTTGTACATATTAAGGTTTTGTATTTCATTGCACCAACTGCAATGTCTTATTTATTGATTATCACCCTTTTTTCTTTTCAATCTATTTCTTTTTTTTTCGTTAGACCTCTACCTTTAAGATGTCGTCTTGAAATCACCTTAGTACCTTACAACTTCTTTACTTATGGAGAAAGGTGGAGCAAGGGGGCAGGGGTGCTTCAAGACCAACTTGTTTCTTTGATGCTTATTAGGGAAGGTGGATGTCTTGCTGATATGTTAATGCATCAACTTTATGTAGAGAAAGATGCAACAAAAATGGAACTGATTCTGAAGAAGAGAGTGATTACAAGGATGACGAAGAAGATGATATTGAAGGTAATTTTTTTTTGTCTTCGACCTATCATTTAGTGAATTTTCATCAATGCATGATGTTTGTCTGCTATCTAATGGTTCATGTTGATGACAAAATAACTTACTTTGGGTGGTGGGGACGATGGGGTCTTTGGGAAACAATATTTTTTCTTGTCTCTGAGCTAGTTGAGGAACAAAACTGTGTACATTTGGACATTCTAAGATCTTGGCATCTCGCTGACTATGATCCTTATTGTGTTAATGGTGTTTTAATAGCAAATCGGATAGTAAAATGCCATCTAGTGGAATAGCAGAAATATGAGCTTTGTGGTGGATAGTGGATTACAAGTTTTATTAACTGAAGTAGGAGATGTGTGAACCGAATAACTGATGGAGGCTAGTGTTTACATGCTTGTTAAGGCTAGGTGATGAAGGCGTAAGACACAGCTAGGAAACGAATGGATTATCATACATCGCAGACCTACTCTGATCTCGTTGAACTATGGCCTTTGTCAGTCAAGATGATGATAATTTTGGTGTAGTCGTATGTGGACTTCGGAAATGAATATATGTGGTGAAGTTTTGAACTCATGGCTTTATAGAATATATTCCAGATTAGTTTATGGATATTAGTTGCTTCTGCTCGCGATCTTTACATAAGTTCCCAAATTTAGGTACAATCTCCAAAGAAATACCTTTCTTCTTCTGACTCTCTGGTCTAGTATGAGGTAGGTTATACGTGTCTTATGTATTTTGGGAGGAACCTTGGGGCTGTGGAGCATCCTTTGTCTATCCTTTTCTTCTCCTCTGTTTACCATGCAACCATATTTACTTTTTTGTTTGAGAGAGGGAGTTTATATCTGAAACTTTGTTGAAGGCAAGGCCCCCACTGCTGTAAATGAGTTCTATGGATGTGCGTAACACTGTAGCTATAGCAAGAACAGATGTTTCCTGGTCTTTTTGTATTTTGTTGATTGTTTTTCTTTTGTGAACAATCTGGTTCTTTTTTTTCCTTCTTAGTTTGCTGGACCTCCTTTGTGTTTATTGTGTTCTTTACTTCTTTTTTTAATTGATAAAAAAAAGAGAATATTGGAGTGGCCGGGACAACCAGGAGTAGTCATGTGAACATTAGTGACTCAGTGTAGCATTTCAATTATACTGGGTGTCAGAAAAAGCAGGGGAAGGGTTTTATAATCCAAGAGGAACAAAGAATGCTAGAAGAATAGCCTAAATTCAGAGGACGGTTTGAAATTTTCCTCTTTTCATAACAGGATGGTGAAATTTGGGGTCATATCTTGTCCACTACCTAGTTTCTTGGAACTCCCGAAACACTTATAAGGAGGTTGTCCTCATCATTTTGCATTGTAAAGTATCTGTCAAAAGTGGACTGCAGTTGAACAACTTGTGGCTACAGGTCTCTATTCACGTGAAACACAATTTTTGTAACAGAACACCTTTTAGGCCAAACATTTTTCCTGGAATTGGGTGTTGTTATCATCATATCCCCTGGGAGAAGCTTTTCGTGGAAAGAGGTAATCTGCTAAACAGTATTCTGTTGCTCCCTGAGACCCTGATTAAACAAACTGCCCAACCTGAAACTCCTATATTATTCTCCTCCTGTTAGCGTTGTCCACTTTGCAGAGCAATGGTATTACCTTCTTTTTCCCATTTCATTATCATCTCTTGCTCTATACCCTTCCTTTCAAAGGCTACCTGTGCTGTTTCTTGCAGAAGTCAAGCTCTTCATTCAAGTGATTCAACACATATGCTGCTTGGTTTATTTTATTTTCTGATGTCGACAATGGTATTTCATATGACCCTGAAAAAGGTGAACTCCTTGATGGTCTTAAATTTTTGTGTCATGTTTTTATTTCTTGCCTTCTCTTGTCTTCACATTTTGTTTCCCTTGTTGGATGCTGATATGTCTTGTGTGTCTCATGGCATCATCACTTGGATAGGCAACCATCAGGAAAATGTAATTCTGTTATATGTCAACAACCTCTTTTGTGAGGTGAGTTAGTTCCTTGATATCTTTACTTAAGGTTCTGCTCATACAGTCTGGTTCTAGTTTTTAAGAATGAGCTACGAGATAGATTGTAGGGTGTCTTTAGTCTGTAATGCAGTCTTGATCTAATGCATGTTTGATGCTTAGCTATGTCTTAGAATCTCCAGGTCTTTCCATTGCGCGCCTTCATACGGGGTTAATTTTACTGTTTTACGGTTTTTCTAGGTTGTCGAAGTTTGTACTTTACAGTGTGCTGCTGAAGTTTGTTTCGCACCTTATTGTTCTGACATGGTAAAATTCCATGTTAATGCAAATAATAGGTTGGGGGAGGGGAGATAGAGCGAGAGAGAAGCATTGTAGGTATGGAATCCAACCCAATATGTATGAGCTCAATCTCTCTCATTTTTGCCCCTGGTTGATCCATGGTAATACCCGTTCTATAACCTATTTCAAACTTGCCGTTCCGCGAAATGGCATTATGTAACGCCGGAATGTGAATAACATCCTTCCTTAGTTTTAAAAGCGCGAAATGCCTAGGAGAGGGGCGAGTCTAGGCGTGAGCAATAATCGCATCCGAAAACCTTGGCGAAGCTACCAACGATAGGTGCAAGGAGGTGCACGCCTCCAGCCACCTTTGGCAAGGGTCCTGGCGCACCGCCTTTGTCGCTTTCTGTGGAGACGCGAGAAAGATGAGGAGATCTGAGTTCAGGACTAGAAAAAATCAAATTTCCTATGAATTAAAACTCACCCAGGCTTTAAGTTATCAATTTGACATTTCGACCTATCCCCCTCATTTAATTGCATAACATTCCTTCAATTCGAATCGTAAATCAAAAAGCCCCAATTTGGTGAAACCCTAATTCCCACAATTTTGATAAATTTCACAAGGACGTTGGTATTTATGACAGAGAGTGCCGACTAGACTTTTCCCATGGTACCGGCGCTTCAATCGTCCGATAGCCGTCGCTGGTAAAGGTTTTTGCAGGTTTCTTCGATCTACTATCTTTCTCTTGCGTTCTGCCTCTTCGATCTGGATTCTTCCCTTATCTTACCCTTTTCTCTCTTTTTTTATATTTTATTTATTTTGTGGCCCCACGGCAGTACACTTTTACCTTTCACGTGAACTGGAAGTAAATAACTAAATAACACTCTTCTCTGTTTTTCCTTTTTTCTTTCTTTTGAGTTTTTTCTTCCTCTTTTTTTTCCCCATTGATAAGTCTTCTTTCTTTATAGTAAAATTTGACTCTAATGGGGGCTGTGGGCCATCAGCCATGGCCAAAGTTAATTTTTCCTATGACCAGATTATTTTTAAAAATAAATAATTTACAATTGATATGTTCTTTTATGCATCTTTAATGTAATTATTATGTTGTTTTGAGTACAAGTATGTTCTATAATTGATATAAAAGGTTTTTGGCACCAAAGGTGCGCCTTGCGTACGGGATGCGCGCGCCTTCGCCTTGCGCCTCCGTTCGCTTCGAGCGCCTTGCTCCTCGGTGTGCCTCGCGCCTTTTAAAACTAAGTGGCGTTCTTGCCGCGATGTCCGTTACGTAACGTTGACTCACCGTTCCGTTACATCCTTTACATGTCAGAATTGGCCAAAAAAGAGAAAATGAAAACATATATTGCAACTAAAAAACAATGTACTCACACCAACGAAGGGAGGTGAATGTGACATGGGCTTTGAAGTTGGATAATGTATATTGCATTCAGGTTATTTTCTTCAATTCTCGACAGGGTTTTATCTTCTATGTCCCAAGTGTTGAGCCGTGGTGAGTTGGACAACTGGAGATACAATCATACAACTGTATCCCACATCTTTACCTCATTCCAAGTTATGTAGATCCCATATGGGATTCAAGTTATTGAAGCAACATTTTTGTGTGCTATGGTATTTATGCTTTTATAGTTAAAACTTGAAAGTTTCTAGCTTTTATCTTTAGCAGCTTAGTTTGTGAATGTTGAATGTAGAATTGTTATTATTAGAACCTAGATTTACCAATTTGGCATGCTACTCTTATGTAAAATTGCTGTTGCAAGAAGCCAAGAATCGAGTACTCTGTTTTGAGCTAGTTTGTTGTTTTCAAGTTCTTACTTTCTGGTTCCTCTGCTTTTAGGCTTAGATAACAATTTTGGAACAACTAATGGGATGCGTGATGCCCTGATATCAAGTGATGATGAGGCTACTGATGTGGGATTGGATTATGATGATGCCTCTGATGCTGAGAAATTTTTAACAGAAGACATTGCCGAAGGTCTTGTTACTTCATCCCAAAGCCAAAGGTGCTATATACTGAATTTTTTTATTATTTCTTGGGCCTGATAATTCATTCCCGTATTCATGTCTCTTATTCCTTTGTTTTTTTTTTCAATTTTACTCCCCCCATAATATATTAATTTTCTTTTAAGGTTATGTACAAGTTCGTGGGAGGTGTTATCTATTGCATCAATTTTGAGATCTAACAAGTAATACTCCATTTGTAATATAAGGCAATAAATAGCAGTGCATCAATGTTTTCACATACAGATAAGATGGAAATATGGAATGAGAAGATATAGTTGTATGGTTAGGTAATATGGAGCTAAGGGAGGAGCTTGTTTCAATTTGTATCTCTCTGGTCTTAAGGAATGTGTAGAATATTTTACCATAACATTAATTTTCGATCATGCAAGTTTAGCTTATACAATTCGGTGAATGCAAAGTATTTGTGTATGACACTTGTCGAGAATTTGAAGCTTCCTGTGCTTTGTAGTTAACTAAGAATATATGATTATTGAAATTGTGTTCTTGGCTTCTTGGTGCACATGAGCTGATGATTGCGAATTTGCTATGCTTATGATAAATTCTTTAAAGTTGAAGTGAGAAGCTTGGAAAGTCATATCTTCTTCCTTCTCTTGTTTTCAAGTATTCTAGCCCTTGTGCTGTGAAAGATTATGCTGTTGTGGTCTAGTGCATTATGATATCAAAGTGGTACATCCATTTATTGACCTGCACGACCTCCAGTAGAAAATTTATAAGCTCCACGATTGTGACTTGGCATGATCTCGGCTTCTAACTCTAGAGAAGTCTGAAGAGGAAAAGCATGATTAGAAATTTGTAATAATTGCCATGAGGTGTCACATCTCAAATAGTTATGCTATTCGAATGAGTTTATCTTTGCAATGTTTCTTGTTTTGTGATTCCTTGTATGATGCCTTCCTTTGGACTTGTTTATGCAGTAACTTTGGGCTTCATATAGAACACAAACTGTCACCAAAAGACAGAGAAAAATTGCTGAAACGGAAATGGAAGTATAGATGGAATATGCCTGCCTTAGACTCAAGCGGTGGTATATGGATGGGCACCGGAGATTGTTTTTCAGAGGTAATTGCACTTGCTTTCTTGATATCTTGAAAGGTCCTGGTTCATATGTTATCTGATGGGTGGAACTCTCTGATCCAACTTTGACGCAAACATTGTTGTAAGATGAGCAAATAAAGACCTAAAAATTACATTTCTTATACCTTTTTGCATTTTCTCATCTTTCATGTATGTAAAAAATGTATACTTTGATTGCTCACATGCAAATCAAGTAGACATTCCGGTAGTTTTTTTTTGATTCATCAATATATTATTACTTTTAAGATTTCCAATCTAGTTTAGGTACTGAGCTAAGAAGAACCACATTTTAAATATTACACCGCAAGGTAAAGTAATGACAGTGTCCACAACGCCTGTAGCTAGAGTCTGTAGAGGACTATGAGACTTATAGTTAGCTTTCTGTAATCCTAAGCTGAAAAAGGCCAAATGACAATGTTTTCTTTACTTTTTGGAGGGAAGTGTGTCCTCATTTCCTGTACTACCAGTCTGTTCATATTATTGCTATATTCGCGTTCTTTTTTGTTTAGGCAAGTATTTGTGCCCTTTTCATTTAAATAGTCAGCAATGACAGCTTTATTGAAATTGGAGGAATGGAGAAGTTTTTTTTTTTGGCAAATGAATGGAGAAGTAGTTTCTGAAAATGTGATCTCTCTTTAGGCCTCTAATAAACAATGTAAAAGTTTAGCTGTCATTTTTATTCAGGTTTAAAACGTCCAAAAATGAGGAAGGTGCTGAACATCTAAGGCTATATCATAAAGTAGCAAAGCCTGCAAATATGAACAACCAACCCTGTAGAAATCATGAGATTGGTGGGTCCATCTTTAATACTGCTGTAGACTTACTATTGGTAAATTTTATGATCTTTAGGTTGTAGTGGACTAGACGCAATAGCTCACTCAACCTTTCCTCTACTTTTTTTTCAAATCAAGTTGAAGCCAAGAAATTGACTCTACCTCATAGCGGGATTTTCGATAGATAAGGTTTAGAGAAATCTACCATTCCTCTCCTTGTCACACCACCCTCAAGATGGCTATACAATTGAACACTAAAAGATTATCCTTCTCTCTTGTCTACCAAGCCCACAAACCAAATTTCATATATGTTTTGCTCCTGTTATCTATGGATCAACCTTAAGTAGTTTGTTTGATAAAATTAAGCAAGGTTGTTATGCGGATGTTGATTCCGTACTGGTCTCCCCACTTCCAAAACACATAACAAATACACACCAGTTTATTGGCTTTTTGTGCTATGAAAACCTCTTCAAAGATATGAAGTTGTATTATCTATTATTGACCACTTTTGTTTGCGTATTGAGCTGTAGAATCCTAGAATCCATCCTTCCCAAAATCACCGTATATCATTTTTCTATCCTTTTGTACGTGAGTTTCACTTGTGAGGCTAGAAGGCCTTCGAAATCTGAAAATTTGTGGCTGGAAGTTGATGGTTTGCAAAACTTGCTTAACTTCATACACTAGTTATCGTTTTTAATTATGACACAACATGGTTAATGATGTGAATCAAGATTCCTTTCTTATAATTATCTTTATTGCTTTCGTAGGAACCACACAGTATTACCATGACTCCGAAAGTGTGGGTTTTACGTGTTGGAATTTATTTAGTTTAAGTTATTTTATTAGTTATGGGACTTGGGTATCCAAAGTTGTCATATTTGATTAGTGGGCTATTTTAGTTCATTAGTTAAATCATATGTTATATTTTTATTTAATTAGTTATTTAGTTTCCTTTTCCGAGTTGGAGTAGGGAACAAGTTTATTTTCCTATAAATATCGGACCTAGGGTTGTATTTTTAAGCAGGATGTTTTATGAGATTATATTGGTGTTGAGGTTTATTATGATTAAACCTCTAAGAGAATTCTTGTTAAGAGTTCAAACAGGTTGCTAACCTGGATTTTAGTGTCGTTGCCATTAAAATCAAACTTAGTGGTCGACAGGTCGTTGCCTTCTAAGATATATCCATTAAAATTACATAAATATCTTTTACCTGTCAAGATCCATATCAATTAAGAAGAAAAGAAAATGCTTCTTGGCCTTAGTAAAATATAGGAATGGGAAAATTTGCAAAATTTAAAGATATGTTGAAGAGAATAAGAGCTATCCAACATGCAAAGTTAAAGTTATATTAGAAGGAAAAGATAGCATATTTCCAAAACAATTTTCTATTTGTGAATCTTGTGGTAGGGTATTTCTCCTTGCATAATTTTAATTTTTTTTTTTTGAGTATCTTGCTTGGAGTTTCTTCTATAGATGTACCACATGGTTAAGACACAAATCTTTTTCTAGTAGTCTTAAGAGGATCTCTGGTCCTTTCTTTGGTATACACTTTGTTTATACAGCTGAAATGCTTTATTGAGATTTCTTTTGCCAAAATTCGCTGGTGCTTATATAGGTCGAAAACTTCTGCTCTATGTCATTGTTCACTTTCTGAAAAAGGAAATCAATCGCTGCAGTCACAGTTATAAAGCTTATTGGTCACTCTTTAGAATAGGAATCTCAATGACTGCTGTATATTTAATCAATATCACAATATGTAGTCATATTCTTCTTCTAATTTCCCCTTCCTTGTCCACGTGTGTCATTTTCACTGCTGTCAGGAGCTTTTAAAATTGGCCAATTCTTTTTTACCGTGTAGAGCATGTATTTGGACCTTGATATGGTTTATTTAATTTTGTAGGATTCTGCTTCCACTGCTCCTTATGATCTCAAATTAAAGCTGTACAAGCACTGGTTGGAGGTTTATAATACATCTGGGGGCAAAAAATTTCAGTCTTCGAAGCAAAGATTCTTTTTCTCCCTTTGTAAGTGAATCCCAGTCGATGGACAAACATATCCATCTCCCCTTTGTTCAAGTTTGTTATTTATCGGTGGGGTAGGTCTTTCTGCCAAAAAGGGCTTCAAATATTGTGGTAGTTGTTGATAGTTTTGATGATTATGTATGTGTATACTTTTTGCTTTCGATTGGGGGGGGGAGAGTAGTTGCTCTGCTGCAGTAAGCTCTTGCATCTTGACAGATGAATCAACTGTCTTAAGTTTCTACTATGGTGCTTTTATCACACATCAATAAGCAATACAAATGGTAAAATTCCTGTGATGTGGGTCCTGTAAAAATCTTTCTGCTCCCTGCAAATGTCCAGGAAAAGAATAACTTTCCCTCGTTTTGATGACCAAGAGTAAATTCAAAACATGACATCAATGTGTAAAAAAAACACATCTTTGGCATGCCTAAAGTGCTATGGTGCGAAGCCTGGAGGATGATAGCCTCCAGGGGTTTGAGGCACTTTGGTGTAAGAGCATGCCTCCAGGGGCCTGTTAATTATTGATCTTTTCATTTATCTCAATAAAAAATAAAGTTAAGAACATAGTGATAATTTGATATGATATTTTACTCTGAAGAATCTATAGCTTCTCTTTTTTTCCCCAGAAGTGAACCAGAATGACCCTTCTTTTACTTGAAAAAGTAGCACTTTGTTTTTCCAAGGTGCACTGCTTGACCTCTTGTTCCTAGGCTCCAGGACCCCTATTGACTCAGTGCACTGTGCACCTCGTGTTTCTTACTACAATGATGTTATCAGAAAGCAGAGGCAGATTCAGGGAATAAAATGACAGCAAAAGTTATAAAATTGGGGGTTGTTTTCATTGTCAAGTGTGGTAAAAGTAATATATAGGCTGCGGAAGTCTTAAACTGGTGACCTTTTATTTCCAAATGCCTATACTAGACAACTAGGGAAGTTATAATCAATGAACTGTTTGAATTATATACTTAGTTAATTGGGGGTACATGCGCCTGTAATTCAAAACATGGATCCGCTACTGCCTGAAAGGAGAAGGGACTTGTATTATCTAGATGTGAGCTGTGAACCTGCTGGCGATTTAGGCTCAAATTAGGGCTGCTGAACTTCTGAATATTAGAAAAGATTCCCGTATGGCCATATTTTCTTTGATTAGCTTAAATTTGCACGATAGATTCATTTTGCTTGCTTGGAATCTTATATTTTTAAGAGAGCAATCAAGAGGGCTGCCCATCTTCTTGTAGCAGTATTTGCACATGCAGAAATTGCCAAATGTTCTTGTTATTGTGCCTTTTAATAACTCTCTCACTTTTATGTATAATTATGTGTTTTGCTATAGCTCTTAGAGTTATGTATTGTATTAAGTTGCGAATCATGACAAATATACGTGTCATTCAGCTTTTTAAATGTCCATATTTCTAGGTTTAACTTCAGAGATATGTCTTTCTGTTAACATACTTCGTTTCATATTTTCTTTCATTAGATCTAAGGACCAGTGTAGAACAGATGGACCTTAGAGATATTTCTGTCAGTTCTGCCCATGGATTTAGTCCCTTAGACATAGTAATTCTACCAAGTCTCTGCTTGAAATGGGTTTATAATTGAAAAAAGGTGTTTGAGATGCCTATAATATTTTCCATGCTGAAAGGAACTTGTACTTTTTTAACACTGGTGTAGTAGAATGCTTTAATTTTATTCTCCATAATCATTTCTTGCTGTATAATGTGCTTGCTTCTAGGCAATAGCTACAGAGAGATACTCCACCATCACAGCAAATCCTTCTATCATAAGGGGTCAAATGAAAAGGCTTATAGTTTCTTATTACTGGTCTAGTAGAATGCTGGAATGTCACCTTGCATACTTATTTACTTGCTGCATTATGTGTGTGTGTCTAGGCAACAGCTACAGAGATATACTTCACCATCACAAGAAGCCCTTCTATCATAAGGGGTCAGACGAGGACTCATGTATCATGGATGCGTATATTATGCATTCGGTTAGTGATCCTCTCCTGTTTCCACCTTATAGAACATTATTCTCGTCATTAATATTCTTCTGATTTCTGCCCTCTTCTTTCCAGCTTAATCATGTCTTCAGAACTAGGGATCTTATCACAAAAAATGATGCGAAATTATCGAAGCACCAGGAAACTGCTAGGGAAGAAGTCATAAATAGTGAGGATTTCCTTGACCAAGGCTTTACTCGACCAAAAGTAAGTTTTTGCTTTCCTAGCCTTCACTTGATATGTTGGTTTCCTTTTTTAGCTAATTTCTTCTCTGAAAGAACAAGGAAATAGTTAATGTGAGTGAACGGGGCTCACGGTTAATGCAAATCCTGAATGACTAATGTAGATTAGTTTCCACTATACATGAGAACTTTTTGGTTTGCTGACTTGGAGCTTTCTCGTCTTATTAACATCTCTTCTTTTGTTTTACTTATGAGTTGAATTATTAATTAGCATGTCTCGTTTCTGCCTAGGATTAACAAACCAACCAATGAAACAGTGACACATGTCCCGGTCCACCTGGTTTATCAGTTGCATCCGGTTTTGTCCTTACTCTAGGAATTTTGGTATAAAGTTTGTATTATTACTCCCTCCGCCCCCAATAGACTTTTCATTTCTCATTTTCATGTTTGCCAATGCACGTTTTGTATCATTAATATCTTTAATCACATATTAGTAAAAATTATAAAAGTTGATTTTCGTAATGTCTCAATGAGACGAATCAAACACGATCTAACATGACTATGTTTTTTCTTATCTTGGAATTTTTTTTGGAAGATTTTCTTTCCTCATGAATAGTGCAAAAATTAGAAAAGGGAAGTCTATTGTGGGACTGGGCGAGTAGATAATAATCAAAAGGTTGTATTGTTTTGGGAGAACCGGCCAAAGTTTGTATTATTCTAGTTAAATTCCTTTGTATGTCAATATTTTTTTAGAGTTTATATTAGCAAGAAGGTGCTGCAGATGGGCAGTTGGTACATAACTGAATTGTTCGAAGGTACATAACTATAAAAGATATGCCTTCAGTCTTAGTAGTGTAAAATTAGCAACAGCAGAATACTGACAACTGAATTGTTCGATACATAGTTCGAAAATGCGGTTTCGGTCACGATCACAAAAAGGTCACGGTGATGAAAGGGGATGATGCGGTTGTCGTTCCGCCAAATATCGGCTCACACCATGAGATATCCCTCGAATCCACCTAAAACGCAGTTGCTTTTACACCTTTACGATGCGGGTAGTATCCTTTCAGTAGATTTGAAAACCTTTACGATACGGGCGATACGATGCGACGCGGCCTTGTTTTGAAAGCATGGTTCGTTATGAATTATGAATACTGACTTATTGTATAAGATTTGACCCTGGTAGTTTTTGACAAGCTCATAAGTCTGTCTGATATTACACTTAAATATTTGTTGCTGAGCCTCATGCTTTTTAAAACCTCGAGGACATCATATGGCTTTTACAAATTCTTATATGTGACGCACCACAACATTAGCTATTTATGTGGCGTAATTTACTGACATTGTGTAAATGGGCCGACTGACATACACTTAAACAATGTGATTACAGATAAGCACTTGTGGGGCTTCAAATTATGATGGGGTCACTGATAAAACTTTAGAGGGGTTACCGTACTTACTGATAATGTCTTAATGTTGTTACCAACAATGCTGCACCATTAGTTGAGTTTGCGACACGTCACATAGAAGACAAGTCGTAATCCTTTTACTGATATATTTTCTTTCATAATTAATATCTTTTATGTTTTGTTCTTACGACTGCTTTTCCATAAATGCTTATTCTAGGTGCTTATTCTGCTGCCACTAGCAATCATTGCTCACCGTCTTGTGAAGAGGCTTATACAATTGACGCCTTCGGCACATAAGGTTTCAGATTATACTTTTTATTACTCATATATTAAACTTTTTACAAAATTTACTGAGTCCATGGCACAGTATTATTGGCACAACATTTGTACACTGATGTATATTCATGCACATATTCATGCTCCTTCAGCATGCCAAGGAAAAAAGATGCACATCCTATTTTGCGTTATTCCCAGTTTATCCAATGGTTAGACCATCTGTAGAGAATGAAAAAAAGTTGGGATCAATTTGTCAGATTTTCCGAAAAACTATGATGAATGTCAGGTTGAGGATGTATGGTTAAGTAGGGGAACATTTTCACTCAGTATAAATATTTTGAGACAAAATCTAAGCCTTTCTATATATTCGTGTGGACTGATTGATTTTCATTTATTTTTAGGTCAATGTGGAATATATGGATCGGTTTGACAAGGAGTTTGGAATTGACTTCGAAGAAGATGAGGATGATGCTGATGCTAAGGATTTAAAGCTCAAGAGGCCTTCAAAACCTTCCGACCATCAGGCACTTTTTGGTGCTGGTTATAATGATCATTTTATGGTTGGGATAAAGTTTACAAGGTATTATTATCATGTTTAATTGTCTTGGATCTATTAAAGCATCTGCAAGTTTCATTTTCTGAATTTCAGCTGCAAAAGTTACAAAAGCATATGCAGGGTTCAGGCTTCAGAGTAATCACAAATCTCTGAAACAAGGCTTGGAAGGTGTAAAAGATTTAACTTTGACTCTTGCACATATCTGATCCATGGTGTCAAAATACAGCCGTTCCGTTTCGGTTCGGCCGTATTGTAACGCTTTTTCAAGTTGCCAAACCGATATTTACCGGTTCATACCGCCTTATTATTTTAGTCCGCCTTATTAATGTCTCAAGTGTTTGATTTATTGTGCAAAAGTGTGGATGTTGGTTGATGAAACTTGCAATAGGTAGCATCTTTGACAAAGAAAGCCTTGGTTTTGTCATGCCTGGAATATGGACATGTTCACTTCAAAAAATGATGAAACAAAGTCTGAAAGCCCGTAGATGTCATGGATCCTATGTGCCCTTGTTGGAAACGTCCCCGTTTTCAAAAGCAGATTTTTGACTTAATTGTTAGATAATACTCTGATTTTTCTTCCCACATTCTTTATGAGAAGAACAAAAGGAGACGGGTTGGAGTAGTATATATATTATTTAAGTATATCCATACGTTAGTAAGAGTGCAGGACATTATACTCCCTCCATTCTCTAAATATCTTTCTGTTTACTGTAGCAATAGTATCCAAGAGAGGAGTGAGAGTGTGAAAGTGAGTTTTTTTTGTTTATCTAAATAGGAAAGAGAATGTGGTTGTGAGAGAGTGTAAAATGATGTGGGTCCAACAAGTGGGGTATAGTAGTGTGAGAAGGGAACCAAACCAATTAGGGAGTAAAGTAAAAGTAGGATGATTTTTTGGGAATGGACTTAAACGGAAAGTATGACTATCTAAAGAGAACATAGTGAGTATATATTTATATATATAATTGCTACTACATGAATGTGCAAAGTGGCTTCTAGTGGCTTGGATTCTTTTGTAAAATTCACGATTTCTGCCACTACCGAACTTGAGGAACAGAGTGTCGCAACTAAAACCATAGAGACTCTCTGTAAACCAATTCACAATCTAAGGATTAATTGAAATGAAAAACAGAAGACAAACTCCCTCCGTTTTATATCTGTTCTACTTTGACTTTTGCCTATATATAACCCACTTTGACCTTATCTTTTTGCTAATATGTAAAATGTAAGATGTTGGTGGGTTGATCTGAATGTATATTTTCATATGGTCACCTTTTCATAATTGTTACTATTTGATAAATAAAGATATTAACGGTCAAATTTTTGCATGGGCAAGTGCAAAAGTCAAAGTGGAATTATTATATAAATATAGAGGGAGTACATTCCAAGAAAGGTGGAACAATTATATAAAAATAGAGAGAGTACATTCCAATAAAGGAGAATGAAAGTGCTGCCCTAGAAGCATGAGTGTGCTCTCTAAACCAACTGAAGAGCTAAAAATAATTGAATTAAAACTAGTATTTAGGCCCTAGCGATGCCTCGGGGTTTCTCGTGTTACGGTTTAGTAGTAGTTAAAAAAGTCATCTCATGCTCATTTAAAAAAGTAATCTCATACTCATTTTAAAAAGTCATCTCATTCATTATATGAATTTCAAAAGTTTTCCATTCATATATCATCATTAATTTTGATTGAAAAAGCAATAATGGTATGGTGGAGTAATGGTTGGATCTCTTTCTTTCATGCTTGAGGTTGTGGGTTCGAATCTTCACGTTAATAATTCTTCTTTTTTTTTTACTATATGAGAAAGACGTGGATAGAATGTTATTGAATGAGGATTGGTGACACGTGGCACATATATGTTCTTAGGAACGCCTTTTAATATATTAGTATAGATAAGTAAACACACTCTATGAAAGGAGGTTAGAGTTATCACCTAAATTATCAAATTCTTTTGGCATGTGCTGTGGAAGCATTAAGACATAATCTATTTCTCTCATCTGCCATTGTGGGCTTGCAATATTTTGGGCTTTGAAGGGAATTTATTGGATGAAGAAATGAGAGCTAAAAGAAGTTTAGGAGATGGAGCTCAACAACAAGACTATATTTGAAATATGAAGTAGGAGAGAAAATGAATATGGATCTTTTTAGTATAGTAAAAAAGTTTGTGATCTCCGTTTTAAGAACTTCAAACCATTGTTACAAGGAACGGAGAACGTTCCGGAACGTGGTACGGAAACGGGAACGCGGAACGCAGCCTCAGATGGACTCCTAGCCCACGTCCCACGTACCACGTTTCCGGTATCAATGCTTCAAACAGGGTGTTCTACAAGTTTTGATTTTTTTTTTCTTTTGCATGTGTGTCACGTTTGATTTAGATTTGTAATTTGTAAGATTTTGCTTTTGCTTTGCCAGGAAGAGTGTAAGGTTGTATAGTGACTTCTATTCATCAGATATGATCGTGGCGTCACCTCTTGGCTTGATTACTGTAAGCATATTTCTCTTAGTTTCACTACTGTACTAGTCCTATTTGTCTTTTGAAAGTAGTGGGCTGAATCAAACTGGCCAGTAACTTGTTTGTGCTTCTTATTTGTTTAAAGTTGGAGATAGTTATTGCTGTTTGATATAAAGGTCCAACGGAAACACTCCTGATGTCATTACAGGGTATTTTGGCTACTATTCGTTTAGGATAACTAAGATAATAGCGGTGTCCCTTTTTATTCTCCCATAGTCCCATGTCCGGACACACCTGTGCTGTTTGTCTATCACTTTATGCAGGACCATATCCCCTAGTTAAGCAGCAGTAGTTTTTTATGGAGACTTTGGCGTAAAGTTGATGATGATGCATATTGTGCTACCATACTTACATGGTGTAGTGGTTGAATGTTAGCGGCTAGCTGATTGACAGAAGTAGCTTTATCATTAGTGATTAATATGCAAACTAACATAAAGAACAAGTGAACTACCTCTGTTACCCGGACTCGGCAATTTTTGCCAAATACCCGGGTCGGTACGACACGACACCGACTGGGGTATGAAATACGAGTCGGATCCTTCAAAATGCAGTCGGACACGGCGGTCGGCGCTAAACCCTAGTTGTTAGATCTGAAAATTTGCTGTTGATTCATGAGAAATAGGTGAATAATATTAGGGCTTTTCGCGTCCCTAGTGAGGCGATTCCAATGATGTTGTTTTCATCCATTTTTTATGGTTGTTGATGGGAAGAAGTTGCAGAGGACAGAGGTTGAAGGAGGTGAACAGTTGAAGGCTCGAAGTGAAGAGGAAGAAGATGAAGAGTTGGTGGGCCGAAAGACTTACTTTTTTAATTATAAAAAAACGTGGGCCAATGCAAGTTGCCAACCTAAGGAAGCTTTCAGTATTTAATTTTGTTTTCAATATTACATACTAAAAGACAAAAAGAAAAAAAAGGGAGTGTAGTCACGTGGACCCAACACCAGCCCCTACGTATTTCAGCTGACCAATCAGTATTATATTCTCCTCTCTCCCTGTTTTTTTCTTCTCTTTTTTATAGTGTGAAAGTAATAGATTTTTTTAGTTTGTAGATTTAAATTATGGAATTTATTATAAAATTTTATATTATAAAATATTAATTCCGCGTACCCGTACCCGTGTCCAAATTTCGGACAGAGTTCCCGTGTCCTTATTTTTTCGAAATGCCGTACCGGACACTCGGATCCGTACCCATACTCGACACTCCTAGACGAGTCCAGGTAACATAGTGAACTACCAAAAACAAAGGAATAAGAATGTTTCAGAGTGCGCTTAAGATAAATTTTAAAATATTACCTCGAGCAACCTAAAAGTTAGTTTTAGTGGCTGTTCACTGACACTATTGTGACCCCAAAGCTTTATCTGGCTGAACACTTAGAATTGAGATGTGCAGTGTTTTGACTACTTTTGAGTTTTGACCGTGTCACACCCTAACTCTTCTTTGGAAGTTAGTGCTAAACAAGCTTTACTTCTATTGTGAGTACTAGCAATACCTTTTGTATTGAAACCCCCAGTATAAGTATCTTATCATGATCATCACCATTAGTTCTTTCTACCTTTTACTTCTAATTAGTAATGTCTTTTTGATATGTTATGTTACTTCTTCCTTTTTACTTTATCTTCTCCATATTTGCTTTCAATGTGAGTCTTTTAAACCTCTTTAGAGTTTGTGAGTGTTTTGATTTCCTCTATGATGCTGTTAACAATATTTGAAGGTTGTTAAAGTTAACTATTTGATTGTACGACTTGAAGGGTCTTATCCTTTTAACTATTCTGATCGTTGATCTACTCTTTGGGTTCAGATGTTTATATTTAACGGTTACCTTTGTGTTATATTTTTACTCTTTTGTACTATATCAAGATACTGTATGTCTTGTTAATGATGTAATGAATTAGAGACTAAAATCTTTTTTTCTCAGAAAATTGGGGAAGCCGAGGCAAACAAGGAAAAAGATGTTGACTATCTCTCCTCAATAGAGGTGATTTTTCATAATTATTCTCTGTACGTTGACTCTACCTCTTAAATTTTTTTTATCCTGTCGACACGAGGAGTACTATTGTTTTTTCTGCTTCCACATGCAGATTCTAGTTGTAGATCATGCAGATATAATCTCTATGCAGGTATGTCCCTCTGTTAGGCAGTGTTGGGTGATTTTGTTAGCTATAACCACGTTCTGGACATTAGTATTGTTTCTTCTTCTCTCTCTTTACACTCATCAATAAACGCAGAACTGGTCCTTCGCGAATACAGTTATCGAACATCTTAATCTCTTGCCTCATAAGCAACATGGAGGTGACATCATGCGTATCGGACAATGGTAACCTCTCAATCATTGACTTGTGCATTTCTCATTATTTCTTGTCGTAGAGCTTAATGAGTGGGAATATTGTATAAAGTTATTGCTTCAGTATGATTTATGCAGTATTTACATGTTGTGCAAGTATTTGATTATGCAATTGGGTTTGCCTTGCTTGTTTAGGTATTTGGATGCACGTGCACAGTTTTACCGACAAACAATTATATTAAGCTCTTATTTGAATCCAGGTAATGGTTTCTTTAGCTATCCAAGTCTACTCTAGAAGCTACTTGCATCAGACTTATTATCTTAATATGTATAATTATTGTGTTTAACACTAGTAAGATTAGTGAAATCATGCTTTGTTAGATTCTATGCATTACTTGTAAGAGAGTAGGGAAGGGATAAAGCCGGAATTGAAGGTTTTGAAGCTTTATTTGATTGATTTGAAGATGTTGCATTCTTGTTGATGAATGTTATACAATTAAAGATTATAATCTGAAGTTTTATGCCTTTTGTCTATCAGGATTTATCTTGTCATTCATTACTGGATTTGTCTTTACATCTTATGAAATTTGAGTTCGAACCTTGTCTATATAAGTGCTTTCTTTCATTTAGATAATTTTAGTGGAGACCGTGAATTTTAAACATGAGCGAATTTTCTATGTCCAGATATAATGAGCTTTCATCTTTGACATGAGATATAAGAGTATTTGCTTATTGAGGAGGTAAAAGTTTATAATGGGGGTGATGTAAGTTATGTGGTCTAAAGAAGGTGTGTAAAAGTTGTTTTCAAGTTTTGTGGTGGAAATAAGATTTTTAAGTGAGTTGGAGGAAAGGATGTTGAGGTGCCTAACACTAGATGACTAGAGTATAGTTGCTTCATGGTGAAAGGCTTGAATTGTGGTGTGAGCTGTAGTTATGGCATAAGGTGTCATGGTGAGAGGTTTTCTTAGAAATGAGATAAGTAAAGAACTTATGTTGGTATAGATAAATAGAGATATCTAATAGATGTTTTAGTTCCCTCGCTGTTTGAAATGTGAAGACTTTGAAGTCATTAAGGAATTCTATAGGAACAGGATCTTGGCTTTTAGCACAAATTTGAGTACAAAAATTAAGCCAATTAATCTATGTTGTTTCAGATGAGCAAACTACAAAAGGGGGGGGTTGAAGTGCTGTTGGAACATGGTAATAACTTCTGGCATAGACTAAGACGAACAGGTAATTCAAACAATGCAAGAAAGCTTCTGGGAGGAAAACCTTCCTAGGGCCAACAAGGGAGTATAATCCTCGACCACGAGGGATCAATTCCAAGCCACAACTCCAAGTAAAAGTCTCTTCAAACCTTTACCCAATGATTATGGAATTGAGGAACTTATGAACTGACTACATTATGGAACTTAGGACATTACCTTGAGCTCTAATGTCAGTTCAGTCAGATGGTTTGATGTGAGTGAGACTTTCAATATTTGTAGACTTCCTTTAAGAGTAAAGTAGTAAACTGCTCCACTAACAAAGACTACGACCAGTTATGCCTTCTAAAATCTAGCAAGAAACTTCATGTTCCATTGCAACTTCCACTCTTGACAGTCAACATATAAACATGCAAATTTATTTCCTAGGATTCCATGTTTGATTTCCTATTCTAAAAGACCTTTTAGATTACATGGAATATAATTAGAATAAACTTCCTAATCTGATACACGTACAAAAGATAACTGTTTATCAATTGAAATTTATCTCCTAAAATGTAGGTACATAATAGGTATTGACTCTAGGATGGTAATTGACGCCTAGTTCCTAATGCACACCAGGTTCCATGTTCCTTCTGTTCCGACTTCCAACAGATTCAAGTTCCAGGTCCCTTGGAAGAAATAAAATGACACATGACTTCCATTGATGCACCTGAATTTTCATGTTGTGTCCGCACTCATGAACTTTCATCTTTATTCTTGGTTTTCCAACTTTGGAACAGCAAGAATGCTTCGGTCAACTCAGGAACAATACTACAATAGTGATACTTCTTCTGATGTTGCTTAAAGTTCCAACTCTCAAACTATCTATGATCTTAAGTTCCAACTTTAAAACTTCTGAAGATATTTCATTCAAGAACTTGTTTCTTATCCTTGACTTGTTCCAGATGTTTACAATTGTCCCCAGAACGTTCAAGGACTAACTTGCATTCACCTTATTTAAACAAAGATGATTACATCTTAGAGTTTGCTTTGTCATCAATAAAACCATTAGGGGCAACATTTTACTCCTTTGCCTATCTCAACGTATACTGGAAGAAGAAAAGCAGTCATGGCCTACCTCTTTTAATTACAAGATTTTTGTAAACGACTATATTTTCTATTTTAAAATAAATAAGAAGTTCTAGCATTTGTAGTTATCAACATATGAGTCCAAGGTTATACATGAATATCTATAATACTGGTAATATGAATGGATTACTATAACTAAGTGGTAACAAATATTCGATGATGGATGGCCTTTAGGTAACAGAACAATAAGTTTTACGGTACATATTGCTTCTTTTTCTCAGTCATTAGGAACCCACCTCATCAACTAGAGCTTCTATAAAGGAGGCCACCATATAAGAAGCTGTGGATTGAGTCTTCAGGGAACAAGTAAAAATAACCCTATATAGTATGGCCTTTAGGTAACAGAACAATAAGTTTTACAAGTACTTATTGCTTCTTTTTCTCAGTCATTAGGAACCCACCTCATCCACTTGAGCTTCTATAAAGGAAGCCACCATATAAGAAGCTGTGGATTGAGTCTTCAGGGATCATTACCACACCATGTTGCAAGAATTGTTTCCCTTAGGTGCATGGAACTAGTGATCCTCTGAGTTGTTCTTTTTTCCCATATAGTGATGTTTTTCTTGTCAAAAAAATGCACACATGATAGTCTTTGTGCATGTGATGTCTGATCATTTATCAAAGGAAAATTTGTCAGAAAGAACCTTTTATAAGACACTTTTTGTCAGAAACAACCTTTTAAATTTTTTTTGTCAAGACAAACCTTAAACCAAAATATTTTTGTCACATTAAACCTTTGGCCGGAAAAAGACCATTGACTTAGTTTTTAGGCGTTGACCATCCCAGCCCCACCCACGAAACCACCCCCACCCCACGAAATCAGCCCCCTCGCTTTCCCCCCCTCGAAACCATCGCTTTCTTCCCCCACCCTCATAACCACCAACCCTCACTTCCCCCACCCCGAAACCACCCCCTTCCTTTTTCTTCGTTAGGGTTTAGGTTTGTTCGGGTGGGGATTTAGGGTTTGAGGGACACAATTGAGGGTGGAGGGAGGGGTCGGGGGTCGTTTTGAGGTGGGAGAATGGGAGGGAGGGAGTGGTTTTGAGGGGGGGGGAAAGCGAGGGGGGCTGATTTCGTGGGGTGGGGGGGGTGGTTTCGTGGGTGGGGCTGGGATGGTCAACGCCCGAAAACTAAGTCAAGGGTCTTTTTTCCGGCCAAAGGTTTAATGTGACAAAAATATTTTGGTTTAAGGTTTGTCTTGACAAAAAAAAATTTAAAAGGTTGTTTCTGACAAAAAGTGTCTTATAAAAGGTTGTTTCTGACAAATTTTCCTTTATCAAATCATGTGATGGTAATCTTAATTTGAACGCTATTTTGCAGACATAAATGCTTTGTTCAATCGCGATTGTCTCAACTTTCAAGGGAAGGTAGGGTCTTATTCCTCATAATTTAGCTTAATATCTCAAGTAACATGGATGTCGTGCTCTGTTGCATAAAGCTTCCTTGTAATCAGAATGAAAAGAGTGACTGTTTTTTAACCGCACCTGATTTGATGTGACGCTTCCTCCTTCTGCAGCTGAGATTGTCTTGTGAACACAAAGGTGTGTTGCCCAAAGTTATACTGGAAGTGAGACAGGTGTGTTTCTCTAACATAGAAGCTAAGGGCTCTCGTCTTTCTCCTATTGTGAATTGGTTTGAGATTTTTCTGTGAATTTTAAAGAACTTGGGTTTCCTTGCACATCCATGTTGTTCGTTTCTTAATTTCTTGTAAGGCATTCTTCAGTTGTAGATTCTTAAGTTGTGGTCTGTTTTGTTTGGTGGCATCAATGCCAGGAGTATTCAGATTTCAGAGTGATTTGGTGAAGATTTTCTATTATTTAACAAGCTATAGATACTAAAGCAATATTGCCTGACATTTCCACATGCAGCTTTTACAGCTTTCCACATTCCTTTGTAATGTTATGGTCAAATCAGGTTGTCTTTGGCTGTGGGGTCCTTTGGACTTTGAAGGTCTCTTACAACCCTGTCACAACTTGAATTCCAGCATTTTTCGCTTACTGTGAAGAGAGATTAGGAGATTTGAGTTTAGAACTAGAAAAAAAAAATCAAATTTCATGTAAATTAAAACTCACCCAGGCTTTAAGTTATAAATTCGACCAAGTTCCCTCATTTAATTGCATAAAAATTCCCTCAATTTGAATCTTAACCAAAAAGTCCCAATTGGGTGAAACCCTAATTCCTCCGGTAGCCGGCGCGGGTGAAGGTTTCACAGCAGGCTTTGATCTACTCTCTTCTCTTGTGTTCTTCCTCTTCAATCTGGTTTCTGCCCTGATCTTTATCACTTTTCTCTTCTTCTTTTTCTTTTTCTTATGGTCCTCACTGAGCAGTTCACTTTCACGTGAAAAGGTTGGAAGTAAAAGGCCTCATTTATGTTATTTTTTTGAGGTTCTTTTTGCTTTTCCGTTTGTAAGCTTCTTTGTCTATATTGAAGACTGACTGTATTGTGGGGTGAGGCCCTCTGCTGGGCGATGACCAAAGTTACTTTTCCTCTGACCATATTTTTAAAAATAATAATTTACATTTTTTTGTGGAAAAATATAATTTACAAGTAATATGTTCTTTTATGCATCTTTAATGTGATAAATATGTTGTTTTGAGTATGAATATGTTTATAATTGATTTTAAAGGTTTTTGGCACCAAAGGTGCATCTTGCCTACGGGATGCGCGTGCCGTCGCCTTGCACCTCTCTGCGCTTTGCGCCTCGGTGCACATCACTCCTTTTTAAAGTCAGTGTTCAAGGAAGACGAGTATACTTCAATCTGTTAGATACGTAATCAGTGTCTTTTGTATTTTGTTTGAAATGATATCATTGGGCTTAGCAGACATCACTCTTGGCAGCTTGCCTCATTTATATAGTTAGTTGGTCATTATAAAGCCTCCTTGACCTGGAGGTGGCTCAAGAGTTTAAGATAGACTAGTGAATGAAATGTATTCTTGGTGACACCTACATGAATTTATAATCATGACTTGTATTACTCGTGTATGCATCTATGCTTCTTCGACTAACATATCGATGACTTGCCTTTTTCCGCAGTAGGGTGCTAGATGGTTTGCACATGACTGGTATTCTAGTATATACATCAGCCTACTTGCTTACATATCTATTAGGTGCCTTGACAATTTTCATGCTTATCTTGTAGGTTTATGAGCGCTTTGATTCTGATTCCATAGCTGAAGATGACAGTGCTCGTTTGGATTACTTTATCAAAAAGGTTTGAATATTTCATGTTCTGTAATCTTCATGATCTGCTATGCATATTTCTGAGGCATGCTTATTTGAAAAAAAAGGAGATCTATAAGTAGGAAGTGAGGGTGTAAGGGAGAGGTTATTTCTCCATTAAGGGGGCGTTTGGCTCACACATTTTTGGAATCAGGTATGAGTTTGGAATCAACCAAACCCATACTTAATGTTTGGTTCAAATTTTTGTGGGACCTACCTTAAGTTCCAAGATATGGGGTTCTCATACCCTAGGGGGGAGGTGGGTTTTGAATTCATACCTTGGAATCATTTTTTTTTATATTCATGAGTAAAGGTGACAACACCACCACCCAGCCAAGCGACACCACCTCTTTTACACTCCCTTGACCATTTAAACTACTATTCTAAGACTATCACAAAAACGTGACAGTAATCCCCAACCAAATATGTTATTTTTTATTTCTATATTCATGAGTAACAGGCGACAACACCACCACCCAGCCAAGCGCCACCAGTCCACCACCTCTTTTACACTCCCTTGAGTCTTGACCATTTATACTACTATCCAAAGACTAACACAAAAACGTGACAGTAATCCCCAACCAAACATGTTAAATTGCAAGTAAAATCCAACTTAAAACAGTTAAAACTTACTCTGTTTTCTCCTTCACCTTAGCTTATGAGCTATCACTCGTTTGTAGGAACAACTTCTATGTTTCACAGGATGAGAATTTTAACTTTTGGATGCACCAGATTTATGTCAATTGTGATGTAGAGTGAGAAGTGCACCACTAATGATATGAACTGCAAATAGCTACTATGTTTGACAGGGTGAGAGGAAATTTTTTTGATGCACTGGGTATTTGTAAATTTTGATATTGAATGGAGAGTGTATCACTAATGATATGAAGATAATTGATTCAGTTGAGGGTGTAAGACTAGAGGTGTAGGCATGGATAAAGGTGGTCCAGAATTATGGAGAGTGTATCACTAATGTCATTTTCTGTTTCCAAAATACCCAGCCTTCAATTAAGTGGGGAGCCACATGCTCACATGTAAGAAAATCAACTGGACTCTCCAGTCATGAAAAGAATCGGAGAGGAGCTGGGTTCACTCAATTGGTTTGAGTCATGACTCATGGTGGACCAAAGAAGGGACACATGATGTTAAGAAACTTTTTTTTTCCTTGTCAGGGTGGTGGTTGTTTGTCTGATTTAGATGTGTATTTGGAATATGGTTGGGAATTGAGAACAATGCGACTAAGATTTTAATATGTTCGCTCGTTTTTGTGTGCTCTTTTTGGTGTATAAACATGTACAATAACTTGTATGAATTGCTCTTTTTCATATCAGTCATAAAAACCTTGTATAATCTTATCAAATTAAGGTTTCTGTTATAATTGCCTTTAGGCCATTAGAGATTTTAAATTTTCATAATGAAATCCTAGCTCTGAAATCTGTTATATTCTGCTAGAAGTGTTTTATTTTTATTGAGCAGTATAGCTTCATTGAAATTTGATGTATGAGGGCGTCTAGCATTGAAAAAGAACTTCGAGGAGGATGGGCAAAATTTTCAGGCATCAATTTTCTCTGTGCTTTTGTCAAAGCAGCTCACAGTCTCTTTAATGCACATATTCTACTATTTGAGTATAATACGAGCTTGATCTTCTTCTTGCAGGTATTTCCGAAGATAAAGGATTCTATCCAGGTATAATGATCTGCTTTGGACTAGATCTAGTGAATTGTCTGTAAACATCTGTACATGTAATTGCACCAAATGACTATGATGAAATTACCTACATCCTTTCGTTAAAATTGTTTTGCAGGGTGGAATCATGTTATTTATAAGTTCCTATTTTGAATTTGTCCGCATCCGGAATTTCTTGAAATCCCAAAATGCATCTTTCTGCCTGCTGGGCGAGTAAGTTTTCTATGTCATACTTCTGCCTTCAGATGTCGATTCTGATATGGATTTGGGTAGACCCAAATAAAAGTAACTGTAGAATATAAGGGATAGATCCCAAGTCTAGCATGAATTGACAATTTCTTATCAATCTCAATGAACATAAATCACAACAAACTTTTTGTTTCTACAAAACTGTAAGATAGGACAAAGCTCATCAATTTTCATAATCTCTACTCCAAAAAAAAATGCAATGACCCTTTTATATAAGGTTATATGGAAAACATAAATGGTAAAAGAAACAAAATCCTAATCAAGTGTCGTGAGCTAAAAGCTTAACAACATTAAATTCAGAAATACTGAAAATTAATGCTCGACTGATTCTACTGGCACATGAGCTATTATATAGATTAAATGGCATAAGCTAACCGTTTATAGTTTTAGGTTGTAAACTTATCCAAACCCAGATATCATAAAGCTCAACCAAATAATTAAGTTGTGAATTCTTCTTTTCTTCCTTATTATTTTTTCCCTTTTTGAATTTTAATTCGTCCTTGAATCAATTGTTCCTTAGTCGAACTTGGACTAACAACAAAAATGAAGTTCTGTACCAGGGGTACTTTTTGGAGTATAATAACAGTCAAGGGTGTATTGTGAACACTTTTTGTTAGACTCTTTGTTTTCCGTATAGGCACTAGTATCACATGGAACTAGATCAAATATATTAGAATGTTTTGCTTCAATTGGAAAAACAACTTAGACTATTTTGTGTTTCTTCCATAGTAGATAAAATTATTCTTCCTATGTAGTCTTCTGTCTTAAGAATATCCTTCTACTTTACTTTATTCTTTAATTAAATCAAAGTTCACATGATCATTATCTTGGGTAGAAGGCCATTTGCAGTTGTAGGTAAGGATGTTTAATTGGGTCTTAAACTATCAGCTGCTAATACTCTTTTGGTCATCTTCCCAAGTACCATACATATATTGACATAAGTAGATATGATGTTTATCTATAGGGGTGATGTCACAAAGTATAGGATTCACGAAATAACCCAAGGGAAAAAGTAAGCATGACATGATGAGTTGTCTTGACGCCCTCATTTAATTGATGAAGGGTTAAGATGTTCCTTGGTCTCCAACCACTGTGTCTCTAAGATATGATCTGAAGCAACATCAGATATAGACTATAGCGGTCTCAGATTTGGCTAAACAACTTTACCTAACACAAGACACCTTGAATGAAATTTTTAATCATGTCATTATTTTTTCTGCTCCCCGTGGTCGTAAAATTCCAGCAGTGAAGCAATAATTTTCACCTGCATAATTATTTTACGCAAATCTGCAAAAAGAATCCAATTTGTGCAACCAAGATCAATTAACATTTTAACTCTGTAGAACTACCCAAACCCAGATGTTATAAAGCTCAAGTGCTCAACCAAATGGTCCATTTTTGGAATTTTCTTTTGTGCCCATATCAGAGTCTTTCTAATTTAAAACATGATCTATGTATGCGTTGATAGTTATATAAACAATATCTGGTGTGGTGGTTAGGTATACAAAGCCAGCAGATATTTCTCGTGCGAGAAATTGGTTCATCAAGGGACAGCGAAAGATCATGCTCTACACTGAGAGATCCCATTTTTACTATCGTTACAAGGTAACTTCCATTTGTTGAGGGAATTAATTAGTGCAATACCAGATTTGCAGAAGGCAATATTAGAAAGATCCCTGCCACCTGCTCAACTTGGTGCCAGAAAACATTATAAGGAGAGGGACAAAGGATCTTAGCAGTTTTACGAATATTCTTTTCTATTTGGTGTCAAGCAAGGTTTCTTTTAGAATAGTATCGTATCCTTGATCTTTTTTATATACTCATTTCTGTTTTGAACCTGTCATGTAGATCCGCGGGATCCAGAATCTAATTATTTATTCTCTTCCAGAGAGGAAGGAATTTTACCCTGAGGTCAGTATATCTTTAATAGATTTGAGGTTTCTTTCTTTTGTTTTTATTCGGGTTATATTTTATTGATATATGATATATCGTGCTTTGTCTCTCTTACGGAATCACCTTCCCCCAGCCAAAACAAGACAAAAGAAACCTCCCTCATATTATTTATCTGGTATGTCTTTCAGGTTCTGAATATGCTTGAAGGATCTCATAACATGACCTGTACAGTACTCTTCTCGCGCTTTGACCAGCTACGGGTAAACATCTTGCACCTCCTTGTTGTCAAAATTATGGGCATTCTGATATTACTTGTGTGCTTCATTCAACTTATTATGTTTCGTAGATATGATGGTAGAGATGGTGATGGAAATGCTTACACCTGTTGTATGAACGTTTTCAGCCATTTGCATATTGTTAATTCATACTCCCTCTGTTCCACATTATCTGTTTACTTGACTAACATTTCAAGTATTACTGTTCATTTCAAAATGCCAAAACATTATACTAGTGAGCTCTAAGTATCGATTGGAAAACTACACAATTTAAGTAAAATGAACTTTTTCAACTTTTTAGTTTTTCGCTGATGTGATGAGGAAGGACAGAGAAACCACACACAAAAAATGGAGTCCTAAAATTACATAATGTACTGATGAGGAAAGTGTTTAAGTTTCTTGTGAAACACAGAGTATTATTTGTGTCATAATATTTAAATTTTAAAGACTTCTATTAAGAACCAAAGAGTGAAACTTGTAAATGTGTTCATAATTTTCAAAGATATATGTAAAAGTTACAAAATAAAAGGGTGTAGAATTTTCAGAAACATATAGTGTATGCAGGCCTCTAGTAAGGCTGTGGGCTTGGATTTATGAGCGATTTTTTTTCTTGAGGCATAGAATATAGATACCGATTTTTCTATTGTGATGGCTTTGTGACAAATCTTTTGTTAGTTTCCCGTTGGAATAATTCTAAATGTTGTTGCTCTTGGAGATAATATAACTTTATATGGACAACTAGAAGGGAGAGAGAAGTATCGAAAGTAAGAGAGAAGCACCAAAAGTAAAGAGTAGAAGTTGAAAAAGTATGAGCTATATATAGAAGTTCCAAAAAGTGAGAGAGAAGTTCAAAACAACAAGTAAGATAGTGTTCTCATTGGGTTTGTCTTGGTTTACTTTCATATTACCTTCAAAAACTACAATTAGTAACGAAGGCAGTATACACACTAACACACACACACACATGTGGTGCTGCTAACAACACTTACCTTATGATTATGTACCCCCTCCATGTCAAAAAAGTAGTTATGCTTATCGATGTAAAACTTTGAACATCAATATTCAAATTATGTATATGTAATTATCAAAAAGTTGATATTTCAAAAATATATTTTTGAGACAAATCAAACAAGATTCCACATGACTATATTTTTTCCTTATTACTTCCTCCGTATCAAATTAAATGCAACAATTCAGGTTGCACGGTCTCCTAGGCAAAATTTCTTAAGGGTTAATTAACAAAAGTGAGGGCAAGTGTTTTGTGTAATTAACTACCACCAAGTACCACCACCACCTAATGGTGCCACCACATACTGCCGCCGCCATCACCAACACCACCAAGGCACCACCAACACCACCGAAACGCCACCACCATCAAAACACTTTCCTGCTGCCCAAATCAACCAAAAACCCAAATCAAAACACACACCCGAAATTCGAAACCCAAATCAACCCAAAACCACCTTCCTACTGCCTCCACCACCACCCACTTGCAAAACCCATTCCACCTCCACAACACCACCGAAACGAGAGAAAGAGATCGAAGAGAGAGAGAGATGCAGGAGAGAGAACGAAGGAAGATGGAGGTGAGAGAACGAGGAGATCGAAGGTGGTAGGGTGGTTGTGTGGTGAGAGAAAGGAGATCAATGGAGGATGTCGGTGAGAGATTGGCGATCGATGGAAGATGGAGGTGAGAGAAAGGAGATCGAATCTGGAGGATGTCGGTGGTTTTGGGCTGGTGGGGGAGGAGATCGAAGGTGGAGTATCACGAAGGTGATGATGATGGTGGTGGGTGGTAGGTGGCGGAGGACGTATGAAGGTCGCCTGCGAGAATGGTGATGATGATGGTGGTGGTGGAGGACGAGAAAATGCCGATGGAGGATGGTGGTGGTGGATGGTGATGGAGGATGGTGGTGGTGGAGGACAAAAAATGGTGATGGAGGATGGTGGTGGTGGATGGTGATGGAGGATGGTGATGATGGTGGTGGTAGAGGGACGAAAAATGGTGATGGAGGATGGTGGTGGTGGAGGACGAAAATGGTGGAGGATGGAGGAGAGAGAAATGGTGGTGAGTTGTGGGTGGTGGGTAGATTAATTTTGATTAGGTTTGTAATTAATTTGATTTGGGTAGTATAATGTGTGTTTTAGTTTTTTAATAAGGACGTTTTGGTAATTTCACAAAAAATAGAAAGAAGGAAAGCGTTGCATTTAATTTGAAACATCCATTTTAGAAACTGTTGCATTTAATTTGATACGGAGGAAGTATTATTATTACTTCCTCCGTAACATAATAATTGCAACAATCGGCTTGGCACAAACGGAGAATTTCCTAATGAAGTATCAAGAGTATGATTAAGGTATTAAGCATGTGAGGAGAGAGCAAATGAGGAAATACTAACCACCATCGAGCGCCACCTTCACCTACCACCTACCGTCAACCACCACCTTCACTGCCCACCACCTACTGCCCACCACCACCTTCACCACCCTTGAATCAAACACCATCACAGCCCCCACGAAATCGAACACCACCCTTGAAACGCACACAAAACCAAACAACCGCACCACTCTTGAATGGAACACCACCTATCGCCGAACCCCCACTAAATCCCCCCCCCCAATTCGCCAACACCACGTTCAACAACATAGAATTTGAAATCAAAACCACCACGAAATTCGTCAACACCACCATGAATTTCAACCTAGAAGTTCACCCCACGATTTCTCTGGCGTCAATTTTGGACGGATTCGGACGCGATTTGATGGTTGTGGTGGTTGGCGGTGAAGTGGTTGGTTGTGGTGGTGGATTTGGTGGTGTTGGTGGTGGAAATTGGGTTGGCAATTTTGGTGAGGTGGTTGATGTTAAATTAGGGTGGAAATTATTAACTTTAATTAATTTGTGGTTAAACTATAATAATAATTTGGGATGTTCTAATTAGATTGTTATGTGATTAATTAATGGCATTTTTGTAATTCTGGCAAAAAAAAATACCTAAAATGGAAAGTTTTCAATTGTTGCGTTTTTTGTGTTACGTCCAAAATGGAAATTGTTGCGTTTTTCGTGACGGAGGAAGTATTATCTTTAACATTGACATTGTTCCTCATCATAAAGCACAAATGATGGTCAAAGTGGTGAACACGAATAATGCCAGCATACCAAGTACGACTATTTTGTGAAATGAGGGAGTGTATACTACTCTCTCAACCCCTTTTGTTCTTCATGTAAGAAATGCGGGAAGAAATTATGGTAAGTGGGACTCATTAGGTGGGAGATTTGTGGTAAATAATTATTTTAAAAATGGGCAGGTGGAATTAGTAAGGGTAAGACCCAAAAGTGGGCCATTTGGGGTAAATTAGGGAAAAGTTTAGGCCATAAAAGAAAGATTCCAATCAAGAACAATAAAATGAAATTTGTTAATACAGAAAGGAGGAAAAACAAACAAAAACGGAGGGAGTAAAAACATTGTCTCGGATGTGTGTATGATTGCCATGTGGCATCTTCCTTCATGCAATGGGCCCTACATGCTTCATATCTTGCATTCCTCTTTTTCAATTTTTCATTTCTGAAAAGATAGCTTTCTGTTGACCGAGTAGGTCTCAAATCTCAATGCATGAATTTTAAGCCTGAAACTTTGGAATTCAACGAAAATTCATTAAAAGAAGAGTTTTAGTGAACAATATTTCCATAAGGTCTAAAAGTAACTCACTAGCACAAATCCGTCACACGACAACAATGATAATGCCAAAACCTTAATCTTTATAGGATGGAGTCGGTTGCATGAGTCAATATTACATCTTTGGTGGTTGTCGACATAGAGTAAATCAGTCATCACATTGTATTAATAATCCCCTAATGATAACTAAGTAGCCAAATCCTTCATGTTTTCTGCAGCTGGTTTGTCGCCTGGGCCCAATATCTTGTTGATGAATTTGAAATTGTAGTTGTTATATTTTTTCTCACTCTGCTGCATGTTGATAAAATGATGTTATGTGATTTCTTTTTAGCTTGAGAGAGTTGTTGGAAGTGCTGCAGCAAAGAGGATGGCATCATCAGAAAAGAGCCTTTTTATCTTCAAATGAGACTATGAGAGGTTGTAGCTACTTGTTCTATAGCTATTGTGTGTACTGCATGTAGAGAATATATACTTTAGGTGCACTAGATTTTATTTATTTATTGGAGAGTGACATCCTTGTAATCACAGAAGATGTTCTGAATTGCATTTAGAATGCAGACAGCAGGCATGTAAAAGAAATTTTGAGTACAAATCATTTTTGTCCATTCATTCCCCCTATATAAAGAGTTGTGTGATGGAACAGAGTGGAATTTTGTGCGTAGGATAATAAAGTTCAGTCCTTTCCTTATACAGAGCAACTAGAATATTTTGAACAAGAAATCTACCTAAGTTCATGACCATATTTTAGTAATATGCAAACTCTAGAGCGTTACTGGCAAAGACACGAGTACCATCCCAGTACAAACAAGTATTACCTGGAGGTTTTGGGTTATGATTTCATCTTGCGTACTACTTCCTCCGTTCTTTTTCTATTGCAACAATGAAATTTTTTACAATATTCACCTATCATTCTTTTATTGTCTATTATGATTTTTACGTAAGGAAAAATATAGTACATATAAGTGCTTTATTAGATTCGTCTTGATATATATTTTCAAAATATCAAATTTTTATAATTTTTACTAAAATGTAATTAAAATATTGATAGTTAAATTTGTGTATGGCGTGAAAACTCAATTGTTGCAATAAAAAAACAGTGGAAGTACTAGTCAGTTGCGGATATGGGGAAAATAGAGGGGTTAAGGCTTGAATCTTTAACCTCTTGTTTGATACATTTATATTCAACGGTTGTAAAATATTGGGAAAACCCATGGTGCACTATGCCACAATTTCTTGTAGTAGATGCAAAAAGGAAAAGAAAAGAGGAGCAACAATCCTATAATAGTTTTCTTATCACAAGATTTGAGAATGATTTAATTTGTCAAAAAGGGAAAGGTCATCCAAGCGCAGTAAAGGGTGTTTTATTTCTTAATTTAACTTGATTAAACTCTCAATAATCAACACATAATATTAAGCCTCCATGTTTGTTGCAATTAAAGAGTACAGATGCCCTCCATGACTTGGTCTTATGTATCTTTTATACAATAATTTTTTTTTTGGGGGGAGACTCTTTCATTTATTTCTATGTTATTGCCAAAAAACACTTTCATTTTTAACGGAGCCATGCAATGATATAATGACGAGGCTTAGAAAAGTTTCGAAAATTAAGTCTAAGGTAAAATACACTTCTTTATTCATAGGAATACCTGAAATATCCTCATAAAATACATTGTGGAACTTATCTATATATATATATATATATAACCCAAAGTAAAAACATGTCATGTTGCCATATGTACTCCTACTCCCCCACACAATCAAATGTGACATCTATACTAATATATTAAAAGGCGTTTCTAAACAAGGAACGGTACCACGTGTCACTCTCTATTTAGGATTTTTTTAATCCATGTAATTCACATGCAATAAAAAAAATTAGAAAGTGCTTTGTATAAGGTTTGATCTCGTGACTTCAAGTTCATATATTAAAGTTTTAACCACTAAACCAAATCATATTTAGTGTTATCATTTTAAAGTAAAATATTAATAAATGAAAAATATCATTTCGAGGTGCGTAGCCCGAGCCTAAAAACTAGTTAAACAATAAAAATGTGTGTTAATCCATGTAATTCACATGCAATAAATAAATTAGAAAGTGCTTTGTATAAGGTTTTATCTCGTGACTTCAAGCTCATATATTAAAGTTTTAACCACTAAACCAAATCATATTTAGTGTTATTATTTTAAAGTAAAATATTAATAAATGAAAAATATCATTTCGCGTGGCGTAGCCCGAGCCTAAAAACTAGTTAAACAATAAAAATGTGTGTTTCAAGATTCGAACCGATGACCTCTCATTTGAGATACTAATGCACTAACCAACTACCAACCTCATGTTGGTCTTTATAGGAAAAAAAATCATTTAAAGACAAGATATTATTTCTATTTTTTAAACAGTTAAATACAAATGCATATATTAATGCTCATTAAGCTAATGATAATGCTAAGAATAGCGTCTTCTACCTCTCAGTACTCTACTACACCATTAAATTACATCGATTATATTCTTACACATTAATCTAAAGTTCAAATACAAGATTATATTATATTCTTTGTAAGTAATTATATATTTATATATATATGTATTCTATATTTATATATATGTATTCTCTTGAAGTCGAGGGTTATATTGATGAATAATTCATATTATAATTTAATATGTAGAAAATTAAAAGGAATTGGAAGATCATTTCTAGAGCGCAATCAATACCTACAACTCTTTATTTCCACTTCTCTCAAGTTTTTGATTTAAGATTTCAAATGTACATTGGTAAATAATCCGGGGCGTATCGCCCGGAACAACAACTAGTTTAATATGTAAATCCTCTTTCGTTGGCTCTCTTCTAATTGTTAATATTAAATTTGACATAAATATGCTTTGAATCTCTTGTTTTAGGTAATTTTGCATAGCCATATATGATAAGATTTCACTCAAGGTTTGATTACTATGGTTTTATAAATTATTCAATTGTTTTCTGTCTTTTGACTACAAGTTTCTAATAGTATCTACCAATCTGAACTTTATATTTCCTTGATCAATCCATAGCCAATATATATGACATTTAAATCATCAACATTACATTCCATTGTTGGGAACTTGAAATTCTTGAACTCAAAACTGAAGATTGACATGTTGGAATTCAATTCCAAATCTAGTGTTTGAAAAATATAAGGAGTTACAAAGTTTAGAATTTCGATTCCATTGTTACAATCGTAAAGTTCATAGGAATTTGAAATCGACTTGCAAGTGAGCAATTCTCTTATACTTTTGCCGTTGCACAAGTAACCCCAAATTCACCTCGCTCTAACTCTTGATCTATTACTTTTCGCCAATTGATTATGTAGGAACGCTTGATATGACACAAGACGAATAAGACTTCTTCGTGGAAGAGTAATTGGTGGTATCTTTGTCTCCTCTGGTTGTTGAATCAGTTTATCGAACAAATAGAAGAAATGAGAGAGGGATTTTGTCCGATATTTGAAACATCAAGCCCAAATTTGGAACTTAAAGTTCAGAATCTCAAACCCAAAGTCCAAAATATGAGATAAAAAATTGTAAGAATTAAGACACTAAAACTAAAGTCTAAGACTCGAGGTGCAAAATTTGAGACCCAAAGTACAAAACTAAGATAAAAAATTTAAATTAAAATATGAGACATATCCTTAGATTTGAAGCCTAATATCTCAAGCTTTTCGCACCAAATTGTTAGTACAGCCGCCTCATCCCATACATCTACATATTTTAGACTTTAGAGGGACGCTACCTACTAAATACAAATTTAATTTTCTTAATTATGCAATAAATTGATACTGTAACATTATATAATATCTACCCAAAGACTTTTAGGAATGTAATGTTCAACTTCTTTTTACTAATTTTCAAAAAATTGAAGAAAAATTCAGGTAAATTTTAGACTATGTGAAAAAATAGTTCAAACAAATTTAAAAGAACTCATAAGAAAATGAGATAATTACAAGAAAAAATTATGGATCATAAGATATTTTTACATATCTATATATATATATGTCTAAAACCCAAAGCAAACAATTGTCATGCTGCAACATGTTCTCCCCCTCCCAAGCAATTGACACAAATTAAACAATAAAATGTGTGTATCAAGACTCAAACCCACAATCTCTCCCTTGAGATTCAGATACACTAACCAACTAATTACAAGCGCATATTGATATTTTATTGTAAGTAGAAGTAATTATGCTTCTTAAGTTGACACATAAATTCGACTCCTACATTAATTGACCTCAAGTAAATGAGTAATATACTAATATGTTATCCCCGTGTTACAAGTTATTTTACCTATTAAGTTTCCGTTTACCATAATAGTGATAATAAAACATCAAATCAGCTTTGCTGCATATAAAAATCTCTAATGGGACCACCAAACCTTAATTTATGCTTAGTACAAGATAAAAAACACATTATTACCTATCTGAAGGAGAAATTTGAGAAAAGTATACTGTAGTTAATTTCAATCAATTATAGGTAGGAACGGAAATGGAACGTGTCTTTATGACCCGAGAAATGATGTTAGAAACTTTGTCGTATCGAATCAACTAATTTAAAGGACCAATCCATTGTATAATGAGCTTGTGCATGGGTAACTATTTGTCTCAAATAGACACTTATAAACTTATATAGGAGTGATCTATTTAAGAACAAAAGTTACTCTTTAGACCTGGGTAACCTTTTGTCCTGAATGGGTCACTTTTACTTATATACAAGTGACTCATTTAAAGTAAACAACTATTCTTTGTTCAAAAATGACTCATTTTGACTTAAAAGAGTGACGCATTTTGCGAAAAGTGAATGATATCACAATAAATTTATTATACACCCGGTACTCAATAATAATTGAAAATTATAAAGCATTGGAGGTCGTCACGTGTCATCTAAATGTATACGCTGATATGGGGCCATGTAATTCAATTAATTTTATAAAAAAAATAAACGAATTATACGCAATGATTCGATTTGGGCTTTGCCCGGGGCAACAACTAGTTCTGATCTATTACATTTTACCAAAGTAATAACCAAAGGGATACATGTCAATCTCTGATTAAATTTTTTACTCGCCTAAAATAATTTCTTATTACTTTGAATCTTTTTTATACAAGTTTGAGAAAAGACGGTTGCAACCATAACACATGTATGTTATACTTTTGACCAAGCTAAGCTTGGCCTAGTAGTAAGGAAAGAACCTTCCAACCTCAAGGTTGGGGGTTCGATCCCCACTAGGGGCACTTTGGGAGAGGGTTTCCCCTTACCATACCTCCACTCTCAAAGTGTATGTTCGCAAACGCAGGTCGGGTTAAACCTGCGAGAGGTTCCGGTCTGACAGGGCCCTTCATCTTACCATGGATCCCTAGTGGGGGCCCAAAATAAAAAAATATATGTTATACTTTTGAAATATTTTCTTTAAAAAATAAATTATCTATAAATATATCTATAAATAAATATTTGTTGTTGAAAAGTATTTTAAAAAATCAATTTTTTCACCATATACCCCCGACAAATTGAAAAATTCACCGTATACCCTCAATGTTTCAAATATTCACCATATACCCCTGAGTTTTCGAAAACGTTCACCATATACCCTTTTGCTAACTGCCGTTAACTCACCGTTAGCTTTATTTACGATTTTGCCACCATTAACCACTAACCCTAAAATCCTAATACCTTAATCCTAACCCTAATCCTAATTATAACCCTAATCCTAAACCCTAACCCATCCTCCCCTCCCCCAAACCCTAACCCACCCGGCCCACCACCCCTCCCCCTCCACCCCACCCCACCCCAACCCCCCCACCCCCTCCCCTTCCCTCCCCCTCCCCTCCACTCCACCACCGCAGCCCCTCCCCCCACCCCCTCTCCCTCCACCGCCGCCGCCCGTCCCCACCGTAATCCCCCATAATTTTAAAGGATTTTATAAATATATTTTATCATTTATATATTTATATTTTAGTTGAAATGATGTTATTATTTAAAGAAGGTTGACTATCTTAAAAGTCAAATGAAATTATTTTAAGGATTTAAGGAAGTTGAAAATATTTTAATTAAGCATGCTTTGAAAAAGGTTTGAAATACGAATTTGATTTGGAAAAGAAGTCTAAGTGGACTTGAGGAACCCAAATTCTAAGTAGATTAGGAAAAATGAGTTATATTGATGCTAGGAGTTTTAATTTATCAATCCTAGTCGTCACCAAATTCCATTCAAGCTCAATCTCCTTTTCCTAGCCCCCAAAAAGAAAAACCCTACTTATAAATACCTTGAGCCCAATTATTTTACCACACAAAGATTATTTTTCTCTCTCCTCTCTCAAAACTCACGGCACTCCTCCTCCCTTCCTCTTCAACGTGATTTTGGTGTTCTTCCTCTCAAGTTTTCTTTCTTCTTCTTCAAGTAACGCTTTCTTCTTCGCTAAGAAACGCCACCACCACCGTAGAACACCAGTGCCGCCGTCGCTGCTGCCGCCGCTGCTCTTCCTTGGCCGGCGCACCATCCCACTTCTCTCTTGTGTTGGTTTAATTCTTTTCTTCTTCCTCAAGTTTCCATTAAAGACTATGTTTTTATGCTTTATTTTAATGTTAATCATGATTATTGATTTTAATTTACTGTTTCAATAAATAATCTTGATTCATATATATATTATATTATAAGAATAAAAATTCAGATTTATTTATTATTGTTAGATTGAAGTTTTAATCATTAAAGCATGGATTTTTAGGGTGTTAATTATTAGAAAACCATAGTAGCATATTATATACTATGAGATTGATTGAATTTATGATTTTAAGCATGTTTAAGTGGGTTTAAAGAAGGTTTCATGATTTTATAAGTTGCTGGAATTTCAGAAAGTATTTTATTTAGGGAGTTTTAAGAATTTTAATTACTAGTATGGTAGTACTATGCTAGGAATTAAAAGTAATTGGAGTTTTGGTAGAAAAAATCAACTTTTGAGTATGTTTAAAGGGGATTTTAAATATTTTAAAGTTGCTGTCTTTTTATTTAAGAGTATTGATTTTAGTTATATTTGATTTCTAGGCGGAGAGTATTCCGTAGGAGATTTTTAAAGGGGCTAAAGTGGTCAGTCGACTAGTTTACACAAGGTACGTACATACCTATGTGATGATTGAGATAATATCATGATTTTATGAAGAAGAATTAAGTAGTATCATGTATAGGAACTATGTTGAGTTCATGTATGATATTTATTATGTGGATTTTGCATGTTTATGCCTGTGTGCAAACATGTTGATTATAATAATTGATTTTGAGTAGAATATCATGTTTGTATGGAATATTGATGCAAGCATGTTAATGGGATGGGAACTTTAATTATTAATTCACATGGGGGAATTAATATATTATTAAGATTGATTCATGATTATTCATGTGTTCCCTTACAAGTATTGTTTTCACTACTTTATGAGGACTGTGGGCCTTATTTGGTAAGTTGATAAGTATGCCTTTTAAAGGTAAGTTTGATTGTTGGCTAGGTTCAACAAATGAGAAAGTTAAGATTAAAAGAAAGTAAATCTTGGATTGTAAGTTGTGACCACTTATTAAATCCTAAGATAAAAGAAGTTCAATTGTGTATGTTGAATTGTTATTTCTGTATTGCTTGAATGTGTGTCATAACAAGTAATAATCTGTAAAGAACGTAAAGTGTAACAAGGATGGTTATAGACTTTAGACTGGTGCACGTCTAGAGTTGGACATTAGGAGTTGGGGTACATGGTGAGCGAGCCATGGCTTTTTACGGGAGATGGATTGATCCCCATCCCTTTTCGGTTAGCAAAGGTTCCTCGATATCGCAGGTCATTTCTGGAATACGTGGTAGCTCCCGTATTTCGTCTTCGTAATGAAGGCTTTAGTAGATAAGACAACTCAGGTCCAATAACTATTCCATTTGAGTAATAAAAAGATGTTTGGAGTTAGTTCAGTTAAAAGATGTCTGCAGAATGTTATATGATTATATTATTATTTATCCCTGCATGTTATTATTTAGTATCATGTTAGGTAAGTTTATTTATTACTATGTAGTACTCAGCTTTGCTGATTACGTGCTTTGTTTGTATGTGTTGATCATGGCTTTGCCTTATTGATCCCGTGATGACCCAATTTTGGTGAGCGACTCTCTAGAGCATTGACATTTACAGGTTCGCAGATGTAGCATCATTGGGAATCGGGAATGGAGAGCTTGTGTAATTTAATTTGTCATGTTTCCGCATTAGTAGGAACGTATTTTAATAAGTTCGTTTGAGTAGACATTTAAAGATAATTGTTTTTGAAGTACTTAGTTATTTATTTATTTATGATAATAAAGTATGAAGTTCGCTTAATTGTTTTCCGCCGCAAAATTCTGAATAAGCCAATACGTTATCACACGGGCGATAATACTTGGGTAATTCTCTAAGTTTTATATTATAAAGGTATTTCTGAAAAGAGAGAATTATCGGGGTGTTACACCCACTGCTCGTCGATTTCCCCCTCCCCCTTCCCCTTCCCCTTCCCCTTCCCCGTCGATCTCCCCATTCCCCTTCCTGTCGATCTCCCGCTCCCCCTCCCCCCTTCCCCGTCGAACAGTTGGTCGTAGATCTCCCCCTCCCCCCCCCCTTCCCCGTCGAACAGGTTGGTCGTAGATCTACCCATCCTCCTCCCCCCTCCCCCGTCGAATTCGGCTAGCCATAGATCTCCCCCTCCCCCTCCACTCATTGCTTTCACCGACATTCCTCGGTGGTTCTTTCGCGTCCTTCTCTCTCTTGTCTTTGGGGAATTCGACGGGCATGGTCCTTTCGCGCCCGTCTTCTCTCTCTTGTCTTGGGGAATCCGACGGGGGAAGGGGAGGGGGGGGGGGAGATCTTCAGCCAGCTGCTCGACGGGGAAGGGGAGAGGGGAGAGGGAGATCGACGGGGAAGGGGAAGGGGAATCGACTGGGGAAGGGGAAGGGGGAGGGCAAAGTGGGGACCGGGCGACGACGGTAGAGAGGAGGGGGGGGTGGGGGGAGGGGCTGCGGTGGTGGAGTGGAGGGGAGGGGAAAGGGGAGGGGGTGGGGGGGTCAGGGTGAGGTGGGGTGGAGGAAGAGGGGTGGTGGGCCTTGGGTGGGTTAGGGTTTGGGGGGGAGGGGAGGATGGGTTAGGGTTTGGGTAGGGTTAGAATTAGGGTTAGTATTAGGATTAAAATTAAGGATTAGGGGTTAATGATGGCAATATGTGTAAATAACATTAACGTAACCAACGTCCGTTAGAAAAAGGGTGTTTGGTGAACATTTTCGAAACTTAGGGGTATTTGGTGAATTTTTGAAACATTGAAGGTATATGGTGAATTTCTTGATTTGTCAGGGGTATATGGTGGATTTCTTGATTTGTGAGGGGTATATGGTGAAATAACCGTTAAAAAATTATCCTTTGCCCTCACAATTTTACCAAAGAGGAAGGGATAGAGCCAAAAATAAAGAAAAGAAAAAGAATCATAAAAAAGAAGTTTCTAACCCTAACCCTCCACTCCGTAGAAGCTGCACACACACACACACACAATTTGCGCTAACCCTCGATTACAATGGATTTTCAATCTCTCTCTTCATTCATCGCATTTCACTTTTCTATCTAAAAACTCGACAAATCACCCCTCACAGTTTCGTATTTCCATCATCACCTTACTTTTCTGAATTTCAGGAGCAGATAAGAAATTCAAGGATTTTTCGCCGAGATTCCAGAAATTTGAAGGTTTGTTTTCGACTAATTTTACTATTATAAGTTTTATGATTCAATATTTGTAGCTTACATGTAATTATTTGAGTTTGAATTTAGAATTTATTTGCTGATATACTGTATTTATTCACTGGTAAGCTCAAAAAAATTAAGGTTTTCGGGGTCGATATTGGTTATGGTGTTATTGTGATTCTTGCGATTTTTAATTAGCTATAAGTTTCTGCAAGTAATTGTGATGTTCTCAGTGTACAGTTGTGAAATTTTGCTATGAGTTTTAAGCTTTTGTTGGGAGGACACTTATGTAGCAGGTAATTGAATTAGTGAAACCTGAAAATTTGTGGTTTGCTATGTGTTTCTTGTGGGTACCTAACTTGATCCGTTTGTGCACATGCATGTGCTCTTTTTTTGCAGTATCGGCGTTGTTCTTTGTATCGTATGTTGTAAGTAGTGTAACATTTATTATGCTGTTGAGCTTAATTTGTGGGGACTTCCCCTTTCTCATTTCTTGTTTGTGAATGTGATAACTGAATATGTCGATAGATGGACACTATCTTTGGCATTTTAGATGGGGGATTTGCTAGCTTGTTTATGTTTCTCTTTATTGGGCGTGAAGATTAAAATAATTGGGCAACTGTTCTTGTATTCTACTACCTCCGTTTCGCAATACATGCACCATTCCTATATGGCATACAAACCAAGGGTAAGGAGGGAGAGAATTGTGATTGGATTTCAAACCCATGTGATGATTTCTCTTTTGCTTGTTCAGAAGTATTTGTCATGGGACGATTACATATAAAGCTATCTCCTGTCAGCATTTAAAGTATCCTGACATGTTTTGTTATGCCATTTGTATCTTCAGTGCATCACTGACCAGATATGTCCAGCTGAGCACATATATTTGTTAAAATGAATTTTCCGTTGACATATATTTGTTTGTTGCACATATCTTGGCTACTATGTTACTCAGACTCGGGTACTTGTTGGACATGGCTATGTATCTAAGGGTTGCACTTGTCTATTTTAGAAAATTCTCCCTGAGTTTGGCCCAAAAATGAATTGTCGAAGTAACCATACGCATGTAGGAGTGTCGAGGATCTGACACAATTGCTTGAGGTTAAATGAGAGGAAATGGTGCATGTATTGTGAACCATCCAAAGGAGGAAAATGGTGCATGTATTGTGAAGTGGAGGTAGTATTTCTTTTGTCTAAAGGGGGGTGGGGTTTATTGTGAGATGAGGCAGGTTTTTTTGTTGGCGGTTTGGCAGTCTCTTTTCATGGTAGTTGTCATTGTGGTAATCGTCTCTGTGAGGATTGTGTTTGAGGATAGGGGAAGGCAGTGGAAAATGTTGTTTTCGAAGTAACGAGTGACAATAAGGGGCATCTTTTGCCTAATTTCCTGGGCTTGGTGGTGGAGGGGGGGTGGGGTTGGGCGCTTGGAGTCAGGGTATATGTTCAACAGACACCAGGAATGGGCTGCACTACTTCACCTTTTTTGTTTGGTTTTAATATTCTATAGGTTTGGGTAGATGCAGCAGAAGGGGGAGCCAAGGAGGTGGCCAGTGATGAAGCAGTATGGTAAATCCTGATATCTATTGTGAACTTGTTCCTTAGACAAATAGAAACAGAGCTGTCATGCAGGGATTTGAGTTTTTTTTTTCCCTTCCGGTTCCTTTCATGTGTTTGGAGGCTTGTGCACGCCTGGTAATGGGGGGTTTGGGTGTGTTGATGGTATAGGTGAGGGGTAAGAAGGAAGACAAACGACTACTTGCCAAAAGGTTCTGTTATGAATATTAAGATATGAACTGCAATGGACATATCAGTAGGTTTTTAGGTATTTGGTACCTTGAGCATGATGAAGTTATTTGGAACCTAAATGCATAGTTCTCTTTCTATATTTTATTTGGTTCTCAGAGTCAATGAAACGCCTTATCAGGTTGCTCAAGTTTGTTGTCTTGCATTTTGTAGAGCTATCTCTTCTACAACAGGGAACAAGGAATTTGGCTGGACTTTTCGGCACTATAAGTTAGATGGCCAAGAAGAGAAACCCACTGGTTTTCTTGGACGTGTCTATTGATGGAGATCCTTATGAAAGGATGGTTTTTGAGGTACTATTTTGCCTGTAATGTAACGGAATATTGATGGGCTGGTCTTGATGACGTCTCTTATGTCTCTCCACCTTTTTCCCTTGTGATTCCTTTGAGAAGCATTTCCGCTATATGTTTCTCCACAATGTATTGTTTCAATTTTCCCGGTTCAGATTTTAGAGATATTAATTATATAATTCTTGGTTTGGACAGCTCTTTTCCGATGTAGTTCCAAAGACTGCAGAAAATTTCCGGGCATTATGTACAGGTAAACACTATTGATGAGTATGATGATTCATGAATCATGATAGTATTAATTTTCCACTGTTTCTTCCTTTTGATGTCGACTTTCTATTTGCTACTTGGAATCTTGGATGTTGGCTTCCCAAGTTCTCTGGACTAGTCTGTTAACATTTATTATGATTTTGCACATGCAATGCTGTGCCTTTGCCCTTTTTGATGTCTTTTATGCTTTTTGTGCTTTGTGGCCGGCTGTTTAATTGGTCTACACTCTATGTTTTGTCTATGCATCCAAATAAAGCAGCTAGCATTCCCATTGTTATTTCATTTCTATTTGATAGTTATTGCTGGAATTTGGGAGGTCATACAACTAGCGGTGGTTGGTCTCTTGCGTAATTTATCCATCTAAAAGCGGTGAGCCTCCCAGCTGTTGTGCCATTTCTTTTTGAGCTATTACTCGATATTGAGAGGTTTTGGTTGGTATGCTAGTAATATTAATACTTTGCTTCTGCAGTTTGTTGAACATGAACATGCTATATGTGATATGGTATTCTTTTGAAATTTGTGATGGCTTGTTGCTTGGGACTAGTGATTCTTGTACCGTGGAGTCATAAATCCACCATTTGTTCCTTTATATTGAAGTTAACAATTTTTGTATTTAGCACATAGATATTAGGGGAAAGGCTTATGCTAGGAAGTGGGATATTCATATTATCACTTTGAGTTGAAATGTAGTGGTGATGGCATCGTCCACTTTTATATCTGCTTCTCCATGTGTCAGCTTCCACCTCAGAAGAAAGTTTACAATTTTTCGTTACCTTTTTAGCGTAATTTGTGTCTAGTCATATATAATTTTGACTGCTTCCTTTGAACCTATATGCTATTAAATCTTTGAATCATTAAAAGTTATCCTTGAACTTTCAGGAGAGAAGGGAGTTGGCCCCAAGTTAGGGAAGCCCTTGCACTATAAAGGGACCTTTTTCCATCGGATAGTGAAGGGTTCCATGGCTCAGGTATGCTTCTTATCTCTTCCTTGTACCTTCTAGTCTTAGTTGTATTCTTACTCATCCCTCTGAAATAGTTTTCTGTCTGGACATAAGTTAGTAGTGTGGTCTTCCTTTTTCATTGGTCAGCTATCGTTGTTTATGCTGTAGGATACAGGGCTGATGATCACGCCTCCTTTTCTAATGATGTAGTTTTAAGGTTGTACTTGTTATGTTTTTATCCACTATGATTTAGTAAAGCTATTTGCTTTGCACCTAATTTTGTTTGGGCTTATTCTTTTCTGATTATTGATCATTTTCTTGTTCCTATTCCGTAGGGTGGCGATCTCCTCAGACAAGAGGGTACGTGCTCTGTCCACACTCAGTGTTTTTGTATCACGGCAGAACTGAACTAATATGTTTTTGTATGGATGTTTGCGGCACTGAATTTGGAATATTTTGATTGAGGTGGTTCAATTCATGGAAGTATTAGGAGATATTTTGGGGTGTTGTTGTGTATTCTTTTCTTTTCGCTTTTAGAAATTTAATGCTTCTAAGTTGTGGTGCTTTATGTTTTGAATCTAAACCGTAATGCCCTCATAATTATATTACTGGCTTGTTATTCTAATTGACTAATAAGATCTCTACGTGCTATAATTCTATACTTCCTCTTGTTTCTCAATTCTTCATCGACTTTCTTTTCAAGGTTGTCTCAAAGTACTTCACCCACTTCCTTATATGGGTTGGGTCCATCTACTAGAAGGAAAAAGAATTAGATCAATCCTAATCTGATACCTAATACTACCTACTTAATGGCCCACTTAATACTCCCTCTATATTTGTGCCAAACCAAATGGATATAGTACGAGAGACGGAGGGATTATATGTTTGCATGGACATGCCAAACTGCTATGACTCCTTTATGCAACTGATGTATGAAAATAGGTTTTTATACTAATGTTGAATATCTCTATTTTATAAGTCAATCCTCTCTTGAGGAGTTTGGTGTCCATCTAAAGTACCTTAAATGCCTTTATTTGTTTATTTTTTTTAAAATTTTGTTTAACAGTGAACATATCTATGACTATTGTACATGTTTTATAACTTGAAGCACGCATTGCGTGCATTTGAATCTAGTGAACGAAGAGGGGAGCAAAGATGGTGGATAAATTAAGTTTTCGAACTTAGTTTCTTTCTCGTGGATAATATAGAGAGATACTGAATACTGATTTGGATATACTTTGAGGCTATGTTTTTGTGTTTGCAAGCTTGATGTAACTTTTAAATCTGTATGTTGCAGGTTCAGCTGGGGAAAGTATATTTGGGGACAGATTTCCAGGTAAATATAGGCGGCAATTTTTGTAGCTCCGTTAATTTTTGCAACAAATTGAGTCTTGAAAAGCTGTACCTGGAAAAGTTTGTGTTGCTTGATCATATGCTTCTCCAGGGAGCAGATCATAAATATGTACTACTGAATGTAAGGTTGGGATTTTTCAGTCCGTTCAATTAGTGTGCTGACACGTTTAACCAATCTTATTAGATGGTGCAAGTTAGGTTAGGGTTTTCAATCCAAAATATGACTTTCGTATATGATGTTCTCAAGAGCTCTAATCTGTAAGCAAATCTTTTATCTCGTTCTTGATGCTGTGACGCATGCTCAGTTTTTGGGAATAACCACAAGTCCACAACAAATGGGTCCATTGGCGCATAGCCTCGTATGCCCAGGAAACTATAGGTCTAAGTGCGGTTAATTATTTAGTGTTTTCTGTATGGAGTATGGACCTGTAGTGCGTCCCTATGGATATTGTAGGAGAAGTGCTCTTAGAATTGTTGCACTGTAATCCACTTGATGTCGTGCATAGATGTTTAGAAGTGGAAAAAAATGTTATGGGTGGTGCCTTCTAATTTTTGGGTTATTGGGCTGGATTTGGTGTGTGCATTTTTTTTATGTACAGCGTGTGTGTGCTGTTGCATTTGGCTTTTTGGTTCGTTCCCGAGTACAGATTGACTCATTTTTTTTATATTTGTTTCAGATGAGTCACCAAAGCTCAAGCATGATGAACGTGGCCTCTTATCAATGTCAATTGCTGATCGTGATATTCGTGGATCTTTATTTAATCTTGTGTTCAAGGCTAATCAAAATCTTGACAGGTTACTTCCACCTCTAAACATATGATTTATAATGAATAGAATGTGAATTTTGCAGATGTTCGCCTTCATGTTCAAAATTATTGCTTTTGACTCATGATTGAACAAGGGAATATATTCTGTGGATTGCTTGTCCTTCGTTAGATAGGATGTAGAATATCTAGAATTGTACTTTGTACGAATCTCCTCATAGTTACATGCCTTAATGCTCATTTTCTTTATGACAGAAAGAACATTGTGTTTGGGAAGCTTGTGCATGGACACGAAGTACTGAAAAAAATTGAGGATGTGGGTGATGAAGATGGTTTTAAACCAGCTGTCACGGTTAAAATTTGCAACTCCGGTGAATTTAGTGAGAGTGGTAAGTACTACTTGATTTCCCTATTTATATGAGAGACAGAAAGTTTACTGAATTTCTATGTCATATTTTATTAGTTCTGGCTAGGATGTTTCAAGCTAATGTACTGACATGTTGATTTTGATCTCATTTTTTCTTTCCTTTTGATATCCTTTTGAATTCTTCTCTGTGACATGCAGAAAAGAAAAAACTTGGTAAGAAGCTGGGGAAGGAGGCGAGTTTCGATGTTAGCCATGAAACTCGACGCAAGGGGAAACATAAAAAATCTTCAAAAGATAGAAGAAAGAGAAGAAGAAAATACTATACATCTGATTCGAATGGCTCCTCTGATAGTGATTTGGATAGTACTGAGACTGATACTGATTCTGAAACTGATGCATCTTCAGATGTCAGCTCATCTAGTGATGACAGGCGAAAGAAGAGAAAAAGATCTTCTAAGCGAGACAAATACAAACGTGGAAAGCGTAGAGATAGGCGGCGTGATAAAAAGCGCAGAAGGCATGACAAGCGCTCAAGACGCAAGTCAAGAAGGTGATAAATAAATTACTGATGATTAGATTATGTTTCTTAATTCTTACTTTTAACTAAGTGAAATTTTTGTTGAATCTTGTGTGAGTTCAATTATTCTACATCCCCTATTAATTTACTGTTTGGCTTGTACGCTTCCTGTCTGATTGGTTAAACTTGTATTTGTTGCAAATTACTTTTTAGGAGGAATTTCTTGCTGGAGGTGATACACTCTGCATATGCATGCTTGAATATCTAGTTGTGTAGAAGGTTTCTTTAAGTGATGTTTTGTCTCGCTGCGGCGATGATGAATATAGAATCCATTTGTATTCCTTTGCCACAGATGTTAGGGAGATAACATCCAGCCTTCCCCTTGCTTAGGAGATAGGGTGTTCTCTTTACTCTTTAAGTTAGGGGAATGGAATTTTAACTCGACGGTTCGATTATGGAACAGCCGCATATTTTGGAGTTGTCGTTTCGAGAAACATTGTTCTAGAACACCTATTTTAAAATCATCTCCGTGTAGCTTCGTGCATGACATAATGTTCACTTTCCGTGTAAGAACCGTTATATTTTTGTGTCAACCAGAATTTTGTCAGAATTGGCTAAAAAAGAGAGGAAAACATAACTACATTGCTACAAAATACACAACATGCACGCACGAAAGAAGGTAGACGAACGTGGAGAGGGCAGTCAAGTTGTTTAACTTATAGGAGCTGTGTTGATTTATTTGTATTAATGAAGGAGTAGGGCATTTTTGTTTTCCTTAATTTGTTTTCCTTAATTGATTGGGTTTGCTAGTTAGTTTTGATGAATTATTTGAAGAACACAAAATTTACTTATGTAGTCAATGGAACATGTATTTTTGAAATAATTATGTATACAAAACCAATCATATTATGCTAGGTTTGGTCATATTATGTCTAACAAATATGTCTAAAACCAAAAAAACGCATGAAATTTAAAACCCATTAGTGTAATATTTTTGAAAATTCACGCTGTTTTAGCTTGTGTTCTATTACAAATATCCATTACAAGTCACTTTCTGCAATATGCAGCTGTGTTTTCTTTCCCATGGTTATGGTGCATTTATTGTGCAAAAACTTCTGTTGATTTATTTTGAGATGTTTTCTTCCTTCTGTAATATGTACATGAATGGTTTTGCTCTGTGAATTAATCTTGTTCACTGTTTTCATCATTGTGTTGTTGAAGGGCATCTGATAGTCCGACTGACACTGATATTGAAAGTACTGAGGAGAGCTCTGAGGACGAGGACAATGCAAAGGATTTTGAGCAGAAACATAATGATGATTTGCATAAAAATGGTATTAAATCTTTCTCAAGCATTCCCACCTCCCACGCACACAAAAAAACCCGAAGGAAAACACTTATTATCGCTAAATCTGAATTGTTTTGTTTCTTGGACTGTTTTCTTGAGTAAAGCTTAATGTGTGAGAGTAATCGTTCCTTGTTGTGTACTATTTATCTACCATCGATGTTCTGTATCTGATTCTGTGTTTTAAAGACTAGTTACAAGATATAATAAATGATTTTGTAATTGAGATTTTTTGGCAAGTTGATCCAACTGACTTTTGTCTTTCATGAAACTTTGTATCTGAAAGAATAGTATTGATGCACATGTATATTCCATTACCCTAGTCTGATGTTTGCTGATAGCTATTATACTCCATCTGTCTTAAAATAAGCTTCATATATGCTTTTTGCAGACTCTAAAATACCCATTTGGCCAATTTTCTCTTTAGTTACATACTATTAACTAAATTTTCGAAAAGGCACGATTTTGAATATACGCATTGAGACACCTAATAAGATTTCAGAATGACTTTTTCTTATATATTGTTAAGAATTTATGGTCAAATTTTATGTGGTTTGACTTCGGAAAAATATACAAATGGGAAGTTAATTATGGGACAAGGAGTATGATCATTATAAAGTGCATCATTAGACTGGTTTCTTTTGGTTGTGGAATGCCCCATTTGTGGGAAAGAATTTATTTTGTAGTAATTGTCTCAAGCAAAATTGTATTAGCTGTGCGATAACCTGTAGCCATGTTATAATGCTTGCAAGACTGAGTGGCTGATTTTCCATTTTAATATTTTTTTCATCTTTATTGCTTTGATTAATTAGCTTTTGTATTAGGTTGGCCTTAAACTTTGACTGAATAAAGATATTTTTCTTGACCCTTGTGTTTGTATCAACTATCAAGCTGATATGAACTTCAGAGATTTGTCTTATATATGGAATTTAGTTGAACACTTGAATGTACTATCGCTTGTGGTTGGACCAAAGTATTGCCTGACAATTGGTTTAGCTGATTCTGCAATTTCATGTTTTTTTAAAGCATGAATAACTGGTATCTTCATAGAAGTACTGGTCACTGCTCCATGTTTTAGCATGCTTCACTGTGTCTAAAATTGCTTGTGGCTTTTGCAGCCGAGAATCATTCTCCTGTGGTTGAGAATGCTGCTGCCACTGTTAATAATCACAAAATAAGAGAAGGTTCGGATATGTTTGATGATGAGGAATTGGAATCTCCTAAGGAAAATGGAGGGAAGCAAACCAATGGCTATGAAAGAGATTTAAGATCTGACAGAAATGGAAACAGGCAACCTGATGTGGTAGAGGACCACCCAGGAAAATCTAGGTCTACATTAAATTCTTCTCACCTATCTAGTCTTTATGCTTACCAATTCTTGCTGGTATTTTATTGAAAGTTGATGAGCAGGAGCCGGAGTGCAAGTCCTAAAAAGGCTATGAGTAAGAGTATGAGTATCAGTCCCAGGAGTATGAGCAGGAGCCGGAGTGCAACGCCGCGAAGGAGTGTGAGCAGAAGCCCTAGTGTTAGTAAGAGTCCCCCACTAGCTGTACAGAGAAGTCGAAGTCTAAGCAGAAGTCCGCTGAGGAGTGCGAGCCAAAGCCCTGCTAGAAGCCCAGATAGAAGTGATAGTGGAAGTCCACCAAGAATTCGTCCTCGAAGAAATGCCAGTGTAAGCCCAGTCACGTCTCCACCTCGAAGAAGTCCCAGTGGGAGCTATCCAGGAGGCTCATCTCGGAGATCAATTGGTAGAAGCCCTGGAAGAGTTGGCAGGAGCCCTGTACGTCCTTCCCGTAGAAGTGCGAGCCCCGTAAAATCTTCTCATAGAAGTATAAGTAGAAGCTCAGGTCGGCCCTCATCAAGAAGAGTTGCTAGTCGTAGTCCAATTAGGTCTCCAAGACGGAGCTATCGTCGCAGTCTCTCTAGAAGTCCTGGCCGTCGAAGCCCTCCCTCCATTCGCCGTAGGAGTATGTCAAGAAGTGCTTCCCCTGACGGTTCACCCAAACGTATTAGAAGAGGTAGAGGTTTCAGTGACAGATTCTCCTATGCTCGAAAATACAGGACCCCCTCTCCTGAACGTTATCGATATGGTGGTCGTGACAGGTACTTCTTAGTGCTACCTCTGATGTGAACCTTTCTGATTGGTCTGCAATTCTTAAATATCAATTATTTCATACTTGTTTACATTTTAGATATCCCAGTTACAGGAGATACTCTGATCGTTCTCCAAGGCATTATCGGAGCCCAAGAAGGTCACCTATACGGTATGTAGTGTTTTTTTATTGTTATGTTAGATATTCTTACTTGTTTGGTGTGGTGTATTTTCCAAAAATGTGATTATAATACTTCCTATGCTCTTGGCTAGTTAGTCTGTTCAAATTTCAGATTCTTTGAATAGTTTAATATTATATAGTCTTTTTTTTGGGAGTTTTTAGTGATCCTGACTGAAGAACCTGTAAATCTTTTGTAGTTGATAAACTTGGGTGGGTGTGAGAATTCAGTCCCTATATGCAGCCTATTTGTTATGATTATGTGTCAGTGCAAATTGCTAACTGCCATATGGATTGGTGAAATGTCAAAAGGGGGTCATTTTTGTATTTTGCGTATTTACTATGTGAGGCTAGCGGGAATCTTGACAAAAATAAACTGAAGTGATGAAAAAACGCACGCAGTTGTATTAAGTTCATATATATCTTGTGAAAAGATATTGGCTTAGATTTTTTCCTTTCATTAAAGAAAACAAAGATAAGATCTGTAAAGCAGTTGCATTTACTAAGAACTGTTTTAGTAATCATGATTTGAAATATGAAATCATACCAGGATTATGCCCCCTTTTGTAAAGGTGAACAAGATCATCTGTGTTGTGGAATTGGACTGGTTCCCTGAAGGTAGTACAGGGCAGAACATTAGGGGTCGTTGATTACAAAAAAAAGCAAAGCAAAGGAATCAAGAAAGAGTGAGGAAAGAAGAGGAGTTAACAAGACCATTCTCAAACCAATGTGCTTTAAGAAACTAAATAAAGGCGAATCTATGCATTCCAAAGTAAAAAGAAAGTCACTACCTTTTGCCTTACCACTCCTTACCTTCCTTTCTCACACATCCACTGGCCATCCAGACTTCGCCCTTTGCTAGCTCTTCCTCAGTATCGCCTATTCAATACACACCCACCACTATTGCAGAAGGGACTTGAATTGACCTTTGGTTATCACGAACCAATGGTCTTACCACAAAAGTCCATGATATAGGTCCTAATTTGTTGGAAAAAGAATTTGAGAGAAAATGGAGCAGATTATGAGTTTTTTCTTAAATACTTTTATACTATTATTATTATTATTATTATTATTAGTTGTCACGTTTTTTTTTTCTTTTTTTTCTTTTTCTTGTTGTTACATCGTTGTTTTTCTTTCTTTTACTTTTTTTATTGTGCTAAGGGCTTAAGGCAGTTCTGTGTTTTGGAGGCATTGTCGTGGTGCTTTTGGGCCAAGGGGAGTAGGGGGTTGGTGGTCTGGGTTTGTATAATGGGAGAAGGCGGTGTTGGAGGTGGGGGTGGCTAGTGAGGATGGTCCCCTGGGGTTCTAGCCATCATGTGTTTGGGGGGTTGTTTTAGCGATTTATTGTGGCTGAGATAAGGGCATTATGGTTGAGGTAACAGTTGGAGCTGGTGGTTGTTGGGTGCTGTTATGTGAGTGAAATCCTCAATTGGGGGAATTGAATTCCTAAGGGAAGGTAGGGGGAATCAAGAAGAGGAATTTTGGGGGGATCCATTTTAGGAAAAAAGAAGAATGGGAAAATGGAACCAAGCATTAAGAAGGGGAAAAAGAGCTGTTATTTTTGTTTGCCTATCTTGAAGACTGGAAACTAAGCACCCCCTTTTGTAAACCTCATGGTGGTGGGGGCCTGGGTGGTGGGGACTGGAGCTGACAATTTGAGGCTAAATACTCAATCTTATGCGAGAGTACAAACCTTTGTAAGCTCTGTTATCTTAGTGTGAAGTTGTTCACTCTATATTGGGTGCAATGTGACTGATATATTCGTAGGAGTGGAAGTCTTCTGTTGAAGATTCAACTTGTTCATAAGGTCGGTGAGTACATTTTCCTATTCATCTAACCTAGTTATTGTTAAGTTAGGCTATGTGGGGGTTCTGGAAGTTGCATTTAGGTCATGCTCCAACATGAATCCCTGCATACACACCCAAGGAAGGGCAGTCTCTGTGGCTAGTAACCTTCTGCAATTCAAGTTTCTTCTCTGGCAATCTGCTCTGTAATGTTATATCATATATGATATACTTTGGTTTATTTTGCAGATACAGAAGAAGAAGAAGCAGGACAAGAAGTCCTAGTGTCTCTCGAAGTCCTCCCTATCGTCGCCATCGCTATACTCGGAGTCCCATTCGTAGTCGTTCTCCAAGTGATCCTCCCAGATATCGCGCATCTCCTCGTGCCGAGAAGCGGGTGTCATCTAGTCGAAGTAGGAGCAGGAGTGCATCAGTCTCAGGGTCCTCTAGAGGCTCCCCACCTCCAAAAAGAGCTAGCAGGGATAAGTCTAGGTCTAGGTCATCATCTGGCAGTCCACCAGGGAAGAAGGGCTTAGTATCTTACGGAGATGGTTCTGCTGAGGCCAGCCCAAGGTAGAATAGTAGCTTTGGTTCTGTGCACTTATTCCTGCTATATGATAGTTGCCTGGTTGGAGGGTGTGGCCTAATGCACATTGATGGGGTTATGCCCTTTTGTTTGAAATTACGTTTTGCAGAAAGCTATTTGTGGGATAGTAGTTCTTGTTTGTTTAGTGTACGTCGAATAATAGATTTTACCAGGAGCTGGTCTTAGTTATGGTAGTAGATACTGTTTGACGCTGTCCTGTATCGGTAAATTATAATTTTGCAGACGATGTATGAAGTTTTAGGTGTTTTCTCTTTTATTCAACCATTCTCATTTCACTTAACTTGCAACTTTTTGGTTTTTGGGGTTAATTTATGGTGTAAGAATTTCCCAGGTTAGCTATTCCTCATTTTTTTTTTTTTTTTTTATGTTTTGAAGGCAGTCTCTTTCTTTTTTCTTTGATTAAACATCAACCATGTTATGACAAATGTTTTGAAAAAAATTGAAATTTGTTTCATTCGAAGAAAAAAATATACTTCCTCTGATATGAAATAAATGAAACACTTTTCTCAAAAAGCTCACATATAATAGAGAAGTGTTTCATTTTTTTCAAAACGGAGAAAGTATGTAGAAATTCCATTAGTATAAAGGACGTATATTCTCATAAAAGGATGACTTTGATATATAATCAATTTTTTACATAATATAATTTTGAAGTACATATATTGTTAATATAAAGTGTTGAACCCACCATTCCACTGCACTCTTTTTACTTATATGAAAATTAATGATGACATGATGGGTTTTTTTTTGATGAAAATCAAGGGTTAAACTACAATGTTAAATGCTTAATAAGAACAAAATGACTTCTATTCTTCATTTTATTGACATTTCTATTCAAATTGATACCATTAATAAATTGATAAAAGTATTGCTCTACACTCACCAAGTATAAGACATATAACAATAGGGGGGCATATGGCAAACTAACTAGTTAAATTCACAAAACATGTAAGATTCTTGTCTAATATTCTTATTAAATAAAGCAAATATGTGATCCTTTTCAACACGTTTTGCTAGATTCTTGTCTAATTGTCTAATTATGGTCCCCTTGGGCCCTTAATGATCACATTAGTTGAAATTTGGAGATAATTAGTGCACTAATGCATGGTTCAAAAATTAGTATTACCTATAATCAGGGACCTAATGACACCATTGAAGAGTTACTCAAATTTAAGATTATATGTATGGCAATTGGAGTACACCTGGATCATGGGTTGAGCATCCATGGTTTAATTAATCACAATTAATGCCCTCAAAATATTCCATGGATATCAACTCCATTTTGACCTATGTTAAATAAACTAATTCTTCAATTAATCTGATAGAGTTAATTAACGGTATAAATAGATTAATTTTTAGACAGTGGAGAAGAGAGAATCAGAGATTTGACTTTTTCTTTCAAGTACTTTATATTACTTGACTGTATTATACTATAAAAATAACCATCTTATTAAGGAAAATTAAGAAAGATTTTGTCGTTTGACTTTTACTACTGGTTTCTAATTAGAAGAGGAGGTATAAAAGGAGTTGACATGTTGAGATTGATAAACTAAACTAATCCAAACACATGGAATTCCATTTCTTTTTAAAATTCTAGATAAGCATGTAGACTTGCTTAGAATTGGTTGCTTTATTGAGCATCTTTTTGTTGGTTAGGATAGATTTTGTCATCAACGGACCATGAAAACGCAGGTTGTTTATGTCTTTTGGAGATTATTTGGTTACGTGTCCAATATCCCTTTCCTATATGATAGTTACTTATAAATATCTATTTATACTATACTAATATATTAAAAGGTGTGTCTAACAAAGTATACACGCCACGTGACACCTCTTTCATTAGAATTGTCTAATGTGTACATATGTTATGTCAACTAACAAAAATAAATTAGCTTGCAACAAGATTTGAAATTATACATAGCACAATTACCATCTCAACCAACTTTTAATCATGGTTTAAATGTCCACATTATTATATTTATATCTTTTAAATTTTGAGTTTTATTTCTTTATTATATTTTAATGCGAATGGAAAAAAAATTGCATATTAAGTTCGGAAAAAATACCATCCGCGACAACGCCCGAGGCTAAATACTTATTTTTTAATGGAAAGTGAGAAAGACGGTGTTTCATCTTTCAGTCCTAAATCTTTGGTAAAGCTGACTTAAAATTTACCAACTACTCCTATGTTATTTGATATCATGTGATATACTAGTATATAAATCAAATAATGAGTTTTATATATCAATACTTTTTTTTATAAGGTAAGATGAAATCCCATACAAGTAGGGGGGAAATTGGAGGATCCTTCCTTGCATGGGATGAAACTTGATCCCAGGATATCTTGAATAGGAGGTGATGCTAATAGCAATAGGCTATCATCAATCTGCTCTTATATAGCAATACATTAGCATTCCGTATTAAAATGGTCTATGCCATGTAGAAAAATATCGTTGCTAGAGTTAAATATATGCTAGAGTATTGCTTCAAAGAAAGTAAAAGTCTTGTGGTTGGTAGCATTTTAACCTGTTTATAAGTGTTTGTTTGGTTGCACGTAGGAATTAGAATTTTCCTTGAAGTTTCATTTCCAAAAAAGTGATAAAAGTTGTTTGGTTGATCATGTGAAGTTCGATTTATCTAGGGGACCTAGATAAGTAACTTTCTTCATTTTATGGGAAGTAGAACTCCCTAGTAAGTACAACTTCCTACATTTTTGTCAACCAAACAACTTCATATAACTTCGTAGGAAGTTCTACTTCCCATGAATATTTATGTCAACCTAACAACGATCTTTACCGGAAATCCTTAAAGTGGTCTTAAGTTGCCAACCGAAATATGATATTTGCCTCTTTCCCTTCAAATTTTTTTTATGAGGTTCTTCCTCATTAAAAAAACAAATTTATTTGGTCTCATATGACAAAATACTCTAATTTTGATAAATAATTTGAATTTTTAATGATCAAAGTTGTGAATTAGCAAATATACTAGTCTAAAAACTGCATTTATTAAAAAATGAAGGGAGTAGTCACTAGTCAGTAAGATTTAAGGCGTGTTTTCTTTTGGACCGAACTCCAACCGAACCGAACCGAATCAACCGAATGAAAATTGTGAGAGGAAACTATTGAATTAAACTGAACTGAAAATAAGTCCAAAAGAACGGGGCCTAAGTACTAACCAAGCAGACAAGCACAGAAGCACTACTAGTATGCAACAAATTGAGTGCACACGTGTGGTGGGGTATTCTGCTTCCCTCGTCTGGACTCTCCCGGTGGACGAAACTATGAACAGCAGAAGAGGCAAACTTGAAGGAGAGAGAATATTCTGCAAAACTAAGATCAGAAAGCAAGAACAACACTTGATTGTACTGAGAGAAACATAAAAAGTAAAAAAAGAAAAAGCTGTATGCTTTGGAATTTCCATTTAATCATTCACCCAGATTTCAGGTTAGTAAACACACTGAACACCCTCACTATTTTCTTCCCATTTCAAAGTACTCCATAATCAAAGATATGAACTTTTACATTGTTTACATTTGAGTTTTATAACATAGTAGTATAGGACAGTTCTTAATAGTTATTTTTATTGCATTCTTGTTTTTTTTACTTGAGTTATTTGAATTTCTCGATTTTAATTACTGGGTACTTTTCTTTTTGATAGTTAATTACTGGGTACTTAACCATTCTGACAAATATGAACCCAAAATTATGGTTAAAATTGAGGACTTTTGAGCTTATGTTAGTTTTATGGAAGATATAATCATATAAGGTTTGATTTTTATGGATTGAAATGCTCTTACCAGCTAAAATTATGACTGTGTTTGATTGGGTGGCTAGGTCAATATGATCTGTTTGTGGATTCTCTTTCTATAAAGGAGTTCTACTTTTTTGGTTTTTTTAAAAAAAGAAAAACTTTCATCATCTCTTCTTTTTGCCTCAAGAAAAATCAATCTCTTTTTTGTTAAGCTTAGTGCCCTTATCTTTCTTATTAATTAATTAATTTAGGATGTTTTGGGAGTTTAAGGACGGTGTGTGTGTAATGGTCTGTGATGTAGATAGCCTATTAGAGGTGATTTAATACTCAAATTTATTTGCATTGTTGCCCCTAGGTTTTACTATAAATAGGAATAACCAGGCTTTGTGTTTATTAGGGTGGAGTGTGGTTAAGAAAAATGGAATCATATGGTGATGATTTTGGGGGTTCAGGTTAGTCATTAGAATGCTTTTTAACACTTGTACTAGTTATTACTTATTAGTCATTAAGCCATAGAAGGTTGTGTCTTCTTAAGAAAATTTCGGAAGCTTGTTGTTGCCCACTGCTTATTATTTGTTCTAAAGTCTTAGAAGGTTGTACATTTAGGCTTTATTTGGTTGGGTGGAAAACATTTCCAAGGGAAAACACAATAGTAATTTTGTTTTCCTTTGTTTGGTTTCTCACAAGAGAAGTTAGAGAGAAAATGAAATTATACAAATGGAGGGGAGAGGATGGATGAGTGAAGAGAAAGAGGTAGATAAGGAATTTATAGAGGAAAATGTGGCATTCCTTCCTTTAGAAAGGAAACTGATTCCTTTATTAAGAGAACTCTTTCCACCCTTGGGCATACTACTACATCATCTATAAAGCAAAATAGAAAAATGGGAAAAGTACTTTCCAAGAAAATTTCCCTCCCTGATGTCCAACAAAATGTTTTCCTCCCTATCATCACTTGCTTGAAGAGAGAGGGTCGATCACTAGCATTATGGAAGGATAGGAATCAAAATTCTATGAAGAACCTTAGAAGATGAGACTTCTCTAGGAATTGTTTGACCATTGGCAACCATCTTTGCTAATGGACGTGATATGGGATGTTAGAATTGAGACTAAGTTTCATTGTCATGAAAGCAGCCGTCTTTTTTATTTTTCTAGGAAGAGAACCAGAAATCATGCACTTTGAGCTATATTCTATTTTGCGTTGTTGAAATTCTGTGTTTCTGCTGTCACAGGTAGTGAGGAAATTGTAGCGCCTCCACCTATGACAAATTTGGAGTTTGGAGCAACTCACGTGGTCAGGCCGAAGGGAAAACACCAGGCTACTATAGTTTGGTTGCATGGAATGGGTGACAAAGGCTTAAGGTAGTAACTTCAGTAGCATATTGCATTAACATTTGTGTCTCTTACATTTTAACTTATAATGTTGGTAAGTGATGATTCTGTAGGCTAGCAACGTTGGTAGTGATAATTCAGTAGTTGTTTACTTGAATATAATGAAACTTTGTCCACGGACAGCTGACTTGCGTGCACTATGCTATTCCAGGTGTATATAGCTCTCCTCTTGACACCTCTATGGTAGAAACATTTGGATAAGTATTTATCATGCTGACCTATACCAAACAGGGAAATGTAGGATTATGGTTGTTAATAGGAAAGGCGGTGCAAAGGTCTTTAGAGACTCTAGTCATGCTAGATGCTTTTTTGTTCCGTGTTCTGTAAGAAACTTCTCAAACATCCCCTTTCCTATCAATTTGAACTCCTTTAAGAATTATACTTCGTAAAGTCAAACTCAAAAGATGGTTACTGTGTTAGTGAATCATATTGTCAGAAAGTAGCGTAGGGGACCGCAGAAACACTATCTTTCAAGGACCTCTGAACAATTTAACTTGTCCATATCAACATTTTTCGCTTACACCACAAGCTAAACAGACAAAGCTATATACCGTTTCATTCCTTAGGTGTCTTTATATATAAATAAAATATTATAGTATTACACTTGGAAAGGCAGATACCTTGCTTAAGAACATAATTAGCTGGATCTTCTTCTTTGTAGAACATGGTTAAATTATGTTCGCCTTTGAAATAACTTTGAAATAACTGCTTCCCCATCTAAGTCTCCTGATTTATCATTTTCAACTACTAGAAGTTTGATAGGTCGTAACATTGATTTTCTATGTTGCAGCTGGTCTCAGCTCTTGGAGACTCTTCCTCTTCCAAATGTAAGTTCGGCTGGATGTTCTCAAAAGATATTTGTATTCGGTTTGGGGGAAACATTCATTCAGGACTTGTGTATTCTTTTATTTGAGTGGTATGTGTGAGTTCCAATTTTGTAATATAATAAGTTGATAACATGCAGATTAAGTGGATTTGCCCAACTGCTCCTACTCGTCCAGTCGCACTTCTTGGGGGATTTCCTTGCACTTCTTGTAAGTACCATGGCTACCTCTTCTTAGTTACTCCTGGCTACTGAGCTTCTCTTCCAATTTATACAGGAAGATCGTGTGGTTGTAATTACAGTGGAAGTCTTTTTGTATGATAATGTCAGGGTTTGATGTTGAAGATGTATCAGAAAGTGGTTCAGATGATTTGGAGGGTTTAGATGCTTCAGCAGGACACATTGCCAACCTTTTATCGAGTGAACCCTCTGACAGTATGTGTGTGTGATGGATTCCAGTGTTACATAATAGCTTAAAAGCATGAATTTTTTTTTGCCTCTAGCACTCTTTTTTTTTTTGGCTTGGATGACACTTTCTTCTTGTCCTTTCAATATATTTCTCTATAACGTGCAATCGTATCTGAAAAATGACATTTTCAAAGAAGTAAACTTCCATTACGGCTGAAAGGACCTTGTTTACTAAGTTACAAAATCCATGCTTTTCACTTAGCCTTCTATTAGTAGTCTTGTATTTTTTATATGTCGAAACTATCCACGAGTTTTTCATGAATATTATCCTAGTCTAATTAATGTCAAAAATTATATTTTACTCAAAGTTGAAAGACTGAAATTGCAGCTAGCGTGTGTTTCCAGTATAGCTAGGAGCTCAGATAGAGGATTTTAACTTTGCAACTTGCTATTAGTTGCCAAGAATTTTAATAACCTTATTTGAACTATAAGTAATATGTGCGACTGTCATCTGAAGTTAAATATGAGGTCCTATGTTCCGCCTGATTTTTCGCTGAAAGGACCTTGTTTTACTAAGTTACAAAATCCATGCTTTTCACTTAGCCTTCTATTAGTAGTCTTGTATTTTTTATATGTCGAAACTATCCACGAGTTTTTCATGAATATTATCCTAGTCTAATTAATGTCAAAAATTATATTTTACTGAAAGTTGAAAGACTGAAATTGCAGCTAGCGTGTCTTTCCAGTATAGCTAGGAGCTCAGATAGAGGATTTTAACTTTGCAACTTGCTATTAGTTGCCAAGAATTTTAATAACCTTATTTGAACTATAAGTAATATGTGCGACTGTCATCTGAAGTTAAATATGAGGTCCTATGTTCCGCCTGATTTTTCGTGTTATGATTTATACTCAAGAAAACTTGTCAGTTCATCTGCAGAATATCTATCAAGCTCATCATCTGCACCAACCTGTAGATGACCCCTTCTACAAGTTGTATTGATATTTGAATTATTATTTGTAGTTAAGCTTGGTATTGGGGGTTTCAACATAGGTGCTGCAATCGCTCTGTATTCTGTCATATGCCAAGTTTTGGGGCGATATAGGAATGGGAATCCTTATCCCATTAATTTGAGCATACTTGTAGGACTCAGTGGATGGCTGCCATGTTCAAGGTTTGTATAGTTTATTATAAAGTGTTTGGTTGGAGAAAACCATTTTCCTGGAATATCGATTTTCCCATTTTCCTTTGGTTGGTTGTAGAGGATGGAAAATTATTTTCCAAAGAGTGGAAAATTGTCTTCTCAAGGATGGAAAACATCTTCTTTTGCATTTTTCTCTCTATATCTTACCTTCCTTATTCTCTTATCCCATCCATCTTCTTCCCTCTCTTCTAATTTTTCCATTCCTCACTAACTTTTCAGGTGAGCAACCAAATAAAGGTGAAAAAAATTTACAATTGTGTTTTCCTTGGAAATGACTTTTCATAAAAAACCATTTTCCATTGAAACTGATCTCTCTGACAAAACCAAAGAGCCCTGATGTATTTAGTGTGATATGTATTTAGGTTCCTCAACTTGTGCAATATGTATTTTGTTTCCTCAACTTGCATTCTTACACAGTGAAACCTACTGTTAATAGCTCATTAGGAACATGGATGGAAGAATCTCAAGAAGCACAGCAGCTTTCAGCATCACCGCCGATTTTACTTTGTCATGGATTAGGTATTTCCATTTTTTTTTAATTTTGTGTTATTTTTTTGTCATGAAGTTATCTTCTCCAGCTTTTATGTCTTCTACTCTCCTTAAGAAAGCGTTTTGTTTCATTTTCTTCCCCTCTATTATGTATTCTTCATATATATTGGCTTAGGCGAAAGGGGAGGGTGATGGGGGAGGGCATGAGATCGTTTGAAGAAAGGGTAACATGAAGCTAAATATGAGATTTAGTCCCATACAAAATGACTGCAAATCACTATTGGTAGATATTTATATCCAATAGTTGTAAACACTAATTTGTGGGATGCATTTCATATGGCTTTCTCATCAAGAACAAATTCACAATTTTAACCCGTTTGTTAGCTGGTAAAATATTGTGGCTATTAGTAATTAGATAATACTTATGACTATATGTAATGTTTACAAGAAAGTCTCATGTCATACATTAACACGAGCTTCCTATGCCAAAATAACCTACATAATATTATTACTATTACCACCCAATATTACCGCCTACCAAATAGGTCGTTGGTGCCACTTTGCTTCATGCATTGTGCATGTCTCTTCTCGTTATTTATCAAAAAATCATAGTTTCATTTCATTTTCCCCTATATGTTTCAGCTGATGAAGTGGTAGCATATGAACATGGAGAAAGAGCTATGAAGACCCTCACTTCAATTGGATTCGAGAATGTAACTTTCAGAAGCTATAATGGGTACACTTACCTTGTATTAGATTAAAAGCAGTTGCTAAAGGACGGTATTTATACGAAAAACTCGTGTCAGTATGTGTGCTATATTTATATGCAGGCTAGGTCATTATACCATCCCGGAGGAAACTGAAGAAGTCTGCAAATGGCTAACCACAATGTTGGAGCTTGAAGGGAACCCGTCAGATCCCTAAAATCATCGTATCATCATTGCATGAAGGTAGAAGAAAGAAAGCAGCCAAAGCAAAGCACCTTACCAAGAGCAAAGTTATTAAATAAGCTGAAATGCTAAATTAATATGGTAATAAGGAACTATTATAATTTATAGTATACTATATATAGCAAAATATGGCATAATCTTTGTATCTCCAACTAGTATCCGCAGAATAATATATCTCGTAATCTACTCTCAATAGAGCTTAGAGTTCGTTCAATATCATTGTTAGGTTTCTGTTTTTTGTTGTTAAGACTTTAAAGTCATATGTTATACGTTTCTTTTTTATGAAGGAAATCGTATGTTATATGTTGTATGATATATTTAATATCAGTCATGCCTTTACTAGTCAATTTTTTTTTGAAGACTAACAATAGAATAATCGGAAATGGATTTCACATTTTTAGTTTTAGTTTTCAATTAAACTAGAAAACTGGAAAAAGAAAATAGAACAAGTGAAGGAATATGTCCTTAGACATTCCGGTAAATACTAAATATAAATAGGAATAATATTATGAAGATAATAAAGTTAATTATTTTAGTAATCTTATTTTCTTGCTAGAGAATAAATATGATTAATAGGACAATATTGATTGGGCCTATAACTAAAATAGATTAATCCTATGAGGTCACACATTGTAGCACAAGTTAGACAAAGCAATCCAAATCCATTTAGGATTAAAGTTGGGCCGGTCCAAAGGGGAATAGGAGGAGAATTAGTTCTCCTAACTAGCCTATGATTCTTCTATTATATATAGGATATAATATTAGGGTTTAGGTGATCAATTGATTAATCAGTTTCTTTTCACAAGAGAGAAAGAATTGAAACCCAATTAAATCTATTCCCTCTAACCGGCGCCTATACCACCAAAAAGCAAGGGATTTTTTCTCTTCCGTTCTAGTAGACGTTGGTGTTCAACTGGTGCTCGTTGACTGATTAGAGGATCAACATTTGGGGCTCTCGGATCTTCAAAGCTTGCATACAATAGGGAAATCACGCTACAAAGGTTTGATATTTAATCCCTATTGAATGATTCATGTGTTTGATTATGTTTGCGATCCTATGATAGATGTTAGGAAATTATTTCCTGAAATTCCGCTATTTGCATCTATATATTCCTACAAAGGGTATCGGTTTGCCTAATTCATAATATTCATATGATCATGTAATTGTATGCAAAGTTATTATTTTTATTCAATTAAGGGAGGATTTATTTATGGCTTGAATTTGCATAATTGATATTTGATATTAATTGATTGGAAATTGTAAATAATAGATTTATATGTAATTTATGCTCAAAATAATTTATAAAGGTCTGAATTTTTTTTTTATAATGGACGAAATTAATTGTTAATTTACTCCTAATTTTCGGATTTTTATATACATAGTTTATTAAATTTAAAATTATTTAATGTTTAATTTGATTAGTCATTGAAATAATTTGTTATCAATTAAAAGATTTGATTTTTTACTTGTTAAATAAATCTAATATTCATCACCCACATAGATCTACAATAATATGATAGCTGAAAATAATTTGATTATTTTTCCCTCCAATTTTCGAATTTTATCATATTATTTATGAATTATGGTTAAATTTTATGTTTAATTTGATTATTCATAGAATTTAAGGATAACAATTAAAATATTGGATTTTATTTGTTAAGATAATTCAGTAGATCACCCTAAAAATTATTTTGAATTTTACAGATTTTAATTGTTAATTTTCTGAATTTTTTGGATATAATTTGATTTTTGCCCTTATTTTGAATTCTTCTTAGATTTTATGTTTAATAGAGATTATTCATTCAAATCTAACCTCAACAAACCTAAAAATTTATGTAAGATTTGTTGATTGATTCAAAAAATTTGCCATAATTTTTGGATTATTAAAACCCTAATTAAATCTCTTAAATCTTTAATTAATTGTTAAATAAAGATAACTTTAATTTAATTGTAATTGTTACAAAAATTAAAGAAGAAGCCAACCATGACTGGGTGGACCACCGGCGACGGTGGTGCCACGGTGAGGCATCGGAAAATGGCAGAGAGAGTGGCGCTGGTGAGGCAGGGTCGACGCAGCGCGTGCGACGTGCACAACTGAACCTTCCTCGCGAGCTGATGGCGGGGCTGTTTGGCCTTGCTGCCGGCGTTGGCTCGCGGCTGGGGCTGACCGGAGAGGTCCGGTGGAAGTGCCTCGGCGTGGGCTTGCCGGCACACTTGGTGCTTTGATGGCTGGGGACTGGAGGTCGTGAGTTATCGAGTACAACACCATGCGTTTCTTGATGAACGCTGGAGGTCGTGGGGTGCCTGGTTGGCTGTTGACTGACAGCTTCTGCTGCTGGTCAACGATCAACAACAGTCAACCATTTTTTAAAAAAAAAAAAAAAAATTGTTTTTAAGGAAAATATGATTTTCCAAAGTTGAGCATAAATCCAAAAGTTTCCTATTTTGCAAATTTGTGAATAATTTTGATTATTGCCATATTTAAATAAGTAATTGAATTAAAATAATAAAGTTTCCTAAATAATTTCTTGCTTAAATTTGTTAAGTTTTATAATTATTATGGAAAGTTTTATTTGCTTATTAATTGTTAATAAGTAAATAGTTTGTGTTTATTTTATTTTGATAATATAAATGCGTGGATGTTTAATGTAATATGTATGATATTATATTTTGCATGTTATGACTAGTATGGCTCAAATTAGGATAGTAAATACGATCTGCGAATCGTTATATTTGAATGTAAAATTAAATACGATCTGCGAATCATTAAATTTGAATGTAAAATTAAATACGGTCTGCGAATCGTTTGTATTTTTGTAACTTTAAATTTTCGTTATTAATTTAATTCAAATTATGTAATCAAGCATGAGGATCCAAGGAGTTTCAAGGACGGTGATCCATGGAGATACAAGGGAGGATTCATGAAGATTAGTTATTTTCCTAAGTATATGGGCCATACTAGATCATTTAAGTATTGCTTTATTAAAATCTTGCATTTATTTTGTTTAAATGCTTGCTTCTAAGTTTGTTTGTGGTTAATTGATTCATGTGTTCACTATTGATTGACCATATTAGTAAACTTAGGTCCCTAAAAGTAATATTGAGTTCAATTGCTTTTCCAAACAACACCTATAAAGCCTTAGATCATGAGTAATAGGTTCTGCCAAAGCAGGGTGTTGCTCATAGTTCCGGGGATAGTAGGGTAGGTTTTTGAAACTTACATTTTAATGTTTGGTTTAACTCAACAAAATCATCAAAAGACAAAGTTTTGGGTTTTGAAGCTAAGAGATAGGAGAAAACAAGGAGTTGTTAACCTGTCTACCAAGAATTATAATTAGTTATAATTAGTAAAGTGTTTACTTACCTCAACTACTATAAATTGAAGGCAGGCCAAAGTCCGTTTGATTGTAGTGGGAGGGGATCTTGGTTATTTCTTTATTCAATGGGGGACTTTCATTTTGAATAAAGGGTAGTAGTAATTAAAATTTTGTTTAATTATTGCTTTCTTGATAAACATTGATTGAATCTTGCTTTATTATTTGTTGTAGTAATTATGTCTAGTAACAACAATATCAACACCAACAATTCTACTTGTAATTTGCGCTCCGTCCTTTCGAAGGACAAATTGAATGCTGAACGTTTCATTGCAAGTGAAAGGGATATGAGAATCGTTCTCAGAACTCAAAAGTTCAAAGACTTTCACATGCAAGGAGAGGAACCAACAATGCAAGAGATGCATGAAAGGCTAACTCAGACTGAGTGAAACATCCCTAACCAGCCTAGAAAAGAATATGAGGATGTTCTTATGGTTAGTAAAGGGCAATCGCTCAATAGGATTGGGATTGCTATTAAGAAGGACGAAAGCAAACAAGTTGCCAAGTCTGAAACTTCTGAAAAGCAAAAGACTACACCAAAACCAAAAGTTGCTGATGAGCACTATTGTTACACCTGTAACAAGGTTGGTCATTGGAAAAGTAGTTGCCCCAAGTATCTGAAGGATCAAAAGAAAGGAGTTTCTAGTTCAGATATGTATGTTATAGCAGTTAACTTAACAACTTCTGCTTCTTGGGTATTTGATACCGCTTGTGGTTCGCACATTATTTGTAATATGCAAGGCCTCAAAAGAAGTAGAACATTGGGAAAGGGAGAAGTAGATCTTCGCGTTGGCAATGGAGCACGAGTTGCTACATTGGCAGTGGGAGTATATAGTCTACTTTTACCTTCAGGATTAGTTTTAGAACTTAATAATTGTTATTATGTTCCTGCTATCACAAAGAACGTTATTTCGATTCCTGTTTTGGATTCCGAAGGTTATTCATTTACAATGAAGAACAATTGTTGTTCTGCGTATTTGAATAATATGTTATATGTCTCCGCTAAGTTATCAAATGGTTTATATGTGCTAGACTTAGAAACCCACATCTATAACATAGACAACAAGAAACATAAAGCAAATGATTCAAACCCTACATACCTATGGCATTGTCGATTAGGCCACATAAGCTCAAAGCACATTGAGAAACGTCATAAAGATAGAATTCTCAAATCATTTGATTTCGAATCATTTGATACTTGTGAGTTTTGCTTGATACGGAAAATGACAAAGTCTCCTTTCACAGGTTCAAGTGAAAGGGCCAATCATATATTAGCCCTCATACATACGGATGTGTGTGGACCTGTGAGTTACTTCATTACTTTTACCGATGATGTGAGCAGATTTGGATATGTTTACCTCATGCAGCATAAGTCGGAATCCTTTGAAAAATTTAAGGAATTCCAGAATGAAGTACAAAATCAACTTGGGAAGAAAATTAAGGCATTACGATCCGATCGTGGTGGTGAATATTTATCTCAAGAATTTGGTGATCATTTGAAGGATTGTGGAATACTTTCACAATGGACTCCACCAGGAACACCACAGTTAAATGACGTTTCTGAAAGAAGGAATCGAACTCTACTTGATATGGTTCGATCCATGATGAGTCTTGCTGATCTTCCTATTACATTCTGGGGATTTGCGCTTGAAACAGCAGCATTCACACTTAACAGAGCACCATCCAAAGTAGTGGAAAAGACTCCGTATGAAATGCATGTGGACTGGAAACGTTCCAAAATTGTCTTTTCTAAGGATATGGGGTTGTGAGGTTTATGTAAAACGTTTACTTTCTGATAAGCTTTCACCCAAATCCGATAAATGTCTTTTTGTAGGTTACCCAAAAGAGACTAAGGGATACTACTTCTACAACCAAAGCGAAAACAAAGTGTTTGTTGCTCGTAATGGTGTCTTTCTGGAAAAGGAGTTTATTTCCAGAAAAACAAGTGGGAGAAATGTATATCTCGAAGAAGTTCGAGATGAGCAACAAATGGATGAGGTTAACACCTCATCAGAGGCAGCCTGGCATGAAAATGCTCAGGAGGTGGTTGACAGGCTAAAGTCGTATCACCTTATCAAAAATAACCTAAGGTCCACTAACAAGTAGTCAGGGAAGTCAGGATCGAATCCACAGGGAGAAAGTTATACTATTGTATCTGAATTCTAATATTATACTAACTAAATCAGTTGAAAATGGGTGTGTGACTAAACTAATAGGCAAATGATAAAACTAAATATGAAGGTAAGAATCAATTAATAAAGAACTAGGACTATGGATCACTATGCATACAATTCGGGAAATTAGAGACAAATAATAACCACCCAATAAGTCAATTTATCTAGGGCACATGTAATTTCTCTCGAACATTACCTCCCTCAAAGATCACCTAGCCGCTCTCGCATGGTCAAGGATCACTATGCCTAATAATTGAAAGCCTATACGAAATCTCTCCTCTCGAAGCAGATTCAATAATGCGATAATAGAAATACAAATCAGGCCTAATTCATAAATCTAGCATGAACGATTCAATCACAGGAAACAATTGAAATAAAGGGTAATTATACTAATCTATCAATCCCTCATTGCATACATAGATCCCCACAATCCTAGAAATAAAACTACTCACTCATACTTGAGAAAACAATAACAAAATCAATGTAAAAATTCATACTTTCAACTATTGCAAATAATTAAGAAATCAATCCAAGCAATAATAGAGAAAACAAACAATAATGGAGAAAACAAGGAAGAAGATTACCAAATTAAAGAACTATATAGAAATTGCAAGTAATCCCAAGCTTTAATCTTGAATCCAAAGTGAAAAGCAATAAACTAGGGTTCTTGAATAACTCTCTAGAGAAAACTATGAAAAGTAAGGGCTAAAACAAAGATGAATAGTAATATTCTGATTTTGCTATTTATACTAATCCTAAAACATCTAGGAAAAGTCTTAGAGAAATAGCCCGAAAAATCATTAAAAACGCGCGTCGGGTCATTCGCCCGATCGGGCCAAGTATGCCCGATGAAATCGGGCTCAATAAACACATCAGCGCCCAAAATGACCATCGCCCGATCCAATCGGGCGAGATCCTTTTCCTCTTGTTTTCAACTCTAGAACGCCACCAGGTCAATTTGTTCTCGGGCCCGATCGGGCTAATCCGCCCGATCCTATCGGGCGGAAAAACTGAAATTTTGCGTCAACTTACGAAGGCTGTATCTCTCAAACCAGAAGTCTGTTTGGGGCGTGTGACCTATCATTGGAAAGATCTTTAAGTCTAGTTTCCAACCCAACTGGAATTTCTTAATTATCAATTTTGTATCAAAAGTTATAATCAAAATGGTGAACAAGTGTCAGTTTTGGCACTTCTTTCACTAACTCTTTGCTTCATTCCAACTCGAAATTGTCCCAAACGGATGCATTGTGATCCTTGTGCAAGCTATCTCCATCCTCAATGGTTAAAAGGCTTGATCTTAGATAATCATAATCAATTTGCATCAAAATAACCTGAAAATCATCGAAACACGCAAACGGGGAGTAGTAGAGCAAAACTTGAGTAAATCATGCAAATATGCACCTAAATGATCTAATATGAACTAGAAATGCAACCTAAATGCACCTAAAAATCTATATAAAACCATATCATCAAACTCCTCCAAGCTATACCTTTGCTTGTCCTCAAGCAATAAGACATAGACATTAGAAAAGAAAGACAACCTACAATAAAGGACTACAATATGGCCAAAGACTCAACTGAAAACACAAGAGATATAATCACTACACAAACCAAGAATCGAAACAATCTCGAACAAAGCCGCATAGCATGTCATGTATCGCAATCGAACTCTCCAATCATACCACATACCATCTCTCCCAAGCTGGATTTAACCAAACCTAACAGACCTCACTTTAGTTATGCGCGCTCAAGTCTCTCATGTGTTTAAAGGATAAATGATGACACTCAACCTAATCAAGTCGACTCAGATGAAACATGTACTCTTTAACTTTGACTTTTTGACTCACTTAATACTCAACAATACAATACATAATGATCAAGAGGACTTTTAAGGGTTGTAATGGGGCTGAGGTTAAAGGTATGGAGAATAATTTGGGAATTGTGGTGGAAAAACCAATGAGGGGGAGCATCATATAATTGAAAACATGACCATGAAAAGTCACAACAACTCCACGCAACAACCAACAAACTCCAAAAAAAATATAACCAACACTTTTTCCATTCATCAAGAAATTCAATAATAACCCTTTTTATTTTACTTTATTCTCATCTCTTTTTTTTCACTTCTTTTTCATTTCATTTTCACTTTTTTTTTTTTTTTGAACTTTCAATTCAATTTCAAAGCTCACTAAACATATTTTCCGTCCATCTAAACCAGAAATAGAACACTTCAATTCAATACAAAACAAACCAAAACTAATACTCGCTCCCCCAAGCTAGGCTTAGGACAAGAATCAAATGAGACCAATGGCTTGCAATATAGGTAATTAATCAAACATAGTTAGGAAGGCTCAACGGGACTACAGAAAGGATAATATGTAAAAAAAAGAATAACTCTGGAGCTAAGATCATGAAATGAAACGCCTCAATCATATCAAAATGTATGCACTATCAAATATCAAGGAGTACGAAGTCAAAGTCAAGATCAATGCGACAACTAAGGAACTAATCACACATGAAAGAACATAACTGACACAGATACATCAGTTTATAGGCACAGAAGCTCACTTGGATTAGGGTGTCTGCATAGTAAAGTTAAATCGAGCCAGAGAGAGATCAAACAATCTTACCACAAACGATCAATTGCAAAACAATAGTGCTATGAAGAATCATGAACAAGATGGATGACGCTTAGGAAGTGTAGTGAAATATCAACAAGGTTCTCAAAAAGTGCTAGCAATAGTCCCATAGATGCAAACTAAAATGATATGAAATCTAATATGAAAAAAAAAAAATTCTAATGCAACTAAGAAAGCAGTACATTTTTTTTTTACATGTAAACTCCCACCCCTAATGAGCGGTACAAACCATGTAACAATCCTACTAAAGCAATAAATCTAATTCTAATATGCAACTAACATGCACGAAGTGACATCCTTCCCCAAGCCAAACTTTACATTGTCCTCAATGTGAACACTGAGAAGAACAACGAAGCAAAAAAAAAAAAAATTAAAAAAAAAAAAATGATGGGTACAACTCACAGAAAAGGTGGGTAATGAACATAGAGTGTGCCAAACAGTATTGACACTTCCACCACAACCAAGAGCACGTCACTGGAACACACGTTAGCAAAGTAGTCATAAAGTAGAAATAAAGATAAAATCTAAAGGTTAGAAAGTCGGGTTTCCTCCCGATAAGCGCTGGTTTTTTTTAGGGTCCCGCACGACCGAAATACTTTTTACATTATGAAGAATCCAATGCCTTCAGTAACTTATCAAATTCCCCTGCAAACATGTTATTGAACACTCGATAATGCTTGACAACAAGCATAATTATATTCACTAATAGGGGGTTAGAGGTACCACAAGAAAAAGAAACATAAGAAAAAGAAAAAAATGTACAACTATCTTGCAATTCCTCAGGTTTCACAGGATGAACATGAATATTTACTTGGTCAAAATTATCATGCGACAATAGATCTTTAAGAAAATAAGGAGGATATAACACAGGGGATGAAGGTACAAGATCAAGCTTCCGTGAAAACGGGATATGAGTGCTATGCGGAGTTAGGCTTAACATCGAATTTTTGTATGCATTCAACATATTCAAACTCTTTACCTAAAACTTCACTCTCATCAATAAGCTTGTCAACAAAGGAGTTTTCATTCAAAAGTTCAATAACTAATGGTTTTTCAATCACTGATTCTATAACTAATGATTGTTCCTCCTCAAAAACATCCATTATATCCATCTTTTCCTTATTTGAATTACCACCAAGAGTCAAATGATAACCTTCTTCTAATGAACTAGCATTCTCAACCAACACATCATCATAATACAAATGTTGCTCAATAGGTTGGCTAATAGATTTTAGTCTAGATGCTATTGATCTTTGACTTTCTGCAATTTTTGCTAGTTGCAACATGTAATCCTCCTGAACCTTATTTAATTCATTCATGAAATCATAAAGAAAATCTTTGATATTATCAGATTCAGATGGAGCATTAGGCAAATTAAACTCAGGGATAGGGTTATTGACATGCATATATAACTCATTATGTGGACAAAGAGAAATATCATGATCATAAGAGTGACAACAAGAACAAAAATCAGATGGAGAGGTAAGAGTTTGAGAATCATAGATAGATGAATTTTCTAGAGTTGGAGTAACAAATCTTGTCATCTCCCGCTCAAAGGTTTCCCTAGCTAATTGCTCAAACAAATTACAACCCACTTCATATCCATGAATTTACCATCACTCATGGAATCTACAACTACCCTCGTATCATCATTCAAACCCTCATAGATCACTGAACCAATTTCCCATTGTTCAAATAAATGGTCGGGACCAAGAAAGTTCTCAAATCTAAGCTTATATCTCCAAAACACTTCATGTTCAAATTGAGGAAAAGAGATAGACATCATTCAAATAAAAATAAAAAAATAAATATTTACAAAAAAAATATATACAGTTAGTCTAATATTAACAGTTCATATATAATAGTAATAAGCCGTCTCCCCGGCAACGGCGCCAAAATTTGACAGGCTAAAGTCGTATCACCTTATCAAAAATAACCTAAGGTCCACTAACAAGTAGTCAGGGAAGTCAGGATCGAATCCACAGGGAGAAAGTTATACTATTGTATCTGAATTCTAATATTATACTAACTAAATCAGTTGAAAATGGGTGTGTGACTAAACTAATAGGCAAATGATAAAACTAAATATGAAGGTAAGAATCAATTAATAAAGAACTAGGACTATGGATCACTATGCATACAATTCGGGAAATTAGAGACAAATAATAACCACCCAATAAGTCAATTTATCTAGGGCACATGTAATTTCTCTCGAACATTACCTCCCTCAAAGATCACCTAGCCGCTCTCGCATGGTCAAGGATCACTATGCCTAATAATTGAAAGCCTATACGAAATCTCTCCTCTCGAAGCAGATTCAATAATGCGATAATAGAAATACAAATCAGGCCTAATTCATAAATCTAGCATGAACGATTCAATCACAGGAAACAATTGAAATAAAGGGTAATTATACTAATCTATCAATCCCTCATTGCATACATAGATCCCCACAATCCTAGAAATAAAACTACTCACTCATACTTGAGAAAACAATAACAAAATCAATGTAAAAATTCATACTTTCAACTATTGCAAATAATTAAGAAATCAATCCAAGCAATAATAGAGAAAACAAACAATAATGGAGAAAACAAGGAAGAAGATTACCAAATTAAAGAACTATATAGAAATTGCAAGTAATCCCAAGCTTTAATCTTGAATCCAAAGTGAAAAGCAATAAACTAGGGTTCTTGAATAACTCTCTAGAGAAAACTATGAAAAGTAAGGGCTAAAACAAAGATGAATAGTAATATTCTGATTTTGCTATTTATACTAATCCTAAAACATCTAGGAAAAGTCTTAGAGAAATAGCCCGAAAAATCATTAAAAACGCGCGTCGGGTCATTCGCCCGATCGGGCCAAGTATGCCCGATGAAATCGGGCTCAATAAACACATCAGCGCCCAAAATGACCATCGCCCGATCCAATCGGGCGAGATCCTTTTCCTCTTGTTTTCAACTCTAGAACGCCACCAGGTCAATTTGTTCTCGAGCCCGATCGGGCTAATCCGCCCGATCCTATCGGGCGGAAAAACTGAAATTTTGCGTCAACTTGCGAAGGCTGTATCTGTCAAACCAAAAGTCTGTTTGGGGCGTGTGACCTATCATTGGAAATATCTTTAAGTCTAGTTTCCAACCCAACTGGAATTTCTTGATTATCAATTTTGTATCAAAAGTTATGATCAAAATGGTGAACAAGTGTCAGTTTTGGCACTTCTTTCACTAACTCTTTGCTTCATTCCAACTCGAAATTGTCCCAAACGGATGCATTGTGATCCTTGTGCAAGCTATCTCCATCCTCAATGGTTAAAAGGCTTGATCTTAGATAATCATAATCAATTTGCATCAAAATAACCTGAAAATCATCGAAACACGCAAACGGGGAGTAGTAGAGCAAAACTTGAGTAAATCATGCAAATATGCACCTAAATGATCTAATATGAACTAGAAATGCAACCTAAATGCACCTAAAAATCTATATAAAACCATATCATCAGTGGTGCATTCAATTCACGTACCTCCTACAGTCCCACTTGGAGATACTCCATGCGAAGTCACTCAACCTAGTGTGGTAGAAACTTCTTCTGTTGTTCCCCAACGTAGGTCTAGTAGGACCATCATTCCGTCAAAGAGATATATTGATTTCCTTTTGACTGAAAGTTCTGATATAACGATTTAAGAATCAGAAGAGCCTACTAGCTACAAAGATGCTTTGGATAGTCAAGACTCCGAAAGATGGCTTGAGGCCATGAAATCTGAAATGGATTCCATGTCTGAAATTCAAGCTAAGTATGGGACTTGGTTGATTTACCTGATGGGGTAAAACCCATTGGATGCAAATGGATTTTCAAGTTAAAAACAGACAAGGATGGAAACATTAGTGTTTTCAAAGCAAGGTTGGTGGCGAAAGGTTTCAAACAAATTCATGGTATTGACTATGATGAAACCTTCTCACCAGTAGCTATGCCGAAGTCCATTAGGATAATCCTTGCGATTGCTGCCTTTCATGACTATGAAATATGGCAGATGGATGTCAAAACCACTTTCTTGAATGGGTACTTGAAAGAGGATGTGTACATGACACAACCTCAAGGTTTTGAAGATCTAGAAAATCCAGGGAGGGTATGCAAGCTTAATAAGTCCATTTATGGACTAAAGCAAGCATCAAGGAGTTGGAACCTCAGATTTGATGAGGCAGTCAAAAAATTTGGCTTTCTCAGAAATGAAGAGGAATCTTGTGTATACAAGAAGTTAAGTGGGAGTAGTATTACTTTTCTGGTCTTGTATGTGGATGACATACTTCTCATAGGAAATGATAAGATCATGCTTGAGTCAGTCAAGGAATGGCTTAAAAATTGTTTCTCTATGAAAGACCTAGGAGAGGCTGAGTACATATTGGGAATAAAGATCTATAGAGATAGGTCGAAAAGGCTGATTGGACTTAGTCAAGAGACTTATATTGATAAGGTTCTTGCAAGGTTCAAGCTGGAAAACTCCAAGAGAGGTTTCATTCCCATGCAACATGGCATAACACTTGGCAAGACTCAGTGTCCTTCAAGACCTGATGAGGTCAAGCGTATGAGTAATGTTCCCTATGCTTCTGCAGTAGGATCCATTATGTATGCCATGATATGCACTCGACCGGATGTTGCATATGCTTTGAGTATATGCAGCAGATACCAGTCAAATCCAGGAGATGGGCACTGGATTGCAGCGAAAAACATCCTTAAGTACTTGCGAAGGACTAAGGATAATTTTTTGGTATATGGTGGAGATGAGGAGTTAGTTGTTACTGGATACACAGTTGTAAGCAAGGTTCATACTGAGGATAATATAGCAGATCCTCTGACTAAACCGCTTGCTCAACCTAAGCATGAGTGTCATACTAGGTCTATGGGGCTTAAGCATATGGGAGAATGGCTTTAGGTTGTTTACTTCATGTTTACAATTGTAAAGAAATTAATTATGCTTTGAATGTTTATCAATAAAAATTCTTTTCTTATTTAATTGTTTGGTTTAGTATTAAATAAAATGTCCAAATAATTTGTGTTTTTAAATAGGATTATCGAAAACGTTTTGATAATGGAACCCTATAAAGTGAACAGAAATCACAATTTATTTAAAGTCCCTAGTCTAAATCACTAAATTGGACATAAGTGATTTATTTAAAAGACTAGTATATAATTAATTGATAGCGCAGTTCCATGGGCTATGGAGACATAGAGATGTCTAATTGATTATATGGATGTATAGTTGATACATTGAGACTTGACCTAATTAGATTCTAAAAGTAGAATCAAACTACTATATTTAGTAGATTCCTTAGACATGAGTATGTCTTAATAACCACAATATAATTAGTTTAACTTTGACACTGTTAAACGCCGCGCCGTAAAAGGAGGTTATAAAGGCAGTGATCAGGTGGGCTAAGAATTGAGTGGGAGTTATGGTCATACAAGAGTGGATAAGTCCTCCTATTAAATAGGAATGGTGTCTGGGCCTCTTGATGAGCGAAAACTGGAAAATTGCATGGCCATGCGGAATAGGATTAAAGAGTTAATCCTCATTTGAGCAGTTCGAACTTAGCGATCAAGGAACATAAATTTGAGAATAACATTGTGTTATCAAATTTGACATTAAGTGACTTAAGGAATTTAACATTGCGCTCTTGTCTTCGGACAAGTGGGAGATTGAAGGAATATGTCCTTAGACATTCCGGCAATTACTAAATATAAATAGGAATAATATTATGAAGATAATAAAGTTAATTATTTTAGTAATCTTATTTTCTTGCTAGAGAATAAATATGATTAATAGGACAATATTGATTGGGCCTATAACTAAAATAGATTAATCCGATGAGCTCACACATTGTAGCACAAGTTGGACAAAGCAATCCAAATCCATTTAGGATTAGGGTTGGGCCGGTCCAAAGGGGAATAGGAGGAGAATTAGTTCTCCTAACTAGCCTATGACTCTTCTATTATATATAGGATATAATATTAGGGTTTAGGTGATCAATTGATTAATCAGTTTCTTTTCACAAGAGAGAGAGAATTGAAACCCAAATCTATTCCCTCTAACCGGCGCCTATACCACCAAAAAGCATGGGATCTTTTCTCTTCCGTTCTAGCAGACGTTGGTGTTCAACTGGTGCTCGTGGACTGATTAGAGGAGCAACACTTGGGGCTCTCGGATCTTCAAAGCTTGCATACAACAGGAAAATCACGCTACAAAGGTTTGATATTTAATCCATATTGAATGATTCACGTGTTTAATTATGTTTGCGATCTTATGATAGATGTTAGGAAATTGTTTCCTGAAATTCCGCTATTTGCATCTATATATTCCTACAACAAGTTCGTAGTAGATTTACTCTTACAACTCTTATAGATAGTGCGTGCAATATCACTTATATTGGAATAATAGAGCTGATCAATGTCTGATGTATCATCTTTGTCTTTACATGTAGCAACAAGAATTCAAGCAATTATAGATCTAAGAACCTAAATCCTTCGGTGACCTTACATATATTTATTATTCTGAAATGGAAATTATCCTAATTTATAACAAAACATGAAAGCAGTGCATTTTTGGGATTTTTTTTGGCAAAACAGAGAATTTTTTTAATGATATTCACTTAAAATTCTCAAAATTACCTCTAAAATATGCACTACTTACATATTGCATATCGCGAATATAAAATTAGGATCATTTCTTCTATAATATATCCGTATGTTTTTCTCGTATCTTAGATACATCTTAAATCTCACACTTATGAGAAATGTGAAGGTAAATGGTAAACCTAACTGAATAAGCAACTACAGTCTTTCTCTCTCTAAAATCGAGAGTTTATCTCACTAAAATTGAGTCTTCTTTTCCTAGCGTATCAGCATGTTTTATGTTCTCCCAAAATAAACCCTTAGTCTTCTGTTCCAAAAGATTTTCCCTATAGCATGCAAGTCCTGCCTCTCAAAATCTTTGTTCACCTTTCTATCATAGCCAATCCAAGGTAGTTGAGTCTTTAGAATCTCCCACCTAGAACCTAATTCCTTCTTAGAAATAAAGTAGGCAGCAAATGGGCTGCATGCATACTCCAAAAGCGAATTTTTAACACTTGGCATCTCCGGGCGTCTCCTCCCATTCCTTTAGGGTTGAGCTTTTAAAGGCAACTCATTAACTCACTCCTCAGTCTTCTCCTCAAACATTTACTCCAGTCTTCCCCCTTTTATTCTCGCAGTTATTGCATCTCATCCTCCATCTTCCCTGAATTCCGTAATTTTCGCGTGGGGGTGTTAGCTAACCCACCTTCATTATCTGAAAATACGTCCACTATAAATTGGGCTATGTCAGCAATTGGAATGTTTTTTGGCCCAAATCCACCTCATCTCCATATTGTTCAAGGGTTAACAAACACTCAGTGGTCTAAAAGAGGTTCAATTGAAGTTCAAAGAACTGGAAACTACTTTATTTTCACTTGTTTGCAAAGGGCTGATCTGGAGGCTCTCTTACAACAATTCACAGCCATTATTGATGGACGGATTATCACATTTAGACGTTGTCATTGGACGGTGGTGCCTCAAACCATCGACTTCTCATCTGCGCGCATGTGGGTTAGGGTATCAGATTTCCCTCTGGGTTACCTTCATCTGCATGGATATGGCAAGCGTTGCATCATGTGGGGTTCATTGAGGAAGTAGAGGTTGATTCTTCGCCTTTACCTGCTGATCCAGAGATTCGAGCCAAGGTGCTTGTGGATCTCACTCGCCCACTCATCCCTGGTTGTTTCCTGCCATTATATGATTCACATGTCATTTGGGTTTACTTTCGCTATGAAGGGGTTTACCGTTTTTGTAAAAAGTGCGGTTGTGTGGGGGCACTATACTAGTGCATGCAACATTTCTGATTACGAAGCCCATCGACGGATAAGAAGTAGAGTTACTGATATGGAATCATCGGGTCTTAGCGTCTTGTATGGCCCGATGAACCTAGCTTATTATACGAATCGAATAGAAAGTCTTCCAGATAGGTTCCGGTACAGGAACACCCATGTCAACCTCTATCAGTCAATTGAGGAGGAGGACCCTCCTTTACACCGCCGGTTTCCGTCATCAAATGAAGACCAGGATTCCGATGATGACGATGATGATTTGGATGACTTCGATTTCGACCAGCCTCATCCCATTATCGAGGAAGAAGAATTCTTTTCAGGCGAGGAAGAATTTCATGAAGATAGGGAGAATGTAGATCCAAACAGAGACATGCATCCAAACAACTCATCCCAGAACGAGGCTTCAGACGAAGATCATGTTCGCCAAACTCTAGGTACTCGCTTTGGGCTTTCTCTTGATCCCTATGCTGAATTCTACCCATCTTTTAGGTCTGTGCATGCAATTCCTCCAAATGTTCCTCCCCCTATTTCTACACAATCTATGGGAGTGCAATTAGATTCCGCATCTAATCAATCGGGTCGCCCTTCTCTTTTTGAGACTCTTGGGATAACTGAATGGGCTCGTTCTAATCATGCAAACAATAATATTGATAGTATGACTTCTAAAGAGCAACATTTACAAGAAGATGGTAGATCTGGATTATTGCAGGACCTTCTTCCTAATCATTCTGAAGATAGAATGCATGAGTCAGTGAATCCTACATTATCTATTCCCTATCCAGTTAGGGCTCAAGATAATATGGTTCAAGCATCTTCAATTGTCCCAAATGCGGGACTAATTGGACAAGTTGGTCTCAGATTGAGACGCTTTCTTGATTCTCGGGCCTCTAGCTCTGGATTCCATCCACAACTAGCTATTGAATCTCCAAATTCGCATTTCTCGAATGTGGCGAATTCTTCGTCTCTTATGTCAAGTTCTCGAGAACAAGACCCTCCCAACTCCCCGCAGTCCCCTCCTAGGAATTCTCATCAGGGCATTGCTTCAGTTCAAGTATCCTCTCTGTCTTGGTCAAGGAAAAAAATGCAACTTCAAATCCACAGAAGTTTATCTGCAGATCATCTTCCAACTCCTAACTTACACCCCCAGTATGTTGAAACTGACTGGGTTCTGAAGCGACGTAAAATGAAATGGGAGTCTTGGGAAAGCAAGGAAGGCTTCAATGTATGGGTCCATACTCAACAACGAAAAAGATTATCTCCGAAGGCTATCACTGATGTTTCCATGGCGGAGGACATGGGAGTCGAAGCTGGCGAAGAAATCACGTTCAAACTATCCACAAAAAGAGGGTCTACACAAAGTTCTTTGCTCGCTGCTAAGAGAACTAAGTATGATCAACCATCTACCAGCTCAGATCCTGTGTTTACTGAAACGAATGATGAGATGGAAGTTCAATTTTTGCTCTGGTGCTTTCCTTGGCGCATATGCAAGGTGATGAAGTTGGCCTTTCACAGCTTCCAGTTCATCCATGAAGATGATCAGTTGGAATGCAAGAGGTATAAAAGATGACAATTCTCTTACATCTTCCTATGTTCGATGCTTAATCAATTGTCATCACCTGGAAATCCTTTTTTTGTCTGAAACAAAAAGCTCCGTTAATGATGTCTCGGTTATGTTTAGCACTACCAGTCCTAGTTTTGTATGTGGCAAGGATGCAGTTGGACTTAGTGGTGGCTTAGTAGTCCTTAGTTGGTCAAATAGTTTAATTTCATGTATTAGGGTTTCCTCGAATTTTGTATTATGTAAAATAGAGGATCCTGATAACTCATGTTGGTACGTTTGTTGTGTGTATGGTGCGCCTGTAGTAGAGGCTAGACCTCAGATGTGGAATGAAATTTATCAGTTAGTTTATGGGTTGGAGCATTGTGTTATGCTTGGTGACTTCAACCAAGTGGAATTTTATGAGGATAAATTAGGTGGTTCACACCATATTAGAGGATGGGATGCCTTCATGGATTGGAGGTTACAACTTCCTTACATTGCGATCCCTTTTATTGGTCCTTTTTTTTCGAATAGGGAAGGGATGATAATTTCATTAAACATAAAACATTATATGAGTACAAACAACATAAACCCGAAAAACAATACAAGTAAAATGAACCGTCGAACTAATAGCTCCACTGACGAACTGCTCCGATATCCGGTAATTAGATGCCTTGAATACATCCATCTCATCGGAGATCCAATTTGGTATAGCTTTCGGATTGATCTTGCAGAATTGGTTTCCGAGAACAGCATCACGAACCCGATTCACCACCTTGGCCACATATCTGACAGACGAAGCTCCCAAAGATGTGACCCTAGAACTAGATACAAGAAACCAACACAGAGTGAAACCTAACAAACCCACAAAGTCGGGGCAACTAACCAACCCCATAAAGGGGACTAAACCCACCACACAGATGGGACTTATTGAAAAAAGCTGAAAAACAAAACAACACCTAAGCCGATTGCTTTCGCCGCCGCACAATATGGCCCCTGCTTCACTGACGGCCAGAAGATGATCCAAGATATAGACTGAAACACTGCAAACGAAGACGAGAAAGGGAGGGGAAAGGGAAGCCCAACTGGGGAAAAGCCAGACCCGACACACAAACAGGGGAGGGGGAGGGGAGGCCCAAACCAGCAAACAAAACCAAAAAAGGGGAGGGGAAAGGGAACTCGACACAACCGAAAACCAGGTGAAGGGGAGGGGAAGCCCGACGCACAAGGGGGAAAAGGGGAGAGGGAGGCCTGACGCACAACTAGGGGAGGGGGAGTGGGAAGCCCGACACACAACCATAGGAGGGGGAAGGAGACCCAACAGTAAGAAGCAGGGGTGGGGGAACGATGGTGCGAAGACGAAAAACAAATCGACAAACTAAGCAACAGAAGTACGATGACGAAGACGGAGGCTCGACAGCCGCCGAGGGAGCGCCGAGACGGCTCCAGTGGACGTCGAGCCCTGGGGATTGACGACTATGAAGAGGAGGAACCTAGAATCGCACACTTAGGGTTTTTTAGAGAGAAAAGTAGAAAGTGGTTATGGGGTCTCCCTTTTATTGCTCCTAAATACACATGGACAAACAAACAACTCCCTCTTAACTTGATTATGGAAAGGTTAGACCGAGTCTATGTATCCCAAAACTGGCACTTAAAGTTTCACCATCATTTAGTCCTTCATGAACCAATTTTATGCTCTGACCATGCTGCAATTATCTACATCTTTCACAACAACTCCGCTCACTCAAATCGACCCTACCAATTGGAAAATTGGTGCTTAGACATTCCTGATATCATAAATATTGTCAATATGTTTTGGCAAATGCATTTCTCAGGCTCTCCTATGTTTACCATTTGTCGTAAGCTGCAAAATATAAAAAATAAATGCCAACAATGGTGCCTCTCCCACAAAAAATTTCAAGGGGAATTGGAGAAAAGTATGTAATGAACTGGGCGATCTTGGTAGCATAATTTCCTCAGGAGACACTGGTACTTTATATTTACAAGCCGTACAACATGTTTTACCCTCTATGATTATTGGCTTACAATTTTAAAAGCAAAGAATGAAAAATGCTTGGTATATGATGGGTGACATACCTGACTCCCTTCTCTATTCTAAAGTTAGACAAAGACACTCGAGGAAAGGTATTTCTATGATTCAGAACCATGAAGGAGAGTGGTTAACAGATGAAAGCTCTATTGCGAACTATATCAAGGATTTCTTTCAAGACATCTATAACTCCCCTAGTACAATCAAGTCAGATGATGAAACGGACCTAGTTTTGAGAGAATTGGATCTTCCACAACTTAAACCTTCAGATATTATTATGTTAACAACCCCTTTTGATCATGAAGAAATTAAGCTTGCTATGTTCTCTATTGGGGATGATAAATCCCCGGGCCCAGATGGTATGACAACGGAGTTTTTTAAGGTTCATTGGAACATAGTAGGAGAGGGTGTTGAGTACTGATTTGAACTTTGGAGAACTTAGATGGTCTTTGGAAGTTGCAAGCTAGCCAATTTCGTACACAAGGCTTTAGAAGTTGAAACAATTGTTAGTCTAGCTAGAGTAGGCAACTAATAGTGACACATCGTAGATACCCTTGATAAGCAATCTTATAAACCTGAAATTTTTTAGATTGAAATTGATGCATAGGTTGCCAGGTTTACTGTGCTAATGCAGGAACCAAGATTCACATAAAATACTGCAAGATATGCCATTTTAATAATAAAAAATGCTGAATAGAACTGTGGAGCCTGTAAAAATTTATCAATTTGGGTACAAAGTCAAAATTATTTACTTGCTTTCTTTTGACCCCTAAAATTTTCAATTAGAGGGGAAATAATAATGTTCAATTAGAGCGATGAAAGGAGGGAAAACTGAAAGTAGGTACCGACAATCTTGAAAGACATAAAACAGCTGACTATGTGGATCATCGGATGTGGAGTATTCGTTTCGTCACCCCTACAACTCAAGGTCTCAGCATATACAAGCAGATCACCGTTAAGATTATGTGGTGTTTCGATATAGACTGACTGGAAAAGCAAGCTGTTGGAGTTCCTGATATCTTGATGGAACTTGTCAACAGAAGATCAGACAGTTGATATCAAATACGAACTGCTTCCCATATCCAGAATTCAAGTGACAAACCTCTGTATTCACTTGTATCTTCTGAGTCTCGGACATACACATAGAACAAGCTGCCTCAGTCAGAAACCAATGATATATTGCTTCTGCTAGCTGATATACTCAAAACCATATGATACCTAGAGAATCAAAATAAAAGCCATTTGAGCAAGATGTGCGTCAAGTTAATGTCTCCAAATTGCAAATTGGCTATGGTACTCAAACTCTTCATTTTATCTCAATCACCCTTGGATCCCAGCACTCCGACGTGGATATGGACACTTCATTTTCGGCAAAAAACATGGAAATTTTCATAAAACACCTTTACCAAACACTTGGACAAGTACCAATTTCCGACAAGAGTACTTGAGTCTGAGTACCATAGCTAATTAAAAACAAAAATGAACTGGATGCTCACCACAAACATATGTGCATAGCATAATCGGATGTCTAATTCGACTATTGATCTCTGTTGTCGCTGCTGCTGTTTCCGGAGTACGGTGTAAGCGGTGGAAATGAAGGCACAGCCCGCAGTACAAATTTGCGGCTACTTTTCAAGGATTCTGAAGAATTCATGTAATTATGTGGGGGAGAGATGCGCTTCTTATTTGGGGAGCTAACTTTCACAGACTTAACAGGGATAGATGAGTGCTTCAATATCTCAGGGGTATCATCTTCAAACATGTCACAGTGCTTGCTGCCTGTACCAAGATCCTTGAGTTCAGAAGTGACCAACTGCGTAATTGGAGTAATGGGTGAACTTCGCCATCGAAGGGAACTACTTGGTGGCGGAGGATCACTTTTAGCAAAAGATTCAGGCTGTGAAATATTTCTCAAGTTTCTATTTGCATCGGTATTTGATGATTGAGAGGAACAGGCTGCATATATGGACTCGTCACCTGCCGGTACTATTCTGTCTTCTGTGTTCTCAGAACCTTTTTCTACATTTAGGGCACCTTCATCAAGACATTTACTTGTTTCTAAAAGCACACTTTGGTTCTGTAAATTTCTCGGAGAAGCCAAGTTATCTTCAGTTGTTAACATATCATGACGAAGATCTGGAGACTGCAAAAATCTCCTGAAGGGTGGCCGAGATTTGGGAGCAGTTTTTTTTTGGCTGTACTCAGAAGATGCAAACCATAAAATTAGTGAAAATAAAACTTAGAAAAGATGAAGGACCACAGGACCTAGGTGTATTAGTTACACAATCTTACTCTGAGCACTGAAGTGCTGGTGTAATAGGTGTCATGCTGGGGGAGCTGTGCACTCGACTGCTGACAACATTACCATTGACTGTTATTGTCCCTTCTGACATTTCAACAGACGCTCTCTTAAGCATAATTTCTCTGGCGATACTATAATCTGTGGAAAAGACAGCTTCAGGATTAATATGGAGAAGAGTTAATAAGCAACATTAATTCAACCTCTTAATCCATGCAATCAGTTGCTTTCTTATAATGTCCTTTACAACTACCGACTTATGTACATGAATCAGGATGCACCAAAATAAACTAAAAATACATCATTCGTTTGACCATCTCTTTTAGAAACAAGAAGCTTTTAAGATAAGCTTATTCAGAGGCAGTTAGAAGAACAAAGAATACAATTGACCAAACATAACATATGGCACAAAAGGTGAAGGCCTTGTTTGGCAATAAGCAAAAAGATCATATTAGGAGATTTAGCATATAACAGTCTGTAATTCATTTTAGTATATTAGCAATTAGGAGTTAGCTATAAGCACTTAGATGTAGAACAGAAATGGATATGAGTGCATACTTTCCTACTTTTCAATATGCTCGTCCCTTTAGCATAGAATATTAAGGTTCGGAGTTTATTTTAAGTTTTAACTTTCTGCTTTTCAATAGCTCGAGGGCTTGAGCTTTTTGTCAATAGCTCTTCTTTTGTAAATGTATTTCTAATCAAATTCTTTATTACTGATAAAACAAAAAGGCCCTCCTATTTGCATTGATAAAGAGCAGGTTATCCCCAAGCTACGTTTTACCAAGCACAATCAAAAGTGACGCAAACTCTACTCTTCACAAAACACTCTCTAAGACACAGAAGAACCTCAATAAACAATTAAACACCGCCAGGTCTAGAGCAGCCTACAGTAGCACGCTTCTTTTATCAAATTAACTACTTAAATAGTGAAAACACTAGCAGCACAAACAGCTCGTGTCAAGTAAATTTCAGATAGCAGCTTACTTATACCCGGGAGTAAACCAGGTGAATGCAACTCTTTGCCAGTTTGTCTGCATTGAGTGGCTTCATCCCTAAGTGATAAGATGAAGACGGTGTTCACAGAGATCCCCAACTCTTCATTGTTTTATGATCTCAGGCGACAATGTCTTAATCCCTAATTTAGAACTTGAGAGATGGAATACCTGGTTCTACTAATCAACTGGTTCATTCTCTGTTCACAACTAGAAACAATACGCCAGACAAATGTTTCCTTCCAACTTCAAAGCCTTGTTCCCATTGAACCATTTCTACATATATTCATCAGAATCCCTGTACATTAATCTCTTAAATTTGAGAAGTAAAAATAACAGGATCAGATCCTTTCCTCTTTCCAATTCGGTAAACATTGGTTGATATGAAATTTCTTATCCTATGACTTAAGTGTATTCATTCTTGTGCCATTCAAAGATCTCAGCCAGCATCTCAGTCTAGGGCTTATTCTCAATCACCCGATTAGAAATTTTAAAATGTAATACCTCTGAATCAAAGATGTAGGCAATGATTTCCTAAGAAACTACAATTACCTCGGACATATATATAAAGCAACTCTTAACATGAAAAATGCATTATTTAATATTATCAAGACTGGTTTGTTTTCATGTAACAGGTCAATTATTGTAGACGAGCATTTCTTGATGGCAGCTAGTAGAGACTAGTTTCCTCTTTCATTTAATATGGCTTCATGCTATCATAGCATCTACAAAAAGCTGTGCTCCACACTCCTAGAAGGCTTGCCAAGTGACCAAGCCAGAATCGCTCTCTTTTGCTTCCTCGACCATCTTGGCATACGCGTTCTTATTACATTCAGATGAAGCAAAAGACCAGACAAATATTGATGCTCCTCTCAGCTCTAAGACAGAAAATAATAATCAATCCAACTCCGAAATCAACATTGAGGAGGAAAGTAGCTCTCTACAGCGACTACACTACTTAGTCTTAGTAACCCAGTTTTCCAATGAAGTATAACATATGAGTGGTGCTTTAAGACTGAAGCAATGAGCAATCTGAGATATAAATTTACTAGGATTGTTTACTTATGAAACTGCTCCTCAATCATCTTTGCATCATCTGAGTCTAGGGTGTGCTGGCTTGATTTCCAACAAAATAGATAGGCAAACAAAAGTCTCTGAGATACATCATAATCCCCCCCACCCACCCTAGGTGGCAATGTCATTTAAAACATTAGAGATACTGAGTTATGGTGATGTGGTACGGATATGGAGCCATTGGCTCGCTGTTCTGATTCCAACGCCTATTCTTGAGCTATTAACTTGGAAATGTACATCCATGTATCCACTTATATACATACAAGTTTCATCCAAATCAAATTTCAACTCTACTTCCATTTTTTTGATTCAAGATAAGGACCAGGTAGCTCAAGAGAAAGTGAACTTTTAAAGGGAGAAAGAATCATAGAATATGCTATTTTGTGTTAAATGTAAATATTTGTTTTCAGGAAGAAGGTATGTACAACGGTAATTACGAGTTCAGACCAACAGAGTATTAAATGCCAAAAGTTGCAAAAGCCAAAGACTTGCAAGACAATAAAATTTCTAAGTATTCCTACAGAATTGACCATAGATTTTATTTTGATCTATACTATGTTAATTGAAAAATCATATACATAATCTTCAACAAGGGTCTTCTAGATTATTTTGGCAATGACCAATTTCTAGAACTTAAGTTGTCAAGAGTAGGTTTTCCAAGACTAGAAAAAGTAAAATCACAGCAGTCAAGTGTGGATGCAGACATGGAGTAGTATCTAAACTCATCAAAACATTTACCCATATTCATCAAAACTAAGTACAAATTTAAGTCAAAAGTAAAGAGGACTTGTCTAACTAGCATGGTATCTTGCTCAAATATAGGGCAAAGCTATAAATTCTCATGAACATGACTCTAAGCAGTTAGCACTGTATTAAAGAACACAAAGGAAAAACAACTTGGCATAGACAAGACTCAAAACTGGTCACCTTGTCTTAATTGTTTCCATCATTCACTAGCATGTATTTACTATTTATGTGACAGCATGAAGCAGTCACAGATTGGAGAAATATATGTACACACACACACACACACATATATATATAGAGTGAGAGAGAGAGAGAGAGTCAAGATCCAGTGAGAAGGATCTTATGATGAGAAGGATTGATGTGCATATATTTTGAACTAAATGTGCATATATTTTGTACTAAATGTGCATGTTTCATTTTTCGAATTGTAGGTATATGCTCCTGAAAAAAGAGATGCACATTCAGTTTTAAAAAATGCACATGATAAAATAGTTGCACTTGCACATCTAGATTCAAAAAATATGCACATTTAGTTCAAAAAATATGCAAGAAAATCCTTCTCATTTTTAGAAACTTCTCATTTGATCCTAAAACTATATATATACACATGTATAGACACAGACACAGACACAGACACACACCTTGTATAGAGAGAAGCAACTCCATCTAATTTACCTTCTCTAACACCATATATATTTTTACATCCTTCACAACGACATCCCTCGGAGCATCCAACATTAGCCTGTTTACATGATGATTAGTGCAAAATTGGTTGATAAAAGATATAGACATGTAGCACTAACTGTGAAAAAAAGAAGAAGAAAGGGAATCATTATAAAACCAATAGAGAAATCCAAAGATGGAAAACCTGATAGCACTCGCAATATTTTTTGAGACACATGGATTTTTTGCAATTGCATCCTCTTTTATGCCTTGCTGAGGATGGAGTTGACAGCTTCTCGACAACCTGCCGGAGTTGATAGATAATTTATGACTCTTCCATATAATATTCATGAAGTACGAGTGTAGGACATAAGTAAGGGGTGATACCTTGCCGGTGGTAGGAGAAGCTGTGACTGTCTGCATAACTTTTGGAGCGAATGCGAGCGGATTTCTGGACTCAATTTGCTGTCTTGTCTCTAGAACTGTATCTTCATATTCTGGTCGATTAAAGCACCCTTGGCAAGCACAAGATTCACCACAGTAAAATCCAGCAGCAAAACAATCACAATAACTGCAATAGAATCATTGGAAACAGACAGGCAGACAAATGAGTATAGGGTTGATCCACGCCAACCAAATTGAGTAGACAGAAAGGTAAGTACACCTACAGTTTTAAACATTTGGTCTTTTTGCAATTACATCGCTTGTTGGTGTCATCGTCAGTAGAGGTTGAGGCCATTTTCCTGAAAGATCAACGTAAGTGTGCAAGTAAAAGGATTTAATTACTACTGACAAGTAAGTAAGACATTTTGATGCTTGCCTTGTCTTCTTTGGGCTTGCGAGGCTAGACTCGTTATTTTCAGTGAGGTCTGAACTTGATTTTCTCTTGTCATGTGTAATTGTAGAAGAAGGATCTAGCTTAGTGTCAATGGCAGTGTTAAATTGTTCATCTAAATCTGAAGCTACGGTGGTGTCATAAGTAGGTACTAAGTGGGCCTGATGTTGATCTATCTCTTCACAGCTAGCTGAATTTATCCCAACTATATTGGAGGCATTAATCTTTCCATCTGATTGGTTATTTGTGATCTGTGGTGAGTTATTATCTTCCACACTCACCATAGATGATTGCTGACTACCAATTGCACTATCTGTTGATCCAGGGTAAACTACACTGTTCAAATGCAACCCTATACCTAAAGACTTGGAAATGACAACAGGATAGTTCCCAGTAACTGGAGACACACATGTGTCAGTTGCAGGTTTGGAGAGGTTGATCATATGCCTATTCCCTGATTTTCCATAGGACATGTTAGTAGATTCTTCAATCTGAGCATTAACGATGGGATTCGAGAAACCAAATTGGTCAGCAGAATTTTTCCTTTGACTCTCATCAAAAAGGCAACGCCTGAGAGTACCACGTTCAAGATGACTGGCCTGCATTGAAATGGATTAAGTGGTATAAAGGAAAAGAATATGTATGTAAACTGACTAGGTGGCATGGAAGAAAACTCAACATGGTGCAACGACAACCATATGGTTGTGATCATATAATTAGATGACTAGCAGAAAAACACTCAAATTCATAGTAAAATTGTTGAACATATAACACTGCAAATGACATCCAATCAAGTTCCTCAGCCGTACACACACTTAGCTTAGCATTCACTCTGCTCTTCACCCTCCCCCTCCCCCCCCCAAAGAAAAAGAAGGACCCAGCGTGTATAAGAAAAGGGTTATCCTTTTTCTTTGGGGGGTGTTTTTTTGTTTTAAACTCCGTGATTAGGGAGCAATACCCCCAACATAAAATTCAGCCTGTATTAAACTCTAACAGACAGGAAGCATCAACTTGAGATTAAAAGGGGATCATTCAGCAAAAAAAGAGCCGGGAAGAAAGGGGAAAAAAGTAAGATTTAAGTGTATTTAGTATGAAAAGGAAATCCAATTCCTTGAAAGACTTGATTTGAATCATAGTAAGATTATTAGTGTGCTCACTCTCTCTTGCAGCCCAGAAAATTGAAATCTTACTCTTTCACATGACGAAATCTGGTTTATCGGCTTCCCTGATTACTAGTTTATCTTAGTAAAAGGAAGGAGAGATTTAGTCAATGGCTTAATCTTTGCTGGCGCTTAGCCCACAAAATAAAACTTGACTGCAGAATACAGCATTTCTTATGTGATCAACATTTAAACACTAGCGGGGCGTTTGGCATGAGGGATAGGGATTACGAGGATAAGAGGGTGGCATAAGGATGGGATAAGGTGAAAATAAGTTTTTCCCTACTTTCGTATAAGTTGGGAATAAGATTAGGATAAGCGGCAAATTAACCAAAATACCCTTACTAAATCTCCTCTTCACCATTCCTTTCTTCCATTTCACTAAGTAATATTGTATTTTTCTTCTTTTTCTTATCCTTCTTCCATATACCACCCCCTCCTAGGTACAAATTTAGTGGGATAAGGGGGAGTTTTATCCTTATCCCCCTTCTAATCCTCATCCCCCTAAACAAACATAACATTTCTTCTAACTCTTCCCCCTTATCACTATCCCTCCTCCTTTATTGCTCTAAACAAACGCCCTGTAGGTTAAGTAATGATACATTTGAAGTACTGCAACATATAACGCTAGTGTGATCCCAGTAAGCAAGAGCGAGAAATAATTAGAATATTGTAGGCATCTTTTAACCATATACAACACACATCATGGAGCTGCAGCAACATAACATGAACATGGACACCGTAAAATAACAACCACCTTGAGATAATATGGAAATTCATCCCAGGCTTTAAAGGGAGCAGTATTATAGCTACAATCTAAGGACACTAGCAAGTAAATTTTGAAAGCTATTTTTACAAAGCAGGCAAGAGACACCAAAAACATACACAACTTGGAGAATGAGTTCACTTCAAATCAAATCATCTAGAATTGGCATTAAATGAGGCAGTCAGAGGTTTTCAACTATTCCTTAGGCCACTTTTCCTACGCAATACAACTTGGCATTAGTAACTGTTAACTATATAAAGCGGTACAATGCTATTCTCTCATTCGCTCAGCATACATTCACTAACAAGAAAGCAAACGAAAAAAATAGTCACCTCACTGAAAGAATCTCCACTTTGACATATATGATCTGTTAACAACCTGGGTAAGGCACCTGAACATTCAGACGATGATGTCAAATGCCGTGATTCATTTTTAACCAGCTTAACACTGATTCTTGACTTTGGTTGTGCACTCCCTTTACCCTTTTGCGATGCAGAACCAAACTGACCCACATCTCTGCCATCAACAACACCTATTTTCTTCAAACAACCACCTTTAGCAGATGGAGGAGCATTGTCAGATTGCATTTTATGTGTATAATTTGCAGATTGCCCGGGATCGCCTAAGTAATCATCAAAGCAACCAGACGGGCTGCAATGTGCAACAGATACTAACTTTTCGGTATTACAGGTCTTTTGATCACTAGGAACCAGTGGACTACGAAATTCAGGAACTACTTTCATTAAATGACCCAGGTCCCTCTCGTTTCTCTGACAATTGTCATGGTCTTGAGAAAATTCTGAATTAGAACCAGACGATCTTATCTTCCTGAATGCAATTAAAATCTCACTTACTTTCTGAGGCAAAAAATATACACTACAAAAAAAAAGCACAAAATATGATCCTACCTGTTACCGAAACTATGCAGTGAAGTTATGCGTGGTGATGTAAATACAAGTGGAGGTGAAGCTAGCTCAGGGAATCCTTGAGCAACAGGCCCAGCCTTGACAGGCTGTATGGGAGACAGGTTGCTTATGTAATTGAATACAGGTGAGTCCTGAGAAAATAAACAGTCCCAAATGAACAAATTAATGTAAGTCAGCAGTAAGATAACCTCCACTTATCTTCTTTGCAAAGTATCCACTGGTTTACGCAAATAATCGACATACCAATAATTCAGTATTCAGGTGCTATCTTTATATACGGCCACAGAAGTGCAAGGAGAAGAAGCTAAATTTAGAAGCATGGATATAAAACATTACACAAGAGATTATATATAAGCCAGGTGGATGAACTTTTCTCTGGATCTCTTGTTTCCATGGAACTATCAGACACATCTTAAATCTCAGATGCCTTCCATTGATGTTTGTGCTTACAATGAACCCAATATAAGTCAAGGATCAAACTTCAATGTGGGTGATTTGGCTCTTCTATCTTCTAGAATGACTAAGAGGATTTTGATTTAAAACCAGATTTTTCACAACCTTGCACTTCCATATTCCAAAGGGACAGCCACATAGTTGTAGGTATATAAAATATAATCTATCTTCATATATACAAGCTCACGAGCATCCTAGGTATCAAATAACTTCCGCCGATCTTGGTGTAGTGAACAATAAATTAGAATGAATCAGAAAGGAAAATCAAGTCGAAGTAATACTTCAATGTAGAGGAATTGGCTCTTGATTTTCCTTTACAGCTAAACTGATTTATTGATAGGAGCAAATTGGTTCTCTTATAATTCATTGGTCCAAACTCCAGTAAATGCAGTTCCATTGTACTAATCATAACTGTAGGTTAAAAAAAATCTATCTTCATAAATAATAGCTCATGAGCATCCTAGGTATCAAATAACTCCGACTGATCTCGGTGTAGTGATCTAGAAATTAAAATGAACCAAAAAGAAAAATCATGTCAAAATAATACTTCAATGTGGGGGAATTGGCTCTTGATTGCTCTATAGCTAAACTAATTTGTTGATGGTAGGAAGCAAATTGGTTCTCTTCTAATTCATCAGTTCAGACTCCAGTGAAGGAAATACCAACCATAACTCAAACTCTCAAAGCAAAGTGCACAAACCCTATCCAAAACACAATTTCTAACCCAATGTAGGTAAAGGTATAGCCTCAGCACCATTTTTACAAAACTGCACACCTAAACGAGAGCAATGCATGCTAATTTCCTACCCCGTTCATTTCCACGTGAAGGATGGACTAATGGGTGCAGGAAACCTGTCCTCCCAGAGATCTCATGACATCAATCCCATCACAGTGAGCAGTATACTAAAAACACAATCCCACCACTTCCGCCACGAAGAATCAATAAACCATACACACTAATAAATCTCATCAAAAATCATAGTCCAATTGTGTAAAACATTAAAATGATGAAGTTGGGAAATCAATCTGCTACATTTCCAACCAATAAGAAACAACCTCAAACCTCACACAAAAATTCCCAATTCGTATCCTATCCACAATCGTAACAAAACCCCTCAATCTCATCCAAATATTTTGAACACAAACAAGTAATTACCCCAATTAACTGGAAAACTCAAGTAGATTAACAGATGAAAACAGAAATTACACGAAATGGGCAGTGATTAAATGTCATGAAACTAAAAGATCTAGCGTCTGATTACTTGAAACGAACTTAAAACTCAACAAATTTCCCAAAATTCAACCGAAATTATTAGGGTAAAAAACAAAAGAGCATAACATAGAAATAGAGTGAAAGAGATTGGTACTTGAAAAGCGGAAGAATCTGATGAAGTAGGATTGATTAATTTGATTTTGGAGTTGTTAGCAGGAGTTGATTTAGATTCGGGAGTGTCCATATTTTTGCTAAAACCCTAACCCTAATTGATAAATGGAGAAGAGCTGTAGTTGAACTCTCATCTCCTGAAACTGACTGCTAAGTAAAAAGGGGTGTAATGTAAGATAGAGAAATTGAAGAAAAAGAGAAATTCAATTGAACATAAAAAAAACACTTTAAAAATGTCTTTTTGAATTTATTAAAAATGGAGGGAGGAATTTTTTTTTTGACATGAGGGAGGGAAAATTTTCTTAATCTCTATTATACTAACTATAAGCCAAGGGGAAAAAACTAGCTAAATCTATACACTTGAGGCTAATTTATAGCTCTTAATTAAAAATGTTAAGTCTATCTCGACCCGTCTGGTAGTTTGTTATAAATTGTGGTAATGCGAATGAATTCGTATGTAAATTTGTGAAGAATATCATTGTTCATTCACATGGTAATGCCAATTTATCCTAAAGTGCCTATTTTTCTTCTTAAATTTTCATTCCCATCCAATACCATATTGTAGGTGGTAATGAAAATTACTTCCCCTTGGAGAAAAAAACACAAGCTTAGGAGTGAGATTGATTCCCCATGGAGAAAAAAACACAAACTTAGGGATTGAAATTGTCTCCCCATGGAAGTTTTAAGGGTGTTTTCCTTGTAACATTACACTTAATCCATTCTCATTACCACCATTTATTAACGACTACCAAACGGGTCGTCTAGGGTTTCCTTTTGAGGGTTGAGGTCTAGATTTCGCTCTAGGATTTTGTCGTTGTTGTAGGTGGAATCTCAAGCTTTGCTTGAGTTTTCTATCATCGTGTTAATGGCGTCTTCGTCTCCTTCAGTCCAACAGAAGGAGATTGAGATACGGGAGAATGTTTTAGGGGATAATGGAACAGGAGATGATGAGGTCGAATGGTTACTTGACGAAAATGAGGAGGATGAGGCTAAGGCCTCCTTTTATGATCGTTGGAAAGCTACGGGCCGAGTAGGGAGTAAATTCCAATGCTCTAATGGAGACATTGAAGAAAATTTGGCAGCCAAAGCACGAGATGGAGGTGAGGAGAATTGATGAGAATCTTTTTTCTTTTCAGTTTTTCCATTGGCGCGATAAATCTAGGGTTTTGGAGGGCCAACCTTGGCATTACAGACATGCTTTATGTTTAAGCGAAATTCAAGAGGATGGAAAGCCATCCGAACTCCAGTTACATTCATTGCAGATGTGGATTAGACTCAATAATCTGCCCTTTAAAGGAAGGTGTAATGAGGACAATATAAAAACCCTAGCAAATAAAGTGGGAGCCTTTGTGAAGATCGATAAATCGCATGTGATGGAGATTGAACAATCAATAAGGATTAATGTGGTGGTTGATGTGCGAAAACCATCGTGAAACAGTTAAGTTGAAATTGCGAAGGGGAGAGTCAATGATGGTTCCAGTTAAATATGAAAAATTACCTATATTCTGCTACATATGTGGCCGAATAGGACATGGGGATAGGGATTGCGAGGAGAACAAAGGAGATCATTCTCCCGAAAAGAAATTCGGGAACCATTATTTAAGAGCCTCGCCATGGAAGGTGAAGAGTGAGGGGAGAAGAGAGCAGCGGAGTGAGAAGGTTAGCAGCGCAAAACGTCTGTTTTTCCCGAAATGGAACCGGGAGGACATGAATAAAGAGAAGTGGAGGAGGTAGTGGAGAAAATTGAAGCTATAACAATCGAAAGGCAACTAGGCACCATAGAGCAATGATCATCCAAAGTCATGATTGAAGAGAGGGAGGAGGAGGGGGAAAAACTAGTGATTCCTCTTTGGTGACACGAGATGTAGGAAAGGATGACCAGATGGGAAGTGCGGTGTCGGGAAAGAAATGGTTGAGGATTAGTCTCCCGGTGACGTCGAGAGAAGACTTGCAAGTGCATCCTGGTGTGAGGAAAAGAGCTCATGGGGCTATTTAATATAGTCAGGGGTCCTCGATGAAGGGTGAACATGAACCAGTGGCAAAAAAGCTTTGTTCGAAAACTCAAGAAGGGAAGTTAAATGCGGAGATTGCTGAAATGAGAGTGGTTGGCCCCACCAAAGGGCTCTTAGTTCTCAATGACTAAAATCTTATGTTGGAATTGTCGAGGTTTGGGGAGTCCTCGGGTAAATAATGCGCTTAAAAGATTGATTACTTTAGAAACTCCTCATATTGTGTTCTTGTCTGAAACAAACTTAAAGCTCAAGAAATAGAAGGGGTAAAGAGCAAGCTAAATGGTAAAAGTATGGTGGCAGTGAGTTGTGAAGGGGATGGGAGAAAGAGGAAAGGGAGTGTGGCAATGTGATAGGCGTGTCGCGCACCTAACAAAAATAAATAACCTAACTAATCCTCCTAACTATGTAGTAGGGTAAGTCAGGGTCGATCCCACAGAGAGAAAGTTGTTATATGATTAGTTCTTAAACAATGGTAAGACTAAAGGAGATTGATATCAATGATGGTGGAATAAACTATATACTAATCAATATCAAAATAAAAGACTCTAGAGTTAAGTATCCCCACTAGCATGAATTAATACAATAATACTTCCTACCCCAAACTAATTGATTAAATGATCACAAGGAAATGTACACCCTATAAAATACCATAAACCTCTCCCGAGTATATATGGCTTCCCTAATATGCACTCAAGCCTACTCCCGTGGAATCATGCAAATTAAAGACATTAAACGTGGCACTCTAACTTCCTAACAATCCATTCTACCTACTCCCGTGGAGAACTTCATGTCCTTAATTGAAATATTCAAATCCGTCAAAACCCAACTCCCGTTGTGATCAAGACAATGGAATCATAATAATACTAGTTATCCCTAATCTAGTATTGGAATATGCACAATCAATTAAGCAAGAACAATTAAGCAATTAATTTGAGAATGTAAAGAAATAATCATGAATTAAATCATACTAGGGTTCAACTTAACCATAGATTATAAAACTATGAAAGCATAATTGAAATAAATAAATATATAGAAGAATAATAAAACATTATAATAGAAAACAAGGAGAAGAGAAGAAGAAAAGATATACTTGAATTAATGGAAGAAAGGTGGAGTCTTGAAGAACTATGAAGATCTACAAGTTTCTCTCTCTAAAAACCCTAGGTATAAACTAATAATGATGATATAATATCTAAGCTGCTCAAAATAATGTTTAAAGTCCTATTTATAAGCTAAGATTAATATAAACCGACATAAGTTAGGTCACGCGGAAGATACGACATTACAGCAGGTTGCACGGGCAAGCAACTACTCGCATGGGCGTGCAGGGTCGTGCACGGTCGAGCGAAATCTCGCTCGGTCGTGCGAGCAAGGCAGTACCATTTGTGGCTTTTGATTGCAGGTTGCACGGTCGAGCATAAATCCGCACGGGCGTGCGGGCGAGGTAGTGGCTTCAGCTCAACTTTGAACAGCTATAACTTTTGATCCAGAGCTTTGTTTTGCACATGTAATATATTGTTGGAAAGATCTTGAAGTCTATATTCCAACCCAGTTGTAATTACCTTATTATCGTTCTTGTGTCAAAAGTTATGGGTAAAATGGTGCAGAGGTGTCATATTTCGCACAAGTACACAAAGTCGTGTGTATCTTCTTCACTTCCAATCCGTTTTGGGTACATGATATATCGTTTTGAAGGTCATCCAAGTGCCTTAATCATCATATCCTCAAATAGGAGTCCAAAGTACCTGAGATTACATCAAAAGACCAAACAACCCGTGAAAGCATCATAGCTTATAAAAAGGGACATAAATATGCATATATAAATGCAATGTAAATGCTCTAATGCTACATGAAAATGCACCCTAATATGCAACTAAATGATGTTAGAATATGCACTTATCACAATGCTGTGGGGGCTCAATTAAAGTGAATATTTAATCTTTTTCACTTAACCATATTGATGCAAATATTAATAAGGAGGGAGTGGCGAGATGGAGGTTCACTGGTGTTTATGGCTTCCCGGAAGAGGTGAATAAACAAAAAACGGGGAATTTGACTAAAAGACTTAGTCGGGAAAATTAACTACCCTGGGTGTGTGGGGGGGATTTTAACTTAATGTTGACATCAGATGAAAAACTGGGGGGAATGCCTTTGAGTCGGGAGAGGGCATAATTTTTAGGGAAGCAGTAGAGTTAGGAGGCATTGAAGATTTGGGCTTTGTTGGGTATAAGTTTACGTGGAGTAATGGGCAGCATGGGGATAGTAACATCCAAGAGAGGTTGGATAGGTTTTGTGCGAGTAAGTCATGGAAAGACCCCTTCCCGGGGTCATTTGTGACTCACCTAACGAAACGAAAATCAAATCGATCATCCTCCCATTCTTCTTAATGTAGCTGATGTGAGACAGGCTACAACGGAAAGGAAGTATAGGAAAATTTTCAGATTTGAGGAAGTATGGCTTAGGGAGGACAGTTGTGGGGAGGTGGTAAAAGCATCGTAGATAGAGCTCGGGTGGGGGTGCGAAGGAATATATGAGCCACTACCGCTCAGCTTAGTAGGTGAGGAAAGGAGAAGTTTGGGAGTATGGTTAAAGAATTGAGAGAGTGTCGAAATAAAATGGATGATTTGATACAAGAGGAGCAAACATTTGAAGTGGTGGAGATGATGAAAGCAATAGATACTAGAATGGATGAATTAGAGGAAAGAGAAGAGGTTTATTGGAGGCAAAGGAGTCGTAAAGTTTGGCTAGAGGGGGGGGATAAGAATACAAAGTTTTTTTCATGCCAAAGCAAATCAACGAAGGGAATGCAATAGTATTACTCATCTAAACGATGAAGCTGGAAATTTATATGAGGAAGAAGATGATATTGCGAAAGTTTTTGTGAACTTCTTTGATGATCTTTTTCATTCGGGTGATGTTGTTGATGTGCAACCAGTCATAGATAAGGTGGAGGTTGTGCTCACGCATGAAATGATTGAGATGCTGGCTGCAAATTTCACAGGCGAAGAAGTTAGAGAAGCACTATTTCAAATGCACCCATCGAAGGCTCCTAGCCCGAATGGTATGTCTGCTCTTTTTTTCCAGAATTTTTGGAAGATTGTGGGATGGGATGTTATATCTTATGTCTTTGATTTTCTAAATAATGGGGGGAGTGTAGAGGACATAAATCATACGAATATTGTGCTTATTCCTAAAAAAAAAATTGTGAAACTCCAAAAGATTTTCGTCCAATTAGTTTGTATAATGTGCTCTATAAGGTGATTACTAAGATTCTTGCTAATAGGATGAAAAAAGTTCTCCATTTTCTCATAAATGAAGCTCATAGTGGGTTTGTGTCGAGGAGATTGATCACGGATAATGTGTTTGTCGCGCATGAATGCTTTCATTATTTAAGAAAAAAGAAGAAGGGGTGAAAGGTGATATGACTCTCAAATTGGATATGAGCAAAGCATATGACAGAGTTGAGTAGACTTTTTTGAGGAGTATGATGAAGAAGATGGCCTTTCCACCAAAGTATATTGATAGGGTCATGAAGTGTATTACTACTGCTTCTTTTGCTATTTTAGTGAATGGTCATCCGTCTCGAAGATTTATCCCAAGCCGGGGGTTTAGGGAAGGTGACCCATTATCCCCTTTTTGTTTATTTTGTGTGCTGAAGGTCTTTCTGCTCTTCTAAAAAATGCAGAGAGAAATAAGCTCATACATGGAATAAAGATAGGGAAAAAGGTGAGTCTGATATCTCATTTATTGTTTGTGGATGATAGCTTACTGCTTGTGCAGGCTACAAAGGACGAAGTAGAGAGTGTGATAGATATTCTTTCTACCTATGAGGCAGCTTCTGGACATAATTTGAATATGGAAAAATCTGTAGTATCTTTCAGCCGAAATATTGATGTTGAGAAGAAAAATATGCTTATAAATAAGTTGAATTTTACGGCAGTGGAAGATCATGATCGATATTTAGGCTTCCAACTTACATTGGAAGCTCTAAAAAAGAGGTTTTCCAAGTAATTCAAGATCGCGTGTGGAAGAAGCTAAAAGGATGGAAGGAGAAATATTTATCACAAGTGGGTCGAGAAATTCTTATCAAGTCGGTTGCTCAAGGTATCCCTAGATCCTATGTATACAATGCAATGTTTTTAAGTTGCCATACATCATCATTGGAGAAATTGAAAAAATGTGCAAAAATTTCTTTTGGGGGTAAAAAAGGAACGGAAAGAAAAATTCCTTGGGTTTCATGGGAGAATCTTTAGAAGGCTAAGAAAGAGGGTGGAATGGGGATGCGGGATCTTGCTGCTTTCAATAAAGCCTTACTTGCTAAACAAGGTTGGAGAATACTCACCAATGAATCATCCTCTATCTCAAAGGTGTTCAAGGGTAAATATTTTCCCAACTCATCATTTTTGGAAGCAAAAGTTACCCGCACTACAAGCTTCACTTGGAGGTCTATCCTCCAGTCACGAGATGTTCTAAAAGCGGGGGTGAGACGTATGATTAGGGACTGGAAAACCACAAGAGTGTGGCTAGATCCTTGGTTGCTGGTAGAGTATAACGGAGGGGTGCTTGTACCTACTGTAGCAGGTAGGGTAAGGTCGTATTATGTGAGTGAGTTAATATCAGCAGGGAGATGGAATGCCAATATGGTGGGGGAGATGTTTACTTATTGGGAATATGAAAAGTGTAAAAGCTTAATTCTTCCTTCCATGCCCAGTGAAGATGTGTGGTCTTGGCGGTTTACAAAGGAAGGTTTATTCTCAGTCAAGAGTGCTTATTATGTTGCGGTGAATCAAAAAAGAGGGGACGCAACGTCGCCTTCTGAAGGGGATGAGAGTAGAGTATGGAAGAAAGTGTGGGGAGCTTGTGTGCCTCCAACGATCTGCAACTTTGCTTGGCGAGCCATAGATAATGCATTGCATGTAGGTGCTAATCTAGCTAAAAGAATTGTGGAAGTATATGCTATTTGTCCTCGGTGTGGCAATGGGGTGGAAAGTGTGGAACATTTGCTACTCTCTTGTCAAGAGTCGAGGAATTTATGGTATCTCTCACTTTTGAGAATGAAGATACAACAAGGGATTAGGTGTATGAAAAGGTAAAACTCTGCACAAGTATGGAATGGTGGGATATGTTTTGGTCCTTGTGTTGGACTATTTGGTTGGGAAGGAATGATTGGTTGTTTAATAAGAAGGGGAAATATGTGAATTGGAGGATTGAGAAAGCTAGGGGAGTTATGGGGGGTATAAGAAAGCCTCGGAGATAAAGAGTGTGATGGTCCCAAGAAGGGGCAACTTTGTGATAAGTGATGTCTTCCTCTAGAAGGGAAGTTAAAGTTGAACACAGATGTTGCTGTTCATGCAAGAAGCAAGGTGGGTTTTGGAGCTGTACTCAGGGACGACATTGGAGAGGTTCTTCTGGCCATGTGTGACATGTGGGTGGGTTGCTGCTCAATAGAGGAGGCTGAAGTTATGGTTACTAGACAAGGAATTCGAGTGGCTATGGAGGCGGGTTTTCGTGACTTCGGCGTGGAGGTGGACAATATGCAAGTGTTTGAAGCTCTTAAGCGCATGAAGAATTTAAACACAACCTTTGGAATGATTCTAAGGGATATCTATTCTCTTGTTGATCTCTGTAATCATGTTTCCTTTGCTCATGTGAAAAGAGAGGGGAATAGAGTAGCTCATGAATTAGCTCGAAAGAGCTTAGAGGTAGAGGAGTTGTTGGTTTGGTTAGAAGAAGTCCCTTATGATATTATGAACTTTGTAGTTGGTGATCTTACTTAATTTGAGTTGGAGTTTTCATGTATATATATATATATATATATATATATATATATATATATATATATATATATATAAGCCAAGGGGAGTTATAGTGTCGCTCATGTAAAATTACTTTTCTGCCATTCACTTATCAAAAAATGCTTATTTTGAAATATTCAATTTCTTCTCGATCTACAATTATGTGTAATAAGGAAAGTAAAGATTGCCTAACTTATATAGTAACACTAGTGGAAAAATGCTCTTTTGCTACTTACCAAATGCTCCGTTTGTGGAACAAACGGAGCATTACGCGAGTTCCTTCAAAATTTTAATTAAAAATTTAATAAATGCTCCGGTCCATCGGAGCATTTGTGGTTCTATGTTTTTTTTGCCTCGCTCCCTCCCTCCCTCATAATCCCTATCCAGGCTATTCCCTACCGTCCCCCCCCAAAACTATTTTTCTCTCTCTCGTCTCCCCTCTCGTCTCTCGTTTCTCGTCTCCTCCTCCCACCACAAAAACACCAACCTCCACCTCCTACCATCTTGTTTGAGTTTTGATTAAGTGATTCTCTCTCTCACTAACTCCTTTTTTTTCCCTCTTTTTCACGCTTTCTCTAACGAACTACTCTCCTCCACGAACAGCAGTGCCGCATCCTGCCGCCGCTGCTCAAGAACCAATTTTTCAAGCCTTCTCTCACGAACAACAAGAGATAGAAGAGTTCGTCGATGTCGTTAGATCTGAAGGTAGCCCTAATTCTTGCTTTCTCTCTCCTTGTTCTCAGATCTGAAGGTAACACTGACTTTCTGTTAGTGCCTTTTTTTTGGTTTTGTGAATTGATTCTTCATTTATTTTGTTTAATTCGCGAATATCAGTTTGCCATACTTGACTTTCTGTTAGTGCGTCTACTTTAGGTTTCGTGAATTGATTCTTATAAACTTGTATGATTTTTGGTCGTGAAGTTGTCAATCCAATTTATGAAGTATTAGGGATTTTGATGTTTGATTCCGAAGATGGATGATTTTTCGATGGTTTGCTGGAGTTTGTGGGACTTTGAGTGAATTTTGTTTCTGATGTTCGAATTCCGCAGATATTCATTGATTTTTGATGGTTTGTTGGAGTTATTAGGAATTTGAGTGAATTTTAATTTCGATGTTTGAATTCTTCAAATTTGCTTTGATTTTTTGATGATTTGGTGGAAACTTATTTTGTTGATTTGTTTTTAATGGTGATACAGTCTATTCATGATCAAGTAGGTTATTTTTTATGCGTAAGACGTTTATACACGATTATAGTTGGATATGATAAAAGTGCCTTCCCCTTGTTTCCCTCGTCAACAATCTGTCATGCTTCTCTACTTGAAGCACTGAGGTGTTTAATGATGGCTCAAATAAACAGTTAGATGTTTAATTAATTTTGGGCTAATTCCTTATCAAGTGATTAAAGAGGCTTCTTTGAAAAATTGGGCTAAAGCTGTGGAGATCAATATTCGAAATTTGAAATTGACTTGCCAAAAAATATACATATTTGAGTGTAAATTGATTCATTAGATTTATTTTAAGATTCTCTAGTGTGCTGATTGAGTAAATAAAATAACGGTCTAAGTATGACCGAGAAGTCTGCAAAAGTCCAAGAAACTATTTCAGTAAGCTGTTTTTAAATGACTCTCTACTGTGGCTTGCTAGCAAATGTTCAACAAGACGATTCAACGAGATCATTAATCATAGGTCTTTGAGGCACCCAAATATTGTTAGGTTTAAAGAGGTTTGTTCAGAACCATTTTCTTATAACCTTTGCATTTAGAGGTGCTTAGTGCGCTTTCCATCTATCTGAATTTTGAGCAGGTCATATTAACACCTACCCATTTGGCAATTGTAATGGAGTATGCATCTAGAGGAGAGCTATTTGAGCGAATATGTAATGCAGGCCGGTTCAACGAAGATGAGGTTCTTGTTCCGAGCCGCTCTTTCCTTCTTGTTAGTAGTACTATTGTATATTATTTCTACCGACGCTTGTTTGCAGGCTCGCTTCTTTTTTCAACAACTTATTTCAGGAGTTAGCTATTGTCACGCAATGGTTTGTGATGCAATCTCTTTGTATTTTAACTTTTTATATAGACACAAACAAGATGATTTGATGGCTCTCCTCTTATAAATCTTATTTCATGATGAAGCAAGTGTGTCATCGAGACCTAAAGTTGGAGAACACTTTACTGGATGGAAGTCCTACTCCTCGATTGAAGATATGCGACTTCGGCTACTCAAAGGTACCACATATGATTCTACAACATTGGCTTTCTTTATATTCTCGCATATGGGTTTGTAGAGATTTATTCAATCTCTATGTTACTAAGAGGCATATCATTTGTGCTGATGTAAAGTTTAAGCACCATGGTTGGGTCTTACTCAGATGAGATAACACTTGGAAATGTTTTAATTTTTTTTTTTATGTTTTGATGTTTCAAGCACCATGATTAAGCACCATTACTCTTGCTGTTTCTATATGCTTACTCGTCTCATATATGTTTTTACATCTAATGATATTTTGTATTTACTTCATTGCATTGCATTGGGATCTCGAATAGCATTGACTTGTTTTTATTATATTGACAGGAAGAACATTAGAGGCTATGCTACCGCACCCGCTAGGAGTGATTTATCAAATGTTGCTTGTGAGATATGCAAGAGGTCATCAACTCTGTTGTACTTCAAAGTGAGTCTCTAATTTTATAGTCATTCATTTGTCACTTGAAAACTCTGTTATTGAATGGACAAATTGTTTACCAAGTACCCATATCTTTTAATTTCATTACATGGTTTAGCTTAATTAGCTACCAAAGGAGTGAGCTATCCTAATGTATGGAAGTTAATCCAAGAGAAATTCAAGAACGTATAATGTGGCTTTTAGGAAACAAATTTCATGATGATTGTAATTATTGGTGATGGTGATAGACACACTCTAAATGGAAAATATTTTAGTGTTATTCTAAAATTTTGAGAGCTTGTTCAAATATTAGTCGGAATTAACTGATTAAAATGTTTCGTTGACTTCTCGTGGCGAAATGTAATGAACAAGACATAATTTCGTTTTACACCATATTAAAGTCTATGGCGAACTTTCATTTTGGTTTAGTTTGGTATTATAATAGGCAGTGAGATATTCGTTGGATTGTGTGCTTTCTCGACAATTTATCATGCTATGATGTCTGATAAGAGCTACCTGCCAACATGCCACTATCGAAAAAGTTAGTTCTATCTCAATTCTCACTCTAATCTTTCACATGTTTTTCTGTCTGCAGAAAATCAGTGGAGTAAAGTTGTGGTACCTGCTTCGATGCTAATCTTTTGTGTGTCATATGTTGCTACCTAAAGAAGCTAAGGCTCACCATAACATTCAGGTAGCTAATATTAGTATATCACTGCGACACCCTTGCTTTGGTAACAGGTGAATATCATTTTATCTTGCTTATCATAACTACCTATTACTTGTAAGTTGTAACTATACCTCATATCTCTTCCTATCAAGTGCTAAGGTCTAATTTACCCCTAATTAGTTGAGACTAGTAGGCACTAGAAAATATACTTCCATTTTCCATATTTACATGGCATGACCTGTGAAAGTTGCTACACCTAGAGGGGGGAGGTGAGATAATACATCTTAGCCGTAGCCCTTTGTTATCAGCTGAATTTTTTCTCCATCTCTCACCCCTTGATCATGTACTTAAGATCAATATACTTCCTTCGTTCCATAATAAGTGAAACATAGGGATTGGGCACAAGATTTAATAAACATCACTTTCAAAAGCCAAAAAGTCATAAAATACCCTTTTCATTATCAAAAGGAGGAGAGAGAAAAGCAAACCACACAAGTTTGTGATGGGTACTCTTGTCATTTTGTCACTTTCTTTTTTCCATTTAAGGTATGTTTCACTTATTTTGAAAAGTTCTAAAATAGTAAGTGTTTCACTTATTATGGAACGGAGGAAGTATATATATATATATATATATATATATATATATATATATATATATATATATATATATATATATATATATATATATATATATATATATATATATATATATATACTATTGCTATAGTGTGCTAACTTAGTTTTTAACACATCCTGCTATAGAAATTGTTAAGTGAGGTTAATATGCATTGTTGACTTTGCGTCTTCTTTCAAGGAGATGTGCGTGGGTGTTGTGTTTTGATTTTTTTTTTTCTGTAATTTTGACGAATATTATGTTATGGATGTGTGAAACAGCTTACAGTGCTGACACTGTTGAAATCCACAACAATCTCCTGGTCCCTTCTTTTAATGAGTTTTCATTCTCAAGTCCCTAATTCTGAAACAGTTCTTTCTCTAATTTTCTCATAACATACACTCTTTTCTGGTAACAGGATCTTGAAAACATTGTTGAAATTTTCTTGGGGCAGTTGCGGCAGCTTTTTGGTCTTAAGTCTAAAACCCTCTATGTTGGTTCTTCGGGCACAGTCAGTCTTCTGGCTAGTGAAAAAGGCTTCACGAAATGGTGATGTCCCTTAAGATTTAACTGAATAATTATGTGATTTCTCCAAATTTCAATTATCTGCAAAATCTTTTGGTCTAGAGAATTACTATAAACTTGGTGACATATAGTATAACTTACGCTTTCATTTCACCTCACTTTCTCAGGAAATAAAATGTGAAATTTATTTTTTGGTCTGTTCCTTTCAGGCAAAAATGTGAAACATCATTTTGTACTGCATGAATTCAATAACAGAGCAAAGATATCAGAGAGAAAATACTCAGTTACAGCCAAAGAGATCAATGTAGCATCCTGCAGTGTAGACTATAGAATTTAAATGCACTTCAAATAAGATAAAATAAAATCAAATTAATTAATCCAGGATGATATATATCTGAATTAGGGAGATAAAAGTGAAATTGATTTGAATTAGGGAGCATCAGCAAAATCTTATTATGCACTTCTTTATATAGATTGGAGCAATTTAGGCACCACAACTAGCTTTGTTGTGTTACTGTGTAGCATATATCGGTTACTACTGAACTGCTCTGTTTTGTACTCTTTGATATGTTTAGGGATTTGGATCTGTTGGCCCGGCATCATACGTGCTTTGATCTTCATTCATGTGCAACCACACTAGGTTCTCTTTCCAGATTGGTATGTTTCTTGAATGTAGAATATAGAAAGAGCTTAAATAGTTTTAGTTCTTGCATGTAGTACAATTCCTGTAGCTTAGTCCGTACAAATGCAAGATGCCGACTTCCTGTATCATGCAGACTAAAGACTTAGATGGAATACAATATTTAATTTCCCAATTTAACGATGTAATCAATCCATCTATTGTCAGTGTACATAATCTGTTCACAATGAATTAGTATGAGCCTATATACTTCATCATTTTGAAGAAATTATGATTCTGGTTAGAGAATTTATTCGTTTATATGTGATGCAAAGCATAGTTGTCTTGGCTTCTCAGTTAATTTTGCAGAAAACTTATAAAAGCTGATTATTGCTCTACTGTGGAACCTGATAATCAATTTGTGTATGAAAGTGGTTACTCAAGTGCCTGATGTTCTATATATTATCAGGTCTCTTGATGGCGAAGCTATATTGGAGGCGAGCTCTATTTATGTAACTGTTTTGAGTCCTCAGAGTAGGAGACTGTTGCTTCGAACTCTTTGTAGTATTTCTTGTATTCAGGAACAAAAATATTAGAAATGTAACTTTTTATCTATATATAATTGATTATGCATTAATTTAGCATAAAAAAAAGCAAAAAAAATTTTTTTATTTTTATTTTTTTTGGGCCTCAAATGCTCCGGTTTTTCCTAAAAACCGGAGCATTTGGTAGCACAAATGCTTCGGTTTTCCCGAAAAACCGGAGCATTTGTGTTGCGAAATGCTCCGGTTGCAACCGGAGCATTTGTAAGAGTCTCAAATGCTCGTATGGCATCTGCTACGCGTGAAATACGGAGCATTTGGGGCCTAAAAAACCGGAGCACTTGAGGTTTTTTCTACTAGTGTAAGATGTAATGTATGCATAAAACATTTCCCACAAAATATGCTTAAAAAGAGAAATATTCAATTGAATATTAAACTAATATAACTAAAGCAATTCCAAACAATTATAAAGTAACACTAGTAGAAAAAACTTCTTTTGCTACATTACAAATGCTTTGGTTGTTTAAACAACCCGAGCATTTGATAACCTTTCTAAAAAATAAAAAAATAAAATTCAGAAACGCTTGGGTTTTTTAAAACAACCCGAGCATTTTTTCTCTATCCTCTTTCCCATATTTGCTCACTAGAATCTTACCCCTCTTTCTCTCTCCTCTTTTACGCCTCCTCTCACTCAACCACCCTCCTCCCTCCTCAAATGTCTTCCAACTCTCTGAGCTCTTCCTCGAGGAGCACGCCGACAACACCAACACAGCCCCCATTTCTCTTCTTCTTCTCCTTCTCCTTCTCCTTCTCATCACCGTTGTTTTCATGCTAAAACCCCAAATTCGTTCGCAGAAGCTCTGATTTCGAATCAATCTCCCATTTCGAGGGTTTTCAGTTCATTTTCACTCGCAATCTTTACTAATACAAGTAAGCGACTCGAATTTTTTTTTTCTTTTTCGATTTCTGATTGATTTTGTTCGAAATCTGGAACCCTGGAAGCCGAATTGTGGCTTCTCGATCTTGCCTCTTTTTGTTTGAATTTTTTTTATGGTGATGGCTATCTGTGCTGTGATTGATTGTTAGATTATTGCTAATTTCTTCGATTTTTCATCTTTCTATTCGCAAAATTCATGTAATGGTGTATATAATTTGTTGAACTTTGAATATGAGGTCTTCTATATTTCTCCAAAGTTCGACCATTGGCCAATAGGTCTGTCGTCTGTTGAACAGTGATTATGAGGTACTCTTTGTTTCTCTTTCTCTTTGATAGTTTATATAGTTAGTTGAAAATTGGGTGTGTGCATTTTGATGGTTTAGTTGAATATTGGATGTGTGAAATTTGGATGTGTGAATTTTGATGGTTTAAGTGAAAATTGGGTATCCGGGTGTGTGAGTTTTGATGGTTTAAGTGAAAATTGGGTGTGAGTTTTGACAATTTAGCTGTAATTGGATGTGTAAAATTTGATGGTGCAGTGAAAATGAAAGTGTTATACAAATCAATTATTACATACATAGGTGATTTTTAAGTAAATTAAAAGAACAATGTGTCATAATTATACAAAAACATGATTTTGATTAATAATGCAGCTAAACTAGAACGGTGTCATCTGATCTAGTGAGTTAGTGATTCCGTTAAGAGTTGAAATCGATTTTATGCTGAGCGACAACTAAAAAGCATAATTACACATCCTCTATCTAAGATTTTAAGGTTAGCAACAACTAAAAAGCATAATTAAGGAGGCGCGCTAAACTAGAAGGGTTTCATATCATGCGGTTCTAGCACTTGTACATGTCCGATTTTACTTGGCCGGCTTGTTGTTGTTGGTGGTTTGCTTCGGCTTCTTCAGCTGCTTGTTGATTGCTTTTTAATTTTAATTGTTTTTGCAACCATTTTTATCACCTCCAAGTTTTACTTCGGTTTACGTAGGATGCATCCCGTCATTGGGTCCCGCAGTCTAAATTGCATTCTCCCCCCCGGTTCCTCAAATGACATAATCTATGCATGTTTATGCTGAAGGCTGTACTTCCAAATCCATTACTGATATGTTCAATGATGATGTTTCATTTTTCTGTCAAGCTATAGCGGAGATTGCTAAGGCAGCTAAGCAGGAGGCTTATACGCTACCTGTTCAAGTAGAATCCTGTTTGGCATATATTGATTCTAAAGCATCTGATGTGAAAAAGCAACTTCGACAACGCATAGTATAAGTGCTGGAGCTGTAGGTATTTGAAAATCTTTATGCTCTGCCTGGCTCCAGAATATCTGCCCCCCCCCGGCCATCCTTCGACTTTCATACCGTGTGTTACGTGTTTTGAGGTTTGGCAAGTTGAGGGGTGGAAGGTCTATTCGGTTCCGGATTAGATGGTGGATCGCCCGCCTTGATGCTTGCGTTGCTACTAGACATTGGTTGGCCGGGTAATTTTATGTCGTTGTTGTTGTTTTTTTCTTAATTGGTTATATTTGTGGGTGTGAATTGATTGTGTTTGATTGTTTAAACAAATCTTTTCGTGTTGTATTCCTATACCTCAGATGTCTTTTCGTGCATCTATTTTAGGTTTTGTGAATTGATGGTTATAATCTTGCATGAATTTGGTTTAGTTTTGGCGAGTCTTGTTTTCCTGTTTGTGATTGTCTTGAGGTGTATGTGGATCTGAAGTTGCTAATAATTTCGCAGGGTAAGTTGCTCCACTAACTTTGTTGAGAAAATGTATAATTGAAGGTCTTGCTGCTATTATACTAATTTCTAAAGATTCAGTTTGAATTTGTGAGGATTTTTGTTGTGTGAGAAGTTATGTGCAATAACACCTCTTTTGAAAGTTGTTTAGTGTCGATGAATTTTCTTCTAACATTTTTTTTTTCTTTTCTCCTAAATTTCATATTACCTTCAAATTAGCTTCGCAAATGTTCTTCAATTGACAGAAAACAGTTGATTGATGTCCTTCTGCAATTTCCTTGCCTCTCTTTAACTTTTGTAGTTTATGTGCTTGAATTTATTTGTACCTAAAACTGATGCACGACAGCACGAGAATGATAATAGTAGTGAGAGTGCAACAATAGATTTGGGCTGGTGTCATTTATGTTGTTAAATTCAGATCCTCTTATGCTTTTTCTACACTGCTTTATTTGTAGTTTATGTTAAATGATGTTGTTCATGTTGATGCAGAACAGTTCCAGTTCATACTACGCTGCTTACAAGCTTACTAGGTCCAGACTTAAAGTCAGACGATTTAAAAGAGAGGTTTGGGTTTACTTGGTTTGCTGGAGTCAAACTTGTTAAATGGAGTTACATTTTTGGCCTTTCTTTGATCCTTAGGTTGTCTCCTAGTTTGCCATAGCTCTTAGTGGCTAAGCTTACTTGAAATTACGGTTAATTCTAGACTTCTAGTTACATAGCTTGTGTTTGCTTTCATTAGCTGCTTAATTCAAGGTGATTTTGGTTCAAATTCTGTCTTAGGTTTAACTTTTCGACTTAGCTTCAACTTTTTTTCTGGTAATTTTTCAATCTTAGTAGAAGAATTTCGCCATGGCCGGTGATTTTAAGGATGATTCGAAGGCTAAAAATGGTGAGTTTGTGATTTTTTCGATGGTTGGTGTCCTGTTTAGCTGAAAAAGCATATTGTCTTGTGTTCAAGAAAAAAATACACCAGCGTGCGTTTATATTGGAAACACTAGGTTTGAATTTCAAATTTTTTTTGAGAAATCATAAGGCTCTATGTGCACCTACTTCTTAGTCAATTTGTGCTTAGCAGTTGTACTTGTGATTTAGAAGACCAGTAATCTTCATAATCCTCTTAGTTCAAGAGCCATAATGTTGTTTGCTGTCCTTTAAGGTGCCTCTAAAATGATGAAATGTTTAATAAACTTAAAACGATTGTAAGCACTCAAATATGTCTCACCAAGCTTTCTTGACTGCTTGACAAGGGAAACAAGGAGACTAAAGGTGAGTGCAAGTAGGGTAGTCTCAACAAATGAGCCGGACATGTGAATATTTGGTTTCTAGTGCATGCATGTTCTCATATAAGCCTAGCAAATTTTATTTCTCATATCTGATTCTTTCTCTCCAACCCCGTCATCGACCTCAAAATATGAATTCACGTACTTTGTATATTAAAATAAAAGTCATTCAAAGGTTCAGTTTGTCTTGTGCTCTGTATATTAAAATACGAACATTACATCTTTAAAAATATTGTCATTCAAAGGTTTAGTTTGTCTTGTGCTCTGTTAGTTTCTAGTTTAAAGGAGATTTTCTCGTTTCGCTTGGTTGGTGAGTAGAATAGGTGTTGAATATTCTGTTTATGTAATTTGGAAGTCATGAATGAGATGTATTTGGTAGCCTGAAGATTTATACTGTTTTGAGATGCAATTTTTTCTGTTTGACCTTTACCTTTTTTAGCTTGCCTTGAAACAGAGAGTTATTGGTGTTTTTGGTGTTTTCTTACCATGTGTGGGTCTTGCATGACTACAAGGGCTAATATATTTTGACTATTGGAAAACGAAACCCTTTCTTGTGAATAATTTTAATTCATTGAATCAGGGTGACAATGATGTACATCAGTTGGTGTTAAGCTACCTAACATGTGCCTTTATAGAGTATTTTAATCCATCACTGCTTAAACTGTCTCTGATTAATCCAGCCTCATATTCAACTTTCTGAACTCTGATGGCATTGTATAACATGTTGTAGATCGTCCAATCATTGTCGATTTTTCTCCTGTAACGAACTTCAGAGGAGCAACCTGTAGAGAGTATGAGGAAAACGTGTGTAATCGTGGAGGTTACTGCAACTTTATGCATTTGAAAAAAAAATTAGCAGGTGATTACTTGTGGTGTTACCCTCTGTAGTCTCTACTTATTTGATTGTATTGTTAGCTCATAGTAACATGCTATTTTTACATCAATTTCAGGGAGCTTAGGCGACAGCTTGTTTGGAAGGTACGGGAAGGAGGTATGGAGACCGTCCCCATGGTGGTCGTGGGTTATGGTAGAAGAGATGATGATAGAAATCGCGGTACCATGACTAGGGAAGAAGGCCTAGAAGCCGTAGTCCGGAGCATAGAGGACGAAGTAGAAGCCCTTCCGTCACGGGGGACCTCCTTCTGGTTAGTTCTAGATCACGGTTTTAAATCTCGGATGCACCACTGTCGCGAAACCACTTTCGTGGGAAATGCGGATGGTTTACAGCAATTGCGGCCATATATCTCGGTTGCGCTAAGGTCAAATACCTGTGCACTGCAGTTGCAATGGGGTGATGCAACTGGGATAAAACCATGTTCTCTACAAGCTGTCATGTGTCTTTTTCGAAGCTCTCAGTAACATTTTGTGGAAGTGATCGATCTCCAACTTTTGTTACGGGTTAAAAGGAGGGTCAGACTCCAACACTTCTTCAATTTCCTCTTTTGAAGAATTAATGTTTTCTTACTCGCCACTTCTTCTATTAATAATCATCATATTCTTCCTCCTTATACTTTGTCTGATCTTAATTAATTTGCAATCTGGCGCATATGTGATGAACTTGTTGGTCAGAAATCTGAAACTAAAAAGGCGAATATATCCTATTTTCGAAAAGCTTGTTGCCTACTCATTAATATTCCTTCTTAATCTAACATTTAAGTTAATTTTTGATTTGTTATGTTTACATCAGATGTCAAAGGAAGAGTTTTGGACCAAATACTACATAGCAGAATGCATTCATGGCACAAAAAATGTAGCAAGACGATGCGGCAGAGGCCGTCGAAGATGAGGAGCTTACGTCTTTGTTTTCTTAAAGCGGGATGAAATACTAGCAAGTGAAGCTCATAGAAAGGTGATTTTGAAATTCAGTTTTCCAAAATAAATGCATATATATACTTGTCGTTCTGCCTGCTTCCTAAAAGTCTCCGGTAGGATGAATGACGATGATACTTGGTATTCTGCGACTGTACACGGACAAATGATAACAACTATAGTAATTAGTAGCTAGTTTGTTTTTTTACTGTACATGGGTGATCCTCTTTTGCTGACTTTAATCCACTAGTGGGTCTGCTGCTAGCCCGCGTGCTGCTAGCCCGTGTGCTGCTGGCTAGCAGGAATTTTTTTTTATTACTAGATTTGCCACAAATCCTCATTTTGATCATTGTTGTTTGTAGCTTTCATATATTTATATGCATCATTGCTCAAACAAATACAAAATGTCCTTCATTAGCTCAGTTTTCGAGATATAGAGCATAATATGTCTGCTTTCTCCCTTGAATCAACCTATGCTCTGAATTTGCCTCCCAATGTTTGTTTCTGTAGGTGACATGTTCCTTCTGTGCATGTTGTGGTGTTCATCATAGTGCCTTCTAATAATATGACCTGGAAGAGCTTAAAAATATGGAAAATCTTTATCGCCCTCAAATATACACTTGCTATTCTGCTCAACCCTTGACATTATACCGATAACTCCTCTCATGCACTCCGCAATCACGACCTTCTTAGCTCTTCCGATGCTGCCCAGCAGGTTTATTTTCACTTTCTCTTCATATACCTCTATCTATTAAAGAAAATGTATATGCGTTTACAACTTCATCTCCATTATATACTTTCTCTCGTTGCATTCTTTGCGTTTACGGCACCTTGAGTTTTTTATTTTTCTTGTTCACTCATAATGTTTTAATATAAATGTATATGCTACCGTGAAAATAGAAAATGCATCCTATTCGATGGAGTCCTAATTACATGTATGCTGAAGTTGAGGTTATGAAGATGTATATGCCTCTGCTGTCTCCTGCATCTGGTATAGTATAGTCATATTATTAGTGATTTAGTAGTGTTAGTGTTTGTTAGGGTAGTTTGACACAATATACCTGGGAAAAAGGGAACTAGAATATTGCCTATTCTATATCATCTGGTAGAATCTCTATAATTCAATTGTAGTAGTCAAGTATGCAAGTTCTAATGTGTCTGTTTTGACGGATTAAGAAAAGAACACCTTGGCTATTTTGTTCTGTGATAAGCATTTATAGATCGTAGTATCTGATAGAATGGTCATTGGAGCAATTGGAGCAACGCAAAAGAAACTAAAATCATAATCGTAATACATTGTGATTTAGGTGTTTGTTTTCCCCCACAAACATTTTCATTTCTCTCTTGCTGTTTCTCACACAAATTTTATCTATCTGTATATGATGTTTTTGTCGTTGTTCCCTACCATAACTTGGCTTCTTCAGGTAGCGCAAAGGTGATACCATTGAGGTGTTCCTAGGTAGTTCGGCAGCAGCTTGCTCCTGAATTCCAGGTAGTCTGAACTGCTTCTGTCGGAAATCTTCTTTATGTATAAATTTAGCTTTTACCTTCCGTCACATGGTGATATTTGAAGGGATATAGTAGCAAATATGTGTTCGTGTTTTCGGATTATGTTATTTGGTACTATGGTTTGATATCGCGCTCAATAATTTATAGCTAATCATTTTCAGAGCTTTGTTCTCACTATGTAAACAAAGTAGCAATGCTTATTCATATCCTTGAAACTGAAGGCACATGAAATTAATGACAATGTAGCCAAAAAATTTAGCAGGTTTGTTATATTATGTAACTCGAATCTACACGTGTTTTGTAACTTATGTACACTTATTTCATTTTTTTTAATAATAATATTTGGAATGTGTTGGATGTATGATTTGCGTGTGCTTTTTTTGTATACTATGTAAATGAGAGGAACATGAGATGTGTCGATTGAAGGGAGGGGCACAAAGAGTGTCTATTATATCTGTATGCGTTAGATTTGGTGAGCATTGCTGCTGATATGAATATGAATGTACTGCTGGTCTGCTGCCCTAGTGCACACTAGCTAGCACGCATACAGGCAGTAGCTGAATTTTTTTTTTACTATATAAAATACACAAATGCTCCGGTTGTTAGGAAAAACCGGAGCATTTGTTATAACAAATGCTCCGATTTTTCTAAACAACCGAAGCATTTGTGGTATTTTTCCCATGTTAAGAAAGTCAAATGCTTCGGATTTTTCCACAATCGGAGCATTTGAGGTCTCAAATGCTCCGGTTGAGAACCGGAGCATTTGTAAAATTCTCAAATGCTCGTATGACGTCTGCTACGAGTTAAATACGGAGCATTTGAGGGGTTTTTAACCGGAGCAATTGAGGTTTTTTCTACTAGTGTAACAACTTACAAAGTTTCTTTCTACCTAAACTTCCAATTGCAATTACAATTCCAAAGAACATACATTAACAATTCATAACACTACTAGAAAATAGGGCTATAGCAACGCTCTTTTATGCAACAGTTTTACTGGCGTTGCTATATCATAGCTATTGCAACAGTTAAACAATTATCAATTTGAGTAGACTTTGACTTTGGAAAAACGTTGCTATAGAAAAACTATTGCAACAGTTATATATTATGACTATTTTATTTCAACAGTTTTTAGTTTTTTAATATTTTGATGAGATGTTGCAACGGTTTTTTTGTCAAGCATCTAAAACAAGTTAAAAAGAAATAGGTTTATTAAAAAAAATTCAGTAGAGCGCTTTTTTTTGGTTTTCCTTTCCTACTTTTTTTCACAATTTTGTTCACCCAAAACCCTTTCATGAGACACTTTCTTCCTGCCTCTACATTCTAGTTCTCTTTTGTCCTCCTCGTTGTTGTCTTTGATCTTTCATCATCGTTTCTTGAAGCAGCAGACGTTTGTAGATTGACGTTTCTAACTTGGCTATTGAGGCTCTAAATTGGAGATACAGAAATTGGTGAAATCCAGTTATGAATTGTTGAGAAGAACAATGTGAGTTGGTATGTATCTTTTCAAATTTGGTCCTAAATTTCACAATTTTACTGTTTAAGTTATTAACCGATTATAATTGATTTTTTTTGTGTGGTTTTGAGGGCTAAATTAGGGTTCTTAATTAGGAAATTCGGTTAATTGGGGAATTTAGTTGATTGGGGAATTTGATTAATTTTTATTCATGCGTGTATTTGTTGATTCCAATGGCACTACAAGAATTATTAATAACGAGGGCAATCAAATACGGCAACATAACATTTGTCTTATTTTAAAAGATCAAATAAGACAATTTTATATTGCCATCCTAAATTAATAGAAAAGAAGCCCTCCTTAATAGCAATAAAGTCTAAAGAGGGCAAAAAACTTAAGATTGCCTTCTTTGTGAGGCCAGGGAGATCAAAGAGGGTGAAATTGTTTTTTAAGAAAGTGAGAACAGATTAAATGAACCCTCTTGTGAAATTTCTGCAAATATTACTCCCTCCTTTTTGCGTTCTCGCTCCTCACTGTTGCTTTATCTTCTTTGGTTGTCACTCGATAATACTGATCCTCTCTCTCTTCTCATCTTATTGATACATTCCTTCTTTCTCTCCTCCATAAAATCCCCGAATTTCGAAACCTTAGCAAAGAGAAGAGCTTCGATTTACGCTACAATGGCGGCAAGCGAGGAACCTTCTTTGAACCAACGAGCAAGAGGTTGCTTCGCTCCGACGTCGGAGGATTTTCCGACGGAAGAGAATTACTGCGGCGAAGAAGCCGGAGGAAATGCGAAGAAATCTTTGGCGAAGAAGTGGAATTCTACTCATCCTCCTTACTTTGAGGTAAGATAGAGATTAAATGTTGCTTAATGTTTGAATTATGCGTTGTTTTTTTTTGTATTTTTGATTGATTGATCGATTGATATGCTCGTGATTGTTTCTGTAAATTCCGCCGTGTTTGAATTATGCATTGAGGTAAGAGAGAGAGATTAACTCGATCGGCTTTTTCTTCGTTTATTTCCGATCCGCTCGTGATTGTTTGTGTAAATTCAAGCTCAAAAGTCCTCATTGCTTTTGTTTGTAGAAAAGGAAAAAAAAAGGATCAGAGGAAATGGTAAGTATAATATTTTTCAGTGGAGTTGGAATTGATGATTTTATTTGTGTGTTTGTTTGATTTTCAATTTGAGTTTCTTTGAATTATGAGTTAAATTTTGTTTTAGAGATTCATCATACCATCTAAGGATGTAGCACTGGAATTATATCTACTGTTCTGATGGGTGTCTTGTGAGTTGTGATTTAAAGCAAGGTGGTTTTCTTCTTCTATATCTCATATTAATGAGTTTTTCTTTTATTGGAGTGACTCATAGTTTGTTGTTGGCTTGCTGCTTCTTGAAAAGCTCTGCACCATGGTTATTAGAATTAGATGTCTAGTAAAAAACTCTATATTAGTAAAGTCATACTAGTGTCACATGATTAACCTATTTTCTTTGGATGGCTATGAAGAATTTTAGTTCTAATGCTTTCTGTGAGTAAATAAGGCAATTGTAAGAGGAAATATTAAGATTATCAGAGTGAACCTGTAGACTGTAGTGTTATTCTGGTATCCTTATCTGTCACATCTTGTAAGGTGTCAAGTAAGGTTGTTCTGGGTGATTTATGGAAGTTGATTGGCTTTACTTTGTGGTGGTTGTTTTTTGTCCCCGTTATGTTTTCTGTGATGCTGTTTGAGAAAGCTCTAGCTACATTATGTTTAACGAAATGTGAATGACTGCCATGGGTTCTATTGGTAAATCAATGTACCAAATTATAATGTAAATCATTATGTTTGCTATCAGGGATGTTGCAAGGTTTTTACTCAGTTGGATTAATGGCTGGTAATTTATTTCTTATTTATTAATATTTACATGCTATTTTTTGGTATGATTTTGATCATCTATCAAATAAAAGACAACCAACAATTTAGTTAAGAAATTGATTACATGCCATTTTAGAAAGCCCTACACAACTTTACCAGAAAACTTGCTTATGATTGAGAATGTTTCTTGAGATTTGAATCTTATAGGCTACATCTTGACTTCTTTGAGATGATATTTTGTAACTAACGGTGTCATCATCACTCATCAGTTTGGTTTTAGCTTATTGTATCTGGGTTGAACAGAAGAGGGACAAATTATCGTCAAATGATTTAGATGAACTTCTTTGAAAGGTCTAAACAGTTTTCTCATTTATGCACCGCAAAATGGCGGTACTTACCGGTCTATTATCACTTTATCTTTGTCTACTTTACCCTACAAAAGTAGATTGTCTGGGTTATGATCAATCATGGACTACTTGTGTGTGAGTGAAATGTTTAGTGTAGAATCCTTCATTTTTGCTAAGTAAAAAAGCTCCTCTGCCTTTGTGCTCAAAATTAGTGGCCATATGCCCCCAGCCCTGTGAATGGTATTTGATCTGCTAAACTATATATTTTACTAGATACTTTCTATATATTTTTTATTAAAATGTTCCATGGCTTGTGATTGTTGTAGACCTTATGAGATGCTCATGCATTATCGTTCATTTTACACTTCTTAGGTTTCACTCGTAGATTTACACTTCCAAGGCTTATGGTTGCAGGATAATTCCTTACATTCCCCACTTTACAATTGTGAAAAGATGCAGTACATTCTTGGTTTGAGGACATATGGGTAATGAGCAATTGAGATAATTTCTTATTATGAAAGCCTAATATGAAGTATATGTTACTTGGTATAGATGAATAAAATTACATGCAAATATCAATGGGGTGGTTTTCGTGTTCACATTGATCTTCAGCTGTAGAGATTGCATATTGTGTATGCTTCAGGTTACCTGTACTAGCAAGTGCTGCAGGTGCTTTGACAGCCTCATAGTGTCCACCTTTTTTTTGTATCTTTTGATGGTTTTAATAATCCTCGGCCAACAGGGAAAACATCTGCCTCGCCTGCACCTATGTCTGTATCATTATTCTAAATTGTGTTGTTTATTTATGCAGCTATTATAATGTGCTATGGTTCTTTGGGGATAGGTCCTGAACATAACACGAATTTAGGTAAGTGAAGATGTCTACACAAGTTTTTGTTTATCAGGTAGTATTTTTTTAGGACATTCTTCTAGATGTTTTAATACTACCAATTTCATTTTGTCGAAACAAGATGAGGTGTTAAGGCCCATTTATAATCTAGTTGATTTCGGTTGGACCCTTCAAATTATGTGTGATAGTGAAACAGATCAAGTTTACGAAAGGGGGCACAGGGCATAGTGACATACTTGTATTGCTGCCATTGAAGCATCGACCTCTGCAGCACACCAAACCGGTGATCCCAGCTACACAAAGCTGTGGAAGATAACTAAGAGGTAATTCATTTTTTTTCCTTCTTCATATATTTTACTTATTCAGTATCTCACTTTATATTTGGATACAACTTATTATGACGAGGATCGGGATTATCGAGTGACATCGTTTACTAGGTAAGTTTTCAAATATGTAGTGAATTTTGTTTATAATCTACTATAGTTTTTTAAGTATGTAATGATTGTCTCATAATGTTCTATTTTTGTTTTGGGTTAAGAAGGTGGATCAATATATGAGTAAGGGGTTATATATAGAAATTTACTGGTGATACTAATGAGTAATTTCTGAAACGTGTAGAATTTAAAAGAATGCTTCAAAGAAATCACCAGTTGAAATTACCAGTAAGTGGCAGGGGAAATAGAGAATTTTGTCATTATTAGCAATATTAATTAGTAGGAGAAATAGTTGCATAAATCCTCCAAGCAAGTAAAGTCACAAGAGAAATTATGGGAAACTCTTGATTCAATTGCTGGTTCACTTGGACCTGAAACTCTTGATTCAATTGCTTGAGTTGTTTGTGGATTGTGCTGGAGTTGTTTGTAGCTGTTTTGATTCTAGTTAGCAGATTCTGATATGCTAGTAGTTGTTCTGTTTCCGCAAGGGTGGCTTCTCGTTGTTGTTGCGTTCTTCCTGTGCAGCTGTGTTGTGTGGTTTTCAGCTGTTGCTTTGTAGGATAGATCATATTATTTCATATTAATTACATGCAATAATTTTCCTATTATATTGACTATTATTTTTCTGTTTACAGGATGGTAGATAGAAGGAGATTGGTAGATAAAAGGATGGCAAGAAGGGCATATATTGAAGTGCTTTTGAACTGATTTTGGACAAATAAATTAAATACTAGATAGGTTCTAGATTGCTTGAACTGCTATTTCTTTTCAGAGATTCAATAGTTTTCTAAATTGATGTATTTATATTGTAAAAATGGTTCTGTTATTAGAATGATTGTTATGGATATTTTATTTTAATACTAAGTAAAACTTAATTTAAAATAAGTGTTTTCTTTTTTGTAGTAGTTGGATATTTTGATATGATATATTCATTTTAATGAGCTACTAAATAAACACGTATGAAATTGTTGCTATGAGATCACATTAAAGTGTGTTGTATCAAGAAACGTTGCTATACTCACATAAAAATGTCGCAATAGTGTAGCAAGAAACGTTGCTATAGACTCATGTAAAAGTATCGCAATAGCTTTATCAAGAAATGTTGCCATAGACTACAAAAGTGTTGCAATATTAGAGCAATAAACGTTGTCATAAACTGTTGATAGTGTTGCTATAGATAATAAAAATGTTAGCCTAGATAGTAAAAATGTTGCTTGAAATCCTAAATAATTGTTACAAAAACTTATTAACTGTCGCCTTAGATATAATAAAACTGTTGGCAAAAGTTAAAAAATCGTTGCCTAAGAAAAGCGTTCACTAGGGGAAAAAAAAGGAAGGGTCGCAAGAAGAAGGCGCGTTTTATTAAAAAACGCAGCCCTTCTTCATATGAAAAGCTGCGGTTTCCAAGGAAACCGCAGCCCTTCTTGTGAAGGGCTGCGGTTAGACTTAAAACCGCAGCCCTTCATGCAGTATGAAGGGCTGCGGTTATAAGGCTAACCGCAACCCTTTATGTGAAGGGCTGCGGTTAGCCTAGAAATCGCAGCCCTTCATACACGAAGGGCTGCGTTTTCTAGGATAAGCGCAGCCCTTCCTATCCCGCCCATGTCAACCTGTGAGTTTTGCGCGCAACACACAGTAGCACTCACTCACAAATTTCCCTCGCACACTCAGCTCACCCCTCTCCCTCACACTCACTCGCACTGCCCTAACGGCCATCACCGGAGCACCGACACATCGCCGGAGCGCCGTCCCATCGCCGGTGCACACTTCTTCTTCTCTTCTCTCGGCGTTGCCTCGAGCTCCTTCTTCTTCTCTTCTCTCGAGTGCGCCTTGACGCCACCACCACCACCACTACTGCATTGTCGGTAATTCCCCTCTCACTCTCTCTCCTCTTTGTTTTATTTAATTTCTCTTCTATTTTGTGTTGTAAAATGTGATTGTAGGGGGTGGGGGGTCTTGGGCAGGGATGGGGGATGGGGATGGCCGGGGAGGCTGGGCATGGGGTGGGGGAGGGCGGGGGATCTTTGGAAAGGGGTGGGGGGAGGCTGGGGAGGCTGGGCATGGGGTGGGGGAGGGGGGGGGATCTTGGAAAGGGGGGGGGGGGGGGGGCCGGGCATGGGGTGGGGGAGGGGCGGGGATCTTTGGAAGGGGGGGGGGATGGGTGGGGGAGGGTGGGCATGGGGTGGGGGAGGGTGGGCATGGGGTGGGGGAGGGTGGGGAGGCTGGGCATGGGGTGGGGGAGGGCGGGGGGATGTTGGAAAGGGGGGGGGGGGCAGGGGTGGGGGAGGGCGGGGATCTTTGGACGGGGGGTGGGGAGGGGGGGGGGAGGGTGGATAGGGGTGGGTGAGGCATTGTTGTGAAGGCATTGTTGTAAGTTGTAACACATGTTTGGTATCACTACTATCTTTCATTTTCTTTTTTGTATTATAATGTAACTATGTAGATTTTTAGGCTTCGAAACGAAAATTAAAGGTCATTTTACGCCTACATGGCAATGAGGGAGTGCGGTGGGGGGGCAAGATAGTGGCGGTGGTGGTGGGACTGTGTTACAAATGTGGAGAGTGAGGTCACATGGCAATGGAATGCTCTCCACATTTGTAACACTTCTCACTAGCTCCGCCGCTACCAGCTGATGGGCATTCCATTGCCATGTGACCTGATTCTCGGGTCATTTTAGGCCTAATTTAGCCTTTTCGCTTCCGAATCGTACTTATCGAGTCATTTAACCCCAAATTCTTTGTAAACATGATTATATGAGGTATAATATAACTATTGTGTAGAGTTTTAGGCTTGCATTTGTTCTTGGTTGAATTTCGGAAACGAAAATTAAAGGTCATTTTACGCCTACATGGCAATGAGGGATTGCAGTGGGGGCCATAGTGGCGGTGGTGGTGGGGCCTTTGTAAATGTGGAGAGTCAGGTCACATGGCAATCGAAAGCCCATCTGGTGCTCTCCACATTTATAACAGTTTCAACTCCGCCGCTACCAGCTGATGGGCATTCCATTGCCATGTGACCTGATTCTCGGGTCATTTTAGGCCTATTTTAGCCTTTTCGCTTCCGAATCGTACTTACCGAGTCATTTAACCCCAAATTCTTTTGAACATGATTATATGAGGTATAATGTAACTATTGTGTAGATTTTTAGGTTTGCAATTGTTGTAGGTTGAATTTTGGGAACGAAAAGGGCATTTTAGGCCTATTTTAGCCTTTTCGCTTCCAAATCGTACTTATCGAGTCATTTAACCCCAAATTCTTTTTGAACATGATTATATGAGATATAATGTAACTATTGTGTAGATTTTTAGGCTTGCATTTGTTCTTGGTTGCATTTCGGGAACGAAAAGGTCATTTTAGGCCAAATTTTGCCTTTTCGCGTCCAATTCGTACTTATCGAGTCATTTAACCCCAAATTCTTTTTGAACATGATTATATGAGATATAATGTAACTATTGTGTAGATTTTTAGGCTTGCATTTGTTCTTGGTTGCATTTCGGGAACGAAAAGGTTATTTTAGGCCAAATTTTACCTTTTCACGTCCAATTCGTACTTATCGAGTCATTTAACCCCAAATTCTTTTTGAACATGATTATATGAGGTATAATGTAACTATTGTGTAGATTTTTAGGTTTGCAATTGTTGTAGGTTAAATTTTGGGAACGAAAAGGACATTTTAGGCATATTTTAGCCTTTTCGCTTCCAAATCCTCCCCCCCCCCACCGCACACCCCCTCCCCTCCCCCCCCCACACGCCCCCTCCCCCTCCCCCCGCCGCCCTCCCCTCCCCACTGCACGCCCCTCCCCCCCCTCCCCCCACCGCACGCCCCTCCCCTCCCCCCTGCACGCCCCTCCCCTCCCCCCCCCCACCGCATGCCCCTCCCCCCCCCCGCCGCCCTCCCCTCCCCCCCCTGCCCCCCCCTCCACCGCACGCCCCCCTCCCCTCCCCCACTGCACACCCCCCCCCTCCCCCCCACTGCACATCCCCCTCTCCTCCCCCCGCCGCCCTCCCCCCCCCCCACCGCACGCACCCCCTCCCCTCCCCGCCGCCCGCCCCTCCCCCTACTGCACACCCCCTCCCCCCCCCTCCCCCACCTGCACGCCCTCCCCCCCCTCCCCCCCGCACGCCCCCCCCCCCCCACCGCACACCCCTCCCCCCCCCCCCACCGCACACCCCTCCCCTCCCCCGTCGCCCCTCCCTCCCCCCCCACCGCACGCCCCTCCCCTCCCCTCCATTGCACAGCCCCTCCCCCCCCCCCCCCTGCCCACGCCTCCTCCCTCCCCTCCCCCTCCCCGCACCGTTGCCCCTCCCCTCCCCTCCCCCCCCCGCACCGCCGCCCCTTGCACACGAAACCCCCTCCCCACACCCCACCCCCCTTAGTGGCAATGTTAATTTTAATTTTTTGTTATATTAATGCATTATTTGTACAATTTCAGGGAGATGGCGGATGTGCATACGGATAACACCACAAGTGGTGCTGAACACACTACCGAGGATGAGTCTTTCGATGCGAGAAAGGAACGGGGTAAATTGTCTCGATTTCGCCGTGAAGAGATAAATGCACAAATGCCTAGGAAGTCATTGGCGACGAAAAGAGAAAAGGAAGGGGACCTACAAAGTCACTAGGGAAACACACAATTATGACTTTGGAGTACGATAACATGGGTCAACCTTGTGGAAAGTGGCGTCAAAAGTATGGCATGCAAGTTGGCATTTGCATGCATAAACTCTCCATTTTGCACTCATGGAAAGAGGTGCCCGAGGGATTGAAGCGGTGTCTATGGGAAGATACCATGGTAAGCTTCAAGTACAATAACGTTTAGTTTCTTAATTATTTAGTTAAATATATGTGTAATATTACTTATAGCATATAAATTACAACATTTGCGAAAACTAATTTGTGAACTACGTTTTTTGTAGAATCAATTCAATATCGAAGATGATGAAGCCAAGAAGAATGTATTTCTATCCGCGGTTGCCCGAGATTCGTAGATTTCAAGGCTAAGTTAGTGTCCGGGTGGATCACTAAGCGGAGGAAAGTAGTAGGTACAAAGAAGAAGAACATCTACGGCGGAGAAACACAAGCCGATCCCGAGGCTTCACCGAAACATCATCTCGCACCATCCAAATTACCATTTCAAATATGGAAAACTATCAAACCTCGAAGAGTGGGAAGCATTTGTTGCCAAGAAAACAACCCCACAAGCTATTGTAAGAATATTTTATTAAGATTTAATAAACTTAGATCCAAAAGTATTGTATAGCACCGTACGTAGCTAACCTTTGTTTATAATTGTGTGTTTTAGGCAAGTCGTGAGAAAAGTAGCTCGAGTGCAAAAGCTAGGAAGTATTATCATCATTTGGGTGCTCATTCGTACAATGAGGCGAGAGAGAAGTGGATGTTCGGCCATTACCCCACAATAGGGTCGACAACGGCAACGGGGAGTGGCTCAATGACGACAGCATTGCACGGCCTCGGCAACCGGATAGAGTCCTCGATTGGTGGTGTTCGATGCATGGGGTTGATGCAAAGGGAAAAAGAGTCTTTCCCGACCCCCGAACACAACGTATAGCCAACGCCATTGTAAGTACAGATTATATGGTTATATAAGGTATATATAATATAACTTTTGCGCTCACAAGCATTTCTCTCTTATACTTATGTAGATTGGCTTGAAGGAAAAGAGGCAACTGGTGAGTTCACTCCTAAAGGACACATTGATGCATTGCACGAAACTTTAGGACGGGACCACAAGTGGACGCGTGAGGGGCGTAGGAGGTGTCCGCCTCGGTTTGAGAAAGGTATATGGTGATCAATACACTACGGCGACAAAATCAAGTGTAAGTAGTGTGAATTCGGCAACGTCGGTAGATGTGGAGGCTATGAAAGCCGCAATTCGGGGAGGAGCTAAGGAAGGAGATGACCCATAACTTCAACGCCATTTTGGAGCAAATGGGTTTACCGACTTTTGCTGCATTCAAGAAGGGTAGTGATACTACACCTAGCGAGCCTGATCCACCCGTAGGACCCGAGTTGAAGGTAATCACTTAATCCCTTTGCTTTGTTAAACAACTATTGTTACGTTCTTAAATGCATGAAATTCTTACTATATATATGTTGTTTCATAGACTAACTATAAATAGAGTTTTTTTTACAGGAAGAGACACCATGTGAACTATTAGCTGGAGGAGATGGTTATGATAGTTTCATCCTCGTAGCTCATGGCCATGCACAACCCCCTAGTGACCGAGTACGATTGCATAACCAGTTAGTGGATCATAATCACTATGTGGTCACCCTCAATGAAATTGTGTCAGGTTTCGAAGAATTACCTCTTCCGCCGCCGGCCGAAGTTGGTCTACAGTTACTAAATGATGCCCTTGGCAGTTATGTTCTGTGGCCGCGTGCATTGGTGCGGTTTTCAGATGAGGTACAATGATTAACATTCATATATATATATATATATATATATATATATATATATATATATATATATATATATATATATATATATATATATATATATATATATATATATATGCGTGTTTTCTTTTATAGTTCCTATGATAGTCAGTAATATCTTTACTTTTAACTAAATACTAGGTTTGGGGGAAGGCCGACTCACATGCCAGGAAGGGAAAGAAGGCATGTTCACCTTATAAGAAAGCAAGTTTACGTGATGAAGGTGAACGAAATGTGGTGACGGGAAATGTTTCTAAGACAAAAAATCCACTTATTATCGATCCAGAGGTGGTGCGGAGCCTTACTACGCCATGCTTTTGGTTACATGAGTGCGCTAGCGATTTACCCGATGAAAGCGCAATTGAGGTTGCTTTGGGGGAGCAACAATTCCACTACCTTGAGGACTCATCGACATTCATTTCAAAGGTTGATATTAAAGAATTCTTATGTGGGGTAGAGTTGAATGTTTCCATGATACAAACATTCATGAGGTAATACATAAGTATATAAATTAAATATACATATACATATATATGCCTTAAGTAGTTTTCAAATCCATAATAAGTAATTGTTGGTTTACTTTTAATATAATCAATATAATTTCTCAGGTTATTATACAATGAATTGCTTGCAACATCTAGTGCAATGTTTGGTTGGTTATGTCCAAACATAATACGAGATGACAATTGCTTACAAAACAAAGCCGGAGTGAAAGAGTATCTCGACATGAGTTTCAAAGCATCATCTCGTTTTGGATATCATCAGATCATTCTTGTTCCTTATATTGAAAAGTATGCTTGTTAAACTCGCTTTACTTTTATTATTCGATACTTAAATTGACCTATTAATTGTTCTACGATTAATAATAACTATATTTTCTTGTTGTAGGGCTCATTGGACACTTTGCTTGCGATATGTTTGTCACGTAACGAAGTCTACCACTTTGATTCTTTGCGTCGACAACCACCACGGACCTTACTAATCAAATCATTGTTAAATAGGTAGCCTAATCGAAACTCAATATATGCGTACTTATTAATATTACACATTATTCATCATCTTTAAATATATAAACAGTTAGTACATCTAATCTTATAATAATGTTGTTGATGTAGTGTGATGAAGCATATTAGTGCAACAGGACTTCGAGCACCAAAAGCTCCCGTTTGGATATCGATCGAGGTAACATGACTAATTTATTTGTCCTTATATAGAAACAGTTTTAGCCACATACTACACATCTAATTAACATGAATGTCATTGGATGCATCCTTTGGTGAACATTTAGTGTCCGCAACAAGAAGATGGACTTGCATGTGGCTATTACGTGCCGAGGTACATGTTCGATATCGTCAACCAAGTGCACTAACGCCGATGATCTTCAAAAGGTATGTAACTTATTAGTATATGTTAGTTTAGATTAGATCGATTGGTAATAGGTATTAATTGGTTTAGAAACCAAAGTAGCACATGCATATATTTGGGAACGAAAATGTCATTTCTAGGCCTATTTTTGCCTTTTACGCTTCCAAATCGTATTTATCGAGTCATTTAACCCCATTTTCATTTTTAACATGATAATATGAGGCATAATGTAACTATTGTGTAGATTTTTAGGTTTGCAATTGTTGTAGGTTGAATTTTGGGAACGAAAAGGGCATTTTAGGCCTATTTTTGCCTTTTCGCGTCTAATTCGTACTTATCGCTTCATTTAACTCCATTTTCTTTTTCAATATGATAATATAAGGTATAATATAACTAGTGTGTAGAGTTTTAGGCTTGCATTTGTTATTGATTGAATTTCGGGAAGGTATATGTCATTTTTAGAACTACTAACTACGGTACGTAAATGATTGAATTCTTATATTATGTGTTTATTCCTTGGTTGTTTTGCAAGGTTTATATGAATAACACACCACGTTTGAGGGCCTTCACCACAGACGAATTACATGAAGTTCGGGATAAGTTGGCGTCCCACATTTGCGATGATTGCTTATGATACATCTACTAGTTTGTATTAATTCTATGTATATTTTTCACATTATTAAATATATACATATTTAAAGTTAATTATTATATTACGTTCAAAAACTTGTCATATATTATTATTGTAATTTGATCGGTTTTTTTTTTTTGTGTCGAAGGGAGGTTTTGGGTGGGGGTGGGGTGGGGGTGGGCTATGGTGGGATCTTTGGTATGGGCCGGTTTGGTTGGGTCTTTGGGGTGGTGCGGCAAAGAATGGGTGGAGGAGGTGGCGAGAGGGTGGGTCGGGTGGGGGTGCGGGGAGTGAAGGGGGTGGGGTGGGGTGGGGGGGGGGCAGGGGCGGGGGCGGGGGGGTGCGGGGGGGTGGGCGGGTGTGGGGGGCAGGGGGTGGGGGGGCTCGGGGGTGGGAGTGCGGGGGTGGGCGGGGGGGGGGGTGAGGGGCCGGCGGGGGTGGGCGGGGGGTGGGGTGTCTTGGGGGGGGCGGGTGGGCGGGGGTGGAGGGTCTTTGGGGTGGGTGGGCGGGGATGGGGTGTCTTTGGGGTGGGGGTGGGCGGGGGGGGGGGTCTTTGGGGTGGGCGGGGGTGGGGTGTCTTTGGGGGCAGGCGGGGGTGGGCAGGGGTGGAGGGTGCAATTTATTTTTAAAAAAAAAAAAATTTGAATGTGAAGGGTCTGCGGTTTTAAGCCTAAACCGCGGCCCTTCACTTAAATAGAGGGTCAGTTTAGGCTTAAAACCGCAGCCCTTCACATAGAGAAGGGTGCGGTTTTAAGCCGAAAACGCACCCTTCAAGCTTATAAGGGCTGCGTTTTTGGCCTAAAACCGCAGCCCTTCGTTGTGAAGGGTCATGGCTAAAAACCGCGACCCTTCTTATCTATTGAAGGGTCGCTATGGAAAGAGGGCCGTCAAAAACGCAGCCCTTAGGGCTGTTTTGACCGCAGCCCTTCCTTGTTTTTCCACTAGTGGTTGCTAATGATAACTATGACAACAGTTTTATAAAGTTGTTGCCTAAGGCATCATAACTGTTCTTCCTCGACTTCTTATTAAATCTCTAATATCCACTAGTAGATAAAATGTTATTTTGCATCGAACAAAGTAAAAAAACGATGCAGTTATTGTTACTCAGGCGCAGATCATTTACGTCGGTTAGAATCGGAACCCGACGCAAATTATTTGCAATGAGCGTCGATTGTAGGGGCACCTTCGACGCAAATTATTAGAGCACATGACAGGAGAACCATTTACGTCGGTTATGCATCCCCATCAACGCAAATTAGGAGGGCAATAAGCTTTTGGATCCGACGATTAGCGTCGGGCTTGCCTTGTTAAGCAACGCAAATCGTTTCCAGCATTACGAAAATTTCACCAGGTCTAGTTTCCCTCTTTTAATTTATTCAAGTTTATCTTACTCAAGCCTAATCTCTCAATCTCTCATACATTCTCAATCTCACTCTATGTCTCTCCGGTGAATCTCCCCTCACTCCGAACGCTGTCGACTTCTCCGTCGAACGAACGCCATCGTCAACTCTCCCTTTTTTTCTCACTCTCGCACTCACCTCTCTCTCATTCCCCTCTTTCTTATTCTCTCACTCGCACTCCCCACTCTCCCGTTCTCCAATTACTCTCGCATATTCCCCAAAGCACGGTAATCTATTATCTCGTATGCATCTTATCCTTAATAATTGTCTTCATAAGACACAAATTTACTAATAAAATTTTTTGCACCCATAGACTTCCTCCTTTTTTTTAATTGCAGCATTTTATTTTTCACGTTCACCGAGACGCTTCTTTAAATGTCAATATCTCTAATATAATTACGTATAAGTAAAAATTATAAAATTTGATATTTGGAGTCCTTGCATTGAGACGAATCTAACAAGACCCCACTTGATAATGTTTTTTCTTATATAATGATGCGAGATAGCTTAATAAAGTTGGTTGAAAAATAGTGCCAAAAATAAAATGGTGCAGTTAAAAAAAACAGAGGAAGTAACATCTAGTGAAGCAGTTTAGTTTGTCATCATCAAAACTATATAGGGACAATATGCATGTTAGTAAGAAAAAAAAACTAAGTTTACGACTCAATTCGTACATCATGATGATATCACACATCTAAAAAGCTTTATATTTTCAATATTTTTGATGGCAAGGGCGATGGGTGAAATCTCTATCTATCTATATATATTATTAAAATGTGTGGCGGTGTGGAAAAGTATTAGAGAACCCCATGTATCATCTGAATGTATATGCTATAGGTAGACCTATTTGGAGTCATGGGTGACACGTGCCATATAAAAAACAAATTTTTTTGAGTCCAACATATATAGAAAATAGTCTTTCCCATCTTCTATATTTTGATAAATTAGGAAAATACCTTGAGAGAAGGATTTTCTAATTTCCTCCTTGCACTTTATAAAAAAAATATATAGAAAATAGTTAAAAGATTATATGTATGCATGAGATAACATAAAACATGCTTTGCTATAATGGTATGTACGTTGCTTTGTCGAAGTTAGTGTTGTCACATAATTTTGCCTCACTCGTTGTCACATTATTAAATTTGATGCGCTAGCTAATCATTAATACTATGTACGGGATAAAACTTGGTTGACCTAATGAGTAATTTACCCACTACTAGTAGAATTTAATTTAAGGTGGAATCCAACTCAACATTAACAATTAATTTATAATGATCCATTAAATGTGGAAAGTCCATTTAGTGGGTATATGTAATGCAAGCTTGGATCATCATACCATGGATTCATTTTATGTCATTAATTTAACATAAAATTGGACACAATTGCTTCGTTTATTAAAGTTCTTAGAACGTAGTTTAAGCAAAGTAAGCTACTTGATGAACATTGATTTTCGAGTACGTGTCATGATTCTCTCAATAAAAACTAAAAGAGAAAGCGGAAAGTTAGTAAAGTGTACTATACAAATTATGCTTATTGGGAGGTAAAAAAAGAAATTTGATTTGTTACATACTATAAATAAAGAAGAAAGAGTATTGGAGGAATTGGTGCATACATAAGTACAGTAACAATGAGAGGTAAAGTGGGGGAAATGTATACGTTAAGGGTGTATTTTATTTGAGAATCATGTGGGAGCCCAATGGTTGGTACTCCCACCTCCCAACCTTATTGTCGGGAGTTTGATTCTCATTAACCCCAAATTTGAGATGTTTGTGTGTGGATATTTGCTTTTGGGTATAAATCTCCACTTTCCAGTCTCTGGAAGTTTCCTTATGGGTTGGGATCCCCTTCTTACCCCCTAACTCATGAGGGCTGAGCCTACTTGATCAGTTAATAACCGAATAAAAAAAAAGGTGTATTTTATGGCATTTGTCATGATATGCATGAGGGAATTTAATTTCCCAACATCGAAACAAAGCCCTTTCCCCTTCTCACTTTCTTTGCTTTTTATAGTATTTGCTTTTTCACAGTTTGGTACAGTCTTTCATTTTCTTTGCCCAAGAAATTGGTGGGTAATTTGTAAATTTATTCTCCACACTCTACTATTCCTTTCGCAATTAATAAATATAATATATTGTTTTTTCTAGTTTCCCCATATCTTAACTTATATGTTTGCAAATATACACTTTTAACAGTTTTAACTATAAAATATAAAATTACTAATTAGTAAAAATTATAAAAAAATAATATTTCGCAAAATACATTCAGATACACGCATCTTAAATTCTAACTGATACTCTTCCATTTTGTCCATTCACATTAATTTATACACTCCTAAAATGATATGATTCTACAAATTTAATTATTGCACTTTCTTCATGGAAAAACCCAAGAATAATAAAGAAATATCACTCCACACTCTTGCTTCAAAAAGTTGAGGTTGCACAGTCCGCTAATTACAATATAAAAATATTCCGCTACTAACTACCAACAATAATCTATTTTAAAAAAAACTACCAACAAACTTATGAAAAAAAAACTACCAACAATAAAATAAAGAAGTCAAATAAAGCTCCTAAAACTCTATACCAGTCAAACTGTATCGATTAATATGAGACATATAGAGGATAGTAGCTAATGTCAAGACATTGCAACTAGAAAGAATTAAGTAGGCAAAATTGGCCTCAACACCCTGAATTATAGCTCGGGTGCACCCAACACCACCAACTATGACTAGTAGCCTAAACACCACCAACTACGGTGGGGGTGTAGTCCGTACCATAAAAACCCACCGTCTTCGGTAACATTTTAGGCTTCCGGCCTCATTTATGGTACGGAATGCACCACACCCCATAGTTGGTGGTGTTTAGGCTACTAGTCATAGTTGGTGGTGTTGGGTGCACCCGATCTATAGTTCAGGGTGTTGAGGCCAATTTTGCCAATTAAGTATTATATAAGAATGTTCGAGCTAAGAACTATTATGATTAAAGTTTCTAAGTATCACCAACTTAAATTTAATGGAAGAAGAATGGATAGATGAAAATAACACAACTATCATGAAAGTTATCATCATAAACCTAAATCACATCTTTAATTATAAAGGGTTAGAAACTAATTGCAAACAAAAAAGGTATAAATCTTGTAAAATAAAAAGGTTATCCTTTCATGGGTTCATGTTCATCTCCTAGAGAGTAGTGGTGGCTGATTCTTCCTTTTTAAAGAAAGAGAAAGAGGAAGAAAGAAAATGGAAAAAGAAAATTGACAGTGGGAAAAAGAAAAGCAAAAGAGAAAATAAATGAGGTGAGGTGGGGGTATAAATATATGGTCAAATTAAACCTCGAAGACTTCTCAACTCTCATCATCAGCCTCGACTATCTTTATCAAAACTTTTACCAAATTTTTACCAGCTTTTCCCTTTGATTTTGAACTGTCATCTCTCTCTTACCTAATAAAATTTACGGTATGTTTGTAAGAGGGGAATAAAATCATGAGTAATAATGCAATACATTGTTATGTGGACGTTCCTAGAAATTGTAGCCATGCAACTTTCACGTTGATTTGAGCCTCGTCTAGTTCGCCGAACCTGACAATGCACGAGCGACTCCGAAAGAAGTGAAGCTAGTACATTAGCCAGGCCGTATGTGTGGCGGTATGTGCCAACTTCGTATACGTTACACCATGTACAAACTGATGAGGTCCTTGTCTTCCATTGAGGTAGGTCAAGTGACTCAATATGTTTGAGGATTAAGGTTGGCTTAGTGATTGTAATGCTCTCCTTTCACCCATCTGATAGGGGGTTCGATTCTCACCCCTTACAAGTAAGATCCCCAGTTTCTCCCTCTTCTTCCAATAGAATTCTCCTTACCTTTTGAAAAAAAATTCAAGTCACATAAAAATAAATACTAGTGTTATTTGGTGTAGTTACTAGAACTTGTTAGGAGTTTAGGTTTGAAATCTATATATCAACTTTGTTAATTGGGGGTGATGAGAATTTTCCTTATCTTTTCCTCTACTATAGCTTGCAAAGTTATACTGGATTGACAAGCGATAAATTTTGGTCTTACATGGTCATTCTCTTTACCATATTAATTATACAATAACAATAATATAAGTTGAGTTTTTACTACTTTTTGTGGGGAGTGTATTAAACACAAGTAATTGCAAGTTCTAGGGCAAAAGAATGAGCCTAGAAAGGACATACATGCCACTTGCTTGGTGTTGCATTTGGATGCACTCTGAACATGAACGCAACTAAGACACAATTACAACAAATATCTAGGTTTCTTAAATACTTTTTACAATTGAATATACAAATTGGATATAAAGCTTTTTCCTTGATATAGTTGTGCAGATCTAACAAGATTCTACAAAGGTCATAATAGAGCTAGGAGACATCATTTAGCTGGGGCATAGCTTAACTTGGAGCCATCATACATGCATACGTGCTTAAGTGAGAGTGTCATTGGTTATCCATTGTTCAAGTTTAAATATCATGAGTACAAGTTTTTAGAAAGGTAAATTGATCATTAGGTATAATTTTTAACTGGTTTTATACCTATTGATTTTTGTTATGATTAACTCGCGGTGAAATAAATTTTAAGCGACGTAACCTGTCATTATTATCATAATACAAGGCCATATTAGAACAAATTTATATTTCCTAAGTCGAAATGTCAACAATCGGGAAGAAATGCTATTTTGACAATGACGAAAGAGTAGATCCATTTATACATAAATATGGAGAAAGTTGTATTTATGAAGAACTAGTTAAGTAATCGAAATTGAGTTGGTTTCCTAAGCTGTTCCAAATTTGTTGTATTGTTTAATTGAATGTTAAGATTATTAAAGTTACAATGAATAATGATGATCGAGTTGATACTAAGTTTCTAAGACCGGTGATGATGAATGAGCTAGTTGGTTATCAAGTTAAGAAGAATATTCACGAGTTTAAGTAATTAGAGTTGTTGCAAGTTCATGAAAATTATATAATGATAAAACGGAAATTATGTGAATCAAATAATTGAAGCTAGTTTCTAATGTTACATGCCAGTTTTTGTCATAATTGACTTTTATACTCACTTGTAGAGGTCGTTTTCCATTAAGATTTTGAAGCTCTTAGTTTTATACATCTAGATCCAATTTGTATATTTACTCTCATCTCAGACTATGATAACATTATATTTTGGTGTAGTCTTTGTGTGTTTTTTCCTCGACTAGGTTTGAAGACAAACATACTATTATCTTTCTATGTTCATCAAACCAGCAGCCTTTCTCTCATTAATATTGTGTTTGTAATAATCCATTACACTGATTCTGGCACTATATATATGGAGCACTAGCTCACCTTCTTTCTACCCTAGAGAGCTGGGAATGATGGCTATCAAATACCAGTCCACTAATGCCACCACTACACTGCTGCAATCATAATTACACAAGCAAACAAAAACAGAATAGGACAAGGCCGACACAAAATCAGTGAATCAGATATACAATAATACTAGGTATATCCTAGGATCTGCTGCTGGGAGAAATGGACCTGGGCCTGGCTTGATGTGGACTGAGGTCCATTCTTAACACTCCCCCTCAAGCCTGGAGGAGAGGAATGAACTCCAAGCTTGCTCAAAAGAAATGACTACTGCTCTGTAGACAAGACCTTTGTCAATGCATCAGCTAGCTGCTGTGAAGTAGGAACATAGGTAGGAGTTACTTGACCTTTCAGAGTCTTCTCCCTAATGAAGTGAAAGTCAATACCAACATGCTTGGTCTTCTGATGGTGCACAGGGTTAGATGGAATGGCCAAGGCAACTTGATTATCATAAAAAAGGGGTGTAGAACCAAGGTACTTAAGTCCCAACTCTTTTAAGAGTTGTTTGACCCATAAGACTTCACATATGGTCATAGTAAGTGACCTATACTCAGCTTCAGCGGTGGATATGGCTAACACATATTTTTTTTAGACTTCCAAGCAATAGGTGACTGGCCTACTAAGATACAAAACCCTGAGGTAGATCTTCTAGTGTTAGGACATCCTGCCCAGTCACTATCACATTAAGCTTGGAGATGTGCTGTAGACATGGAAGCTAAAAGAATCCCTTGATCCTTGGTACCATCCAGATATCTTAATACTCTTTTTGTTGCTTGAAAATGAACAGTTGTGGAAGCTTGCATAAATTGGCTTAAGACATGGATTGTATAAGCAATATCTGGCCTGGTGATGGTAAGATAAAGCTTACCAACCAGTCTCTGATAGATTTATGCATGAGGAAGAGGGTCCCCTAGATTAGCCAACAGCTTCACATGAGTGTCCATGGGGAGCTTCAGAGGTTTGCAGTTATCCATAGCATATTGATGAAGAATATCAGTGACATATTTCCTTTGAGAGAGGAATATACCTTCAGAGCTTTTATCCACCTCAATACCTAAGAAATATCTTAGTTCCCCTAGATCTTTCATCTTGAATTCTTGACTCAGGAATTCCTTAGCTTGAGTGATTTTAGCCATACCGGTTGCATGTGAGTATTAAATCATCAACATAGGCCAATATAGCTACAAAATTACCCTCTTCTTCTCTTGTAAACAAAGAATAATCAGATTTGGATTGATTAAATCCATTGATTTTCAACACAGAGCTTAGTTTGGCAAACCATTGCTTTGGAGCTTGCTTAAGTCCATACAAGGACTTGGTGAGTTTACACACCATGGAATGAGATTGTTCTGTGTTTGCATGAGCTTTAGGTGTGAGAGGAAACCTGAAACCAACTCCTTCATAGCCTGGAGGGAATTTCATGTACACTGTTTCTTCTAATTCTCCATGGAGAAAGGCATTTTTCACATTCATCTGATGTGTATGCCAAACCTGAATAGCAGCAACAACCAAAAGAGATCTAACAAAAGTAAGCTTGGCTACGAGAGCAAATGTCTCCTCATAACCAATTTCATATAGCTGTTTGTTGCCTAGAATCGCCAGCCTTGACTTATACCTAGTGATTTGCCTTTGAGGATCAAAATTTATGGTATACAACCACTTACAACCTATAGCTTTCTTGCCAGCTAGAAGTTCAGTAATCTCCCAAGTATTGTTGCTTTCAAGAGCATCTAATGCCTTATTCATGGCCTGAAGCCACTGCCTATGTTGAGCAGCTTCTTTGAAATGTCTAGGATTTTATGTTTTCATAACAGCACTCATCATGCAAGTATATTGAGAGGAAACATTAGCTTGACTAATCTTCTGCACACAGTTTGCACTAACATGATAGTCAGAGTGCCAAGATGGAAGCTTGTGTTCTCTTTGAGATCTTCTCGGGAGGAACAGGTGAAGCTTCTCTTTGAATTTCATTGCAGACTTCTTCATTTGTCTCTCTTTTGCTTCATCAGTGACACCTTCATCATCCCAAATTGATGGAACAAGAGTCAATTGAGTTTCATTTCTTTCAGGTGCAACATGATCAGTAGAGTGAAATATGTGATAGGGGTAGATAAATTCATAGAATCTCACATCCCAGGATACAAATGACACACCAGTGAGGAGATTGTGTAGTTTGTACCCCTTTTGAATACTGGGATACCCAATAAAAATGCATGGAACTACCTTTGCCTTGAATTTATCTTTCTTTCTATCTAGATTACAAGCAAAAGCTAAACATCCAAATGACTTGAGATGTTTGTAATCAGGAGTCCTGCCATAGAGCACCTTATATGGACTCTTTCCTTCATGAACAACACTAGGTATTCTGTTAGTGATGTGTGTTGCTGTGAGAACACAGTCCCCCAGAACTAAAGTGGTAAGCCAACATGGAATCTAAGAGCTTTAGCCATCTCAAGTATGTTTCTGTGTCTTCTCTCAGCCCTCCCATTCTGCTGAGGCCTATCACTACATGAAGTTTGATGGACTACTCCCAATTTCTCAAAAAATGGCTTGCATTTTCCATCAACAAACTCCAGAGCACTATCAGATCTTATGATCTTAATCTTCTTCCCATATTGAGTTCGTGCCATTTTCACAAACTTCACTACAGCTTCATATGCATCAGATTTTAGTTCAAGCAAGTGCATCCAAGTGACTCTTGAGCAGTCATCAACAAGGGTTAGAAAGTACTTAAACTTTCCTTTGTAGCTCACCTTGTATGGACCCCAGGTGTCCAAATGAACAAGCTCAAATAACTCAGTTGCTTTAGATTCACTCCTGTCAAACACTAGTGGAAAAACATTAAATTGCGGCGGTAGCAATTAAGGGTGCAACAATAGGTAATTACCTATTGCTGCGGTTCGTACCCAAAACCGCAGCAACAGGTATTTTTTTTAATAAATAAATTAAAGCCTATTGCCGCGGTTTTGGGTAAAAACCGCAGCAATAGGTACAACTCCAAAAATTTTTTTTTAAAAAATTTAGATCTTCGATATTCATATACAATAAGAGAGAGTGCCAAAAAAAACACTTAACAAAAACAAAAACTTACAGCATTACATTCATATATTATATAGAACGATATTCTTACATAACTTATAACTAAATTTTACAATTAACATATTCTGTTGAAATAACAGATACAAAAAATCAGTTCTTCAATAAAACAAATGACTATAACACTAACCTAAAAAAACAAATGAGAATTGAATTAAAAATTAATAGAAACTTCCTAAAAAAAAAAGAAAATAGCTCACATGAATTAAAAAAACCAGATCTACCTTCACCCCCAAAAAAACGAAAAAAAAACAGATCTACAAACATGAGCACGGACCACCGCCGGCAAACAATGAGAGGAAGGATAATAGGAGTTCAACACATATCCATCAATTTTCAAATATTCAATAATTTCCTTCACTTAATTTGTTTCAAACATTCCAATCAAACGAAGCATAAGAACAAGCGGACATACATTCATGCATAATCATCAGATTAATCACAAATCAAGAACAAGCTAATGAAGTATCACCAAATTTCAAAAAATCTGAAACGAATATTCAAAAAGAAAAAGAAAATCATATAGAAAGATCTCAACCTGTACATGAAAACTTCCTCATCATCACTAATCTTCTTCTTACAATAAAAACAATTCTCAAAGAATCGACCAAACGGCACTAAATCGTCCCAATTCTGATCAGCAGGATCAACTTCGGGAGCCGAAATCGCTAAAATCGCCGGCCAATTATTCCCTGACGAGGTTTTTTGAACGGTCGATGAAGAAGAAATCTCGAGGAGGTGAGAGAAAGGAGCGGCGAGGACGACTTCGGACGCCACTGATTTCAGGTTGAGCGACGAGATTGAAGATGAGAGGATGAGAGATGTACGAGGAGTTTCTGTTGAGCGACGCTCGCCGGCGAGATGAGAGATGAGAGGAGAGATGAGAGGTTGAGAGGAGAGATGAGAGGATGAGAGAAAACGACGAGATGAGAGAAGTAAAAAGTGGGGAAGCAAGAACCCTAACTTCCACGCGTGTTTTATTAAATCATAGTCTATTGTTGCGGTTCTTTTTAGGAACCGCAACAATAGGTTCAAATATTATTAAAAAAAATAATATTTTAATCTATTGCTGTGGTTTCGGCTGAAAACCGCAGCAATAGAACTGGTCAAACAGTCAAACAAATTTGAAATTTTTCCCGTTGACATCTATTGCTGCGGTTTTGGCTGGGAACCACAGCAATAGGTGTATTTTCTATTTTATCTTTTCTTTTGAAGTGATTTATTGCTGCGTATGGGTAAAACCGCAGCAATTCCACCGCAGCAATAAGCAAAAATTCTACTAGTGAAAAGGCAACTTGGTGAATTTTGCCAATGAACATGCTAAACATTCATCTTTACACTGAGTTTTTAAACCAAGTTCAGTAATTGTAGCAATCTTTTTCATAGGAGAATGTCCTAATCTATGATGCCATAATATCTCTACACTCAATTTTTGCACATTTCTCACCACACTTGGTACATATCTACAAGCACTCACAGTCATATCTTGCTTCATGCTATGATTTTTCTTTTGATTGCTCACAATCTTGAGAGCTAAGTTTTTCAAACTTTTCAAAGTCTCTTCCAGAGGTTCATTTATCAAATAAGGCCCTGTTCTTTTGGACTTATTTTCAGTATATTTCAGTTCAGTTTAGTTAATTTCAGTTCAGTTCAGATAATTTCAGGTCAGTTAATTTAATTTTAGTTCAATTCAGTTAATTTCAGTTCAGTTCAGATAATTTCAGGTCAGTTAATTTAATTTCAGTTCAGTTAATTTAATTTCAGTTTAGTTAATTTCAATTAATTTCAGTTCAGTTCGTTTTAGTTCAATCTTATCTAATGTTTTAATTATTATTTTTTGTTTTCAATATTACTATTAATATTGTTATTATTATTAATATTATAATAATAATTATTATTATTTATTATTATTTTTATTATTATTATTATTATTATTATTATTTATTATTTATTTATTTATCATTATTATTATTATTTATTATTATTATTATTATTATTTATTATTTATTTATTTATCATTATTATTATTTATTATTATTATTATTATTTATTATTTTTTTTAATTTTTTTTATTAATTATTAATTTATTTTTTTAATTATTATTATTATTATTATTATTATTATTATTATTATTATTATTATTAGTATTAGTATTATTATTATTAGTATTATTATTATTATTATTATTATTATTATTATTATTTATTTATTTATTTATTATTATTATTATTATTTATTATTTATTATTTATTATTTATTTTTATTATTTATTATTATTATTATTATTATTTTCTATTATTATTATAATTATTTATTTATTTATTATTTATTATTATAATTATTTATTTATTATAATAATAATAATAATAATTATTATTATAATAATAATAATAATAATAATAATAATAATAATAATAATAATAATAATAATAATAAGTATTGATAATATTATGTTAATACTTATTGATTAGTATCGATTATTATTATTTTAGAAAATTAAATATACAATTCAATTCAATTTCTCTCATTTCGCTCGGTCACAATTAATTTCGGTTCGGTTCGCTAAATTTCGGTTCGGTTAATTTAATTTCGCGTTCCGTTGATTTCGGTTAATTTAATTTTAGTTCAGTTCAGTTAATTTCAGTTCAGTTAATTTAATTTAATTTCAGTTCAGCCAAAATAAGTTCAAAAGAACAGGGCCTAATACAATCCAGGTTCTCCTTTCTCAACACCTATCACCTTACTTAGCTTGTCACAACATCCTGAATTATGCAATATTCCTTGTAGAATACAGCTTTACATCTACCATGTTCACATAACTTGTTTATAGACAACATGTTGTGTTTAAAAGCAGGAATGTATAACACATTTTTCAACTTTAGCTGAGATCAACATTACCATAGCGAGAAATTTGAGATGTTTCACTAGCTGGTAAGTTAATCAATGATCTACTCTTACACATTATAGCATAATTTAAATATTCATATGAACCTGTCATATGATTTGATGCACCAGAATTGAAAATCCACTCAGTGCTCTTAATACTATCAGCATAGTGGCAATACACCATACCTGAGTATGACACATCCATTTCTTCATCAGTTTCTCCTCCTTTAGAGGGTGTAGCAGGAAGAAGTCTCAGAAGTTGCTCAAGTTAATGTGATGAGATGGTCGTAGCACTGCTAGAATTCGACACAGCATCCTGTATTGCATTCCTTGAGCATTTGCAGCAATCTTCACATTGCTGTTATTTCCTTTGTTCCACCTCTGCTGATAGTTGCTTTTGTTCATCTTGTTTTTTGGATGACTGTTAGGAAACCCGTTCACAAACCAGCAATTTTCACATGTATATCCACTTTAATTTTACTGCACACAGTGCACTGCACCTGTGTTTGTGAACCAGAGCTGTCTCCCTCGTCCCTTTGCTATACATAGATAAGGTTTCAGGTTCTTCTTTCACTTGACCAAGTATCTCCCTCTGAGATTCTTCTTGCTCAAGATAACTACAAGCTGTTTCCACAGATGGTAGGGGAGACATCATGAGAATCTGGCTCCTCTGAGTGGTGTAAGTTTCATCAAGTCCATTGAGGAACTGAAATAGTTTGTGTTCTTCTTTTTGCTTGCTTATGGCTTCAATGAAGCTTGAGATCTCACTACAAGAAAAGGCGATATCAACGACCGCTAAAAGCCGTCGTTGATTTAGCCAAAGCCGTCGCTGATAAAGTCAACGACGGTCAACGGTCGTTGACTGACCGTCATTGAAACGATGGTCGCTGATTTAGGAATCAACGACTGCCTGGCCGTCGGTGTTGATTTCAACGACGGTTTTTAACCATTCAGCGGCCGTTTAGAAAACCGTCGTTGAAATAATTTTACCTACTGTTTTGAAGCAGTCGTTGTTTTAGCATTTTCTTGTAGTGAGATTTCAATGGTTACAATTGTAATAGGAGGCAAGGTTTCTAGGGATTCCAGTTCTTCCCATAGTGATCTCATGATAGTGTAATAATCACTCACCTTTTTTCCTTGTTGTTTCTCTTCATACAACTCCTTGTTGAGTTTGTATTTTCTTGGGCCATTTGTAAGAGCAAATCTCTGCTCCAGTTACCTCCATATCTGTTGTGCATTACTCACAAACAGAATAGATTTCTTGATTAATTCAGACACAAAACCAAATATCCAAGAAATAATCATGCTATTACATGTTTCCCATGCTTCAGCTTTTACAACATTACTTTCTTCCTTCTTCACTGATCCTGTAACAAATCCTAGCTTCCTTTTTGAGGCTAAGGCTATCTCCATTGATCTTTTCCAGGTTCTGTAATTTGATGAACCTTGGAGATTTTCCACTATCATGAAATTATTTCCATATGACGGATGGACTAGTAGCCTCTATGGTTGTCATTTTCTTCTTTCTGGCTATTTTTGCTGAAAAATTGAAACTTTAAGAGAGATTTTTAGAGAGAATGTTGTAGCTGGTGTTTAATTTTATTGTTTATGAACCGTAGCTCTGATACCATGAAGACAAACATAATATTAGCTTTTATGTTCATCAAACTAGCAGCCTTTCTCTCATTAATATCGTGTTTGTAATAATCCATTACACTGATTCTGGCACTATATATATGGAGCACTAACTCACCTTCTTTCTACCCTATAGAGAGCTGGGAATAACGACTATCAAATGCCAGTCCACTAATGCCACTACTACACTGCTGCAATCATAATTACACAAGAAAACAAAAACTGAAAAGGACAAGACCGACACAAAATCAGTGAATCTGAGATACAATAATACTAGGTATATCCTAGGATCTGCTGCTGGGAGAAATGGGCCTGTGCCTGGCTTGATGTAGACCGAGGTCCATTCTTAACAAGGCTATAGTTCTCAAACAAGTCAAGGTGTCGAAATTAATGCCAATTTGAGGGATCATCCAAGGGAGAAGGAGACACATTACTACTAAAACTTGAAGGTAACTCATTGAAGCATGGTGATCAACGAGTGCTTGTAAGAATGATAAGAACTTGCATGTCATCAAGGAAGCTCCAATTAGATGCTTGTGAGGAAATTGTCACAAAGAACGGTGACATTCGTGAAGGAGGGAAATTGTAATAATGAGGGGAAGATCTTTTGTAGCAAGACCACATTGGTAAAATCAGAGAAGTGTTGGAACAAGGTTGCCCTGGCTACGGGGAAGGTAGCTACAATGGGGTAATTATTTTCTAAGAGTAGTTAAGAGATTGCTAAGGGTGATTATTGTGACGATATTTGCAGGAATTGATCTTCTAGTTCTATATTTTGATTAACTTAAATGGACAATTTAAATTACTGGATAGACAACTTATATTTTTTCTTTTCTTTTTTTGACGGCCGAAAACACAAGTGGTTATAATTAGTTTCTCAAGTCTTTCCTAGCATGGAGTGCTAGTAAATGAGCATGAGAGACTTCTACTCTAGTAACCTTAATACAAGTTACGAAATCTAGAGAAAGAGCTAAAGATTTGAAATATTTAAAAATACAAATAATAGAAGAGTCACAAGGATAAGGGTTCACCAACGATTTTTTTAGTTTAATTATGTACTTATATCGTGCTGAACAAACTCATGGATTCACTTTATTCTACTCCCTTTAAACCTATTTGATGTTCTTACTTAGAATATTCCATGGGAAGAGAGAAACTTTTACCATTAGTTTTGGTCGATATATATGCAGCTAAATATAGTCATCATGTAGGTCTTGTTAGATTCGTCTCGACGTATAATTTAAAATTATTAAATTTTTGCAATTTTTTATGAAGTATATCTCAAGATATTGTTGCTCAAATATATATATTGAAAACTGTGGAAAAAGTAAATAAAAATAACAATAAGGAACAAATGTAGTACTTTAATCATATGGAGTACTATATGATACTCTCTCCGTTTCTTTTTAATTTACTCACTTTACTTTGGAGAGAACCAAGGCGAAAGTCCAAAAGTATGAGAGAAACTAAAAAGGTGGAGAGAAAAATTCAAAAGTGAGAGAGAGAAACTAAAAAGTGGGTTAAAATATTAAAAAGGGGATGATATGGGTGGAAAAAGAGAAAAAAGTAGACGAGACATGCTACCAAAAATAAAAAAAGTAACAATTTTTAGATTAAAAAGAAACGAACTAAAAAGGAAAGTGTGATAGATTAAAAAGTAACGGAGCCGGAGGGAGTATGTATGTCTTTTTACCTTTTGAAATTGCACTCCAACTTATTTACATTTACTTCAATCTATAATAGCGAGTTTCCTAGTTTTAATTTCCATCAAAAGGTAGATATATGTAATGAAACTTGAAAACATTAAAGGACTTGACCAATTACGATGATGTTATAGCTTGGTCCCTAGATTTATCACAATATGTGTTATAGCAAAAGTAAAGAACACAAAGAGAAAAGAACAATCGATACACATATTATTTGTGATTCACTAATAATACATTAACTAAGTACACAAGCAAGAGAAGAACATTATAGACTAAAGTGAGATATTGAAGGCTAATGGATATAATTCGCGAGACCCCAAATTCAAGCTATCCGAACAATATGCATGATTTACCATTTCCATGTCTTTCATATGAGTTAAAGAGTAAGGTTATGAAGCAAAGTGACAAGTAGGACCCACCGGTCACTAAGGTTTTTGCTCTTTTGTTTTTCGGCTAATGAGTGATATTAGGGTTGTCTAGGAACCCTTTTGAATTGTATGGGACATATACATTAGCTTGAAGTACAAAAAGAGGAATATTCAAATTGGGGAGCACCACAATATCAAAAGAGATGTGACCCATCTTTAGTTATATATATTGAGATAAGAATATATAAAGAGTAGGGTCAGATTTAGTTTTCTAGAGAAATTTTCATTCTCTGAATATTCATCTTGTCTAGCCTTAAGTTTGTATCTTTAATTTTTCTTTCTTATCCAATATAATCCTCCATGAGGAAGCAAACTCTTAAGCCACTTAACTTGCAAGTGTCTCTTTTCTTTTTAGTCATTGAATCTTAGGGTCCATCATCGAGTTCCTTTCTATTATAGATAAAGAGTCAAGGATTCAAACTCACTTGACTAAGCTAGGTAGTTAAATTGATTGTGACTAGAGAAATTATTTTTTTATCTAATTTAATTTCAATTACATATCTTTGTCGACTATATAATATTGAAAATTTTAAATCTTGTGTGAGAGAATGTTAGCAAAAGTATCTCTAATACATATTCACATGTGTTAGTTTAGTTAGTAAAGCTTTGGAGGTAGTACTTATGCCCAATGATCAAATTGTATCAGCATCCTCAGACACACAGTTATGCGCTTGTCTATGTGGTATGAAGTATCCTCCAAAATATGCGCATTCTTTTGTGCACGATCCTCTACACGCTCAAGACCTCATGATTCATTCTTAAGAACTCCAAAAGCTCCAACCTCAAATGTCCAAATTTGTCTAATAGTACTCAGTCATATCATCAACTTTTGCTAGAATTAGATCTTTAAAGAAACTACAATCAAAAGGAGTAGTAGATTGGAATTAACTATGCAAAAATATATACTCATAATCCTTAAAGCTTTCATGTGCTCTCGGTGACCTAGGATTATGGGCTCTCTCTCAATTATTTACACATTTTACATTTTGCTTATGTGAGCAAAATATGTGATAAATGTGTAAAATAATGTACTTCTTTTATATGGGAAACACCATAAAAAAGAAGATGGAGGAACTACTCTTTCTTTGCTCTATTAGCAAGGAAGTTAGCTTTTGAAACCTCTGACCTATGATCCTTAACACAACTTATAAAGTCCAATTGAGCTGCTAAAAGTTTAATCTCTAAGGGCCCGTTCGTTATCGTTTTAAGTTTTTTTGAAAACCAAAAACAAATATATGGAAACCAGAAAAAGTAGTTTCGGTTTTACGTTGTCGTTTTCAAAATTAGCATGTTTACTATCAATATGACTAATTTTAACCTTATTATACAACTCATATCATATAGTTCTAAAATCATAAAAACCAAAAACTGAAAACTGGCAGTGATACCGAACGGGCCCTAAGATAATTGGTTTGATTTCTTTGTTTGCTTCATTTATGTTGCGGAGATCATCAATAACTTCTTTGCAATCTGATTTGATTGCTAAGGCCTTGGTGAAGTTAATGTTTTCTTTGATGCCCTATAGAATGGCATAAGCTTATGTCTGAACTAAAGTAGTGAATATTCTGGATGAACTACAATTAATATTATTCGCTTCGTTGACCCGTGTCGTTGCTGCGCTCCACGCCTCCATTCCTCTTTGAAAAATATTTCCATGACCCGTCCACTTGGATACAAGTCAGGGATAGAAATGGCCACTGGTGCGGGCTGGTCCGCGGGCCCTAGTGGGCTGGTCCGCGGGCCCTAGTGGGCCTGGCTGAGATTTCACGGCCCAGGACCGGACCGTGAAATTCACGGTTTGGGCGGGCTGGTCCACGGGCTGAAAATCTTGGCCCACACCGGTTTGTTACCGGTTTTAACGGTTCGAACAACGGTTTTGGCGGTTCGTGGGCCTACTGGGCTGGCGGGCCGACATGAGAAATTTTTTTTTCATAATTATTTAATCATTAGAATCATTTATTATTGTTACATAAAACCTTTAAAATTAATTAAAATATATACAATTATTAATATTAATGAATAATTTCATTATTTTTGAATTTGATTGAATTATAATATATGAAATTTGATTAAAATATACATAATTTGATTAAAATATACACAATTTGGTTGAATAATTACTTGGGTTGGGCTGGTCCGGTTCATGGGCTGGGCAGGACCGATTTCGTGGACCGGGCTGGGCGGTTTTAGTAGCGGGCTTTCGTGGGTTGGGCTCAAAAAATCTGGCCCACGGCCCACCCACCAATTTCACGGTTCGAGCTGGGCTGGACCGGGCTTTTCATGGGCTCAGCCCACACGGCCCAAGAGGCGGGTTGGGCTGGATTGACCCGTACTGTTGGCCATCTCTAGTCAGGGATCTTGAATTCAATGACCCTATTTCCAAGTTGTGTCTGCTTCTCTATGAAAATTAATGGAGGCTAATTTGGAGCTCTCATCTATTTTTAAAAGTTCATAAGCTCTTGCATTCCTATTCTTGCAATCCTGGAAAATGTTCATAACTCTTGTTGGGTTGGGATCAATGTTTGAAGATGACCTCGTTTCTGTGCATCCAAATTGACCAAAGAGTTGCGATAAAGATTTAGGATTTTTCGCCAATTGCATCCCTTTAAAGTTTTGACTTTGTTAATTACAGCCCTTTCATTTAAATCTCTTCAATTGCAGCCTTAAAAACCCCAACCATTTTAAGTTGCAGCCCAAATCCATTTTCAGGCCAAATTGGCCTGAATATGACGTCACTATTTGACCCTAGTTAAGTTACCAACGGTAATTTTTGTCTTTATCTTAGTTAAAATTTATGACATTCTTCCACTTAACCCTTGTGTCCTCTCTCTCTCTCTCCTCTGACCTCCATTTTCTCTCTCCTCTCTCTCCATGACCTCCATTTTCTCTCCACTAATCTCCTATCTCCTATCTCCTATCTCCTCTCTGTGCTGGCAGTTGGAAGCTTATTTGGCAATGGCTGAAAAAATAGGGGAAGCTCCACACAAGCATCTTCAACTTCGAAATCCAGACCCATGATATGCCACAAGTAAGTTGCACTTTTTCTTTTTCTTCCAAATGCAACTGATTCCTTCAGGTTCCGCTTAAGCATCTCAACTTAATTACTTTGTTGTCTCTTCTCTGCCATTAGCCCTAATATTACATCTCTCTGCCAATCTGTTGGGTCTTCCTCATCAATCCACCTAAAATAGTTGCATCCCCTTGTGTGTTAGTGTCAGCATCATAGTTTGGGCATGCATAATACCTTCTCCCTGGATTGTTCTTAGTCCAAACTCTTGGCTTTGAAATGTAAAACCCACAATTGCACCTCTTACCATCTTGACTGGAACCTCTAGCCTTCTTAAACATAATTTCTACAACATAATTACCAATTTAATTATGATGACAATTTCACTTAATTAAGTTTTGGAATCAAAAGCCCCAATTTTTTTCAATCAACAAGCCCTAATTTTTGGACCCAAAAAATTTGAAATTAAAAACCCTAAAAATCCCCAAACAATAAAATTCAAAGAAATAACAAAAAATTTAGTACAACTAACCTTGTTTCATGATGCACAACTCTCAAAATCAAATTAAGGGGAATGAATTGAAGGGGAGGAGAGAGAAAAACAATGAAAGATGAGTGAGGGGTTGAGAGAAGAAGCAGAACAAAAAAACGAGGGAACTAAACATAAATAGCGGAGAGAGACAAAAATTACCGTTGGTAACTTAATTGGGCCAAATAGTGATGTCATATTCAGGCCAATTGACCTGAAAATTGATTTGGTCTGCAGCTTAAAAGTGGTTGGGTTTTTTAAGGCTGCAATTAAAGAGATTTAAATGAAAGAGATACAATTAACACAGTCGAGACTTTAAAGGGCTCCAATTGGAGAAAAATCAAAAGATTTATGTTCCGTCACTTTGAACCAGTTCCCCTTCTAAATTATTCCTCTTGTGCAATAAGTTCAGGAAGTTTCATACCCAAACTGGAAGGGGAATGCAATTTCCATAATTGGACGTATCCAATCTTGCAGCAAAATAATGTATTTGGGAGCACCTAGTTCTAGGTGCTCCTGAGTGTACGTAAAATTTCTACATAATCCTAATTGAAATGCATCCTAAATAGTGCTCTAAGAATTAAGTATAAGACCAAAAATTGAAGTATGGAAAAACATGGAATTTCAGGTTATCAATAAAATTAAAAGTTTAATTATTCTTCAGTAATAGTATAGAATTTTCCTTATTTATACAGTATAAATTAATTATGATTTGCTTCATGAGTAGCTCAACTAATTTTACACTATGATCAAGAGGATTATACATTTGGTAACTTGTGAGCATCATACTTGGTCACGTGCCATCACGGGACACAAAACACTGGCTTGTTAAAAGCCATGCAGGAATTGCATAGGTAGAGGCGAACTTTTGAATAGAGGATAGTATACATAGTATATCGTCTCGTCCCAAAAAGAAAAAGGCATAGTAGATTGCAATGAAACATACGAGCTGTAGTGTATGTGAAGAAGCTAAGGGGCAATTGTGTAACATTTTGTCTACAATAGTGTCCTTTTTCCCCTTCCTTTTTTCCTTATCAATAAGCTTTATCAGAATTCAATTATCATTTCCCATCTTTGGAATCTTAACTCAATGCAATAATAGTGATATCCCTACTTTAATTATAATTCAGTACTTCTACTTAGATATTATAATATTAATAAAAATAAAAGTTATTGTTAGTGTTCTTAATTATTAATATTAGGGTTTTATCTTAGTACGGTAAATGTAAATAATAATAATAATAATAATAATATTTATTTTTATTATTTTAATTGGAGTATTATTCAAGGTACTACTACAAAATCTAAATAAAAGAACATATGCTAATAATAATACTATTAAACATAGATTCAAAACACAATTGATTTGATTTGATTTAGACTTATCTTTTTGAACCTACGTTGTGTCAATTTTAATTGCATATATGTAAATACTTTTAGAAAAACTTCAAGTATTTCATTCATCTTTACTTTTTCACGGTCTCACTTTAACCATTAATATTCTCAATTATGTATGAATAAAAATTGTAAATTCTTATTACATTGTGATGAAAAATCATTACTTTTGAGGTGATTATTTTATAGTTCAAGAACGCCAGCTCAAAAAAATTGAAAAAGAACATTCTGTTTCCTCTCTGTGTCTCTAACATTCTCTTCTCCTCAGCTTCCCTAAATCTTCTCGAAAATAGAGGCTCTTCTGCGTTCCTTTTCCCCTATCATATAAGCTTTATCAGTATTCAAAAATCATTTCCCATCTTTGGAAACTAATCTTTTAGTGACATGATAGAAGTATAGGTATACTCTTACTCTTTTTATTACATTGGTATAAAATTAAAATATCTATGGAGTAGTTCAATTTTATTTCATCAAGCAAAGAGAGTGAGGCATAGTCGAGATGTGAGAATGATAAACATAGATATTGATATACGTGGCTTTAAAGGATGACATCAAAAAGTTAAAAGTAGAAACATTAAGTAATAACTAAACATTAATAGTATCGATTGAGTGTAAAATTGTCATGAATGTCTAAACTAATGCAATTTGAGGAAATAGTGACTCTCTCGATTTCTTTTTTAAGATAATGTGTCTAGTTGGAATATTTTTAGGTACAAAAAAATGTCATACTAGGAACATCAAAAGGAAATATATAGGAAGAATAACTTTTATTGTTAATATTAAGACCCATACATATATTAGTGGTGGGAGAAAGTATAGAGAGAATGTTATCAAAATTAACTTGTTCAAATTATATTAGAACAAATGAAAAAGAAAAATGCTCGTAATAATACGTATGTTATGAGGTATCCAAATCCTTTTCGTACTTGAGAATGAGGGAGTGGAAGGGTGGTAAGCCATTTCATCTTCCACCCACATGTTGTGAGTTCGATTCTCATCAGGGGGCTTTGGGGTAGGTTGTATTTAGGTACCCTGTGAGAGGACATTGATGTAATTTATCTTACCAAATTTTAAAAATCATTTTCGTACTTTTTTGTACCATTATATAATATTATTGATCCATATTATTAGTTTTAAACATACTTCTTAATTAAAAAAAAAAGTACGACAAATAATAATTGACATCTATTAATAAAATTGACTGGCACATGTAGTAGAACAAATAGGTAGGACAATTTTTTTTTTCCAGTTATGACTATTGCTCTAATTATTTTAATAATTTTACTAGTTTGGAAACTTTTGATGTGATGATTCCCTTGTTCAAGGAAGCCAGCTCAAGAATATGAAAAAGAACATTCTTTCTCTCTCTCTTCTATTCAGCTGCCTCAAATCTTGTCGAAAATCGAGGCATTTCTGCATGTTATATAAACCATGCTTACCCCTTCACAAACCAAACTCATTCATTTTCCTTTCTTTTAAAAACCCAACTTCTTTCACCATTTTCTTAGCCAAACTACAACGTATCTCCTAGCTCTCCAAGGTACACTTTTATTTTTATTTTCTTATTTTTCTTTTTTCTTTTCCTCCCACCCCACTAATTTTATGTGTGCTAAACTAGTGGATGCATGAAGACAAGTTGGTGTTTTTTTTGTTGAACCAAGTTGGTGGTTTTATTATATTTCTTTTGCTGCAAAATTTGTCATATTCTAAAAATTCTAAGGGAAAATATTCTTCTTTTGTACCTTAAAACAAGGGATGGTCTTTCAGTTACGGGGCATTGCAATATTCTTGCATGGTGGATTAGTGGTTTCTTTAGAAGCTCTTGTGACAAGAGTGGAGTACTTACATGATTTTCCACTATTATTTGGAAAACAAAAAGAAGAAAAAGATAAAGGAAACAAAACCTCTGGCAAATTATTTTTATAATTACTGTTCTCGTATGCTTGTTTTGTCCTAACATTTCCTAACATTTTCCACTATCAAGAGTTCAAGACAAAGACATTTGGAATAATATAATCTTCTTTTTCCCTTAGATTAGGGGATAATACCTGATAATTTTGGAGACGATAAAGAAGATCTTTTATTTATAAATATTGGCTTGTATAGTAGTGTTACTTAGAAGTTATTTTTAAAATCGAAACTCATTTACATCGTTACTTATTAGTTTATGAAATACACTATACTATATAGAGTGATTTTGACAAGATATTCTATATATGTTTTTGTTAAGTTTACGGGAGGGAGAAAATAATAAGAGATTATATAATATTGACGTGTGTTCGTTTCCTTGAACAGGGAGATAGTACTAGTAGGGAAAAATATGAGTAGGCCAGGTGATTGGAATTGTAGGTCATGCACCCACTTGAACTTCCAGAGGAGGGACTCCTGCCAACGCTGTGGGGACGTACGTCCTGACGGACGAGGCGGCGGAGGGGGAGGAGGAGACTTTGGCAGCAGCTTTGGAGGGAGGTCAGGTGGGTCCTCCTTTGGTGGGAGTTTTGCAGGACCCGATGTTAGGCCCGGTGATTGGTATTGTAGCATTGGCAACTGTGGGGCCCACAACTTTGCTAGCAGGTCTAGCTGCTTCAAGTGTGGAGCCTACAAAGAGGAAGCCGGCTGTGGTGATAGCATGGGCCGTTCACGTGGAGGATTTTCCTTTGGTGGCATTGGCGGCGGTGGTAGCGGTGCCGCTACCGGCCGCTCCGGCTGGAAATCCGGTGACTGGATTTGCACCCGGTAATGCAAATACCATAACCCCCTTCCTCTTTCAAATTCTACTATTTTCCCAAATATTTGTGCATATGTAGTGCATGGTGACGTGTTTTTCGCCTTTATATTTTCGACGTTTCATTATCTATCAAAAAAATATAGAGGGAGTATTAGATACCTTACTAATCTAATAAGTAGCATTGTAAATTGAATATATAACATGGTAGTTTACAAGTTTATTATGGTCGTGAAGTGGTACTAATATTATGTTAATTTAACTTATATTATACATAATATTATGTTATAGGTCGGGTTGTAACGAGCACAACTTCGCTAGTAGGACTGAGTGCTTCAGATGCAGGGAACCAAGGGACTCCGGTAGCAACTCGGCTTATTAATCTCATCAATTCTCAAGTTCCCAAAATTTCGTGTAGGTACTCATATTTCAATTGTGCAATACTGAATTTATTACTGATACCATTTACAGCTGAAAATTCTATTTTGGAAGCACTTTTATTTATTTAATTCATTAAAATCTTAATTTTGGAAGTGGATGTGCGTATATGATATAGTATCTCATATTGAATACATTTTGTCCTTTTAGGTAATGCAATGCTAAAGGAAGTACCATGCTGAACGAGGAATATCAAGTTACAACATAAGAGAGCTGAATTGAATCTTTAAAATTTTAATTTTCCTCTAGATTTCCCCCTTTTCAATTCCATTATTAGGTGATATTTCAGATAATTCATGCTAAAAACTAGGGATTTTAGAGAAGTACTTCATGAGTTTATTATTAATTTTGTTACTTTTTGACGAGTTAGTATCGAATATCGATAATCAATTTAGCTAGTTATTTTGGTGGTCAAAGCTCATGCAAGTCACTTTGTCTCTTTTTCTTTTTCTTGATTTTCTTTTTTGATTTTTGTTTTTATTTGGTGAGAGGATCTCTCAGCCTTCATCTCTTTATGTAGTAGTTGATGTTCTACGATGCAATGAGAATTTTAATATTTAGTAATATTTGCAAACTTGGCCTTTTTTTTTGTTTGGAATCTTCTATTATCGTAAATTTTGTTTTAATTATTTAGCATCAATTTCAAAGATGTATCCCTCAATTCTCACAAGAATTCTTTTGCTTTTGCTTTATGGGAGTAAGCTTTGAATCATGACTTTAACAATCTACCCTGAACATCTCTGCAAAGCTGTTTAAAGCATATTTATGGACCACAATGGCCTCTTTTCTTTTCATGCAAATATGCAATGCATGTTATCTTTCAATTAGTAAGAACAACATTTTACGTAATTAGCTAAGGATAACGTACAATTTTAACGTGACATTCATTAATCAACTCAGATCCCTCAGGCCTCAAGAAAGGGGGGGAGGGGGGACAGCCGGACAGGCTTGAATTTCATATGGCTTAGACCCCAGCTAACTCTAGGGGATGGATACAGATGGCGATAGATAAGGTAGGAGACGGATCCACTAGACGTAGAGTTTCTTTTTAAGTGGATTCAGACTCACCCCAAATCCGTTGAGTCTAAAAAATTCAAACTCGTAATAACGATTAATCAAATTAACGTATATAACAAAGTTAACACTAAACACATAAACTAACTATTAAACAAATAATGAAGCAATAAAATACTAACTCTAGAAAAAAAAAAACTATCATATCTTACTTGAATGAAAAAATTTACTGAAAAATATTAAAATTCCATCATATTAAAGATGTCTACATCAATTTCATATAGCTTTTTATACTTGAGAGTAAAGAATTAGGGTTAGATGTGAGTAGTAACTATCTAAGTTGCATTTGCCATCTATTTTTCTCTTTGGAATTATTTTTTATATAAATGGATTTATGTATCAGATCTGAAATCATCAGCACCAACCTAACCCATTAAATATTTGACCCAGATTCGGCCCGGATCCATTGGGTCTAAAAATCAAGACCTAAACCCTTAAAAATGGGTTAGGTCTAACAGGGTACGAGTTGGATTTTGGACGACTCATTGACGGACTAGATGAGGGAGGTAGCACATACTGTACTACATTCTTCTATTATTAGTATGCGTGTTTACGATGAGTAACAAATAGTAGTATTTACTATTTAGGAAGGGACTTAGGTTGGTTATGATTGAATTCATTGAATTTGATATCAGATCCATTTCTATGTAAAGTGGGATTTTTTTGGATCTGATTTTGATTTTATATTTGGGATTTGAAATGTTTTTTTCCTCAATATAGGTCAGAGTTGAGTCGGATTCAAACAATTTTATCGCTTAAGATCACAAAATTTTGAAGTTTTTGAAAACAATAATTTTTCTTCACCTTTACTAGACGACATATAAGCAATTAAGTATGTATTAAACTTACATATCTCCTCCGTCCCAAAATATAGTGCTTATTTTCCAAGTTGGGTGTCCCAATATGTTATCGTGCTTGCTTCTATTTAAACATTAATTTTTCTAGTATATCCTCATTGCCATAACTTTAATTTCATTAAGTCTTCGTTATTCCATGAAAAATTGTACCCATATTAATGAAATTTGGAATCTTCGACCCTATCCCTAAATTTTGTCTTTCCTTTTCTCTCTCCTCTCGTATTGAATCCCTTAATCTTATTTGGCTGTATCAATTTATTATTTCCAATGAAAGTAATCATTTAAACCAAATGATAAAAAAATTTCACATACCTAAATTCTCGTGAAAAAAATATAAACAAACACTATATTTAGAACGGAGCAAGTACAATTTTGAAGCTCCGCAACTATTAGCTTACGTTTTATCAAATACAAACCCCATGATTAATTTTATTTTTTTTATCAATAGTATTCCCATATTCAAGTCGGCAAGATCATTTTGATCAATGTTTCCAACACTTTGTTTACGTGTGTACTGGGCTCAGGTTTTCATTTTACCTAAGACAATCTTGGTGGAAATAAACAAAATTTGCAGGGCTTTTGTTTGGAGTGGACAACACTTTTGTAACAAGAATGGTTCTGTGTCATGGGATCAAATGTGCTCTTCTAAGTCAGTGGGAGGCTTGGGATTCAGAGACATTCTGAAGTGGAATATAGTCAGTTTAGGTAAATATGTCTGGGCAGTTGAATCTAAGCAAGACAGTGTTTGGCTTAGATGGATTAGTTCAGTGTATTTGAAGGATGCAAATTGGTGGAGTTATATACCTAACTCTGGTGCCAGCTGGTATTGGAAGAGAATTTGTCATGTTAAAGAACAACTTAAACAGATTTATTCACAGGAAGAGTTCAATTCAATAGCAGATTATTCAATCAAAGCTGTGTATGAGAAGCTTATTGGAGAACAGCAGCATGTGTATTGGGATAAAATGGTGTGGAATAGGCTAAGTGTGCCCAAGCATAGGTTTATCTTATGACTTGCTATGCAATCTAGGCTACAGACTACAGCAAGGTTGTATCAGTTTGGTGTGAGTCAGAATGCACTCTGTCTAATATGTGGAAGTTTTGAAGAAACGCATAGTCATCTGTTTTTTCAGTGCCATTATGGCACTGAATGTTTAAAGAGTCTGAAGACATGACTTGGTGCTAATTCTGGCTTAACAGATATGCAGCAACTATTTAGGAATGTACAGAGAGGAAGCAGATCCAAATTTCAGAAGCAAGTGATTAATGCCTCTTTAGCAGCCTTGATTTGTAGTATATGACAGAGTAGGAATTCTGTATTTTGGCAACAATGCTTGCCTAGTATTGCTACTGTTGTTAAATTGTGTAAGAGGGTAGTAAAGGCTAGAGTTCTTGCTGTACTTCCTAAGAAGATAACTAGGAATGATCAGATTTGGTTAAATAGTTTGTAAATGGATTAGAAGGCTAATGCCTTATGTTTGGGTTCAATCCTCCTAGGAGGGGGGTCCAACCTAGTTGGTTTGTCTCCTTGTTGGATTGTTTAAGATGTAATTTGTTGGTTCAATTAATCTACTTACTTACTTAGCAAAAAAAAAATATTTCCAACACATTATTAATTCCCTGAAGGTTGAGGCCCTGTATTCATATACAATAATATTAATGTTTAGTCAATATATATTAAACAAGATGAGAAAACTTACTCCTTAAGGAGCCTTATGATGGTAAGACAATATGTTTACTCACTAATACTCTGAAAGTGGTCATCTGAACAAACTCTAGACTACATTTGCAAAAATTCTAACAATGATTAACATCATGCATGGCATATTAAACTTACATAAACTTCACATAGGATTCCAAAACTTTTAGGGCAGTTGCTTTTATCTGGTTCCCTTCTCTGACCTCTTGAGAAATATCTTTAACTACTTAAGTTACTGGTCAAAAAGGACACCAAAACATTGATTAGTTGTTGTTACTACCCTCCATTACATGACTTTTAGTAAGATTCTTGTCTACCTTTGAGCTTTCTTTATGTTGCTTCATGTGCTATATTATTGACGTTTGTAGTTTTAAGACTCTCTCACCATATCATGTCAACTGGGGTCCAATTTTGTTTTTGATAGAGGGGGCTACTTAGCTCTAAGCTAAGATACGTATAGCAACGTTAAAGTGGCTTTGCATAACTTTGAGTCTTTTATTACAGGTTATTAAAACGGGCATCATTATTTTGTATTGAATTGATTCTTTTAAAATTTGTTTCTCTAATATGAAGTACTATATTATAAGACATTTCTTATGTTAATATGTCACATGACTTTTTTATATTCATCAGTAATACACCTATTTTGTTTATAAGATATTCACATATTTTTATATGATATATACTAAGATAAAGGGGGTCTATTATATTGATGATTGTCACGGTCCTAAACTTTATTAGGATAAAGCTTTTCTAAATTATGCTCATAATGAGCTAAGTATGTAAATAAAATCATCTTGTGGCCTTAACCTTTATGACAAACTTATTAGAGGCCTACATGTGCAATAGATCATCTAATGTGCTAATGAATAATCATCATGCAAAATTTTGAGTAATAAACAATTTCGTATCGTTAATTATGATAAACAAGTTACAGCATCAGGACAACAAATATTGAGTGAAGAGAGTCTTTATCGTGCATTTAAAGGAGATAAGACATTTGATGTGTAAGAGATTGTTCAATTTCAAGATTTGCTATCAATCCCGCACAGTAGGGGTGTGGAGTGGGCTGACTTTGTCAAATCCAAATGATCCAATAGTTTTGGACTCGAGAAATTGAGTCCAAGTCCGGTCCAAATATTTTTGAGTGCGGTCCAGTCCGGTCCAGATAATTTTTCTTGAGTCAGAATCCGGTCAGGTCAGGTTCGATTATTATATTATTTTTTCCCGATTTAGATTCAATGATTCACAACGTTTTCTCATAATTGAATTTGAAAAATTAAGGCTCATTATATCCATTCCATAAAAATATGTCACATACATCTTTTTATATTATATATATAAATATTAAATATATATACATTATATATATATATATATATATATATATATATATATATATATATATATATATATATATATATATATATATATATATATATAAAATATATATTACTTATAAAAATATTTTTGGACTGGACTGGACTTATTGGATTCCAAAGGGTTAAGTCCAAATCCAATTCGAAAATATTTGGACTCGAAAATTTGAGTCCAAGTCCACCAAAATTTTCGATGCACAGTCGAGCAAGTTTGGGATGGACTGGATTGACTGACTTTTTCGCAGTCCACTTACACCCCTACCGCACAGAGATCCTACCATGTCCAGAGTCGGCATTGAACTGTTGAAGGCATATCCTTTAATCAATTAGTATTGTGTGCACCAAATGTACGATAAGTTTATTGTCAAACCACTTTTTATTTAAGCCAAAATACGTGATCACTATTTAAGTCAAGAGGGATCACTTTGAAACAAAAAATAACTTTTATTTATATAAAAGTGACTCATTTAGGACAAATAGTTACCCCAAATAACTTTTACCTCAAATGAATCACTTTTATATAAGTGATCCATTAAAAACAAAAAGTTACCCTCGTCGTTGTACAATAAATTAATGTACACTCATCAAATACAAGAATTTATGTTCATTAATAGTTCTCGCATGTCTAACTCTGTGTATTCTTAAACATTTAAATTGACAATCCCTTTATCATGAAATAATTGTTTTATCACGAAATAATTGTTATGGTGAAAGTGTGATAAAACTAGTAATACAATGTAAAAACAAAAATTGGGACATATATAATAAAAATGAGAAGACGTAAGCTAACTTAAATGGAGAACTTCCATGATGATTATATCATAAGAGGTCCACAAAACAAAAGTGATTATAAACAATCAAATGTAAATGATATATAAGTATATACTGGGGACACGTCTGAAATCTAAATTGCAATGAGATAAGACAGTGATGGACTACCTTAACTTTAATCATTGAGTATGAAATGCGAATTAAGGCCCACAAAGGCAACCAAGCAAGCTTGTTTGAATTCAGTGGATTTATTTGTTGTTATTAATTTACACTGTGATGGTCAAAATGGGTAACAAAAACTAGGTAACTTTTGCTCTCATCTTTATATGTAAAGGAAAAGAAAATGGCTAATCCTTTTCAAGAGTTTTATTGCCCTCTTCTTTTTCTTTACAAGCCAAAACAAAACAACGTCTAAATTTGCTTGGTGGGCCGTGTTTGACCCATATATGATAGTATTTACGCATTGCTTCCTGTTGTTGTCAATGCGCATAAGCGCGCTAGCTTAATGCTTTGCCTACTTGAGGGCCTTGCTTTTAAGCTTTCTCGAAAGCCAATTAATTCTTTCTAAGTTACTTTAGGTTGTGCTAAGAATTTAGAGCTGTCAAACAGGAGAATGGATGGAAAAACAAAATAGAGAGGATCCTAATATGTTAATTAGTTCGTATCCTATGATGTATGTTCGATTCTTGCTTGTATCAACATTGTACGAAGTTAAGAAACCTTTCGCCATTTCGATATATTTAATCAAAGTATCCTGTGATGATGTTGAAGCAACATGGAAGATAGCCATAGATTTTGTATATATCTGACCTTTGGCATATGCTTTATCGTTGCATCTTTAGTGGATTGGAGTATTAAATATTGGATGGGGTTATTGGGGTTAATTCCGTGTGTTGTAATTAGTAGTATTGGGCTCATTTATTACGTGTACTTTGGTGTAAACTTTAGAGCCCACTAATGTAATTACTAGGTTGTATATATAGCCTTTTCTCAGTAATATTAACCTAAGGGAAAATATTATTTCCTTACATTACCTCGAAATTGAGATTTTACAGCAAGGGTCATCACGGTCAACAGGAGGACGAGAGGACGAGCGCAACCGCTCTTCTTGGAGCATGGTTTGATAGGCACAATCAAGCGATGGAGTGGGGTCTTGTGCCAAAAGAGATGAGCGAGCAGTGCCATAAAGTTCACCATTAATACCATAAATGAAATCATCATGAAACCTTTCTTCATCCACCATCTGTTGAAATTGTTCGCCTAAATTACATGTGCACAGTCCACACTTGCATCTTGGAGGAGGATTATACGTGGCCAAAGCATCCCACAAAGGTTGGAGCATCCCAAAATATTCAGAGACGGACATCGTCTTGGTTTGGCGACACTCGGCCAGAGCAGCTTTGATCTGCTGCTTGCGGAGACCCGTACCAACATCAAACCGCCTCTTCAGCACATCCCAAAGAGGTTTGGCTTCTTCAAAAAACAGGATCGTCTTCTTGATAGAAGAATCAATGGTCATCAAAATCCATTGAACAAGCATCGATTGAACGCACTTCCAATCTTCTAACTTGTCCTTGCCGGTGGGTTTAGTGATCTGTCCGTCAATAAACCCAAATTTTCATTTACTTTGCAAGGATAGCCGCATCGAGCGCGACCATTCTTCATAGTTATCACTCCGAAATACAACGGTAGTAATGGAGTTTCCAGGATTGTCATTGGAACTAAGAAAATAAGGAGACAAAGGATCGAGTTTCGTCCCAGTACTAGGCCCTTCACCGACAGCCATGGTGAGAGGAAAATGGAGAAGACGTAGCCGTATGGTCTAGTCTGATACCATGTAAGGAAATAATATATTCCCTTAGGTTAATATTACTGAGAAAAGGCTATATATACAACCTAGTAATTACATTAGTGGGCTCTAAAGTTTACACCAAAGTACACGTAATATGGAACCTCGATCTTTTAAGCAAGCTATGAAGGATCCTGGTTGGAGAGAGGCGATGCAGAAAGAAATTGAGGCTCTTAAAGGAAATGGCACTTGGAGTATGGAGACACTTCCTCCTGGTAATCGTGCTCTTGGTAGTAGATGGGTGTACAAGATTAAGTACAACTCAGATGGGAGCATTGAGCGCCTCAAGGCACGATTAGTGGTTTTTGGTAATCACTAGGTTGCTGGGATAGATTACACTGACACTTTTACTCCAGTGGCCAAGATGACTACTGTTCGTGCTTTTCTTGCTGTTGCTGCAGCTAAGAATTGGAAAAAGCATCAGACGGATTTTCATAATGCATTTTTGCATGGCGATTTGTCAGAAGAAGTTTATATGATGTTACCTCCTCGGTTTTCGAGTACCACCTCAAATCAAGTATGTCGTTTGAGGAAGTCTCTCTATGGTATGAAACAGGCACCTCGTTGTTGGTTCGCAAAATTAGCCAATTCTCTGCGCCAGTATGGATTTACACAGTCTTATTCTGATTATTCTCTATTTACTCTGTGCACGGGTAAGACTCAACTCAATGTACTCATTTATGTCGATGACTTGATTGTTTCTGGAAATGATTCTGCTGCCCTTACTGCATTCAAGAGCTATTTGAGTTCTTGTTTTCATATGAATATCTTGGTCTCTTGAAGTATTTTTTGGGTATTGAGGTTGTCCGTAATCCAGAGGGTATTTTTATGTCAACGGAAATATACTCTCGATATTATTTCAGAAGCAGGGTTACTTGGTGCCAAACCGGCAAGCTTTCCTATTGAGCAGAATCACAGATTGGGTAGTTATGTGAGCCCTCTTTTTGCTAATGTGGAGCAATATCATAGATTGGTTGGGCTTCTCACCTATCTTGCTTTTATTCGCCCTGATTTGGCGTATGCTGTTCATATCCTATCCCAATTCTTGCACGCACCACGTCAAGATCATTGGGATGCAGCTTTACGAGTTGTTCGCTATTTAAAAAATAGCCCAGGTCAAGGAATTCTATTACGTGCAGATTGTGATTTGACAGTTTCAGGTTGGTGTGACTCTGATTGAGCCAGTTTCCCTCTTACTCGTCGCTCTGTTTCTGGTTGGTTGGTATTTCTTGGGAGGTCTCCTGTCTCTTGGAAAACGAAAAAGCAAATGACGGTCTCACGCTCATCTGCGGAGGCCGAATATCGCTCTATGGCGGCATTGACTTGTGAGTTAAAATGGTTGAAGGGACTTCTTCATAGTCTTGGGGTTGATCATCCCAAAGCTATGTCTTTATATTGTGATAGTCAGTCGACATTGTATCTTGCTCAAAATCCTGTTTTTCATGAGCGCACGAAGCATATTGAGGTAGATTGCCATTTTCTACGGGATGCTATTAAGGATGGCATAATTAGTCCTTCTTACGTTCCTACGAAAACTCAATTAGCAGACATTTTCACTAAGGCCTTGGGTCGTCAGTAATTTGTATTTCTTCTTCGCAAGTTGGGCATATGTGATTTACATGCTCCAACTTGAGGGGGAGTATTGGGGTTAATTCTGTGTTGTAATTAGTAGTATTGGGCTCATTTATTACGTGTACTTTGGTGTAAACTTTAGAGCCCACTAATGTAATTACTAGGTTGTATATATAGCCTTTTCTCAGTAATATTAACCTAAGGGAAAATATTGTTTCCTTACAGGGGTGCTTGTATTTCGATGTATCCCCTCGATATGATGGCAAATTACTTTTTTCTGACATCGGTTAAATTTGCATAAAGGAAACAAAGAAACACTTATGACCCACTAATGCTAGCATCACTTGCTAGCTTTGGCGAATCCTTGACTTGACAACAAAACTTACAAGCACTATCATTAGATTAAGAGCACAACGACCTAACATGTTTTTTCCTAATATGAAAATAGAGATCCGACAAAAGTGGAGTATTATATTACTTCTCCGCTTGGATCCTACTTGAGGGACGACATATCTGTGCATCCTTTATTTTCTTGAGCATTCTTTTGGAACTGTAGTTGGGCATGACATCGATTCGTCCAATCGATCTTCTTCGCATTACTAATGAATGTTTTGCTTCTCCTCTCGTATCATTTGTCCTGTCTTCTTCTCCTTTGAGTGGACTGTCCAAACAATTGATTTTATCCTGCATTGGAACATATGCACTCGAAATTATATTAGTTGAAGCATCCTGAATTCGATATTTTGCATCTTTATTTTGAAGAGCCTTAGCGGTCCGGTTTCCTGCCTTCGGACTCGTTGGCTTCTTTGAGACATCAGTCGCAAGGCCCTCATTCACATTGAGAGTCGGAATAGAGAACTGCGCTTCCCTCAACTTGGAGTTGCGGTGGGCCTCCTTCAAGATTTTAGTTTTTCAATTGAAGGTGCGAACCTTCAAAACTGATAGAGAGTGGGATTGATAGAATTGAACTTCTTTCCCATCCTGTAGCCTTTCTACATATGTGCGGGAAATCATCATTGTGAGAAGATGGTTGTTTATTGTTGACAAAGGTAACCTTGCGAAGGTTTTGCTTGCGAAAAGGGGACCTGAAACTCTCCACAGTTTCCTCCTCCCCACAGTTTTCATCCATCTCAACTATATTTTCTCCTCCATTATTTTGTTCTTCGGAAGAGAAACTTATATTGATTCCATGGTGGACATTCAAATCCATCCCATGAAGTCCAGGGGTTAGTGCCACGGTGTCCATAACTCCCCGCTTAGGAGCTTGACCCTTACAAGACTGATCATCAGCGACACTATGAACTGGAAAAAGGCGTGCTCAAGACTTGCAATTTCACGAGCAATTCCTTATTTTTCGGTTCACCTAATTTGGCTGCCTTTAAGTCATCATAACCTTATGCCAAACTTTCAACTCGTACAAGGTTGCTGGCCGCGCCAAATAAGAGTTAGAATGAAACCAGTTTTTAGGTCAGGGCTATGCCTCGGGTAAGGATATTTTTATTTAATAATATTTTATTTTGAAATGATGATATCAAATGTCACTTAGTTTTGTGGTTAAGACTTTATCATATAAGTTTGAAGTCATGGTATCAAATCTACGCAATGCAATTTCTTATATATTTTTTTGTTGTATGTGGATTACATGGAGTAAAACTTCTAATGGAGAGCGCCATGTGGCATCGTAGGAGTTCTATGGCTGTAAATACTTGTGAGTTGAAGTGTTTGAATTGGTTGTTGTTCTCTCTTGGTGTTCTTCATTCCTAGCCTATGCATGTGTTTAGTGATAGTAAGTCTGCTCTTTATATTGCTAGAAATCCAGTTTTTCATGATCGTACCAAACATATTGAAGGTGATTGTCACTTTGTTCGAGATAAGTTGATCTCTGGTAATTTATATTATCTACTGCCACTAGTAGAAAAACGCTAATTTGCGTCCCTTGATTTACATCGAACATTTAGGAAGTCGATGTAGTTGGTCAGGCTCAGACCATTTGCGTCGGTTTGACGTAGGATTAGACGCAAATTATAAGTAATGTGCGTCGGTTTGGCTAGAGCATTCGACGCAAATCACTACTACAAATGGGAAAAAATTATATGGGCCATGATCTGCGTCGGTTGGACCACGACACGCGACGTAAATCAAGGGCTTCAATTCTCTTTTAAGGAGCGGGTTTAGGTTATTTCTCTCCCTCTCTCACTTTTTCACTCCAGCCGTCTGATCACTCCACCATTCTCTCACTCTCACTCTCTAGAGCATCACTCCACCGGCCCCGTCTTCGCCTTCTTTTCTCTCTTGAATCACCGGAATTTCACTCGGGAGACGATAAAATTAAACCGGCGTCTCATAATGCCCCGGTTTCACCCAATTGAAAAAAATCCAATGTCGGTTTCTCAAACCCTCGTTGTTTCGTCTCGTCCTCTTCCACTTTCTCTTCATTTTCACCATCTTCATCTCTAAAACTTCACTTTGTTGCTGGTTTCAGTGGAAATGACAATGGATCTTTGGCTGCTCGAACCACCAGAGCGTCGTTCCCTCCAATATGAACCAATTACGAGAATAGTGAGTAAAGAAAGATGATGGTGAATGGTGGTTAAATTCATTCCGACGCTCATTCTGGTATGCTTCTCCCTCTCTCTCCTCCTTTCTTTCTTTGAAATTTTATTTTCTATCATTTAGAATCTAAGTACTGTCCTAAATTCTGGCATGCGTCAAAGAAGAAGGAAAGAGGTCTAGAGATGAAAGACCAAGAACGAGAGAGATTTTTGTCATATCTAGATATTGAAAAACATAATTTGCGCGAATTTTGCCGGCGGTCTCTGGTGGTTTGGTGGTATGCTGGCAGTTTCTGGTGGTTTGGGGGTTTTTCTCCGATTCTTTCTAGATATGAAAGTTTTAGTTTTCATTTGTTTTAGTATGTTTCTCTACTGGTTGTACAATTTATTTAAGTTTTTTTATTTGCGTAACACAAGTGATTTCATTCTACGTTGGTTAATTTCATTTTTATAAGTTTAGATTGTTTATCAGTTTAGATTTTCGTTTCATGGTTTCGATTCTGAACAATTGTAGAGAACATTTAGAATCATAGTTTGAAATCGAATGGTGGTGGAATTTTTTTAATCTGTTGCAACTTTTGAAATGGTGATGGACCTTTTTTTGTTTTGTTAAAATCAATTTGCGTTGGATGGACAAGATGACCCGACGCAAATCACTCATTCCAAGTCAGCTTTAATGAATCATTTTAATACCATTTGTGTCGGGTTTGGTAACTAAACCGACGCAAATAGCACTTCATTTGCGTCGAACACCAAACAAAAGAAGATCACTTCTGCGGAATTTGCGTCGAAAGCTGTAGCGTCGGACCTAGAACCGACGCAAATCGTTATTTCTCTACTAGTGTGCGTATGTGCCCACGGGTCATCAGTTGGCAGATATTTTTACTAAGGCTTTGGGACGTCAACACTTCAGTTTCCTGTTATGCAAGTTGGGCATTCGTGATTTACATGCTCCAACTTGAGGGGGAGTAATAGGAGTAAATACAACTCTAAATATGTTAAGTATAGATATTGGTGTATATATATATATTGTATTAGGAGTTTCCTTTTTTTTTTCCAAAAAGCGAGTGCAAACTTAAAAACTCTTGACCATTATCACTCCAGAATAATTTTATTTTGGTATTAAACTGAGTTTTAGCCATATTATAAAGTAGCAACTTCATACTTGCCAACCACTAAATAAACCCAAGTGGCACAAGAGAAATCATCGTTAATAGTAAGGAAAAACCGAGCATCACCACTAGAAGGGGTTTTATTAGGACCCCAAATATCACAATGAACCAAATCAAACACACTTTTGGTTTTATTAGCACTTAATGAAAACGACTTATAGTGTTATTGTTTACCCATAAAACAAATGGAACAATCCAAAACACACTGTTTACTACTACGACTACTATAAGCTATCATAGGTAAAGACTGAACTACATTCATTGAAGGATAGTCCTAACCTACGGTGCCATAATATACTGGCATCTGTAGCACTTTTTTTTTCTTGAACTTCACGAGCACGAACCAGAATGAAATAATAGACCCGTCACAGTGCACCCTCGCTCCAATCAGGTTACTCAAAGTGTGGTCCTAGATAACATATAACTTAGCTTGTTAGTGAAAATAATAATTTATTGTTGTGTTTCTAATAATTGAGACACCAACAATAAATTACAAGTAAGAGCAGGAACATAAAGAACATTATCCAACACCAAATTGTCCCCCAAAATTATTTTTCTAGCTAGCTTTTGTAGCTACCATACTCTTCCCATTAGGCAAACCCACATTACAAGAAACATCACAAAAATTAGGGAATTGACTACAATTTTCAGACATATGATTTAAGCTCCGGAATTAATGAACATCACAAAAATTAGAGAATAGACTACAATTTTCAGACATATGATTTAAGCTCCGGAATTAATGAGCCACATGTTAAAGCCACACTTACCAACTAACTTTTCATTAGAAGAAGAGTTGGAAACTTTAAGAGCATACATAAGTTGAGTCCACTAGTCATTGGTAAGAGTTGGACACTCTGCCTATCATTGTCACCCACTTCAAATTGTCGGCCACTTGGTGGATCATTACCCACATAGCAGCGAAGCTCCGGCCACCACTACGGCCATTTGTGCGACCACCACAACCGCCCCTACTAGTCATGCCACCGCAACCATGGTCTTGCCATCTGTGAAGATCATAGTAACGGTCCTTCTTATGATCGGGGTTACCACACTGACTACAAACACACGAATCTTCACGACCCGAGTGGAAGCAGCACCGCTGGCTGCAAAGCCAACATCGGGACAATTGTTTAGTTGAACGGTTGAAACGTATAGGTCTTGTATAGAAGGGCATCTTACTTTTCCTTTGTGAATAGCTTTGGTTTGCTTGAGGACAAGCAAATTTTTAGCTTGAGGGAGTTTGATAAATGCATATTCTAACATCATTTAGTTGCATATTAGGTGCATTTTCATGTAGTATTAGCACATTTACATTGCATTTATGCATATTTAGGTCCCTTTTTATAAGCTATGGTGCTTTCACGGGTTGTTTGGTCTTTTTATGTAATACTTCCTCCGTTCCAAAATAAGTGAAACACTTGTGTCAAAAAGCTCTCACATAAATGAGAGAAGTGTTTCACTTATTTTGGAACGGAGGAAGTATCAGGTATTTTGGTCTCCTTTTTAAGGAAATGATGATTAAGGCACTTGTATGACCTTCAAAACAATATATCATGTGCTCGAAACGGTTTGGAATTGAAGAAGATACAAACAACTTTGCGTACTTGTGCGAAATATAACACCTCTGCACCATTTTTCCCATAACTTTTGACACAAAATTGATAATGAGGTAATTATAACTGGGTTAGAAACTAGACTTTAAGGGCTTTCCAAAGATATATTACATGTGTGAAACAAAGCTCTGGATCAAAATTTATAGTTGTTCAAAGTTGAGCTGAAGCCACTGCCTCACCCGCACGCCCGTGCGGATTTATGCTCGACCGTGCAACTCTACAATCAAAGGCCACTGAAGCTTCGGCCGTGCTCGCATGACCGAGCGAGATTTCGCTCGACCGTACACGACCGTGCAAGAAGTTGCTGGACCGTGCAACCTGCCATATTGTCGGATTTTCCGCGTGACCTAACTTATGTCGGTTTAAATTATACTTAGCTTATAAATAGGACTTTAAACCTTATTTTTAGCAGCTTACATATTATTATCATCATTATTAGTTTATACTTAGGGTTTTTAGAGAGAAAAGTTAGAGAGAGAAACTTGTAGATCTCCATTGTTTTTCAAGACTCTACCTTTAATTTCTTCCATTAATTCAAGTATTTCTTTTCTTCTTCTTTTCTCCTTGTTTTCTATTATGATATTTTATTATTCTTCTCTAGTTTCTTTATTTATTTTACTTATGCTTTCATAGTTCTATAATCTATGGTTAAGTTGAACCCTAGTATGAATTAATTCGTGATTATACCTTTAAATTCCCAAATTAATTGTTTAATCATTCTTGCTTAATTGATTATGCATATTCCAATACTAGATTAGGGATAACTAGTATTGTTATGATTCTATTGTTTTGATCACAACTAGAGATGACAATGGGTCGGGTCCAACGGACCCGGACTGCCTTCATTTTTAAGACCCAAACCCGCCCCAGACCCGCTGGGTCTAGAATTTTTAGACCCGGACCCAGATCCGCTGGGTCTAGCGGGTCCACGGGTCCTAATGGGTCCTAAGTGGATCCTTCTTATTTTTTAGTTTTAATCACATTTTTTAAACTAATATTTCCTCCGTTCCATAATAAGTGAAACATAGGGATTGGACACAAGATTTAATAAACATCACTTTCAAAAGCCAAAAAGTCATAAAATACCCTTTTCATTATCAAAAGGAGGAGAGAGAAAAGTAAAACACACAAGTTGGTGATGGGTACTCTTGTCATTTTGTCACTTTCTTTTTTCCATTTAAGGTATGTTTCACTTATTTTGAAACGTTCTAAAATAGTAAGGCCCTGTTCTTTTGGACTTATTTTCAGCAAAAATAAGTAAAAATAAGTTCAGTTCAGCCAAAATAAGTTCAGTTCAGCCAAAATAAGTAAAAATAAGTTCGGTTCAACCCAAAATAAGTAAAAATAAGTTCGGTTCAAGAAAAATAAGTTCGGTTCACCAAAATAAGTTCGGTTCGGCCAAAATAAGTTCGGTTCAAAGAAAATAAGTTCAGTATACTATAATGTTGTAATTAGTATATTTGTTTTCAATATTACTATTAATATTGTTATTATTATTAATATTATAATTATAATAACGCTGAATTTGTAATTATTTTTAAATTTTTTATTTTTTTATTTTTTTTATTTTTTTTTATTTTTTATTTTTTTATTTTTTTTTTATTTTTTTATATTTTTATATTTTTTTTAATTTTTTTATTTTTTTATTTTTTGTTGTATTTTTATTTTTTTATTTTTTTTATATTTTTATTTTAATATTTTATTTATTTATTATTTAGTAATTATTTATTATTATTATTATTTTTTTATTATTATTATTATTATTTTTTTATTATTATTATTTATTTATTATTATTTATTATTTAGTATTTATTATTTATTATTATTATTATTTATTATTTATTATTATTTATTATTATTATTTATTATTTATTTATTATTTATTTTTTTTATTATTATTTATTATTTATATTTATTATTATTTATTTATTTATTATTTATTATAATTATATATTATTATTATTTATTATTATTTATTATTTATTATTATTATTATTAATTTTTATTTTTATTAATTATTTATTTTATTATTATTTATTTTATTATTATTTATTATTTATTATTATAAAATAATAAAATAATAATAATAAGTATTGATAATATTATGTTAATATTTATTGATTATTATAATAATAAGTATTGATAATATTATGTTAATAGAGTTTAGTTCAAAGAAAAATAAGTTCGGTTCAGCCAAAATAAGTTCGGTTCGGCCAAAATAAGTTCGGTTCAAAAAAAATAAGTAAAAATAAGTTCGGTTCGACTAGAAATAAGTAAAAATAAGTTCAGTTCAGCCAAAATAAGTTCAGTTCAGCCAAAATAAGTTCAAAAGAACAGGGCCTAAGTGTTTCACTTATTATGGAACGGAGGAAGTACATTTTTTGACCCTATTTTAGCTTGTGCTTGCAAAGTGCATCTTCTTTGTGGCTATGATCACTCCACTGTTTCGAGCTTATATTTATGAAATGGGGAGTAGTATGTTCGTGCAACCATAGGTGGGGCTGGTGATTTGGTGAAGCATTACCATACAAATTAGAGAGTGAAGAAATAAAACGGCTAGAGAATAGAGATGGCCAGTATTAGGATTTAGGGTCTTAGAATTTAAGTATATATATATATATATATATATATATATATATATATATATATATATATATATATATATATATATATATATATATATATATATATATATATATATATATATGGGTCTCGTGGGGTATGGACCTGTGCCGGTCGACATTTCCGGACCCTGGACCTAGATCCGATCCATGTAATTTGGGACCCAGACCCGACCCAGATCCATTGGGTCTTAAAAAATTGAACCCAGACCCTTATAAATGGGTCGGGTCCAAGTGGGTCTGGGTCGGGTCCGGGACCCATTGCCATCTCTAATCACAACGAGAGTTGGGTTTTGACGAATTTGAATATTTCAATTATGGATATGAAATTCTCCAAGGGAGTAGGTAGAATGGGTTATTATGAAAGTAGGGTATTGAGTTTAATGTCCTTAATATGTATGATTCCACAGGAGTAGGCTTGATTTCATATTAGGGAAGCCATAGATACTCGGGAGAGGTATGGTATTTTATAGGGTGTACTTTTCCTTGCATTATGAACTTTGAATTGACTAGTTTGGGGTAGGAATTATTATTCTATTAATTCATGCTAGTGGGGATACTTAACTCTAGAGTCTTTTATTTATATATTGATTAGTATAGTTTATTCCACCATCATTGATATTAATCTCCTTTAGTCTTACCATAATTTAAAGGCTAATCATATAGCAACTTTCTCTCTTTGGGATCGACTCTGACTTACCCTACTACATAGTTAGGAGGATTAGTTAGGTTATTTATTTTTGTTAGGTGCGCAACACGGTTATCACATCCCATAAAGACTTAACATCGTCTGGGAAGTGAACAGTGGATCGAACATAAATATCAAGAGTGTTTGATCCAAACCACAAGCATGGAATTGACAATACCCCATTGATCAAAGTTAGGAGATTTTTTGTCGATTTCAGCAATAGTACCATCAATGAAGTCGAGTTTGTTCTTCGCACGAAGATGATTACGCAGTGAACGAGACCAATCTTCAAAATTATCTCCCTTCAACAGAATTCAACAGATTACGACACCCATATCTTCACTGGGATGAAGGTAGTAAGCAGAAAAGACCTCATAACGAGATGGTTTAACTTGGGTAGGGGGGATTATTTCCAGTCATGGCGGCAAGCCAAAAAAACAGGAGAACGAAGGAGACGGAGTACAACCACTACGGGAAAAAACTCTCATCAACGACGAGTTATCCGGTCGCGAAAAGGCCTATTTTGGTCGTAAAAGGCCTTTTACGACGAGAAACGCGTATGGTCGTCAGCCGTCGCTATAGGCTTGGTCGCGAAAAGTATTTGACACTTTTACGACGAGGTATTTATGGTCTTCGCAAATAATTTTTTACAACAAGTATCATATCTTGTCGCAAATTGTATTTTCCTACGACGAGATTTTTCGTCGCAATTGTTAGTTTTTGGTGGATAAATGGCTTATTTTTAACGACATATGACTTTATAATTGCAACCATATTTCTCGTCGTAAAAGGTTTTTTGGCAAGACGACAAAATTGCAACCCTGGTTATTTTTCTTATGACTACTATTTTGTATACCAAAGATAATCATTTTTATGCAAAACTCCTATTAATAATATATCAAAACCTGTGAAACTATATATATAATACTATGTAGTTACTCCTATCAAAAAAATATATTAAGTAGTTACAAGTTAACACATATCTTTAATATAATTATCTCAAAAAGTGTGGTTTTCATCTAATAATAGTATCTTGATATACAATTACCCACCAAAAAGATATATTGTGCTTATCATGTTACACACAAAAAACCGACTAATAATCTGTAACAAGCTAAATCATATAAAGGATGCCAAAAGTACTACAAACTACAATTTTTAACTACCATTAGGAATTTCTTGGTCACCATCAGTAGGTTGTTGCATATAGCTAGACTGCTACAAACAAGTTGAATTTCTCTTCTAAAGCACTCATCTTCTCAAGATATGCTTGACGAACTTTTTCCATTTCATCCATACGTTTACGAAGATCATCATTTTCTTTTTGTTTCTCATGGACACGTGACGTAAGATCTGCTCTAGTAGGTAAAGGTCCTCGTACATCTTTGGGTCTTATTCCAAAGCCAAAACAAAACACACTACCACGATTTTGTGGCCCAAAGCATTTTTCAACAACTTGGAATTGTGAAAGAGAAGGGTTGTCCTTTTCAACATTTACTATCTCATCCTACTAGGACAAAAAAATCCAAGAAATTTAATTACAAGCCGATTCTCTACTTTAATATACGTTATGAATAGTTAGGAATAGGATGACATACCAATTTTGCAGCATCAACTTCTTTTAGGGCGTTCGGTATTCTTTGTGGTTTTTACATTTTTGGTTGTTTTTGATTTTAAAGTCATATGATATATGTCCTATAATGAATAAAAAATTAGTCAAATTTATTAGAAACATGATGATTTTGAAAACTGACAACTAAAAAGTGAAAACCACTTTTTCTAGTTTCCTGTTTTTGGTTTTTTAGTTTTCAAAAAAAACTGAAAACTGAAAACAAAAAAGGATAACGAACGGGCCCTTAGATTGCCAGACTTCCCCCCTAGTTTTCTTAAAAAAGCAGATATAGGAGGCAAATGCTTTCCTTCCTTTCCACCCTTCACATAAAAAGTTGAAATTGTCAAGGTAAATAGTAGGAATTTAAGAGGAGTAAGCGGATTAACTTTAATCAGCACACAATTACAATATATATATATATATATATATATATATATATATATATATATATAACATATTTAGAGTTCTATTTACCATAGAAATCCTATTAGGAACACCTTTGAATATGTTAGTATAGATAGATAGATTATAATGCCTTGTTATAATTTGTGGTATTGAGGTCAAGATGAGACTAGAAAGGGAGTACATATCATCACCGAGAATGGTTGGTTCACGATGTATTTGAAGTATATAGGAAGAGTAATTAGATTATATTACGAGAGTGAAAATCCTATGTGGCGAGAATTAAGGTGCGTTTTCTTTATCCGAAAAAAAACATGGGCGAACTTATTAGACCTAATTGATCCTTATTGGAACTTATTTTTTGAGTGTTGTGTTACACCTAATCGGACTTAATCTAAACTTATTGGACTTAATTGAAACCTATTTTTTAAGGTGAAGAGAACAAACCCTTAATGGTAAACATTATTAGTCTTCTTGAACCGGCCTCATGCATGTTGGTATAGAGAAAGCTCTTGAAACAAGGATTTAAAATTAGATTAGGTGCTTCGAGGTATCCTCCACACACAAAAATTATTTATTGATGAAAATACGAACGGGCATGTAATCGGTTCTAGTCGAGTGGCGGATCCAGGGAATTTATGAATGGTGGGTCACTACCGACTAGGTTGCGAGACGGATACGGATACGGGTTCGGATACGGTAAACATATCAATCAAATTCACTTAAACTATTCAAATTTAATCTCATATCAATGCATTATGCATATATACCAAATAATTTCACATTAGAGGGAAATCCTATTCATCTCCAACTAATTCCACCAACACATAAAACACATAAAACCAAAGGCTCAATCATGGCCTCTCCAAAAACTTCACATGATAGGTCTAATTCCGAAAATCCTAAAACAAGGATTTCAATGCATTACCTGAACAAAAATCAATCATACCTTCAACGCTAATCCAATGATCATAGAGTCATAGCCATCATTCACCAATTATCTACGAACTTCAACTAACAACAAGATAAAATAACCCGAAAGTCAAGCAAATTTTCAACACTCGTAATCTCGGTCACACAAGTGTCACAAATCAACGACATCAAGATTAATATACCTCATAGAAGTCGGACAAAGCGGTGAGCCTTGCTTGACCACCTTCCCCACGCGAATTGAAACAAGCGGAACACATAAACACCTCACAAGCGGCCCAACTTCGAAGTTTCAAAGTCTTTGTTCATCAAAAAAATACAACAACAACAACATTTAGCAAACTACAAAAAATAAATAAAAAATCAGCAGTTATTACTATAATTTTCAATTTGATAAAAAAAAAAAGCACCTGACTAAGATGAGAAAGAAGGCGATCAATCGTTCGTCGGCACGGCAAGCTCCCATGTGTTGCACCTAAAGCTTGAAGCCACTGCAACAAAATTGTTCTCCCTATCACTCATATATGGTGTTAACAACTCACATGTGTGGAATACTTCAAACAACCTTGCAACTTAGAAATTCGTTCTTCAAACTCCAATAACTGCAAAATCCCCACCCAAATTGAATGCACCAAATTAGTCCCAAAACATAAGAAGAAAAAAAAAACAAAATGTTCGGGAAAAATTGAAATTGAAAAGGATAAAATAAAAATCATCTGAATGTAACAAAACAGCAAATCAAATAGATCTTTATTATTGGCTCTTCAGAGGCGATAATTCAAAACTCCGGAATCCATTACCACTCATATGAATTGAAGATTTTCCATTACGGAATTTGATATCCAGAAATCAAAAGATGATGTTTTGGAAAACACTACGAATTCGAATTCCGGAATTTTGGTTTGCCCTCAACCCAAGAGCTCGAATAGAGGAGAGAGGAGAGAGGGGAGAGATTCAGAGAGAGGAGAGAGATTCAGAGAGATGGGACAAGGAAGAGAGGAAAGAGGAGAGAGAGAAAGAAGAGTTAGCGTGTAGAATACAGGAGAGAGAGTTTTGGTTAGCGTGCGTTGGGTTTTTTTTTTTTTTTTTTTATAAAAGCTGTTCCATTTTTTTGGAAAATAATGGTGGGTCACGTGACCCACCATGACACAACGTGGCTCCGCCACTGGTTCTAGTCACAATGCTTTTATAGGTGTTCATAGGTAATAGTTCTATCAAAAGATCAATGAAGATGGAGAATAAACCATGACATTTACAAACACATGGTTTAAGAAATGGGATATACTTTTGGTAACTTTTTGTAGCATGCTGGAGTCTATACAACTCAAATTGATTTTCTTTTGGCAAGGGGGTCGGTTAGACGTATGAAAATTTTACAATAGTCTTTTTAAGAAAAAGGCTATTATAATATTTTAATGTGAGCCAAGCATTTGTACACGTCAGCGATATCTTATTTATGGCTAGATAATGTAGATAAAGTCAAATAAAGCAGTTTTGACTTTTCAAAATTAGTTATAGATAATTTGCTAAATTATACTTTATAACTTCTGAAATTAATGTTTTTATATTAAATTTGATATGATATACAAATATATCAATTATAATTTTCTCGAAATACAACTTTATAATATAAGAAATTAGTTTATAATCCATGAAAAAATATTACAATTTACTTCAACAAGTACAATTTACTTCAACAATATTTTCCTCCATAGCCACCACCACTTCACCCCCAACCCCGCAGCCCCCCACCCGATCCCCCACCCCACCCCCGTAGGCGGGCGGCGCCCCCTCCCAAACCCCCGCCGTCCCTCCACCCTTCTCCTTTGTCCCCGTTGCCCCTAGCTCCCCTAGCTCCCCCCGTACCCGCCGCCCCTCCCTCCTCTCCTATCACTTCATCGCTTCGTTGCTCGCACGGATAGCGCCCGCCCGAGCATCATTACGCCAAAGCCCGGGCTCCCCGGTCCGCCCGATCCAAAACTTCCCGCCCGGGCTCTAGGCCACTTTGTTCCTTTGCGTTCCTCGTTTGCTCAACCTCCACCATTAAACCTCACAACTTCCCACCCCCACCGCCCCCTCCCCCTCTCCCCCCCTTCCCCCTTCGCCCCTTCCCCGTCGACCCTCCCCACACTCCTTTCTTCACCTGTTCATTGGACCCCGCTAAATATCAATTTCGAAAATATCCCCCACCCCTTCTTCTTCTTCCTCTTCCTCTTTCTCCCCGCTCCGAAATTTCAAAAAAAAAAAAAACTATTGTTCATTGAAAAAGCCTAAATATCAATTTCAGAATTTATAAATTGTAATTTAGAAAATTCCATTACTAATTTTGAAAAATATAAAAAATTACTTTTAAATACATGTGTGCATATTAGAAATATAGAATATATGAGTATATCTATAGTAATTAGCCATAAATATCATCTGATGACATGGACAAATTCGTGGCTTAGATTAATTTCTTATGGTAGCATTTTTTTCAAGAAGGCTATCATAAAAGATCCGTTAGACGTAGTGGTCTTAGTTGCATGCAAGGTTATACCAAGAAAAAAACATAGCTACACAAGACATACTCCTAGAGTCCTAGTTATTGATGATGCCCGTATAAACTCAAGTCAAAGAAGGGATATATTTCAAGATGAGCGGAAAAAGAAGAAAAATAATCGCAGAGTATGATGATGAACCCAGAACCTCCTGGATGTGAGACTCACCGTTTTATTGGTGCACCTCATTGCCAAATTACAAACATGTCTAAGAATGAACTAGGAATTAGGGTTGGCTCAAGTGGTGAGTTTTCCCATATTCCCTAACGATTCGTCGATTCCTACCCCAAGCATTTGCTCGGGATTTAAAGGAGGGTTGGAGGTTGAGGTTGGGAGTGTATAGTTGTAATGGGCCTCTGAATGGGAGCCATGTGCGAGGACAGCCCAAAAGATTTCTTCATACTCTTTTTTTTGTTTAAAAATGTCCAAGAATAAACTAGCTTGTTGATAAATTATACGGCAAGTTCACATACACACTTCATAGATAACCGTGCTAACTCTAACTCTAACTCGTCTATCATTGTTGCCTCCACAAATAGGGGACAAATCATAGCAGTCGTCAAGATTTCTTTTATTTACCTAGTGGTAGTTTATTTTAGCTAGTACAACAGTTATTCCATATGATGATATGACGATTGGCGCAACTCTATCACATTTTTACATAGAACTAATTAATAAGGGGATTTAGGGAATTGTAAAAAAAAAAATCTGATGTAAAATAGAGTGATCAAATATTTGATTCAATGAGCCATATCATATTTGCGATGCCTAAACCACATAATACAAGGAGGATAAGAAATAAAGCTAGTTATTAGGAAGTAGCTTGCTAGATTTTACAGGTGAAACTACTACAAATAGTTTGTAACAAAGTAAGAATAAGAAGTACCACAGCATAGATCACAGATATGCATGACCATGGATGATTGAAGTAATCTCTTCGCAAAATGGTCTTCCATCGATTCCAAGAGGTGGTGGCAAACGCGTTCAAATCTCTCGAAACATCAGAGTAATAGAAGTTGGGAAGGTATAATACTATCTGTTTCACAATTACATGAAATAGATTTACCACCTCCTCTTCACTTCCAAGCCAATTGTCAATTATTCCATTTTTAACAAGAATTTTAACATCTCCTGGGGTTTTGATCAATTTATGGAGAAAGTATATGTAGTCAATGAAGTAAGAGTCATGGAAATAATGACATTGTTCGTAAAATATGATGCTTCGAAACACAGCTTCTGCAGTTTCACGAATTGTGAAAGTTGGAATCTGTAAAGCTCCATCAACGAATCTGATATCGAATATTTCACGTTCGATAGCCATAAACTTGACTCCAACTGCACTTAGTTCTGTGACACTCAAAGGAAATTGTGGATTATCTTGGTTGTTATTAACAACGTGTCCTCGAAGATTGGAAGGTAACCCAGCGATCCTTAAGAGATCAACAATATGGTTAATTTTTGATGCACCTAAGATGTTATCACGTATGGTTGTATTGGGAGTCATTCTTCCGCGAAAGGAACCATAACTTATAAAAACAGAAGTGACATCAATGAATGATGTGAAAGGGTAAGTCATACCAAATGCTAGGTCATATAATCCTTTGAGAATGAAAAAAGGCACTTGGTTTTCTTCAAGGCATAAATCTTTTTCGAGGTACAACAACAATTGCACATTACCTTCCACCGTATGTTTTCCAAGAAAAACATGAGAACGCGATAACATAAATAGATAGATGAGGAATGCAGCATCAACCAATATCATTTCAATGAACTCGTTGCTCGAAAGATTTATTTCTTCTGCGTAGTAAGAACGTGCTTCTTCTTCCCATCCATGTATTACATTGATGTAATGCTCTACGTTATATGCATTGTTGCCTTGTTGCAGGAAGCACTTGAGGTGCAACAATTTTAGCTCTTGCATAGCTTGTAAGGATGGATCACCATAATAGATAGGACCAATCGAGATAACTGAAGGCCGATAAAATTCTTCCTTTTCCTTGCGGATGTGTTCAGGTACCTTATAAATACAACGATGACTTAACCGATGAGAAACATGAAGAGATCCAAGCTTGTTTCGTATTGAAGTTGCCACCCCATTAATTTGATGCTCCATTGCTAGATTGATTTCACTTTAAGCCAAAGAAGAAAACTCCAAATTACAAGTGACATAAACAACTCTTCATTGTATCTTTTCTAGTTAGAGTGCAACTAGCTAGTTGGAGCTGAGCTAAAGCTTTTCAATCATAGACAACTGCCTTTCAAAAACTATGTCATGTGGATGCTCCACTTATATGGAACCTTCAAAACACTAATCCAATTGGTGACGTGATAATGTCTAATGTAAACCAATATCGATGAGCACTCTAAAATGAAACTTCATAGTTGTTAACCCATTGCCTCTTACCATTGATTTAGCAATTATATTAAAATGACCATGTTTTTTAATCTAATCAATTTGACTTACTTTCATGCTTGTAAACACATATATATTTGGAAAAAGCTAATATTTTGAAAATATAGGTTGAGACGAAACTAACAAGACCCTATATAATTATGTTTTTTTCTTTATATATATATATAAACCATGAACTATGGCTACAACAAAATACTTCCTCTATTTTTTTCCTATTGTATCATGTGGGGTTCATCTTTGGTTAATGCATAATTTTGAATAATAATATCTCTAATTGTCCACTAATTTTTTTTATAAATTTTATTTATTTTAAAAGTAAATATGGAGACAAATCTAACAAGACCCTACATGACTATATATATATATATTTCCTTATGTTTAGTTCACAAAATAGGGTCACATAAAAATGTGTGAATAGTGTAAAAGTTCAATTGATGCATTAGCATAACAAATAGAGGATATATGTGTAACTAGTGTAAAAGTAAAATGTGTGTAGCTGAAAAAGAAATAGCTTGAGTATTATCATTTTTTAATCTTATAAGTGCAATACTTTGACGACTTTCATGCTCCCAAAACATAACTATGAGTCTATGACCAATAATACATCAAACTATCAATCATTGAGAATTTATAAGAGATTAATATTCTAAAAACATTCTATTGAAACAACTTCAAAATCGTACATAGTAACATTCATTCAAGATATTTTTTTGTCAAATTGCACCTTGTATGTCTTTAATTTTGTAAATAGTCCCTTTTATGCTGATTTTTGCGATATAATACCTTTTAAGAATGTTTTGTTTTTAAAACGACACATTTAGGTCGGATTCAGGTCAAATTACGACCAAATTGTCAACTTTCAGATGTTTAAAGGAGGTCCGTTAAATACAATTCAATTGGATTTAAGTAGTGTGTTTTTTCTTAGTCTAAACAGAATGGAGAGAGAAAGATAGAGGAGGGTAAAAACTCAAAACCGAGGAAGAAGAGTAGGTGAGAGAAGAAGAAAGAAGAGAAAAAGGAGCGTGAATCTCATGTTCCAAGAGGAGGAAGAAATCCAAACACAAAATGCTTGAAAGTGGAAAATTTGGTCGGAACGTGGCCAAAACAAAAAATTCTTAAAAGGTGCTTTCTTACTTTTTTATATTAAAAAAAAACAAAAAGTACTATCTCACAAAAAAAATCTTTTATCTCATTATAGTAAATTAGATGAAGAATTTCAAATTGATGTTTTAGATTATCTTTTACATAAGGGTTATTATTATTATACATGTCATATGGCGATTTATTAATGATAATCGTGCTTTTTCCTTCGAAAAAAGTAGGAAAAAACAACTACCATCAAACTTCATAACTGAAATGTTCATGTCTATTATATATGATATAGGAACATTTGAGAACTTTTGTGTCCATCATTTTTTTACCGATATACCCCGAACTAGAAAAAGAAAACTACAAGCAAATACTACTTATCGTTCGACTTCGCAAACATAGCATGCAAATAAGGCTAGTGAAGTTAATTGGTTACTCTTATTGAAAGCGGAGGAATATTTTCTTATATTGATAAAACATTATAAAAATATATAAAACAAAATCTTCATGAGAAAAACCTACCTCATTTTTGGGAAAAATCTGAAATTGAGATGTAAACTATAGCCTCTGGAAATTTGCGCAAGAATTCCTGAGTATTCTTCAAGCACCAAAATCCTACAAATTTTAGTGCACTACTGTTATGGGTCGAATTACTCTTACGTGGCAGTAAAATACATGCCTAAAGTGTGTTAGTTTGCTTGGTTAAGTGGCAGCGCTTAATTGGGCGTACGGAGAAGCAAGCGAATGGATGACGTGTCAAGGCAGTTCCGGAATTCTTGAAGAGAAGAGATATGCGCTGTGTTGATGGGAAAGTAGAGTTGGTTTCAACCGCCAAAGCAAGAATATCTCAAGTGAAGCCCCTATAAAATAGGATCTAAGCCAATAAGAAGCAAGGAGGAAAATGGCTACCCTTTAACGTCATTATCATAGCTTAGTATAAATAGTTCATTAGCTCAGATATTGTAAACCATCACTCACTGCTCTCTCTACTTATTCTCTAGCTAAATACTTGTCCTCTCTCGCAAACTCAAGCAACTTAGTGAATTGGCAGGATACCAATCCTCTCGTGGTTTTTCCCTCATTTCCAAAAGGTTTTTTCACGTAAAACTTGTTGTGTTCTTTTCTTTACTTTTCGCAACTCTACTTCTTGCAAGTTATCTCTTTTCGCAAGTTAATTATAAACCCCCCTCCAAGTAAATTAGCCTTAGTGTGAAATTTGCCATAAATAATTTGGCGCCCACCGTGGGGCTGGTAATTAAAAAGCAATCTTAACCCTCTACCAATTTGTCACGCAATATGTCTGGAGTCAGTGCAGATGAGATCACCCATAATTCCTAAGTCGCTCGTCGAAGTGCCAGGGCAAGAAGCCATGGACCAAATCATGGGGGCCATTGACAAGATGAAGCAGTCTCTCAGAGACGAAATCGCTGCGCAAGGTGCCCAATTCAAGAAGGAGACCGAAGAACGCCGGTTCCAAATGTTCTCCAACGCGTCCCACACGTCCAATTCCCGCAAGGAGCGTCAGAGTGATATTGGCAGCATCGCCAAACAACTTGACATGGAAGATTCCATCCACGAAGATGACGAGGATGCCATGACAGAGCAAGGAGTGCCAGTTGTCAGCAAATATCCTAGCCTGAACCGTCAAGCTGCCTATGAGTGGGTTCCCCATTTGAACAAGATGCTGGCAAGTTGCCAGATCAGCCATCTCAGAAGGAGCCGTCGATCAAAGCAGCCGCGGAGCAACTTCAACCCGGTGCAAGATGCCCGAAGCAAGCAACCTTGTGCCCGAGATGCCGAAAGTTGCACCCTTAGTTGTCAACGCAGATCCGTTGTACGAGCGCCTCAGGCAGGTCGAAGAGATGATCCTCAAGATTCCTGGAGTGCCAAGACCCGTGGAGAAGGCTGCCTTGACCAGCTATACTGACTAGCCGTTTGCAGATGCCATTGCCTTGGTCGAGATCCCGAAGCGCTTCACTGTTCCTGCCATGAAGTTGTACGATGGAACGACGGATCCCAGCGAGCATGTCGCCCAATATAAGCTGAGGATGATCACCATCCCGGTCCCACGCGAGATGCGTGAAGCTTGCATGTGCAAGGGCTTTGGGTCAACCTTGTCAGGTCCCGCTCTTCAATGGTTCATTAACCTACCTAATGGTGCAATTTTGACTTTTGCAGGTTTGGTAGATATATTCAATCTCCAGTTTGGCAGCAGCAGACGCCTGGAAAAGCAAACCAGTAATTTTTACCGTGTCGTGCAAAGATATGGCGAACCGCTGCGAGACTACCTCAACAGATTCAACCGTGAAAAAGTCTCCATTCCAAGATGCGATGCTCCCACCGCCATCGAAGCTTTTCGGAGAGGTTTGCTAGAAGAATAGGAGTTGTATAAGGAGTTGACCAAATATCCTTGCCCAACCTTCGAAGATGACCAGGCAAAGGCTCTTGCGCAAATCAGATTCGAGGAAGATGTTGATACCAAAAAAGGTGCAGCAGAATTGGATCGAGGTGGCAGAAAGGCCCCAAGCAACAACAATCGTCGGGACAACTGATATCAACCGTATCACATAGATGTTGTGCAAAATGTCAACGTTGCAAATTCAAATCATCTTCCAGCAATCCGAGAATACAACTTCAATGTCAGTCCCGCAGGACTAGTCAGCAGCCTTGGCAAGTTGGGAGATGCAGTCAGATGGCCCAAGAAGTTAGACAAGCCCTCAGACAAAAAAGATTCATCAAGATGGTGCGACTTCCATGCAGATATTGGCCATACAACGTACCTAATGTGTTGCCCTTAGAAGAGAAGTTGCCCACTTGCTCAGAAAAGGATTCTTGAAGGATCTCATGACCGACAAAGCCAAAGCAACTACGCAACGCGAAGCGTCAACTTCGGGAAAGCCGCCGGCACCCCGCGACCTTCTTGAATTGTTAATCTTATTTCGATGGATCGGACGTGTGCGGCCTAACATATTCAGGCAAAAGCGTCATGCCAAGGAAAGCGCCATGGAGAAACCCTGTCGGCACGTGCAGAAGAGCAAATGGAGATTGCCTGTCTATATCATTCGATGAAGAAGATGCCGCAGATTTAGCAGATCCACACTTTGACGGACTTGTCATCTCGCTCACAATTGGAAATTGCCTTCTAAGAAGGGTGCTCGTGGACAATGGCAGTTCAGCAAACATTATCATGCTAGATGCGCTCAAAGATATGGGGCTAAGCGAAAGTGACGTCACCAAAAAATCCACCGTGCTCGTAGGATTCAGCGGCGAGGCCAAACATACACTTGGCGAGATCACTTTGCCCACTTTTGCGCAAGGCGTCAACATTCAGGTAAAATTCCTAGTAATTGATTGCATGTCGTCTTACAATGTCATCGTTGGCAGGCCTTGGATTCATGACATGAAGACGGTACCATCCACGGTCCACCTATCACCAAACCATCAAGTTCCCCCCCCCTAAATGGGGAGTGGAAGAGATAAAAGGTCACCAAAAGTTGGCGAAGGAATGCTACAAAATAGCCCTAAAGCCTTCCGCAACTCCCAAGATGCATGCATAGCAATTACAGCAACGACGGACCATTGAAGAATATGATGAACCAGAAGCCGAGCCAATTGATGAAATCATCCTTGATCCGTCCAAACTTAAGCAAACTGTCAGGATTGGAGCAGACTTGCAAGGCGAATTGCGAGAGCAACTGATTAAGGTTTTGAGGCAAAACACCGACTGCTTCGCTTGGTCCCATGAGGACATGGTTGGCATCAACCCCGAGGTAATAACGCATAAATTAAATGTCAATCCTAATCACTTGCATGTCAAGCAAAAACGCAGGAAATTTGCACCTAAGCGCAACCAAGTTATTTATTATTATTTATTATTATTATTTATTATTTATTTATTATTTATTTTTTTTATTATTATTTATTATTTATATTTATTATTATTTATTTATTTATTATTTATTATAATTATATATTATTATTATTTATTATTATTTATTATTTATTATTATTATTATTAATTTTTATTTTTATTAATTATTTATTTTATTATTATTTATTTTATTATTATTTATTATTTATTATTATAAAATAATAAAATAATAATAATAAGTATTGATAATATTATGTTAATATTTATTGATTATTATAATAATAAGTATTGATAATATTATGTTAATAGAGTTTAGTTCAGCAAAAATAAGTTCAGTTCAGCCAAAATAAGTTCAGTTCAGCCAAAATAAGTTCAGTTCAGCAAAAATAAGTAAAAATAAGTTCAGTTCAGCAGAAATAAGTAAAAATAAGTTCAGTTCAGCCAAAATAAGTTCAGTTCAGCCAAAATAAGTTCAAAAGAACAGGGCCTAAGTGTTTCACTTATTATGGAACGGAGGAAGTACATTTTTTGACCCTATTTTAGCTTGTGCTTGCAAAGTGCATGCTGCTGTGGCTATGATCACTCCACTGTTTCGAGCTTATATTTATGAAATGGGGAGTAGTATGTTCGTGCAACCATAGGTGGGGCTGGTGATTTGGTGAAGCATTACCATACAAATTAGAGAGTGAAGAAATAAAACGGCTAGAGAATAGAGATGGCGGTATTAGGATTTAGGGTCTTAGAATTTAAGTATATATATATATATATATATATATATATATATATATATATATATATATATATATATATATATATATATATATATATATATATATATATATATATATATATATGGGTCTGTGGGTCGGGTATGGACCGGGTGCAGGTCGACATTTACGGACCCGGACCTAGATCCGATCCATGTAATTTGGGACCCAGACCCGACCCAGATCCATTGGGTCTTAAAAAATTGAACCCAGACCCTTATAAATGGGTCGGGTCCAAGTGGGTCTGGGTCGGGTCCGGGACCCATTGCCATCTCTAATCACAACGAGAGTTGGGTTTTGACGAATTTGAATATTTCAATTATGGATATGAAATTCTCCAAGGGAGTAGGTAGAATGGGTTATTATGAAAGTAGGGTATTGAGTTTAATGTCCTTAATATGTATGATTCCACAGGAGTAGGCTTGATTTCATATTAGGGAAGCCATAGATACTCGGGAGAGGTATGGTATTTTATAGGGTGTACTTTTCCTTGCATTATGAACTTTGAATTGACTAGTTTGGGGTAGGAATTATTATTCTATTAATTCATGCTAGTGGGGATACTTAACTCTAGAGTCTTTTATTTATATATTGATTAGTATAGTTTATTCCACCATCATTGATATTAATCTCCTTTAGTCTTACCATAATTTAAAGGCTAATCATATAGCAACTTTCTCTCTTTGGGATCGACTCTGACTTACCCTACTACATAGTTAGGAGGATTAGTTAGGTTATTTATTTTTGTTAGGTGCGCAACACGGTTATCACATCCCATAAAGACTTAACATCGTCTGGGAAGTGAACAGTGGATCGAACATAAATATCAAGAGTGTTTGATCCAAACCACAAGCATGGAATTGACAATACCCCATTGATCAAAGTTAGGAGATTTTTTGTCGATTTCAGCAATAGTACCATCAATGAAGTCGAGTTTGTTCTTCGCACGAAGATGATTACGCAGTGAACGAGACCAATCTTCAAAATTATCTCCCCTTCAACGAATTCAACAGAATTACGACACCCATATCTTCACCGGGATGAAGGTAGTAAGCAGAAAAGACCTCATAACGAGATGGTTTAACTTGGGTAGGGGGGATTATTTCCAGTCATGGCGGCAAGCCAAAAAAACAGGAGAACGAAGGAGACGGAGTACAACCACTACGGGAAAAAACTCTCATCAACGACGAGTTATCCGGTCGCGAAAAGGCCTATTTTGGTCGTAAAAGGCCTTTTACGACGAGAAACGCGTATGGTCGTCAGCCGTCGCTATAGGCTTGGTCGCGAAAAGTATTTGACACTTTTACGACGAGGTATTTATGGTCTTCGCAAATAATTTTTTACAACAAGTATCATATCTTGTCGCAAATTGTATTTTCCTACGACGAGATTTTTCGTCGCAATTGTTAGTTTTTGGTGGATAAATGGCTTATTTTTAACGACATATGACTTTATAATTGCAACCATATTTCTCGTCGTAAAAGGTTTTTTGGCAACGACAAAATTGCAACCTGGTTATTTTTCTTATGACTACTATTTTGTATACCAGCATAATCATTTTTATGCAAAACTCCTATTAATAATATATCAAAACCTGTGAAACTATATATATAATACTATGTAGTTACTCCTATCAAAAAAATATATTAAGTAGTTACAAGTTAACACATATCTTTAATATAATTATCTCAAAAAGTGTGGTTTTCATCTAATAATAGTATCTTGATATACAATTACCCACCAAAAAGATATATTGTGCTTATCATGTTACACACAAAAACCGACTAATAATCTGTAACACGCTAAATCATATAAAGGATGCCAAAAGTACTACAAACTACAATTTTTAACTACCATTAGGAATTTCTTGGTCACCATCAGTAGGTTGTTGCATATAGCTAGACTGCTACAAACAAGTTGAATTTCTCTTCTAAAGCACTCATCTTCTCAAGATATGCTTGACGAACTTTTTCCATTTCATCCATACGTTTACGAAGATCATCATTTTCTTTTTGTTTCTCATGGACACGTGACGTAAGATCTGCTCTAGTAGGTAAAGGTCCTCGTACATCTTTGGGTCTTATTCCAAAGCCAAAACAAAACACACTACCACGATTTTGTGGCCCAAAGCATTTTTCAACAACTTGGAATTGTGAAAGAGAAGGGTTGTCCTTTTCAACATTTACTATCTCATCCTACTAGGACAAAAAAATCCAAGAAATTTAATTACAAGCCGATTCTCTACTTTAATATACGTTATGAATAGTTAGGAATAGGATGACATACCAATTTTGCAGCATCAACTTTTTGGGGCGTTCGGTATTCACGCTTTTGGTTTTTTTTGGTTTTTTGATTTTCAAAGTCATATGATATATGTCCTATAATGAATAAAAAATTAGTCAAATTTATTAGAAACATGATGATTTTGAAAACTGACAACTAAAAAGTGAAAACCACTTTTTCTAGTTTTCTGGTTTTTTTGGTTTTCAAAAAACCGAAAACCAAAAAAAAAAGATAACGAACGCCTAGATTGCGGACTTCCCCCCTAGTTTTCTTAAAAAAGCAGATATAGGAGGCAAATGCTTTCCTTCCTTTCCACCCTTCACATAAAAAGTTGAAATTGTCAAGGTAAATAGTAGGAATTTAAGAGGAGTAAGCGGATTAACTTTAATCAGCACACAATTACAATATATATATATATATATATATATATATATATATATAACATATTTAGAGTTCTATTTACCATAGAAATCCTATTAGGAACACCTTTGAATATGTTAGTATAGATAGATAGATTATAATGCCTTGTTATAATTTGTGGTATTGAGGTCAAGATGAGACTAGAAAGGGAGTACATATCATCACCGAGAATGGTTGGTTCACGATGTATTTGAAGTATATAGGAAGAGTAATTAGATTATATTACGAGAGTGAAAATCCTATGTGGCAGAATTAAGGTGCGTTTTCTTTATCTGAAAAAAAACATGAACTGAACTTATTAGACCTAATTGATCCTTATTGGAACTTATTTTTGAGTGTTGTGTTACACCTAATCAGACTTAATCTAAACTTATTGGACTTAATTGAAACCTATTTTTTAAGGTGAAGAGAACAAACCCTTAATGGTAAACATTATTAGTGCTGCTGAACCGGCCTCATGCATGTTGGTATAGAGAAAGCTCTTGAAACAAGGATTTAAAATTAGATTAGGTGCTTCGAGGTATCCTCCACACACAAAAATTATTTATTGATGAAAATCTGAACGGGCATGTAATCAGTTCTAGTCAGTGGCGGATCCAGGAATTTATGAATGGTGGGTCACTACCGACTAGGTTGCGAGACGGATACGGATACGGGTTCGGATACGGTAAACATATCAATCAAATTCACTTAAACTATTCAAATTTAATCTCATATCAATGCATTATGCATATATACCAAATAATTTCACATTAGAGGGAAATCCTATTCATCTCCAACTAATTCCACCAACACATAAAACACATAAAACCAAAGGCTCATTCATGGCCTCTCCAAAAACTTCACATGATAGGTCTAATTCTGAAAATCCTAAAACAAGGATTTCAATGCATTACCTGAACAAAAATCAATCATACCTTCAACGCTAATCCAATGATCATAGAGTCATAGCCATCATTCACCAATTATCTACGAACTTCAACTAACAACAAGATAAAATAACCTGAAAGTCAAGCAAATTTTCAACACTCGTAATCTCAGTCACACAGTGTCACAAATCAACGACATCAAGATTAATATACCTCATAGAAGTCGGACAAAGCAGTGAGCCTTGCTTCGACCACCTTCCCCACGCGAATTGAAACAAGCGGAACACATAAACACCTCACAAGCAAACCCAACTTCGAAGTTTCAAAGTGCTTTGTTCATCAAAAAAATACAACAACAACAACATTTAGCAAACTACAAAAAATAAATAAAAAATCAGCAGTTATTACTATAATTTTCAATTTGATAAAAAAAAAAAGCACCTGACTAAGATGAGAAAGAAGGCGATCAATCGTTCGTCGGCACGGCAAGCTCCCATGTGTTGCACCTAAAGCTTGAAGCCACTGCAACAAAATTGTTCTCCCTATCACTCATATATGGTGTTAACAACTCACATGTGTGGAATACTTCAAACAACCTTGCAACTTAGAAATTCGTTCTTCAAACTCCAATAACTGCAAAATCCCCACCCAAATTGAATGCACCAAATTAGTCCCAAAACATAAGAAGAAAAAAAAAACAAAATGTTCGGGAAAAATTGAAATTGAAAAGGATAAAATAAAAATCATCTGAATGTAACAAAACAGCAAATCAAATAGATCTTTATTATTGGCTCTTCAGAGGCGATAATTCAAAACTCCGGAATCCATTACCACTCATATGAATTGAAGATTTTCCATTACGGAATTTGATATCCAGAAATCAAAAGATGATGTTTTGGAAAACACTACGAATTCGAATTCCGGAATTTTGGTTTGCCCTCAACCCAAGAGCTCGAATAGAGGAGAGAGGAGAGAGGGAGAGATTCGAGAGAGGAGAGAGATTCGAGAGATGGGACAAGGAAGAGAGGAAAGAGGGAGAGAGAGAAAGAAGAGTTAGCGTGTAGAATACAGGAGAGAGAGTTTTGGTTAGCGTGCGTTGGGTTTTTTTTTTTTTTTTTTTTTATAAAAGCTGTTCCATTTTTTTGGAAAATAATGGTGGGTCACGTGACCCACCATGACACAACGTGGCTCCGCCACTGGTTCTAGTCACAATGCTTTTATAGGTGTTCATAGGTAATAGTTCTATCAAAAGATCAATGAAGATGGAGAATAAACCATGACATTTACAAACACATGGTTTAAGAAATGGGATATACTTTTGGTAACTTTTTGTAGCATGCTGGAGTCTATACAACTCAAATTGATTTTCTTTTGGCAAGGGGGTCGGTTAGACGTATGAAAATTTTACAATAGTCTTTTTAAGAAAAAGGCTATTATAATATTTTAATGTGAGCCAAGCATTTGTACACGTCAGCGATATCTTATTTATGGCTAGATAATGTAGATAAAGTCAAATAAAGCAGTTTTGACTTTTCAAAATTAGTTATAGATAATTTGCTAAATTATACTTTATAACTTCTGAAATTAATGTTTTTATATTAAATTTGATATGATATACAAATATATCAATTATAATTTTCTGAAATACAACTTTATAATATAAGAAATTAGTTTATAATCCATGAAAAAATATTACAATTTACTTCAACAAGTACAATTTACTTCAACAATATTTTCCTCCATAGCCACCACCACTTCACCCCCAACCCCGCGGCCCCCCACCCGATCCCCCACCCCACCCCCCGTAGGCAGGCAGCCGGCCCCCTCCCAAACCCCCGCCGTCCCTCCACCCTTCTCCTTTGTCCCCGTTGCCCCTAGCTCCCCCTAGCTCCCCTGTACCTGCCGCCCCTCCCTCCTCTCCTATCACTTCATCGCTTCTGTTGCCTGCACAGATAGCGCCCGCCTGAGCATCATTACGCCAAAGCCCGGCTCCCGGTCCGCCCGATCCAAAACTTCCCCGCCCGTGCTCTAGGCCACTGTTCCTTTGCGTTCCTCGTTTGCTCAACCTCCACCATTAAACCTCACAACTTCCCACCCCCACCGCCCCTCCCCCTCTCCCCCTTCCCCTTCGCCCCTTCCCCGTCGACCCTCCCCACACTCCTTTCTTCACTGTTCATTGGACCCTGCTAAATATCAATTTCAGAAATATCCCCCACCCCTTCTTCTTCTTCCTCTTCCTCTTTCTCCCTGCTCTGAAATTTCAAAAAAAAAAAAAAAACTATTGTTCATTGAAAAACTGCTAAATATCAATTTCGTAATTTATAAATTGTAATTTAGAAAATTCCATTACTAATTTTGAAAAATATAAAAAATTACTTTTAAATACATGTGTGCATATTAGAAATATAGAATATATGAGTATATCTATAGTAATTAGCCATAAATATCATCCCGATGACATGGACAAATTCGTGGCTTAGATTAATTTCTTATGGTAGCATTTTTTTCAAGAAGGCTATCATAAAAGATCCGTTAGACGTAGTGGTCTTAGTTGCATGCAAGGTTATACCAAGAAAAAAACATAGCTACACAAGACATACTCCTAGAGTCCTAGTTATTGATGATGCCCGTATAAACTCAAGTCAAAGAAGGGATATATTTCAAGATGAGCGGAAAAAGAAGAAAAATAATCGCAGAGTATGATGATGAACCCAGAACCTCCTGGATGTGAGACTCACCGTTTTATTGGTGCACCTCATTGCCAAATTACAAACATGTCTAAGAATGAACTAGGAATTAGGGTTGGCCAAGGTGAGTTTTCCCATATTCCCTAACGATTCGTCGATTCCTACCCCAAGCATTTGCTCGGGATTTAAAGGAGGGTTGGAGGTTGAGGTTGGGAGTGTATAGTTGTAATGGGCCTCGAATGGGAGCCATATGCGAGACAGCCCAAAAGATTTCTTCATACTCTTTTTTTTGTTTAAAAATGTCCAAGAATAAACTAGCTTGTTGATAAATTATACGGCAAGTTCACATACACACTTCATAGATAACCGTGCTAACTCTAACTCTAACTCGTCTATCATTGTTGCCTCCACAAATAGGGGACAAATCATAGCAGTCGTCAAGATTTCTTTTATTTACCTAGTGGTAGTTTATTTTAGCTAGTACAACAGTTATTCCATATGATGATATGACGATTGGCGCAACTCTATCACATTTTTACATAGAACTAATTAATAAGGGGATTTAGGGAATTGTAAAAAAAAAATCTGATGTAAAATAGAGTGATCAAATATTTGATTCAATGAGCCATATCATATTTGCGATGCCTAAACCACATAATACAAGGAGGATAAGAAATAAAGCTAGTTATTAGGAAGTAGCTTGCTAGATTTTACAGGTGAAACTACTACAAATAGTTTGTAACAAAGTAAGAATAAGAAGTACCACAGCATAGATCACAGATATGCATGACCATGGATGATTGAAGTAATCTCTTCGCAAAATGGTCTTCCATCGATTCCAAGAGGTGGTGGCAAACGCGTTCAAATCTCTCGAAACATCAGAGTAATAGAAGTTGGGAAGGTATAATACTATCTGTTTCACAATTACATGAAATAGATTTACCACCTCCTCTTCACTTCCAAGCCAATTGTCAATTATTCCATTTTTAACAAGAATTTTAACATCTCCTGGGGTTTTGATCAATTTATGGAGAAAGTATATGTAGTCAATGAAGTAAGAGTCATGGAAATAATGACATTGTTCGTAAAATATGATGCTTCGAAACACAGCTTCTGCAGTTTCACGAATTGTGAAAGTTGGAATCTGTAAAGCTCCATCAACGAATCTGATATCGAATATTTCACGTTCGATAGCCATAAACTTGACTCCAACTGCACTTAGTTCTGTGACACTCAAAGGAAATTGTGGATTATCTTGGTTGTTATTAACAACGTGTCCTCGAAGATTGGAAGGTAACCCAGCGATCCTTAAGAGATCAACAATATGGTTAATTTTTGATGCACCTAAGATGTTATCACGTATGGTTGTATTGGGAGTCATTCTTCCGCGAAAGGAACCATAACTTATAAAAACAGAAGTGACATCAATGAATGATGTGAAAGGGTAAGTCATACCAAATGCTAGGTCATATAATCCTTTGAGAATGAAAAAAGGCACTTGGTTTTCTTCAAGGCATAAATCTTTTCGAGGTACAACAACAATTGCACATTACCTTCCACCGTATGTTTTCCAAGAAAAACATGAGAACGCGATAACATAAATAGATAGATGAGGAATGCAGCATCAACCAATATCATTTCAATGAACTCGTTGCTCGAAAGATTTATTTCTTCTGCGTAGTAAGAACGTGCTTCTTCTTCCCATCCATGTATTACATTGATGTAATGCTCTACGTTATATGCATTGTTGCCTTGTTGCAGGAAGCACTTGAGGTGCAACAATTTTAGCTCTTGCATAGCTTGTAAGGATGGATCACCATAATAGATAGGACCAATCGAGATAACTGAAGGCCGATAAAATTCTTCCTTTTCCTTGCGGATGTGTTCAGGTACCTTATAAATACAACGATGACTTAACCGATGAGAAACATGAAGAGATCCAAGCTTGTTTCGTATTGAAGTTGCCACCCCATTAATTTGATGCTCCATTGCTAGATTGATTTCACTTTAAGCCAAAGAAGAAAACTCCAAATTACAAGTGACATAAACAACTCTTCATTGTATCTTTTCTAGTTAGAGTGCAACTAGCTAGTTGGAGCTGAGCTAAAGCTTTTCAATCATAGACAACTGCCTTTCAAAAACTATGTCATGTGGATGCTCCACTTATATGGAACCTTCAAAACACTAATCCAATTGGTGACGTGATAATGTCTAATGTAAACCAATATCGATGAGCACTCTAAAATGAAACTTCATAGTTGTTAACCCATTGCCTCTTACCATTGATTTAGCAATTATATTAAAATGACCATGTTTTTTAATCTAATCAATTTGACTTACTTTCATGCTTGTAAACACATATATATTTGGAAAAAGCTAATATTTTGAAAATATAGGTTGAGACGAAACTAACAAGACCCTATATAATTATGTTTTTTTCTTTATATATATATATAAACCATGAACTATGGCTACAACAAAATACTTCCTCTATTTTTTTCCTATTGTATCATGTGGGGTTCATGCTGGTTAATGCATAATTTTGAATAATAATATCTCTAATTGTCCACTAATTTTTTTTATAAATTTTATTTATTTTAAAAGTAAATATGGAGACAAATCTAACAAGACCCTACATGACTATATATATATATATTTCCTTATGTTTAGTTCACAAAATAGGGTCACATAAAAATGTGTGAATAGTGTAAAAGTTCAATTGATGCATTAGCATAACAAATAGAGGATATATGTGTAACTAGTGTAAAAGTAAAATGTGTGTAGCTGAAAAAGAAATAGCTTGAGTATTATCATTTTTTAATCTTATAAGTGCAATACTTTGACGACTTTCATGCTCCCAAAACATAACTATGAGTCTATGACCAATAATACATCAAACTATCAATCATTGAGAATTTATAAGAGATTAATATTCTAAAAACATTCTATTGAAACAACTTCAAAATCGTACATAGTAACATTCATTCAAGATATTTTTTTGTCAAATTGCACCTTGTATGTCTTTAATTTTGTAAATAGTCCCTTTTATGCTGATTTTTGCGATATAATACCTTTTAAGAATGTTTTGTTTTTAAAACGACACATTTAGGTCGGATTCAGGTCAAATTACGACCAAATTGTCAACTTTCAGATGTTTAAAGGAGGTCCGTTAAATACAATTCAATTGGATTTAAGTAGTGTGTTTTTTTCTTAGTCTAAACGAGAATGGAGAGAGAAAGATAGAGGAGGGTAAAAACTCAAAACCGAGGAAGAAGAGTAGGTGAGAGAAGAAGAAAGAAGAGAAAAAGGAGCGTGAATCTCATGTTCCAAGAGGAGGAAGAAATCCAAACACAAAATGCTTGAAAGTGGAAAATTTGGTCGGAACGTGGCCAAAACAAAAAATTCTTAAAAGGTGCTTTCTTACTTCTTTATATTAAAAAAAAAACAAAAAGTACTATCTCACAAAAAAAATCTTTTATCTCATTATAGTAAATTAGATGAAGAATTTCAAATTGATGTTTTAGATTATCTTTTACATAAGGGTTATTATTATTATACATGTCATATGGCGATTTATTAATGATAATCGTGCTTTTTCCTTCGAAAAAAGTAGGAAAAAACAACTACCATCAAACTTCATAACTGAAATGTTCATGTCTATTATATATGATATAGGAACATTTGAGAACTTTTGTGTCCATCATTTTTTTACCGATATACCCCGAACTAGAAAAAGAAAACTACAAGCAAATACTACTTATCGTTCGACTTCGCAAACATAGCATGCAAATAAGGCTAGTGAAGTTAATTGGTTACTCTTATTGAAAGCGGAGGAATATTTTCTTATATTGATAAAACATTATAAAAATATATAAAACAAAATCTTCATGAGAAAAACCTACCTCATTTTTGGGAAAAATCTGAAATTGAGATGTAAACTATAGCCTCTGGAAATTTGCGCAGAATTCCTGAGTATTCTTCAAGCACCAAAATCCTACAAATTTTAGTGCACTACTGTTATGGGTCGAATTACTCTTACGTGGCAGTAAAATACATGCCTAAAGTGTGTTAGTTTGCTTGGTTAAGTGGCAGCGCTTAATTGGGCGTACGGAGAAGCAAGCGAATGGATGACGTGTCAAGGCAGTTCCGGAATTCTTGAAGAGAAGAGATATGCGCTGTGTTGATGGGAAAGTAGAGTTGGTTTCAACCGCCAAAGCAAGAATATCTCAAGTGAAGCCCCTATAAAATAGGATCTAAGCCAATAAGAAGCAAGGAGGAAAATGGCTACCCTTTAACGTCATTATCATAGCTTAGTATAAATAGTTCATTAGCTCAGATATTGTAAACCATCACTCACTGCTCTCTCTACTTATTCTCTAGCTAAATACTTGTCCTCTCTCGCAAACTCAAGCAACTTAGTGAATTGGCAGGATACCAATCCTCTCGTGGTTTTTCCCTCATTTCCAAAAGGTTTTCCACGTAAAACTTGTTGTGTTCTTTTCTTTACTTTTCGCAACTCTACTTCTTGCAAGTTATCTCTTTTCGCAAGTTAATTATAAACCCCCCTCCAAGTAAATTAGCCTTAGTGTGAAATTTGCCATAAATAATTTGGCGCCCACCGTGGGGCTGGTAATTAAAAAGCAATCTTAACCCTCTACCAATTTGTCACGCAATATGTCTGGAGTCAGTGCAGATGAGATCACCCATAATTCCTAAGTCGCTCGTCGAAGTGCCAGGGCAAGAAGCCATGGACCAAATCATGGGGGCCATTGACAAGATGAAGCAGTCTCTCAGAGACGAAATCGCTGCGCAAGGTGCCCAATTCAAGAAGGAGACCGAAGAACGCCGGTTCCAAATGTTCTCCAACGCGTCCCACACGTCCAATTCCCGCAAGCAGCGTCAGAGTGATATTGGCAGCATCGCCAAACAACTTGACATGGAAGATTCCATCCACGAAGATGACGAGGATGCCATGACAGAGCAAGGAGTGCCAGTTGTCAGCAAATATCCTAGCCTGAACCGTCAAGCTGCCTATGAGTGGGTTCCCCATTTGAACAAGATGCTGGCAAGTTGCCAGATCAGCCATCTCAGAAGGAGCCGTCGATCAAAGCAGCCGCGGAGCAACTTCAACCAGTGCAAGATGCCCGAAGCAAGCAACCTGTGCCCAGCATGCCGAAAGTTGCACCCTTAGTTGTCAACGCAGATCCGTTGTACGAGCGCCTCAGGCAGGTCGAAGAGATGATCCTCAAGATTCCTGGAGTGCCAAGACCCGTGGAGAAGGCTGCCTTGACCAGCTATACTGACTAGCCGTTTGCAGATGCCATTGCCTTGGTCGAGATCCCGAAGCGCTTCACTGTTCCTGCCATGAAGTTGTACGATGGAACGACGGATCCCAGCGAGCATGTCGCCCAATATAAGCTGAGGATGATCACCATCCCGGTCCCACGCGAGATGCGTGAAGCTTGCATGTGCAAGGGCTTTGGGTCAACCTTGTCAGGTCCCGCTCTTCAATGGTTCATTAACCTACCTAATGGTGCAATTTTGACTTTTGCAGGTTTGGTAGATATATTCAATCTCCAGTTTGGCAGCAGCAGACGCCTGGAAAAGCAAACCAGTAATTTTTACCGTGTCGTGCAAAGATATGGCGAACCGCTGCGAGACTACCTCAACAGATTCAACCGTGAAAAAGTCTCCATTCCAAGATGCGATGCTCCCACCGCCATCGAAGCTTTTCGGAGAGGTTTGCTAGAAGAATAGGAGTTGTATAAGGAGTTGACCAAATATCCTTGCCCAACCTTCGAAGATGACCAGGCAAAGGCTCTTGCGCAAATCAGATTCGAGGAAGATGTTGATACCAAAAAAGGTGCAGCAGAATTGGATCGAGGTGGCAGAAAGGCCCCAAGCAACAACAATCGTCGGGACAACTGATATCAACCGTATCACATAGATGTTGTGCAAAATGTCAACGTTGCAAATTCAAATCATCTTCCAGCAATCCGAGAATACAACTTCAATGTCAGTCCCGCAGGACTAGTCAGCAGCCTTGGCAAGTTGGGAGATGCAGTCAGATGGCCCAAGAAGTTAGACAAGCCCTCAGACAAAAAAGATTCATCAAGATGGTGCGACTTCCATGCAGATATTGGCCATACAACAGACGAATGTGTTGCCCTTAGAAGAGAAGTTGCCCACTTGCTCAGAAAAGGATTCTTGAAGGATCTCATGACCGACAAAGCCAAAGCAACTACGCAACGCGAAGCGTCAACTTCAGAAAAGCCGCCAGCACCCCCGCGACCTTCTTGAATTGTTAATCTTATTTCAGATGGATCGGACGTGTGCGGCCTAACATATTCAGCTGAAAAGCGTCATGCCAAGGAAAGCGCCATGGAGAAACCTGTCGGCACGTGCAGAAGAGCAAATGGAGATTGCCTGTCTATATCATTCGATGAAGAAGATGCCGCAGATTTAGCAGATCCACACTTTGACGGACTTGTCATCTCGCTCACAATTGGAAATTGCCTTCTAAGAAGGGTGCTCGTGGACAATGGCAGTTCAGCAAACATTATCATGCTAGATGCGCTCAAAGATATGGGGCTAAGCGAAAGTGACGTCACCAAAAAATCCACCGTGCTCGTAGGATTCAGCGGCGAGGCCAAACATACACTTGGCGAGATCACTTTGCCCACTTTTGCGCAAGGCGTCAACATTCAGGTAAAATTCCTAGTAATTGATTGCATGTCGTCTTACAATGTCATCGTTGGCAGGCCTTGGATTCATGACATGAAGACGGTACCATCCACGGTCCACCTATCACCAAACCATCAAGTTCCCCCCCCCTAAATGGGGAGTGGAAGAGATAAAAGGTCACCAAAAGTTGGCGAAGGAATGCTACAAAATAGCCCTAAAGCCTTCCGCAACTCCCAAGATGCATGCATAGCAATTACAGCAACGACGGACCATTGAAGAATATGATGAACCAGAAGCCGAGCCAATTGATGAAATCATCCTTGATCCGTCCAAACTTAAGCAAACTGTCAGGATTGGAGCAGACTTGCAAGGCGAATTGCGAGAGCAACTGATTAAGGTTTTGAGGCAAAACACCGACTGCTTCGCTTGGTCCCATGAGGACATGGTTGGCATCAACCCCGAGGTAATAACGCATAAATTAAATGTCAATCCTAATCACTTGCATGTCAAGCAAAAACGCAGGAAATTTGCACCTAAGCGCAACCAAGTTATTAACGAGGAAGTGCAAAACCTCCTAGAAACAGGTAAGATACGAGAGGCGAAATACCCCGACTGGCTTGCAAACGTGGTAGTAGTGCCAAAGAAGAATGGAAAATGACGAGTTTGCATCGACTTCACAGATCTCAACAAAGCTTTCCCAAAGGATCCATTCCCATTGCCTTACATTGACGATGGTGGACGAAACTGCTGGCCACGAGATGCTCACTTTTATGGACGCATTTAGCGAACCAAATCCTCATGCACCCCGAAGATCAAGAGAAAACGACATTTATCACAGATCAAGGCATCTATTGCTACAAAGTAATGCCCTTTGGCTTGAAGAACGCTGGCGCAACTTATCAAAGGTTAGTAAATAAAATGTTTGAAAAACAGATTGGGGACACCTTGGAGGTGTACATTGATGACATGCTGGTCAAATCCAAAAATGTCGGCGATCACATTCAACTAAGAAGCATTTGAAATCCTGAGGCGCTATCAAATGAAGCTAAATCCCAACAAATGTTCATTCGGCGTCACCTCCGGCAAGTTCCTGGGGTATGTTGTAACCCAGAGAGGCGTCGAAGCAAGTCCAGAGTAGATTAAGGCTATTGTCAACTTGCAATCCCTAAGATGCGTCAAAGATGTGCAGAAATTAACCGGACGAGTTGCAGCGCTTAACAGATTTATATCCAAGTCGTTAGACAGATGCAAACTGTTCTATGATGTGCTAATGAAGAACAAATCATTCGAATGGACCAACCATCATGAAGAAGCATTTCAAAACTTGAAGACTTACATGATGACGCCACCGCTCCTCGCAAAGCCAAAAGGCAAAGAAGAACTGCAACTTTATCTAGCCGTAGGACATGCAACTGTAAGTGCCGTTTTGGTAAGAGAAGAAGATGGAACTCAATCTCCCATATACTATGTAAGTAAAACTCTTGTAGATGCTGAAACAAGGTACACTTCATTAGAAAAACTTATACTTGCCTTGGTTATGGCCTCTACTAAGTTGTGCCCTTACTTTGAATGTCATTCTATTTACGTTAAAACTAACTATCCTATAAGATCTGTGATGAACAAACCTGAGTTGTCAGGCAGAATGGCCAAATGGCTAGTGCACCTAAGTGGCTACGAAATCAGGTATGAACCAAGGACGACCATTAAGTCGCAAGCTTTGGCAGACTTTGTGGTTGTTTTCAGTCCAAATCTGCAAACTGAAGCTGACGAAGAACTTTTGCAACTACTGGAGCAAACTGCAAGTCCCACATGGACACTATGCACTGACGAAGCATCAAACGCAAATGGAGCAGGACTTGGATTTGTACTAAAATCGCCACAAGGGGACATCATAGCCCAAGCTGTGCATTGCGAATTGAAAACAACTAACAATGAGGCAGAATACAAAGCTTTAATTGTTGCCCTCTATGCTGCGGCAGAACTCGAAGTAAAGCGTATCGAGGTAAGTTGCGACTCTTTACTAATTGTCAATCAATTTAATGGATCCTATGCAGTAAAAGATCAGAAGATGGCGAAATACTTGGACATAGCCAAGAGTGTTGCCAGCAAGTTCGACGAGTTTACCATATAACAAATACCAAGGGAGCAGAATGTTGAAGCGGACGCCCTAGCCAACCTATGCTCTGTTTTAGCAGCACTCAACTTGAGTAACATTCCTATTGTGCACATCCTACAACCTATAATAGACAGGCATGAAATAAATGAAACCAGCACTGAAGTTGCTTGTGAAGACGCAGATTGGACAGAAGAGTACGTTCAATGGCTAAAAGAAGGCATCTTACCCTAGCAACTCGGAGATTCGCGAACCTTCAAGGTAAAGCATCTCACTTGATCTTAATTGATAACATACTGTTTCGCAAGTCAATTGCAGGTCCCTACTTAAGATGCCTCAAAAAGCAAGATGTACCCGTCGTCTTGCGCGAACTGCATGATGGTGAATGTGGCAACCACGCTGGAGGCAGGAGTCTATCCAACAAAGCACTCAGGTGGGGCTATTTTTGGCTTACTATGAGGAAAGATGCCATGGAATATGCTAGGAAATGCGATGCTTGCCAAAAACATGCTGCAGTCTCACATTAGCATGTTGAGCAACTTCACCTAATCTTGGCACCTTGGCCATTCATGAAATGGGGGAATGGATATCGTCGGCAAACTCCCGCAAGCTCCAGGGGAACGAGTATTCATGCTAACCATGACAAATTACTTCTCCAAATGGATTGAAGCAGAAGCATACCGAAAAATTACCGACTCTGAGGTAATATCTTTCATTAAACGCAACATATTATGCAGGTTTGTCATCCCTTCCGAATTAATTTGCGACAACGGATCGCAATTCATAAGTGGCAAGACGCACAAATTCTGCCAAAAATGGAACATCAGGCTAGACACTTCAACACCAAGATACCCGCAAACTAATGGGCAAGCTGAATCTAGCAACAAAATCGTCGTCAACAACATCAAGAAGCAAATCGACGAAGCAGGCGACAGATGGGCTGACGAGTTGCCTCTAATCCTCTAGGCGGACATGACAACTCCCAAAAACGCAACTAATCAAACTCCTTATTCTTTAGTTTTTGGTTGTGAAGCAGTTATCCCAGCTGAAGTATACATGCCAACCGCAAGATATGGGCTCATGACAGAAGATAGGAATGACGCAGAACTACCGCATGACTTGGACACCATTGACGAAATCAGAGATCGCGCCAAGGTAAGAATAGTAGCTTATCAACAAGCAGTTGCCAGGAGTTACAACAAGCACATCAAGGTCAAGCAATTCCAAGTTGGAGATTGGGTCCTCAGAAAGACGTTCCAAAATACCAAAGATCCAAAGGTAGGCAAACTTGCTGCAAACTGGGAAGGGCCATACCAAATCGAAAAGGTAATAGGCAACGGAGCATACAGGTTGGTCACCAGAAATGGTGTGCAAATTCCACGCAGTTGGAATGTAACTCATCTCAAACAGTATCACTTCTAAACTTAACCTGTCATTTTACTTTCTGCAATTTATTTCTTTTCCTCCATAAACACTTACTGACTTAAGCATCTAAATGCAAAGAGCTTGGCAAAACACTTCTGGTAATGTTTCCTAATACCATTCCTTTGTCGCATCTACTTTCCATTTTATTTTACAAGAACACATACTGACTTAAGCATCGGAGGGCCGTTGGTAAAATGTCAACGGTCTAGGTCTAATAAACCATTTTGCAAGGGGCTAACACATCAGAAGCAACTTACTAGGCAACTTCACCAGTAACTTCCTAGGCAAATTCTTCAGCAACTTCCTAGGCAAATTCTCCAACAACTTCCTAAGCAAAGCTCTTCAGCAACTTCTTAGGCAAATTCTTCAGCAACTTCCCTGGAAAATTTTCCAGCAACCCCTTGGGCAGATGTGGATGCAACAACACAAAAAGCAATTTGGATTGAACCGGAGTCAGGCATGTGTAATCAAGGATCAGGCGACTTCAGAATGGATGCCTAAGGAGTAGATTGCCAGTTTGACAAGATTGTGATCTCTAATTAAAGCACTTTGCCATTACCTTTGAAGGACATTTTTTGTAAGCAAGTTACTTTTCTTATTTATTACTTGTAATCTTCGAGTTCCAATCTTCGATTTCCCTTAATAAAATGAGCAATTAATTCAAAATTGTCCAACTACAAACTACCGTATTTTTGCAAGTTATGCCAATTGTTTAAAAGGCAATAACACAGCAGTTACAAAATAAATGGTTTCAAAAAGCAACTTCAGAACGGGTCGACGTTTTAGTTTGCTACAACATGCATGCATGAGACAAAAATACATAAACACAAGCCATTCTCAAAAGCCGAATGGTGATACGCAAATAAACCAAAATAAGCAAATATTATAAAAGTCGCCTCCCTTAGGGGAAGTAAAAGTCAGTTCCTAAAATTCTGCTTTTAGCAAGCAGATTAAACACACAAAGCAAAGTTTGAAACTTGCTCCGCAAACACAAAAACACACAAATATGTCTTAAACCTTGATCCCATGAGCAAGTAAAGCAACATACAAAAGCTTAATATTATTTAATCCTAACTGAGAGCAGAAACTACTAAGCAGCATCATTCTGGGGCTTGTCAGCATCAACATCAATGGGCTGGGAATGTGCACCAACAGCAGAAGCCGCCGCATGAGTAGATGCATCATCAGCAACTTCTTCCAGTATGGCAGTAGCAGCAGCGGTATCCTTCTTAACGCCTTGGAGTTTCTTGGCCTCCTCATAGGCCAACCTTTCCGCAGTAGGGTCCTATTCCAAATGTTTGCCCGCAGCATACTCCTCCATAGCCTCAATCCTTGCCAACCACAGTTGCATGCCAGTATTATCAAGAAGCTCGTTGAACTTCATCTCCATTTCCTCAGCAGACTTCTCCACCTCTCCCTTCAAGCGCTGCACCTCTTCTTGCTCCACCTTCAGTTGGTCCAACCATTGCTGGCATTTCCCATGAGTATCTTCCTTCTCCTTAGTAAGTGTGGCGACTTTGGCTGTCAACCCAGACAGATTCTGGTGTGTAGCAATAAAAGCTTGCAAGCACTGAAAACAAGACAAGACAAGAGTCAACATGAAGCAAGGCAAGAAGATAATTGAAGATGGAAGTAAGGCGAACCTGGACAGACAAACTGACACCTTCAGACGCAACAACAACAGGTGTCATAGTCTCATGGCGCAACTTGGTAGCACGGAACCACAAGTTCTTAGCACTTGGCCATATTGGAGTCGCTTCAGCAGAAGTAGAGCAGAAATAGAGCATAATTCTTCACGAACCTCAATTTCCACACTTTTTCTTTTCTGCCCAACCAGAGTAGGAATTGCAGGCGTCACAATTTCTAAGGGGCAGGAGGGCGAATTGTCGCAGGAGATGAAGGAGGGGTGGCAAAAACTCCACTCCTATTGCGCATTCTGGAAATCAGTTAAAAATTCGAAATTGGAGCAGTACACTGAGATGCGGAAGTTTCTACCAAGAAAAACGGGAAAAGTCAGCAACTTGGAAAGCAAAGTTGAGCAACGAAAATTTCGAAGGTGATAAAGATCTATGCATACAAGAAAACATGTCAGAAGTTGAGCGAGTTCTAATACTTCTTCTTTTAGGGGAGTTAGATGAATCTGCCTGTGCGGGCAAGTTAGCACCAGGATGCGAAGGAATAATGGGGAAAGTCCTGTCTTCAGCACTAAGAGCCAAGATCAAGTCCGTGAAACCCGCCGACTGTTTGCGCCCAGAGGAGTGCAGAGAGACACCTGCCCAGCAAAAAGTGTAAGCAAATCGTCAACAATCAGTATGCAAAATTCACAGCAAATTAGGCAAAATACCTTCAGATCTCCAAGTATCCTTGAAAAAACCACCAAAGTCACCTACATAATCTGCTCTCACATAAAAGTATCTTGCGGCCCAACCCCCGTCTCGGCGTTTGTCAATTTTTTCTACCAGTGCATCTTTGCCTTCATAAGTTTTGAGGGTAAACCTCCCTTTCCCAAAGGTTTGATTTGGTAAGTAAAAGCCAAATCCTCTACTGTGAAATCGATGTTGAAATTCTTGCTCAGAGTTTCTACGCTTGTCAAAACCCTCCATGCCCTAGGGAGAAGTTAACAAGGCGCCATGTCAGTTGCAGCAAAAAACTGGCGAATAAAAGGTGAAAAGGGGAACTTTTGTCCAAATTTGGCAAAAGGGTAACCATTAAAAATCTAACCAACTTGGGCATGCCCAATCCATCCTTTCTTGATTCAAAGGCAGCCTAATTACAACATTAGGGCGGAAACCATAGTTCTTCCTAATAATTTGCAGTTCAGGTACAGTCAAAACGCTAGGATAAACATTCTTGTCTTCTAAAATTTGCAAAGATTGAAAAACATTTACCCCTTCAGGGGAGGAACTGTTTCTTGAAGAGGATATAGGGTTCGCTCTAGTCATAGCGAAAGAAGAAGAAAAAGATAGCAAAGGTAAATTCTTACAAAATTTGAAAACAACTTGAAGAAAAACGCAAAGGAAATCAGAGGAGGGGATGAGAGTTTACTTGGAGAGAGAAAGAAGTTGAATTGTGCAAAGAAAACTGAAGAAACTTTATCTTGGACCAAGGCCCTGAATTTATAGAAGAAGGGAGAAGTTAGGTGTCCAATCAAACCATGCAAAGTAACCGTCATAATTGCGCGCGTTCTTCAAGGCAGTTTTCTTTTAAAAACTTAAAAAATTTTCCTTCCTCGGTTTGCCGCCCAATGAGAAAAAATTTGGGGCTATTGTTATGGGTCGAATTACTCTTACGTGGCAGTAAAATGCATGCCTAAAGTGTGTTAGTTTGCTTGGTTAAGTGGCAACGCTTAATTGGGCGTATGGAGAAGCAAGCGGATGGATGACGTGTCAAGGTAGTTCCAGAATTCTTGAAGAGAAGAGATATGCGCTGTGTTGAGGGGAAAGTGGAGTTGGCTTCAACCGCTAAAGCAAGAATATCTCAAGTGAATCCCCTATAAAATAGGAGCTAAGCCAATAAGAAGCAAGGAGGAAAACGGTTACCCTTTAACGTCATTATCATAGCTTAGTATAAATGGTTCATTAGCTCAGATATTGTAAATTATCACTCACTGCTCTCTCTACTCATTCTCTAGCTAAATACTTGTACTCTCTCGCAAACTCAAACAACTTAGTGAATTGGCAGGAGACCAATCCTCCCGTGGTTTTTCCCTCATTTTCAAAGGGTTTTCCACGTAAAACTTGTTGTGTTCTTTTCTTTACTTTTCGCAACTCGACTTCTTGCAAGTTAATTATCAACCTCCTCTCCAAGCAAATTAGCCTTAGTGTGAAATTTGCCCTAAACAACTACTCTCCATAACGACTGTGGAATCATGATAATTAAGCAAATTTCAGCGAAGACAAGAAACGAAATCTCTAATAAATCACCATCTGAAATAGCGGGTGTAGACACATAATCGTGTCTCCCCATTTAAGGATCTGATGATGAAACATACCGTGGTCTTAATTGGTCTGACCCAAGGGCAGAGCAATTTGAAAAGCCATTCAAACCCATTTTGAAAAGTGTTAAAGTCCTATTTTAAAGCCCAATTAATTATTCATGATAATTAATTGTATTTTGAGCCTAATCCTTTTAAAAGGCCAATTAATTGATTTATTTTAATAAATAAATATTTTCAAAAGATTTTTTTATAAGTTCAAATTAGATTTTGTCCCGTAAAATCAGATATCCGTAGTTAAAAGATAAAAAAAATCATTTAGAACGCGTTTTTATCAAAAAATGTCAAAACTTGTCAAAAACAAGCTCTGCGCTGAGCGCAGCTCCCTGCGCCGAGCGCATGTGTCCTGACACGTGGGCTTCCACGTAAGCTGCGCCTAGCGCATAGCTTGTGCCAAGCGCACCAGAACTGCCACGTAGACTTCTGTTTCATATAGAGTCCTGCGTCAAGCGCAGTTCTCTGCTTGAGACACGATGTTTCTTCCTTATCTTTTTCAAAACACGTACCACGTGTATGCTTTTTACTGGTCATGCCGCGTCATGCGCTTGCTACGTTAGCTGCTCCAAGCGCAGCTGGCGCGTGAGGCGCAATGCCATTTTCTCTATAAATAGTTCTGATTTCCGATCATATTTCAGAACAGATTTTTCACATTAACACACTTCGAACTCGACGAACATATTACGAACCTTTCTACGAATTATATAATCTCCCTACAAAACTCATACCTTTCAAATACAAACATATTCAATCTACATACTTTCAGACATTTAGATTTTCAAGCTTCACGATTGCTCGTCCCGAAGGTTGTCAATCTTGCAGACCCAAGCCACGGTATAATCATGAGGGTCCTTAAATAAATTATTTTTATATTGAAGTTACTAACAGTTTTCTTTCCTGATGTAGATCTTTAATGTAAAATATCTCTACTGTATATTTTAAACCTTTTTTCTTCTTTTTTTATTTTTATATATTATTATATGCCTGCCTGATTATTCTATATATATTATATGATTATCCTGCTTTACTGCATTTATCACCCACATGTTATTTTTGCTAATCAAAGACCTAAAGAACTGTTCTAACATTAATTAGATTAATTTGGACAACCTGCTAGGTTCCCTGTAATATTGATTGCCTAATAACATGTCACTAAAAAAATTGTCTTTTTATGTGTTTCCTAAACCAATTTAGACTAAATATTTTTAGGGTGTTTAAAACATTATTTGATTATTGTTTGGCATAAAATCTGTAATGAATCGATATTTAGTATAGGCCAACTTTGGGCGAATGTAGTTCATTATGACTATATTTGTACCCTCACCCCCGAACTCAATCTTTGGTTCATTTTGATCATCTATGGAGTCTAGACGGAGAAATCTACATTGGATAATTTGTCCCTACGGTTTTCCCATATCCAATTAGGTTTATGATTCTTCCTAAAAAGAATTGTTGGCGACTTCTTTAAAAACAATTTTCAATAAAACCTTTACACTGGGGTAGTCAAATCTAATACGCGCTCACACCGCGTAGGCGAAATAAAAACACGCCTACAATTTGGCGACTTCACTGGGGAGGATTTTAAAAAATTAATTTTTTTAAATAAGTGGGTGAAACTTGAAAAATACGATTCATTCTTATTTTTATGTCTTAGAATAATATACAGTTTTGCATATGCTAGACAACTAGACTTCGAAACTTACATTAAACTAAGCAGGCTAGACTCAAAAATTGCCTATGGACTTAAGGAATGCTAGACCTTGAACTTACGAGTGAGCAAGCAGGCTAGACACAACAATTGCCTAGACTTAAGGAATGCTAGACCTTGAACTTACGGGTGAGCAAGCAGGCTAGACTTTAAGGGATGAACTTTTATAGTCCTAAGACTGAATTTTTATAGTCCGAAGACTGACTAGGGCTTACATGGAGATGCAAACTAGACCTAGGATATGAATTGACATATAGGTTTGACATAGACTGGGAGATGTACATGGGCTTGACATTGGGGATGGATTAGGATTGGACTTAGAATGGAATAGACTGGGATTAAACTTAGACTGGGCTTGACATAAAGATATAAATGGGCCAAGATTTGACATGAACTAGAATTATATGGGCCTAAGGTAGACTCTAATGCTAGCGGGCCTAATATGAATACATGGACTCAAATTTAGAAAGACCTAATATGAATGCAAAATGAACTCTAATGCATATGGGCCTAGAATGAATGCAAGTGAATCGGATTGATTGGATTGGATTGAATGAAGGTGCTTAGAATGGGCTTAGGAAATTCGTTTTTGAAAGGAACTCCTTGTTTTATCTTTTGTTTAGGAAAAGACGATGGATTAATTTTGAATTTTTTTTTTAAATGTAGTGGTACGATGATGATTAGTAAATGCTTTTTGAAAAAGGTAGAAGAGAAGAGGGCGTAGGATTTATTTTGAAAAATGTAAGTTTTTAAAATTGATTGAATATGGTACGGTTAGATTGACAGGGAAGATTACTTGAACAGCCGGGAGGCAATGGAAAGAGGTAGACATGCATGACAACTCTAACTCTACAATGACCAGTTTTATAGATGCACCTTTTAGGACAGACTCGACCTTGCATGAAAAGACTGACCCTTTTTTTTTACTATGATACTGATGCAAACTTGTTATCTTTGACTCGAACAAAGGTCAAAAGACCAATAAGCATGGGACGAATAGACTGCGTGCCACGCAACTGGTGCGCGCGGCGCGCAATCTATGCGTCTGGCGCAGGAGCTTTGCGCTAGGCCTAACCTAATGCGTTTGGCGCAATGCTCTGCGACTCGTTTATTGATAAATTGACGAAGGTTCGGGCGAAAATGACGATTTATTTTAGACGCGATTTGCAATAATTTCGGACGTAAAGCATATTAGCAGGCAAAAATTGCAATCACACATAAATGTCAGGTAACATGGATGCAAAATTTTTCAACCTAAAGTCCAGTTCTAAATTCAACTATTGATCAGGTTTAGGTTAATGCTGAAAAGGGTCCATGACTAAGAGATTGATCCCACGCTTCGTACCCCTGCTTAAAGAGGAGGCCACGTGTAAGACGCACTCTAGTCTCAAGTCAGGAACAAGAGAACAATGCCATGGTTGGGTAGGTTTGCTTATAACTAAAATCTAACACTATCGCTTAGGAAGCTTTTCGGGAGGACAAAGCGCAAACCCCCCGGGGGTGACCTCACACATAGAACATGTGCTAATCAGGCAAGGTAGATTGAGTTTGGTCTCTGTTATTGTCCAGCCTTCCTTAATGTCTAGCCTACTTGCTCACCCGTAAGTTCAAAGTCTAGCATTCCATAAGTCCACCTAGACAATTTTTGAGTCTAGCCTGCTTAGTCTAATGTAAGTTCCGAAGTCTAGTTATCTAGCCTGCTTGCTCACCCGTAAGTTCAAAGTCTAGTTGCCTAGCCTGCTTGCCTTACATTAAGTGTCTAGTCTCCCTTATTGTCCAAATACTCCTTAAAGTCTAGCCTGCTTGCTCACCCGTAAGTCCAAAGTCTGGCATTCCATAAGTCCACATGGGCAATTTTTGAGTCTAGCCTGCTTAGTCTAATGTAAGTTTCGAAGTCTAGTTGTCTAGCCTGCTTGCTCACCCGTAAGTTCAAAGTCTAGTTGCCTAGCCTGCTTGCCTTAAATTAAGTGTCTAGTCTCCCTTATTGTCCAGTGTTCCTTAAAGTCTAGCCTGCTTGCTCACCCGTAAGTCCAAAGTCTGGCATTCCATAAGTCCACATGGGCAATTTTTGAGTCTAGCCTGCTTAGTCTAATGTAAGTTTCGAAGTCTAGTTGTCTAGCCTGCTTGCTCACCCGTAAGTTCAAAGTCTAGTTGCCTAGCCTGCTTGCCTTAAGTTAAGAGACTAGTCTCCCTTATTGTTCAGTCTTCCTTAAAGTCTAGCCTACTTTCTCACCCGTAAGTTCAAAGTCTAGTCTGTCCTATCATCATGAAAGCCCAGTCATGGAATCCAGTCTACTTGCATAGTCCAGTCCAGTCCAGTCCATGTCTGCATTTGCATATAGTTAGGCCCATGTCTCCATTATGGTCAAGTCCATACTAGTCCAAAACCATTTCCATTTCCATTTCAAAATCATTTTTCATTTTCATTTCCCATCTTCATTCCCCACTTCCATTTCCACTTCTCATTTCTCATCTCCTATTTCCATTTCTCATCTCCAATTCTTATTTCGAAAACATTATTTCTTAAAATTCACGAGGTCCATTCGACTTCTGTTCAGGACAGGTCGTGAGATTATAACTTGGGAACGTCCGACAGAGAGGCAACAAGGTCGACCCACTCCCAGGCATTTCAAGCGCATCCTCGATCACTTTTTCAGACGAATCCTCCTACTCTTCCGAATCATCATCTGAAATGGGGGACATTAATGAACAAATCAGTGCCATTATGGCTCAACTTACACTGATGAACTCTCGTCTTGAGGAACAAGACAAAGAAATTAAGGCACTGAGAGAGAAGCTAACTGAAGAAGACGAGCAAGGCGACACTCCACCACCAAGCAAGACCAACACATAATTGAGGTTCGAAAAACTCGAGCAATTGATCTAGTCAATTCCTGCACTCGAGAGTCATGCTCATGGCCATGACACCATTGATCCTGAACTGTAGGAAAAGCTCCCTAAAAAGGTAACATTGGGTGACCTCCTAAAATTCAAGGGGATCGAAGACCCAGATGATCACTTGAGAGCATTTTCCATCTCAATGGCTCTCAAGGGCATGAGCAAGGACCTGTTTGCTTATGTCTTTCCTTTGACCTTGGATGCACATCCATCCAAGTGGTTCAGATAACTGAATAAGGCCAAGCTAAATGAATGGGACTACATCAGAGAAGAGTTCCACAAATAATACATGTACCATACTCAGCTTCCCATTGACCTTCGTGAGTTGGAGTTAACCAAACAAAACTCCAACGAAGACTTCGTCACCTTCCTTAACATATGGAGGGATAAAGCTGCACAAATGATTAACAAGCCATCTCAAGAGGATCAAGTCTGCCTGGTGATCCGTAACCTGCAGCCTAAGTATGGGGATCATATCAAATTCCAACCCATAGAGTCTTTCACGAAGCTCTATAAGGTAGGCCTGTTGATTGAGGAGGAGGTACAAGCGAACAAGAACAAGGGTAACAACAACAACTCTTTCAAGAAGAGTAACAATAACCCTTCTAGTTCCAAAAGCAATGAGGTCAATGACATAGCTACTGAAAAGAGAGGTTATTAAAAACCTCAAAGAACATTCACACCTTTAGGCATGTCCCTAGAAGAAGCCTTCACTAGACTTCATGCAAATGGAGCACTTCAGCCTATTGGCCCTACTCCAGACCCTGCTCCCGAGAATAGATCCAAGAGGTGGGATCCTAATGCTTACTGCAAGTACCATCAAGGAAAGGGGCATATGACATCACAGTGCTGGATCTTAAACAATACTCTGCAGGATATGGTTGAAGACGGAAGATTGCCAATTCCGCCTGCAGCAAAAGTCATCAATAGCGGCAACCCCTTGGGAAGTGCCTAAATAACACTGGGGCATAGTCATTTAAAGCTAGTTTTCTAGGTTGAGTCGGAGAGTCCCTCCCCTAGCTCCTTCATTTCCCTTTCTGTCGAGTCTATGCCATTTAGGATTTTATTTTTATTAAGCCTTGTTCTATTTATCTTTAATTAATAAAAGAATTGCATTTTCATTTTCATTTTCATTGGCCTTCCATCATTTTATTTATGCTTCTAATTCAATGATGAAAATTAAATCACCAAATGAATTTGACTAATAATAACGAAAAGAGATCTGAAACAAAAAAAAAGAGAAAAAAAATGGACATACTTTGGATCAGGAGTTATTCCCCTCTTCCTCCATTACCTTTCATAAGCCATCGCCATTAGCCAAATAACCTTTCAAAATCAAAGCTCCACAAATAGTCTTCAAGCCTTCCAATACCCATAACCATAAACTCGTGTGCAAGCCTTGCAACATAAAAAAAAAATCAATGCCAGGCAAAATTAAAAAAAGTGAAAAAATTTAATGTGCGAAAAAAAGCAAAAGAAAACGCACAAGATAAAAAGGAAAAAATAAAGAAAAAAAAGAAAGAGCCAAAGGCAAAAAGAAATAAAAAGTCAAGCTAGGGGGCTTGCATACAAGTTCTACCCCTCATTCAATTCTATCAATTCATCAAACCATAGCCCATATAATCCAAATTCATAATCCTTACCTTAATTAGCCCAGCCAATTGAACATTCATCAAAGCCTCATGCCTTAAACCCTTCAACCTTTCATCAACCCTAACTCCTTTTTCAAGGTATGTCCAAGCCCGCTAAGTTGAAAACCCGAAAGGGCGGCCTAGGTAAAAGTTAGGGCACAAAAAAAAAATATAATAAAAAAATCAGATCTGAAATTACGAATGGTCTGATTCCGCAAGGTTACGTAGGAATCCTCATCTCGAGGTCTGACCGCTTCAATAAAAATAAATTAGTCATGGACTAATGATTTGACTTTCTAGAATTTAGGAGCATATCCTTTCTAGATCCCGACATAGACTCGAGTCTGAACCTAGCCTTGTTAAAGCCTTTTACCGCCAACATTTATTTAAGTCACAAAATTTAAACCTTTTTATTTTTCAATCCAAGCTCTCCTTGTCCCTGAAGGACTCTCTGACAATTCCATGGTCTCTGGCGATATTTGACTTTGCCTGTATCAACTTCCAAATGAAGAATCCCCAGTGACAACTTTCAACGTTCAAGACAGATCAACTACATTATAATATCAGATCAAGTACATGCCTAATTCAAGACAAGCTCACCCCTAAGTGGGGGCTTCCTATGTGTGGTAGTTCCGCTGATTCAAATCAAACTCCCGAAAAGTTGTAATGTGTGGACCTCATTTATGGACCCCGATCATTTACTAAAAACGATTTTCGAAAATCATTCTATGCATTTCTAATCATTCTATCATTCTTCTAGCCTTGAAAAATCCTGACCTTGCATTACAGCCTTGCAAAACCCTAACCTTGCATTGCATTTCATACATTCTAGTCTTGCATAACCCTGACCTTGCATGACGTGTCATCCCTTAACTTTGCATAACCTTAATCCTTGCATAGCGTCTTGTGCATCCTTAGAGAGTCTAAGTTTGCATTATTTGCATCATTATGTGCTTTATGTGAGTTGTTTGCACCTATCTGCTAACATCTTCTTCTGCAGGTAATCAGATTGCTTGTAGTTATTGTCCTGCATACTAACTTTGTTTTGCAGAGACCGGCGTATATAGATCAGTTCTAAACTGTAGAGCGTTTATAATCGTTCTCCGTCCCGACACCGTATACTTTGACTTTCGGTTTCCTGAACCTCAGTCAAAGTGGGGGCTTCTATAGACACATAATCGTGTCTCCCCATTTAAGGATCCAATGATGAAACATACCGTGGTCTTAATTGGTCCGACCCAAGGGCAGAGCAGTTTGAAAAGCCATTCAAACTCATTTCGAAAAGTGTTAAAGTCCTATTTTAAAGCCCAATTAATTATTCATGATAATTTATTGTATTTTGACCCTAATCCTTTGAAAAGCCCAATTAATTGATTTATTTTAATAAATAAATATTTTCAAAAGATATTTTTTATAAGTTCAAATTAGATTTTATCCCGTAAAATCAGATATCCATAGTTAAAAGATAAAAGAAAATCTTTTAGAACGCGTTTTTATCAAAAATTGTCAAAACATGTCAAAAACAAGCTCTGTGCTGAGCGCAGCTGCCTACGCCGAGCGCACGTGTCCTGACACGTGGGCTTCCACGTAAGCTGCGCCTAGCGTACAGCTTGTGCCAAGCGCACCAGAACTGCCACGTACACTTCTGTTTCATGTAGAGTCCTGCGTCAAGCGCAGTTCTCTGCTTGAGACGCGGTGTTTCTTCCATATCTTTTTCAAAACACGTACCACGTGTACACTTTTTACTGGTGATGCCACGTCATGCGCTTGCCACATCAGCTGCGCCAAGCGCAGCTGGCGTGTGAGGCGCAGTGCCGTTTTCTCTATAAATAGGCCTGATTTCCGTATAGATTTAAGAACAGATTTTTCACATTACCACATTTCGAACTCGACGAATATATTACGAACCTTTCTACGAATTATATAATCTCCCTACAAAACTCATACCTTTCAAATACAACATATTCAATCTACATACTTTCAGACATTCAGATTTTCAGGCTTCACGATTGCTCGTTCCGAAGGTTGTCAATCTTGCAGACCCAAGCCACGGTATAATCCTGAGGGTCCTTAAATAAATTATTTTTATATTGAAGTTACTAACAATTTTCTTTCCTGATGTAGATCTTTAATGTAAAATCGCTCTACTGTATATTCTAAACCTTTTTTCTTCTTTTTTTATTTTTATATATTATTATATGCCTGCCTGATTATTCTATGCATATTATATGATTGTCCTGCTTTACTGCCTTTATCACCCACATTTATTTTTGCTAATCAAAGACCTAAAGAACTGTTCTAACATTAATCAGATTAATTTGGACAACCTGCTAGGTTCCCTGTAATATTGATTGCCTAATAACATGTCACTAAAAAATAGTCTTTTTATGTGTTTCCTGAACCAATTTAGACTAAATATTTTTAGGGTGTTTAAAACATTATTTGATTATTCTTTTGCATAAAATCTGTAATTAATCGATATTTAGTATAGGCCAACTTTGGGCGAATGTGGTTCATTATGACTATATTTGTACCCTCACCCCCGAACTCAATCTTTGGTTCATTTTGACCATCTATGGAGTCTAGACGGGGAAATCTACATTGGATAATTTGTCCCTACGGTTTTCCCATATCCAATTAGGTTTATGATTCTTCCTAAAAAGAATTGTTGGCGATTTCTTTCAAAACAATTTTCAATAAAATCTTTACAGTGGGGTAGTCAAATCTAATACGCCCTCGCACAGCGTAGGCGAAATAAAAACATGTCTCAGGAGTCAGAAAATTAAGTAGATCTCTTAATTAAACGTTGTTACCTTGGCTTTAAATTAGTAGAATTAGTCAAATATAAAGGGTCGGTGCCAACTGGAGTCGATGATATCAAAGAAGAAATATGGAGCTTGGAGAGGTTTTTTCAATTCGTTCGGTTTGACTTTGATTCTAGTTTCGATTTTTGGAGATAAGTATGTGCATAGTGTTGAACTCCATATACATTGTGCACATATGAGCTGTCCCGCATTGGGAAACAGGAGAGAAAATATCATAATATAAGCTAGAGGAGCTACTCCTACTATTGCCAATTGGTTTTAATATGGAACCGGCCTCCTTTGTGCTTGAATGTGGACCGAACTCTCCTCCTCCTTATTGGGTTGCCCAGCTCACAAAGTCTCTAATAAACAGCCAACAATGACAACTAATTTTACCAAACACTTTTGCAAACAGCTGGCTTAAACAACCAATACATACAACCAATGCTTCTAGATAGTCAAACAAGCTAACTAAACCAGCCAACAACCGATTGCCAAACAACCCCCATATCAATTTACCACTTTAAGGGGCCATTCTTTTTAACTTATTTTTACTTATATGGAACGTATATATCTAAACTTATATGAAATTATTAGGAAATTTTGTTAATAAATACCACACTTTGGGCACTTGTTTAAAATAAATACCTAGGTTGTTTGAAATTTTATATAAATACCAACTTTCTGCCATTTCTTTTGGAATCACTACCACTAATAGATTTTCGCAAAACCGTTAGTTTTGCTCCTCCGTTAGTGCCATATATGAAATTACCTTCCATTAACCTCATCCTCCTCCGATCCACCACCACCAAAACCCCACGAAACTCACTACCCTTGGGATACCCATTTCTCTCCTAACTACCATTACGAGGTGGTGGTGGTTTCATAGTTGGTTAGTATTGTGGGGTGGGTCGAGTTTTGGGTTGGTGGGGGTGGTGGTGGCGGCAACAGTGGCAAGCATGGTTGTTGCATGTGGGAGGGGCGGTGGTGGTGGGGAAAGGGTAACATCGTAATTTCACGTGCCACTAACGGAGCAAAACTAACATTTTTTTGCAAGATTCCGTCAAGTGATTGTGATTCCAAAAAAAATGTAGTCAACATTGGTATTTGTATAAAATTTCAGACAACCTAGGTATTCATTTCAAAAAAGTGTCTAAAGTATAGTATTTGTTGACAAATTTTCCAAATTATTAAAACTTATCAGATCTTATTAGTCCTTATCAAAACTTATTAGACCTTATTTTGTGAGTGTTCCAAACTTTATTTTTGTCGAGCTGAACTTATTAGACCTTATTAGTCCTTATATGAACTTGTTTTTTTCTTATAAGGACTCAAAATAAGGTGAATAAAATGGTCCCTGTTTTGTTGTTTGGTAAAATCACTATGGTCCACCAACTTTCAGTTAAGATTTTGAAACACATTATAGTCAACCAGTGAGAATGAGTGTAGACAAATCAAATAATGGTACACGAAATGTGGGACAGGAGATCCGAGTTCAGATTGTTAGGTGGATTTAAATGGTGGTCATGCTGATAAATTTGTGAAAAAAGTATCTATAGAAATGTTCGTCTACCCTCAAACCTTTTTTTTTTAAATACCATAATATTATTAATGTGGGATACAAAACATGTTGCCTTTTTGTTAACTGACACCATCGTAATAAGTCGTAGTGATAAAATATAAAGCCAGTATTAGAGCTTCAACCATCATCTTAACCTTTTGGTTGAGTTGATCCTCTGACATGGTATTGGAGCCGGCGTAATAAGAAGGTTACGGGTTCGAATCTCATCCACCATACATATTGATGACCAAAAAATAATGAAGATGCTCTTCAGTAAAGTATATAAATTCAGTGAGACTTTCTTTTCAGAACTACACATAATTTTTTTTTTGCTAAGTAAGAGAGATGTATATTGAATTTCAAAGAACAATTTACAACCTAAACTATCTGGAAAAGACCAGACAACAAACATAAAAAAAGTTATCTACCACATATACAAGTAAACCATTCCCTATCTTTGTTTGTAATGCGTCTTGAAATTACAACATTAATTCTATGTATCAAAATCTCCTTGAACATCCTGAATATTTACTCATGTCTTCATACTGTGACATTCTTATTAGTGAGATTTATCTCACTCATAGGATAGTTTTAAGGCTGTTTTTATTTAGTTTCTTTCCCTTTTTAGTTTATTCTACCCCTAATTTTACCTCTTGTGATAATTAATTCCCTCTTGCTATATATATTTGTTTCCCTTCTCCCTACTATTCTATTTGACCTTTTTGTAGGAATTTGAATAATTACAAATGGGAAGCACTTGAAAGGGGAAGAAAAGAGAACCACACACCAAGCATAGAGTGGAGCAATTTTGCTAAAATAAGAGTTTTTGGAAGGAATTGTGCAAAAGGGTCATATTCAAACGGTCATAACTTTCAGCATACAAAGAATTTTTCAGTGATTCAAGTTGGAACTGAAAGTTTGGCTCGATAACTTTCCAACGAGTGGTCACAAGCCCAATTCCCATAAAAAATAAAAGAGATATGGCTCTTAAAAGTCAGGCGCATCTGCTGGCCCGCCCAATCTGTTCCCAGCCCGCCCGGGCTGTGTAGCCCGCCCGAGATACTGACCAGCCCGCCCGGGCTGCTTGATGCTTGAAGTTCCTGCCTCGACGCAAAAGAAATGTTCTCGCCCGGTGGTATTGAACGGGCCCGACTACCTGCACCGTCCGGGCCTTGGACCAACCCGCCCGGGCCATTTGGAGCCCGCCCGGGCTTCCGCTTCTTGGGTCCTTTTTCTTCGGCCCGTTTTGTTTGCGACGATGGAATTGAGGGGAGTATAAATACTCCCTTTGCCCATTTTAAAAAAAGGAGGAGTTTTTAGCAAAGTTTTATTTTATCCATCACTCTTAGTTTTAGGATTTTAGGGAGAATTAGCCTCCATAGCTTAGTTTAGGGGAAAAGTGAGAAAACTCAAAGAGAGATTGAAGATTTTGAGATTCAAGGGTGGCAACTTGTATTTGAAGATTCAACAATTTATCAATGAGCATTTCTTACTCTTTCTCTCTCCTATTTTTTTGCTTTATTTTCATGTTTAATAGTTAATCTAGATTAAAGTTTCCATCTTTTACTAGTTTCTTCTTGTTTGCTCTCTTGATTTTGTTTTATTCTTTCTTTAAAAGTCTTGATTTTTGGTTTTTGCTACTTTTAGATTCGTGATTTATTGCTAGTTTTTCCATGTTTAGGATGTTTGGTAGTATAATGGATAGTGAGTAGTTCATTAACTAGGATTGGGAGTAGCCCAATCATTGTTTGCATCCTACTTTCATGAGTAGAGTTTATTGGGTTGGTTATGTTTGGGATTTGTGCAATTTCAATCTTTGATGTCGATTGGTGATTTAGTTGATGTGAGCTCCATCATCTTTTGATCCTTTGTTGCCCATTTGATGGTTTAAATTTATGTGGTTGACCTTCATGATTGATTGATTAGTTGTTGCACATCACTTGTTGGTTGGTATTAACTTGGGTTTGATTTTAATTCTTAACTTGGCCTAGTTAGGTGATAACGCCTCGAAATATAGATTTTGTTGCCATAATTAGGACTCTAAACTACCTAACAACTATTTTAGAGGTGTTTAGATTTGTTTATTCCTTTTGCATATCCCCAATACGTGTCACTCCCTATATTTCTACTCGGTTGTTGGATGCGAATTATGATTGTGGTGTTTTCCCATTCCTAGTGCTTTTCCTAATTTGATTCCAATAGTCTTAATCACTTAGTTCAACCAAAACTTGACGATTTCTTCGACTTAGCTTACTTGTAGCGACTCTACCTTGGTGAGACCTCCGATCCTTGTGGTTCGACCCTTACTTACCACTTGACTAGTTTAGGTGGATAGTTAGGTTTTTTATTTGACATTAGGGGAGTTAGTAACGACCTAGTTTTTCCCCCTGTCAAAATGGCGCCGTTGCCGGGGACTTCGGCATACATTGATTTGTGTTGATTAGATGAGTCTAGGCTTTTTGTAGATATTCTTTATTTTCTTTGATTTATTTTTATTTTCTTTTTGTTTATTCAAAAAAAATGGCAAATATCTCTTTTTCTCAATATGACAATGAAATCTTTTGGGTGTACTTTGAAAGACTTGAGGAATTTGTAAAGTACTATGGTTATGGTCTTTGGGAGGCTTGTGAGATTACTTATTGGGGCTTAAATGAGCATACTAGAGGAGTGGTTGAAAATATGTTTAATGGTGAATTTCGAGCTATATCTTTAGATGAAGCTTGGGATTTCTATTTGTGGTTAGCTAGGGATACTTATGACTTCGATTGTGCATATTGTCATGATTCATCAAACGTTGACATGAATTTCTTTGATAAGTCAAATATTTCCACTAGTGAGCCTATTATGCATGATTTTAACCCCCTCCCTCCTATGCTTGTAATAATGAGGTGCATTCTAATGTTGAAGATATTCATGCTATTTCTCAATGTTCATTGAATTTGTGCATGGATTTCAATCAAGTGCCTCATGTTCCCAATATTGATTCTCATATGCTTGATTGTAATCCCCCTCCCCAAAATGGTCTCCAAATTAGACTCCAAGCACCTCTTCAATTAGGACCGCCCACTAACACCACTAGTCTTAGAGAGTATAATGCAAACCTTCATGACTAATCAAGCTAAAGAGACTAGTGAGTTTAGAGAGAGCTTAAAACAAATGCAAGTTCATAATAAAATGCTTGAAACTCAATTGGCTCAAATGGCGGGTTCTATGAAAAGTGATTCCATTACCCAACTCCTCAGTCAAGGTGTAAATCCTAATGAACAAGCCCATGCTATAATCACTAGGAGTGGTAGACAATTGGGGGATGTGTGTGTAAATGGGGGTAAGGCAAAGAAGGATGACAAACAATTGACCAATGACTTGAATGATAAAGGGTATGCTTTTGAGGAGAAAAGGCCCATTATTGAGGATGTTGTTGAAAGTGAGGATGTTGTTGAGTCTCTACATACCCTTTTTGAGTCTCATGTGTCTACCTCTAGTGGTTTGGACCTTACTATCCCTCTTTATGCTTTAGAGTACTCATCCTCTCATACCCCTTCATGCTTGAGTGAAGATCTTGGTCAATTTGAGAGTGAGGTGCCTCATTTGGTGGTTGGTGATGCTTTTGAGGCTTTAGAGGTTGAGAGAAATGTTGGTAAGGAGCCATTGGTTGAAAAAGTTTGTGAATTGAAGACTTGTGATATAGGAGAAGTCATTTGTGAAACCTTAGTTTCTATTCCTTCACCTTATATCCCATTTTCAAGAAAGCTTGACCTATCTCCTTCATTTCCCATCCTCTTTCCTTATTTACCCAAATTACCTCCATTAGATGAGCCTATTTCCTCCGTTGTCCCTCAAATGCTCAATTTGATTATATTTAAGGAAGAGAGAGAGATTGCTACAAAAAAAGTGTTTGTTGAGGAGAGTTTGTCATTTCATTTTTCTTTTTCTTCTTATTTCTTTGTTTTTCCTTTTAACCCTTCTTCTTTTTGGCATCCCTCTCCTCATTTGCATGGAGTTGCATTGCACTTAATGCACATTTTACATTTTTTCATTGCATACTTAATAATAATAGAAATGTGTGCTAGTGCATTTGACAAACTCTTGCGATCTTTGAATTGCTATTTACTAGAAAGGTCAAGTTTAGGACCTTAAATAAGCCTTTCTCGGGAAGTAACCCATGATTTATTGCTTTCATTTTATTTCTTTTAATTTTACTCATTTTTCTTTTCTATCCTTGATTTTGATTTAGGTGCATAATTGGAATAAGACACATTATCAATAGCACGTGGAAAGCAAATCATGGTTTTGATCGAGTAAGTTGATTAGAAGTGGAGAAATTGGGTCATTTGTGGGTATTCGCACCCACCTACTATCCGGTAACATCTTTCCTTTTCTCCTTTTCTAATGTTTTATGATTGTGGAACATGTGCTTGTTGGTTTGGATGTTTCTTCCCTCCCTCCCTCCCTTTGATTGTCTTGTTCAAGCATTGAGGACAATGTTTTATTCTAGCTTGGGGGAGTAGCTATTCGCTAGCTTGGGGGAAGTCTATATACTTTATTTTTATTTACTTTTCTCATTTTCAAAAAATTTCAAAATCTAAAAATATTTTCCTTTCTTTTCTTTTTCATTCAAGTTTTGAGTTTCTCTTTATAAAGAAAAAAATTGAAAAAAAATGAAAAAAAGATTGAGGAATAAAGAAAAGTACAAATCATTTCAGGTCTAAGGGAAGATTCTTGATGCCAATTTATGTGGATTCCTTTGTTTTGGTCATTTGGGTAGATGAGTATAGGTGTTTCCGTTGAATGCATGTATGTGTAATTTCGGGAGATTACACATGGATTAATCTGTGTTGCTTGATTTTCTACTTGAAAAAGCATTCTATAGTTCTAAATGTTGTCAAACTTTGTGTTGAAAAGAGTCGAATTATTTCTCTTATGGAAGTTGTAGTGACCCTAGTTGAATCTTGAAATCTTCTTTGGTGCACAAGTTTTACCTCCAAATAAGCTATACTAAGAGTTAAATTAATTGTTAAAAAGAAAAAAAAAATAGTGTTTTATGTCTTGAGTCCAATAAGTGGAGCCAATGAGCCCACAAGGCATAATAAGCCTATTAAAGTCCATGAAAAAAAAAGAATCGAAAAAGAGTCAATAAGTGGTAACTACCACATGATTTGAGAAAGTGGGTTAGTCGAAATGGTTGAGTGGGAGCTTGAAATTTTAATAAGTTGAGTTTCCCTAGTAATGATGAATGTCATTATGGCTTAAACATTGAGACTCTAGGCCCATTATATTGATCAGTCGTTATAATATTACAATCATGGTTTTCTCTTATCAAAAGTCAAGTTTGGGGGAGTTTATGTGCACCATAGGTGATTAGGATCAATCTTGGGACCTTCTTCATCCATTTGAGAACAATTTGTGACTCTTGAATGCCTTAATAGATTCTAATTGATGTTTAAAGCTTTTGATAGTGTTAATTTTGCACCTTAGATTAGCTTATCCCCTACATTCCTAAGTCATGGATACATATTGATAATGGTTATGTTTTGAAAGTTTGCTTAGATCGTCCGTTGCTTTGTGAACCATGGTTGAATAGATGACTTTGGCTTATTATGTATGTTTGTGCTTGATTAGAGTTGTGGGTTAAGTCTCTTTGGAAATCCTCACGAGAGCATCACTCGTCCTCATTGGCGACCTTGAGGTTTAAATGGCTTATTGTTTACGCTAAAAACAATCATGATTCCTACGAAAATGAGTTAGTGTATATAGTTTCGTTGTTTTACTTTAAGTGTGATTTGTTTTGGTTGATTTTGCCTTGCTATCTTCGTTGGGTCATTTCTTTCCCTCCTATTTCTTTGGGAAATTCCCACTGGTAACCCTGTACTATGGAACATTTGCAATGGTAAACCGTTTTTTTTTTCAGTTTCAAAAATAACCCTATACTTAGTAATATTATACAAAAGTGACCTTAATGATGGTAAAATCGTTAATTCAACCGTGAGTTTTATTGTTAAAAACTGTGGTGGTTGGGTGGGATGTTAGTGGGCTGGGTGGTGGTTGGCGGTTGGGGTTAACCTGGGTTAGGTAAACCAATAAAACTAACGGTTGAATTAACGGTTTTACCATCATTAAGGTCACTTTCGTATAATATTACTAAGTATAGGGTTATTTTTGAAATTGATAAAAAAAACGGTTCACCATTGCAAATGTTCCATAGTACAGGGTTACCAGTGGGAATTTCCCTATTTCTTTTTGCACTTTGCTTGAGGACAAGCAAACGTTTAAGTTTGGAGGAAGTTGATTAGTGAGATTTATCTCACTCATAGAATAGTTTTAAGGCTATTTTTATTTAGTTTCTTTCCCTTTTTAGTTTATTTTTCTCCTAATTTTACCTCTTGTGATAATTAATTCCCTCTTGCCATATATATTTGTTTCCCTTCTCCCTACTATTCTATTTGACCTTTTTGTAGGAATTTGAATAATTACAAGTGGGAAGCACTTGAAAGAGGAGGAAAATAGAACCACACACCAAGCATAGAGTGGAGCAATTTTGCTAAAATAAGAGCTTTTGGAAGGATTTGTGCAAAAGGGTCATATTCAAACGGTCATAAACTCAAAACTTTTAGCACACAAAGAATTTTTCAGTGATTCAAGTTGGAACTGAAAGTTTGGCTCGATATCTTTACAACGAGTGGTCACAAGCCCAATTCCGATGAAAAATGAAAGAGATATGGCTCTTTAAAGTCAGGCGCGTCTGCTGGCCCACCCGATCTGTTCCCAGCCCGCCCGGGCTGCTTGATGCTTGAAGTTCCTGCCTCGATGCAAAAGAAATGTTCTCGCTCTGTGGTATTGAACGGGCCCGACTACCTGCACCGTCCGGGCCTTGGACCAGCCCGCCCGGGGTGCCTTGGTCAGCCCGCCCGGGCCATTTGGAGCCCGCCCGGGCTTCTGCTTCCTGGGTCCTTTTTCTTCGGCCCGTTTTGTTTGCGACGATGGAATTGAGGGGAGTATAAATACTCCCTTTGCCCATTTTTAAAAAAAGAGGAGTTTTTAGCAAAGATTTATTTTATCCATCACTTTTAGTTTTAGGGTTTTAGGGAGGATTAACCTCCATAGCTTAGTTTAGGGGAAAAGTGAGAAAACTCAAAGAGAGATTGAAGATTTTGAGATTCAAGGGTGGCAACTTGTATTTGAAGATTCAACAATTTATCAATGAGCATTTCTTACTCTTTCTTTCTCCTATTTTATTGCTTTATTTTCATGTTTAATAGTTAATTTAGATTAAAGTTTCCATCTTTTACTAGTTTCTTCTTGTTTGCTCTCTAGATTTTGTTTTATTCTTGCTTTAAAAGTCTTGATTTTTGGTTTTTGCTACTTTTAGATTCGTGATTTATTGCTAGTTTTTCCATATTTAGGATGTTTAGTAGTATAATGGATAGTGAGTAGTTTATTAACAAGGATTGGGAGTAGCCCAATCATTGTTTGCATCCTACTTTCATGAGTAGAGTTTATTGGGTTGGTTATGTTTGGGATTTGTGCAATTTCAATCTTTGATGTCGATTGGTGATTTAGTTGATGTGAGCTCCATCATCTTTTGATCCGTTGTTGCCCATTTGATGGTTTACTTTTACGTTGTTGACCTTCATGATTGATTAATTAGTTGTTACACATCACTTGTTGGTTGGTATTAACTTGGGTTTGATTTCAATTCTTAACTTGGCCTAATTAGGTGATAATGCCTCGAAATATATGTTTTGTTGGCATAATTAGGACTCTAAACTCCCTAACAACGATTTTAGAGGTGTTTAGGATTGTTTATTCCCTTTGCATATCCTCAATACGTGTCACTCCCTATATTTCTACTCGGTTGTTGGATGTGAATTATGATTGTGGTGTTTTCCCATTCCTAGTACTTTTCCTAATTTGATTCCAATAGTCTTAATCACTTAGTTCAACCAAAACTTGACGATTTCTTCGACTTAGCTTACTTGTAGCGACTCTACCTTGGTGAGACCTCCGATCCTTGTGGTTCGACCCTTACTTACCAGTTGACTAGTTTTGGTGGATAGTTAGGTTTTTTATTTGACATTAGGGGAGTTAGTAACGACCTAGTTTTCCCATTGTTCACATTCCAAGTTGCTTCATTGCGTACCCACCAAATCCAGTACACAACAGCCAGAATAGCAGCTGAAAACACTTTCCTCTGGAATCCTGACTTACTGCTTCTTCGTGAGAATAGCACAATTCTCTGGAAACTGGACTGCCTGCTTTTCATGTCCAGCCATTCATACATCATCGTCATCAGCATTTTCTTAGAATAATCACACATGAAGAACAAGTGTTCATGGCTCTCATTCCCATTTGAACATAACTGGCAACTGCTGTTGTTCATGACACCAATGTTGTGTAGTCTGTCAGCAGTTCTAAGTCTCCCTTGTATAGAGAGCCAACCAACGAACCGATGCTTTGAGACTACCAGTCTATTCCTTATAAATGTATCCCAATAAACCTTCTCATATGCACCAACCAGCTTATTATATATCTTTTGAACACTGAACTTGGCCATGCTTCTTATCTTTTGTAGAGAATAATGCCTTTTTATTTCATCTTTGATTTGGCAAAGTTTCTTCCAATACTAGCTGCAATATGTTGGTGGAATGTATTCCCACCAGTCATGATCTTTCACATAAACCGTATAGATCCATTTGATCTATAGGTTGTCTTGCTTATAATCTATAGCCTAAACATACTTGGCTAAAATAGCTTTGTTCCATTCCTTTATCTGCCTTATACCCAAGTCACCAGCTGCTTTGGGAATCAAACATTTGACCAGCTAACATTACCAGATTTTGCACTATAATAAGCTCCAGACCAGAGGAAAGCTCTACAAACTTTCTCTATTTCCTTCAGAACACTATTAGGCATGATGAAGACCTGACCTAGGCCTAGTATATATGGATACTTAGGAGGAAAAAATTAATGAGCAGAGTTCTACCAGCATAAGACACATGCCTACTACTCAGATTTTTTATTCTAGCACAAATTTTCTCCACCAAACAACTACACTCGGCCACAGAAACCTTATTAGAGCAAATAGGAATTCCTAAGTACTTAAAAGGTAGCATGCTATGCTTAAACCCGTAAACTTCTTTAATTCTCTGCACCACTTCACTAGGAACATTAGCAGTATAAAATTCAGATTTCTGCTCATTTATGCATAACTCTAAAGTTTCCGAGAAGAGTTTGAAAGCTTGCAACATAAGGTACATAGAAGGAAAGTTCCCTTCACAACATTAGATTATGTCATCTGCAAACACTAGATGAGTTAATTGCATAGCTTTGCACCTAGGATGGAACCCAAATCCTTGACAAGAACTAACTTTCTTCATAATCCTTGACATATATTCCATACACATCACAAAGAGGAGGGGAGACATAGGGTCTCCCTGCCTCATGCCTCTTTTAGAACCAAAATAACTATGAGTTGACCCATTTGTCATCAAAGTAAACTTAGGGGACCTCACAAACACCATAATGAGTTCAATAAACTTCTTTGGAAATTTCGGCCCCACCAACACTCCTCCAAAAACTCCCACTCAATAGTGCCATAAGCCTTTTTCATGTCTAATTTTATCAAGCAACTAGCTTTTTCATTTTTCCTACCATAAAATCTCACAAGGTCTTGGCACACCATCACATTGTGAATAATATATCTCCCATGAATAAATGCCCCCTGGTTTTCAGCTATCAACTCAGGCAACACCATCTTAAGTCTATTACCGATCAATTTTGTAATACATTTTTAAATTGTATTATATTACAACAGGCAATTGACCTGAATTGAGAAACATTATTAGGACAACTCACTTTAGGAACTAAAGTAAGAATTGTGGAGTTTACCTTTGTCAGCAATCTGCCACAGGAAAATTAATCCAGCACTGCATTTGTCACCTCAGGCACTATGATGCCCCATGTATCTTTGAAGAAGTGACTCTCAAATCCATTAAGACCTGGAGCTTTGTCTACAGGGATGGAAAAATTGGGCTTTATGTATCTCATCAGTTGTAACCACAGGACCTAATGCAATAACCTCAGCATGAGCCTGCTTCCTATTGCTAGTAGCAGTCCCAAGAAGCTTATGGTAGTAGTCAAGGAAAGTTATATTAACTTCCTCAGGGGTATCTCTCCAAACACCATCACTATCAAAAATAGCAGATACAGTATTTTGTATTATCCTAGCTCTTATAGCTTGGTGAAAGAGGCTTGAGTTTTCATCACCATCCTTACACCATGCCATTTTAGCTTTTTGAGCCTAAAAAAATTTATTGGCTATGCACCTGCTTATAATGCTGAGCAGCTAGTCTCTCTGCATTGCTCAACTTCACATCACCAGGGTTCATATGTAACTTGCTTTGACATCTTTCAAGCTCCGTTGATGCCACCAGATATGAACATTGAATTTCAGCAAAGCCTTCTCTATTTAGCTTCTTCATTTCAGCTTTGATGAATTTCATTTTTTGAGTAACTTGAAACATTTTTGTACCTTGGACTTCCTTACTCTAGCACTCAGTAATAATACTATCAAAATTGGGAGCAATAAGAATCCTTCCACCCTTATGATGAGCTAAATTGCTCACAAAGCCACCAACCAGTAAAGAGATTAAGGTAAAGGCTACCCATATTGCAGGTCTTAACCTTTGTTTCAAGAACACTTACCATGCCCAAAGCTCTCATGCTAAGCAGTTTCTTAACATCTTTTTACTTCAGAGTATGATTTATCCCCTTGACGCTCCAGCATAGGATTTTATCCATCCCCTTCAGGAGGCCCTTCCCTTCCTGCATCATCTACAATCTTATTTTCATCACCATCAGCCTCACAAAGTTGAACCAAAACCTCATGGTTCTGTTCATTCATGAACACCTCAAAACCATTCTTCAACTAAGGACAAGCTGCCCTCTCTGCATTCGTCCTTGCTGATTTCTTCACAACCTGGAACTCACCAGTCTCAGCTTCAACCCTCACAGGTACCACTACAGTAGGCTCAGGGACCTTTGGCTTCCAGAGGTTTTTTTACCAACAGGCTTCCTACATTCCTCCTGAGTGTGCCCCATACCCTTACACTTCCCACACAATATAGGCTTCCATTCATAAACTATTCCAACCTTCACAACTTGACCACATGCATTAACAAATTCAATGTGATCAGGAAATAAATGGTCAATGGATATTTCAATCAACATCCTTGTATATTGTAATTTCTCACGTTTGATTGTGGCCTGATCAAGCTTAATTGGAATTCCCAATGTACCTGCAATATTAAAAATGCATTTCTCACTCCAGTACTTAAAATCAAGCTTCAATTGAATCCAAGTAGGGAGCGCTTTCATCACCTCCTTCTGAATATCCAAATTCGAATCCCATGCCTTCACAATTATTGGCTTATTATCAAAGGAAGGAGTATTTCCCGCCAAATTTTGGTCACATTTTTCCATTGACCGAAATCGCACAACATAAATTCCCAATTTCACCATTACAACCTCAACACCATAATTCCTCTAGATACGTCTAATGAATCCGTCCATTACATGTTGAGGAGGATTCGCTCCAACAACATAACAATATACAGCATAATTTCAGTAATCTAATTCCGATTGAATATCCTCCAATTCAGTTTTAACTAATTGTCATTGTTCAATGCAGCATTAACCACTACATTACTTGCTTCTTTTGCAGGAGAAAATAGTATAGGAACAGGATTACCTGCAACATTTGCCATGCTACTATGTTTTTCCACCGAAATTTGCTTCTCTGTTCGTTGAATTATGTCCAGCCATTGAGAAAATTTCATTCGCAGCTCTGATTGCTTCTGAAGATCTCGCAGAGATGATCGAGAAGAAAGAATTTTCTCCTAGATAATTTCCGTCTCATTATCAATTTCCAAACTCGCCACTCCAAGAATAGCATCCATTGATTTCATCTTATTCGCCTGAGAATCAGAATGAGGACCATTCTTCTTCTCTGTCAAAGATTTAGGTTGACTTGCCGTCTGAGCTCTATTAGTTCTGGCCATGGCCACCAGCATACAAAGTACGTGGAGAGAACTCTAGAGAGAGAAAGCTAGCAACGCTCAACTTTACATTAATTCTTAGGCAGACAGATTGCACATAAATTTATTGTTGTGAGGGAGTAAGAAAGTAAAATACACTAACAAATAATCATTTCCATCTACAAAAATTAAGAAGAAATCATAAAACCAAGCCGATATTTTAAGAAAGTTTGTTGCTTTCTTCAGGTTTATATTCTCTGAAGCAACCAAAATAGTTCATTCATTTTAGGCTTTTTGTGAGTGTTTCTCTCTTGGCTGCTGTTGGAGTACAAGGTGACACTCAAGAAGAGGAGGAGAGAGTTGAATTGAGTGACAAAATCTAATTGATTTTCGTAAAATCAAAACTATAGCACTGTGCCACACACTGTGTTAAACACTCGCATAATGTTTTTGCTCAAATGAACTCGTATCAAAACTAAAAGCAATCAAATCAAATAACAAGACACAGGAATTTACCGCGGTTCAATTTCACCTCTGAGATCTACATCCACACTACCTACTCTTTTATTATTTGAATCTTAAAATATCAATCTTTTGATACAAAATGATTCCCCCACACCTAACTCTAGTAGTGCTCCCAACACCTAACTCTAAGTGTTGCTACTCTCTATAATAATGAAATTACAGAAATATTAAGTTCTCACAAGTGTGATTCTTAGATAAGCATTACAATAGTTATTTAGAACTCTTAACTCACTAGAACTCTGTGCTATAGGGATACGTTTTTAGCTCTCGAAAACTTATCAAAACCAAATATGAAAACGTGTGTACTTCTTCTAATTTTTATCCCTTATATAGATTATAAACTGAATAAGAATTATTCTCAAAGATATGATAATCTTCTTGAATAATTTTTTGTTCCTAAAATTAAGGGATAAAATCTTTTATTTTCAAAACCAAATATTATCATTTATTTTATAAAAACTGATTTATTGATCTTTTAAAAATAAAGACTCATCCTTATCTTTTGCCAACCAAAAACTCATATTTTACAGAACAACTTTTCCGAAAATCTTTATAAAAAAATGTTTACTAAAAATCAGTTTTTATAAATCAAATTTTTCCAAAAAATCTTTAAGTAAAAAACGTTTTAACAGTTTTTATAAAAAGAGTTTTATTTCTAAAATCTTTATATTAAAATTTTTTCTTTCCAAAACTAATTTTCGAAATTCATTTCATAAAACTCCCATTTTTATTCTTTAAATATAAAAACATGAAACTAACATAATTACCTATTTTCTTAACTCTAAGAACATAGCTAATCATCCTTAATTTCATATTTGTAGCTTACCACAAAATTCCAATAAGTTAATAACATTCCATAAACATGACTAAGAACATAACATTCCATACCAAGCCCGCCCGGGCTGCTTGATGCTTGAAGTTCCTGCCTCGACGCAAAAGAAATGTTCTCGCCCGGTGGTATTGAACGGGCCTTTCTTACTCTTTCTCTCTCCTCTTTTATTGCTTTATTTTCATGTTTAATAGTTAATCTAGATTAAAGTTTCCATCTTTTACTAGTTTCTTCTTGTTTGCTCTCTAGATTTTATTTTATTCTTGCTTTAAAAGTCTTGATTTTGGGTTTTTGCTACTTTTAGATTGGTGATTTATTGCAAGTTTTTCCATGTTTAGGATGTTTGGTAGTATAATGGATAGTGAGTAGTTCATTAACTAGTATTGGGAGTAGCCCAATAATTGTTTGCATCCTACTTTCTTGAGTAGAGTTTATTGGGTTGGTTATGTTTGAGATTTGTGCAATTTCAATCTTTGATGTCGATTGGTGATTTAGTTGATGTGAGCTCCATCATCTTTTGATCCTTTGTTGCCCATTTGATGGTTTACTTTTATGTGGTTGACCTTCATGATTGATTGATTAGTTGTTACACATCACTTGTTGGTTGGTATTAACTTGGGTTTGATTTCAACTCTTAACTTGGCCTAGTTAGGTGATAACGCCTCGAAATATATGTTTTGTTGCCATAATTAGGACTCTAAACTCCCTAACAACGATTTTAGAGGTGTTTAGGTTTGTTTATTCCCTATGCATATCCCCAATACGTGTCACTCCCTATATTTCTACTCGGTTGTTGGATGTGAATTATGATTGTGGTGTTTTTCCATTCCTAGTGCTTTTCCTGATTTGATTCCAATAGTCTTAATCACTTAGTTCAACCAAAACTTGACGATTTCTTCGACTTAGCTTACTTGTAGCAACTCTACCTTGGTGAGACCTCCGATTCATGTGGTTCGACCCTTACTTACCACTTGACTAGTTTAGGTGGATAGTTAGGTTTTTTATTTGACATTAGGGGAGTTAGTAACGACCTAATTTTTCCCCGTGTCAAAATGGCGCCGTTGTCGGGGACTTCGGCATACATTGATTTGTGTTGATTAGATGAGTCTAGGCTTTTTGTAGATATTCTTTATTTTCTTTGTTTTTTTTTTATTTTCATTTTGTTTATTCAAAAAAAATGGCAAATATCTCTTTTCCTCAATATGACAATGAGTCCATTTGGGTGTACTTTGAAAGACTTGAGGAATTTGTAAAGTACTATGGTTATGGTCTTTGGGAGGCTTGTGAGATTACTTATTGGGGCTTAAATGAGCATACTAGAGGAGTGGTTGAAAATATGTTTAATGGTGAATTTCGAGCTATATATTTAGATGAAGCTTGGGATTTTTATTTGTGGTTAGCTAGGGATACTTATGACTTCGATTGTGCAAATTGTCATGATTCATCAAACGTTGACATGAATTTCTTTGATAAGTCAAATATTTCCACTAGTGAGCCTATTATGCATGATTTTAACCCGCTCCCTCCTATGCTTGTAATAATGAGGTGCATTCTAATGTTGAAGATATTCATGCTATTTCTCAATGTTCATTGAATTTGTGCATGGATTTCAATCAAGTGCCTCATGTTCCCAATATTGATTCTCATATGCTTGATTGTAATCCCCCTCCCTAAAATGGTCTCCAAATTAGACTCCAAGCACCTCTTTAATTAGGACCGCCCACTAACACCACTAGTCTAGAGAGTATGATGCAAACCTTCATGACTAATCAAGCTAAAGAGACTAGTGAGTTTAGAGAGAGCTTAAAACAAATGCAAGTTCATAATAAAATGCTTGGAGCTCAATTGGCTCAAATGGCGGGTTCTATGAAAAGTGCTTCCACTACCCAACTCCTCAGTCAATGTGTAAATCCTAATGAACAAGCCCATGCTAAATCACTAGGAGTGGTAGACAATTGGGGGATGTGTGTGTAAATGGGGGTAAGGCAAAGAAGGATGACAAACAATTGACCAATGACTTGAATGATGAAGGGTATGATTTTGAGGAGAAAAGGCCCATTATTGGGAATGTTGTTGAAAGTGAGGATGTTGTTGAGTCTCTACATACCCTTTTCGAGTCTCATGTGTCTACCTCTAGTGGTTTGGACCTTACTACCCCTCCTTGTGCTTTAGAGTACTCATCCTCTCATACCCCTTCATGCTTGAGTGAAGATCTTGGTCAATTTGATAGTGAGGTACCTCATTTGGTGGTTGGTGATGCTTTTGAGGCTTTAGAGATTGAGATAAATGTTGGTAAGGAGCCATTGGTTGAAAAAGTTTGTGATTTGAAGACTTGTGATATAGGAGAAGTCATTTGTGAAACCTTAGTTTTTATTCCTTCACCTTATATCCCATTTTCAAGAAAGCTTGACCTATCTCCTTCATTTTCCATCCTCTTTCCTTATTTACCCAAATTACCTCCATTAGATGAGCCTATTTCCTCCGTTGTCCCTCAAATGCTCAATTTGATTATATTTGAGGAAGAGAGTGAGATTGCTACAAAAAAAGAGTTTGTTGAGGAGAGTTTGTCATTTCATTTTTCTTTTTCTTCTTATTTCTTTGTTTTTCCTTTTAACCCTTCTTCTTTTTGGCATCCCTCTCCTCATTTGCATGGAGTTGCATTGCACTTAATGCACATTTTACATTTTGTCATTGCATACTTAATAATAATAGAAATGTGTGCTAGTGCATTTGACAAACTCTTGCGATCTTTGAATTGCTATTTACTAGAAAGGTCAAGTTTAGGACCTTAAATAAGCCTTTCTCGAGAAGTAACCCATGATTTATTGCTTTCATTTTATGTCTTTTAATTTTACTCATTTTTCTTTTCTATCCTTGATTTTGATTTAGGTGCATAATTGGAATAAGACACATTATCAATAGCACGTGGAAAGCAAATCATGGTTTTGATCGAGTAAGTTGATTAGAAGTGGAGAAATTGGGTCATTTGTGGGTATTCGCACCCACCTATTATCCGGTAACATCATTCCTTTTCTCCTTTTCTAATGTTTTATGATTGTGGAACATGTGCTTGTTGGTTTGGATGTTTCTTCCCTCCCTCCCTCCCTTTGATTGTCTTGTTCAAGCATTGAGGACAATGTTTTATTCTAGCTTGGGGAAGTAGCTATTCGCTAGCTTGGGGAAAGTCTATATACTTTATTTTTATTTACTTTTCTCATTTTCAAAAAATTTCAAAATCTAATAATATTTTCCTTTCTTTTATTTTTCATTCAAGTTTTGAGTTTCTCTTTATAAAGAAAAAAAATAAAAAAAAAATATTTGGCAAAATCCAAAAAAAATTGAGGAATAAAGAAAAGTACAAATCATTTCTTGTCTAAGGGAAGATTCTTGATGCCAATTTATGTGGATTCCTTTGTTTTGGTCATTTGGGTAGATGAGTATAGGTGTTTCCGTTGAATGCATGTTTGTGTAATTTCGGGAGATTACACATGGATTAATCTTTGTTGCTTGATTTTCTACTTGAAAAAGCATTATATAGTTCTAAATGTTGTCAAACTTTGTGTTGAATCTTGAAATCTTCTTTGGTGCACAAGTTTTACCTCCAAATAAGCTATACTAAGAGTTAAATTGATTGTTAAAAAGAAAAAAAAAATTGTATTTTATGTCTTGAGTCCAATAAGTGGAGCCAATGAGCCCACAAGGCATAATAAGCCTATTAAAGTCCATGAAAAGAAAAAAAAAGAATCGAAAAAGAGTCAATAAGTGGTAACTACCACATGATTTGAGAAAGTGGGTTAGTCGAAATGGTTGAGTGGGAGCTTGAAATTTTTATAAGTAGAGTTTCCCTAGTAATGATGAATGTCATGATGGCATAAACATTGAGACTCTAGGCCCATTTATCAGTCGTTATAATATTACAATCATGGTTTTCTCTTATCAAAAGTCAAGTTTGGGGGAGTTTATGTGCACCATAGGTGATTAGGATCAATCTTGGGACCTTCTTCATCCATTTGAGAACAATTTGTGACTCTTGAATGCCTTAATAGACTCTAATTGATGTTTGACGCTTTTGATAGTGTCAATTTTGCACCTTAGATTAGCATATCCCCTACATTCCTAAGTCATGGATACATATTGATAATGGTTATGCTTTGAAAGTTTGCTTAGATCGTCCATTGTTTTGTGAATCATGGTTGAATAGATGACTTTGGCTTATTATGTATGTTTGTGCTTGATTAGAGTTGTGGGTTAAGTCTCTTTGAAAATCCTCACAAGAGCATCACTCGTCCTCATTGGCGACCTTGAGGTTTAAATGGCTTATTGTTTACGCTAAAAACAATCGTGATTCCTACGAAAATGAGTTAGTGTATATAGTTTCGTTGTTTTACTTTAAGTGTGATTTGTTTTGGTTGATTTTGCCTTGCTATCTTCGTTGGGTCATTTCTTTCCCTCCTATTTCTTTTTGCACTTTGCTTGAGGACAAGCAAACGTTTAAGTTTGGGGGAAGTTGATTAGTGAGATTTATCTCACTCATAGGGTAGTTTTAAGGCTATTTTTATTTAGTTTCTTTCCCTTTTTAGTTTATTCTTCCTCTAATTTTACCTCTTGTGATAATTAATTCCCTCTTGCCATATATATTTGTTTCCCTTCTCCCTACTATTCTATTTGACCTTTTTTAGGAATTTGAATAATTACAACTGGGAAGCACTTGAAAGGGGAGGAAAAAGAGAACCACACACCAAGCATAGAGTGGAGCAATTTTGCTAAAATAAGAGCTTTTGGAATGATTTGTGCAAAAGGGTCATATTCAAACGGTCATAACTTTCAGCACACAAAGTATTTTACAGTGATTCAAGTTGGAACTGAAAGTTTGGCTCGATATATTTCCAACGAGTGGTCACAAGCCCAATTCCGATGAAAAATGAAAGAGATATGGCTCTTTAAAGTCAGGCGCGTCTGCTGGCCCGCCCGATCTGTTCCCAGCCCGCCCGGGCTGTGTAGCCCGCCCGGGCTTATACGAGGCCCGCCTGGGCTGCTTGATGCTTGAAGTTCCTGCCTCGACGCACAAGAAATGTTCTCGCCCGGTGGTATTGAATGGGCCCGACTACCTGCACCGTCCGGGCCTTGGACCAGCCCGCCCGCCCGGGCCATTTGGAGCCCGCCCGGGCTTCTGCTTCTTGGGTCCTTTTTCTTCGGCCCGTTTTGTTTGCGACGATGGAATTGAGCGGAGTATAAATACTCCCTTTGCCCATTTTAAAAAAAAGGAGGACTTTTTGGCAAAGTTTTATTTTATCCATCACTCTTAGTTTTAGGGTTTTAGGGAGGATTAGCCTCCATAACTTAGTTTAGGGGAAAAGTTAGAAAACTCAAAGAGAGATTGAAGATTTTGAGATTCAAGGGTGGCAACTTGTATTTGAAGATTCAATAATTTATCAATTAGCATTTCTTACTCTTTCTCTCTCCTATTTTATTGCTTTATTTTCATGTTTAATAGTTAATCTAGATTAAAGTTTCCATCTTTTACTAGTTTCTTCTTGTTTGCACTCTAGATTTTGTTTTACTCTTGCTTTAAAAGTCTTGATTTTTGATTTTTGCTACTTTTAGATTGGTGATTTATTGCTAGTTTTTCCATGTTTAGGATGTTTGGTAGTATAATGGATAGTGAGTAGTTCATTAACTAGGATTAGGAGTAGCCCAATCATTGTTTGCATCCTACTTTCATGAGTAGAGTTTATTGGGTTGGTTATGTTTGGAATTTGTGCAATTTCAATATTTGATGTCGATTGGTGATTTAGTTGATGTGAGCTCCATCATCTTTTGATCCTTTGTTGCCCATTTGATGGTTTACTTTTATGTGGTTGACCTTCATGATTGATTGATTAGTTGTTACACATCACTTGTTGTTTGGTATTAACTTGGGTTTGATTTCAATTCTTAACTTGGCCTAGTTAGGTGATAACGTCTCGAAATATAGGTTTTGTTGCCATAATTAGGACTCTAAACTCTCTAACAACGATTTTAGAGGTGTTTAGGTTTGTTTATTCCCTTTGCATATCCCCAATACGTGTCACTCCCTATATTTCTACTCGGTTGTTGGATGTGAATTATGATTGTGGTGTTTTCCCATTCCTAGTGCTTTTCCTAATTTGATTCCAATAGTCTTCGACTTAGCTTACTTGTAGCGACTCTACCATGGTGAGACCTCCGATCCTTGTGGTTCGACCCTTACTTACCACTTGACTAGTTTAGGTGGATAGTTAGGTTTTTTATTTGACATTAGGGGAGTTAGTAACGACCTAGTTTTCCCATTGTTCACATTCCAAGTTGCTTCATTGCGCACCCACTAAATCCAGTACACAACATCCAGAATAGCAGCTGAAAACACTTTCCTCTGGAATCCTGACTTATTGCTTCTTCGTGAGAATAGCACAATTCTCTGGAAACTGGACTGCCTGCTTTTCATGTCCAGCCATTCATACATCATCGTCATCGGCATTTTCTTAGAATAATCACACATGAAGAACAAGTGTTCATGGCTCTCATTCCCATTTGAACATAACTGGCAATTGCTGTTGTTCATGACACCAATGTTGTGTAGTCTGTCAGCAGTTCTAAGTCTCCCTTGTATAAAGAGCCAACCAATGAACCGATGCTTTGAGACTACCAGTCTATTCCATATAAATGTATCCCTGCAATAAACCTTCTCATATGCACCAACCAGCTTATTATATATCTTTTGAACACTGAACTTGGCCATGCTTCTTATCTTTTGTAGAGAATAATGCCTTTTTATTTCAACTTTGATTTAGCAAAGTTTCTTTCAATACTAGCTACAATATGTTGGTGGAATGTATTCCCACCAGTCATGATCTTTCACATAAACCGTAGAGATCCATTTGATCTATAGGTTGTCTTGCTTACAAGCTATAGCCAAAACATACTTGGCTAAAATAGCTTTGTTCCATTCCTTTATCTGCCTTATACCCAAGCCACCAGCTGCTTTGGGAGTCAAACATTTGACCAGCTAACATTACCAGATTTTGCACTATAATAAGCTCCAGAGCAGAGGAAAGCTCTACAAACTTTCTCTATTTCCTTCAGAACACTATTGGGGAGGATGAAGACCTGGCCTAGGCCTAGTATATATGGATACTTAGGAGGAAAAAATTAATGAGCAGAGTTCTACCAGCATAAGACACATGCCTACTACTCCAAACTTTTATTCTAGCACAAATTCTCTCCACCAAACAACTGCACTCAGCCACAGAAACCTTATTAGAGCAAATAGGAATTCCTAAGTACTTAAAAGGTAGCATGCTATGCTTAAACCCGTAAACTTCTTTAATTCTCTGCACCACTTCACTAGGAACATTAGCTGTATAAAATTCAGATTTCTGCTCATTTATGCATAACTCTAAAGTTTCCGAGAAGAGTTTGAAAGCTTGCAACATAAGGTACATAGAAGGAAAGTTCCCTTCACAACATTAGATTATGTCATCTGCAAACACTAGATGAGTTAATTACATAGGTTTGCACCTAGGATGGAATCCAAATCCTTGACAAGAACTAACTTTCTTCATAATCCTTGACATATATTCCATACATATCATAAAGAGGAGGGGAGACATAGGGTCTCCCTGCCTCAGGCCTCTTTTAGAACCAAAATAACTATGAGTGGACCCATTTGTCATCAAAGTAAACTTAGGGGACCTCACACACACCATAATAAGTTCAATAAACTTCTTTGGCAATTTCGGCCCCACCAACACTTCCTCCAAAAACTCCCACTCAAAAGTGCCATAAGCCTTTTTCATGTCTAGTTTTATCAAGCAACTAGCTTTTTCATTTTTCCTACCATAAAATCTCACAAGGTCTTGACACACCATCACACTGTGAATGATATATCTCCCATGAATAAATGCCCCCTGGTTTTCAGCTATCAACTCATGCAACACCATCTTAAGTCTATTACAGATCAATTTTGTAATACATTTATAAATTGTATTATAACAGGCAATTGTCCTGAATTCAGAAACATTATTAGGACAACTCACTTTAGGAACTAAAGTAAGAATTGTGGAGTTTACCTCTGTCAGCAATCTGCCACTGGAAAATAAATCCAGCACTGCATTTGTCACCTCAGGCACTATGATGCCCCATGTATCTTTGAAGAAGTGACTCTCAAATCCATCAAGACTTGGAGCTTTGTCTCCAGGGATGGAAAAATAGGGCTTTATGTATCTCATCAGTTGTAACCACATGACCTAATGCAATAACCTCAGCATGAGCTTGCTTCCTATTGCTAGCAGCAGTCCCAAGAAGATTATGGTAGTAGTTAAGGAAAGTTGTGTTAACTTCCTCAGGGGTATCTCTCCAAACACCATCACTATCAAAAATAGCAGATACAGTATTTTGTATTATCCTAGCTCTTATAGCTTGGTGAAAGAGGCTTGAGTTTTCATCACCATCCTTACACCATGCCATTTTAGCTTTTTGAGCCAAAAAAGAAATATATTGGCTATGCACCTGCTTATAATACAGAGCAGCTAGTCTCTCTGCATTGCTCAACTCCACATCACCAGGGTTCATATATGTAACTTGCTTTGACATCTTTCAAGCTCCGTTGATGCCACCAGATATGAACATTGAATTTTAGCAAAGCCTTCTCTATATAGCTTCTTCATTTCAGTGTTGATGAATTTCATTTTTTGAGTAACTTGAAACATTTTTGTACCCTGGACTTCCTTACTCCATCACTCAGTAATAATACTATCAAAATTGGGAGCAACAAGAATCCTTCCACCCTTTTGATGAGCTAAATTGCTCACAAAGCCACCAACCAGCAAAGAGATTAAGGTAAAGGCTGCCCATATTGCAGGCCTTAACCTTTGTTTCAAGAACACTTACCATGCCCAAAGCTCTCATGCTAAGCAGTTTCTTAACATCTTTTTGCTTCAGAGTATGATTTATCCCCCTGACGCTCCAGCATAGGATTTTATCCATCCCCTTCAGGAGGCCCTTCCCTTCCTGCATCATCTACAATCCTATTTTCATCACCATCAGCCTCACAAAGTTGAACCAAAATCTCATGGTTCTGTTCATTCATGAACACCTCAAAACCATTCATACACAGGACAAGCTGCCTCTCTGCATTCTTCCTTGTTGATTTCTTCACAACCTGGAACTCACCAGTCTCAGCTTCAACCCTCACAGGTACCACCACAGTAGGCTCAGGGACCTTTGGCTTCCAGAGTTTTTTTTACCAACAGGCTTCCTACATTCCTCCTGAGTGTGCCCCATACCCTTACACTTCCCACACAATATAGGCTTCCATTCATAAACTATTCCAACCTTCACAACTTGACCACATTCATTAACAAATTCAATGTGATCAGGAAATAAATGGTCAATGGATATTTCAATCAACATCCTTGTATATTGTAATTTCTCACGTTTGATTGTGGCCTGATCAAGCTTAATTGGAATTCCCAATGTACCTGCAATCTTAAAAATGCATTGCTCACTCCAGTACTTAAAATCAAGCTTCAATTGAATCCAAGTAGGGAGCGCTTTCACCACCTCCTTCTGAATATCCAAATTCGAATCCCAAGCCTGCACAATTATTGGCTTATTATCAAAGAAAGGAGTATTTCCCGCCAAATTTTGGTCACATTTTTCCATCGACCGAAATCGCACAACATAAATTCCCAATTTCACCATTGCAACCTCAACACCATAATTCCTCTAGATACGTCTAATGAATCCGTCCATTACATGTTGAGGAGGATTCGTTCCAACAACATAACAATATACATCATAATTTCAGTAATCTAATTCCGATTGAATATCCTCCAATTCAGTTTTAACTAATTATCATTGTTCAATGCAGCATTAACCACTACATTACTTGCTTCTTTTGCAGGAGAAAATAGTATAGGAACAGGATTAGCTGCAACATTTGCCATGTTACTATGTTTTTCCACCGAAATCTGCTTCTCTGTTCGTTGAATTATGTCCAGCCATTGAGAAAATTTCATTCGCAGCTCTGATTGCTTCTGAAGATCTCGCAGAGATGATCGAGAAGAAAGAATTTTCTCCTAGATAATTTCCGTCTCATTATCAATTTCCAAACTCGCCACTCCAAGAATAACATCCATTGATTTCATCTTATTCGCCTGAGAATCAGAATGAGGACCATTCTTCTTCTCTGTCAAAGATTTAGGTTGACTTGCCGTCTGAGCTCTATTAGTTCTGGCCATGGCCACCAGCGTACAAAGTACGTGGAGAGAACTCTAGAGAGAGAAAGCTAGCAACGCTCAACTTTACATTAATTCTTAGGCAGACAGATTGCACATAAATTTATTGCTGTGAGGGAGTAAGAAAGTAAAATACACTAACAAATAATCATTTCCATCTACAAAAATTAAGAAGAAATCATAAAACCAAGCCTATATTTTAAGAAAGTTTGTTGCTTTCTTCAGGTTTATATTCTCTGAATCAACCAAAATAGTTGATTCATTTTAGGCTTTTTGTGAGTGTTTCTCTCTTGGCTGCTGTTGGAGTACAAGGTGACACTCAAGAAGAGGGGAAGAGGGTTGAATTGAGTGACAAAATCTAATTGATTTTCGCAAAAACACAACTATAGCACTGTGCCACACACTGTGTTAAACACTCGCATAATATTTTTGCTCAAATGAACTCGTATCAAAACTAAAAGCAATCAAATCAAATAACAAGACACAGGAATTTACCACGGTTCAATTTCACCTCTGAGATCTACATCCACACTACCTACTCTTTTATTATTTGAATCTTAAAATATCAATCTTTTGATACAAAATGATTCCCCCACTACTAACTCTAGTAGTGCTCCCAACACCTAACTCTAAGTGTTGCTACTCTCTATAATAATGAAATTACATAAATATTAAGTTCTCACAAGTGTGCTTCTTAGATAAGCATTACAATAGTTATATAGAACTCTTAACTCACTAGAACTCTGTGCTATAGGGATACATTTTTAGCTCTCGAAAACTTATCAAAACCAAATCTGAAAACGTGTGTACTTCTTCTGATTTTTATCCCTTATAAAGATTATAAACTGAATAAGAATTATTCTCAAAGATATGATAATCTTCTTGAACAATTTTTTGTTCCTAAAATTTAGGGATAAAATCTTTTATTTTCAAACCAAATATTATCATTTATTTTATAAAAACTGATTTATTGATCTTTTAAAAATAAAGATTCATCCTTATTTTTTGCCAACCAAAAACTCATATTTTACAGAACAACTTTTCCGAAAATCTTTATAAAAAAATGTTTATTAAAAATCAGTTTTTATAAAACAAATTTTTCAAAAAAATCTTTAAGTAAAAAACGTTTTAACAGTTTTTATAAAAAGAGTTTTATTTCGAAAATCTTTATATTAAAATTTTTTCTTTCCAAAACTAATTTTCGAAATTCATTTCATAAAAACTCCCCTTTTTATTCTTTAAATATAAAAACATGAAACTAACATAATTACCTATTTTCCTAACTCTAAGAACATAGCTAATCATCCTTAATTTCATATTTGTAGCTTACCTCAAAATTCCAATAAGTTAATAACATTCCATAAACATGACTAAGAACATAACTAGACCTAAGCTTCCATTTCTTCACGTTCTTGAGCTTTCATGAACATCCAAGCTTGATAACTTTCTTAGATCATTGTTAGATACATCACATGTTATAGCACAAAGTGTTTATCATCATCAAAATAAATTCAGACTTAAAGTCATAACAAATTCCCCTTTTTGATGATGACAAACACATAATACTTCCCCCTCAAAAGATGCATCATTACTCATATTAGAGAGGAAAAGAAATAACACCACTTTTGATCAAACACACAAAACTTAGATAACTTGTCATAGATTAATTCCCATCATTAGTTTAAGTATTATACTCATCCTCCCCTTTTGACATTATAAAAAAGGAGAGCAAACACATGTCCAGCTACACAAAAAGAGATATAGTCATCAAAATACACAAGTAGCTCAAGCAATTAAGCTAGTGATGCTGGTGCTAAAGACAAACCAATTCACAATCCTAAAAAATATTCAATAAGCTCCGCAATACATCACAAAAACTACCAGTTTGAGAATTAGTTTTACTGAATAATAGAACCCAAAAATAATAATCAAGCAGCAGCATGGAATCAAGGAGCAGAAGGTGGGGTGAGGAGCATAGAGAGAAGGTTCATGATCTGGCGATGCTGTTGTCCAGCCACCATGTCCCTAGCCCGTTCTCGTGCCAAAAGTTGTTAGAGAGCCTTGTTGACATGAACAACCTATTCTTGCATCTTGAGGTAGCCAGCACAAGCCTCCTTAGGCTGAAAACCCAGAAAATCCTTTTTAAGCAACTCACCACCCATGAGACACAATTCCATCTTGCTTAGGACCCCATCACTCATAATGTCTCGAGAACTCACACCTTTGGAGGTCTCACCAAGAACCTGATACTCCCGAAAAAGTTTAATAAGCCACAAGCCATAGGGGAGAAAAGTGGAGGTAGGAAATAAGTGCCTCATATGATGAATCATAAGATGGGACAAACTAATGGGCTTTCCACGGTCAAGTAGCCACATAAAAACCTAGTCCATAATCAAACAATCCCCTCGATTTTCAACTCGAGGAAGGAGGGTTTTGTAATGAGGCTCCTAGCAAGTTTATATTTGGCACTAAGAAGAGTAGTGGGAAATGTTTGAGCATGGGGAAGGGGTTGTTCTGATAATGTACGAGAAACAGTGGCACTATCAATCCCATCAAGAAACAGCCAATTCTTAGTATTATAATTAGAGAACCCAGAAAAAGGGATTCCAAAAATATGGCCTAGGGCAGCAACATCAATGGATAGAGCAACACCATTAACAAAAGAAGAGATATATAATTCATCATCAATCGTTATATTCTTGTGAAATTCCCTACTTCATCCTCATAAATCGCATCATTATAATTCAACAAAGAAATCCAGCCTTGCATACCAACATTATTAAAGAGGAAAGCAAATTATCGTCTCGACAACCAGGAGGCCGGAAAAACCCGAACCTGTAAGATTTTGGGAATTGAGGGGTCGGTGATTTTCGGCCTCTTGGTGGTTTTTGAAGGGGATGGACAAGAAGAGGCTGTACCTAGCGGCGGAGAAGCGGAAAGGCGAAGACGGCACTTTCGTTTCGGCGGCGGTGAAGCGGGCTGGCGTGTGGGTTGTTCTTTCGGGGGAGATGAACGACGTGGACCGGGAGCAGCAGCTGTGGAGGAGGGATTTTCGAGTGGGTCAGTGGTCGGGTTGTTAGGGATAGCTGATTTGGTGGTGGTGGTGGTGGAGGTGTTTAGAGGTGGTGGGGGAGGTGGGGGAGGGGCTGAAGCAGGATTTTCAGTGGAGGTAGAAGGCGGTGGTGGGGGAGGGACAAATTTCTTGGCCAGAGATTTGCGAGTGGTTTTCTTAACTGGTGGTTTAGGGTTTTTCACTTTTACCATGGTTGGTGAGTTGAGAGTAGGGGTGTCAAAACAGGTTCTCAAACAGGTTCTGGGTATACCCACGGTGAACCAGGTCGACCCTGGACAGTCGGGATTCCGATTGTCGGTGCCCCCAGTCATGATTGGTCGGGTTTTGTTCAACCTGGGTCGAACACATTTGAATCATTGGATTCCGGGTGCGGACAGTGCGAGCGTTCCATTTACAAGTCGATCCATTCCTGGATATGAGCGTCCGTTGACTTTTTTTTTGCCGGGTTTGCGCAGGTCGTATTTAGGTTTCATGTACGGTTGAGTTAAGTCAAATGTACTCGGGTTGAATTAGTAATGACCTTAGTTCGATCATTGTGAAACATCGAGTCCATTCGCTATTGAACGTCAACTCAACTTCGGGTAACTCCTGATCGGGCCATCTTGATTTTGCTATGGATTTTGTAAACGAATCATATTAATAAAAGTATTAAGATTGACATATATATACATATGTGTGTGTGCGATAAATATATGGATGACAACGAAAAACCAATAAAAACACTATATTGATTACCGTGATGTTTAGTGTATTCTCTTAGTCAACACTTATTTCGAATAATCAATCGCGTAAAACCACTCTAATGAGTAAAGGAGTAGAACGACTCTTCATATGTTTTAATATTATATATTATTACCAACGACAATAATAACGAGTAGACGATCAATTCTAAACTTCATATAAATGATTTATTATTAGAAGCATTATGATTGATATATAAGTTTGTAAATAGCTATGATGGTAATGAGAATAATAATACTAATAAACATAAAGCGGCAATGATAATAGGTAAAAATACAAATAATAACAGTAATAGTAACAAGGCTAACAATAGCAATAGTAATACAAATAAGAACAGGAATACTAACAATAACAATAACAATATAAATACTAATATGTTGAATCATTTTAATATAAGATTGATATCAAAATAATTGTAAAACCAATCTAGTATTCTATTGATTATAAATTAGTATAACGACTCTTAATATGTTATAATACTATGAGGCCTAAGTGATAATAACGAGGGTTCATATGTTGCACAATAATAATTATAATAAATTATACCCCCAAATCATTATCCCCTATAAAAGCTAACCATAACTTATTATAATAAGTTAACTGTTAACAAGTAACAACCATAAGTTAAGTAAAATAGTTAACAAGTACTTACTAGTTACTAAATAGTAACTTGTTAACAACCATATAGCTTAATACTAGTATAAGATTAACAACCATAACACTCCCGTATCTTTATAAGTTATAAGATTATTTAAGTTAATTGTTTTTATGTTATACTATAGTTTAATACTGCTAGTATAGTATTTATGGTCTTCTCTTAACTTTGTATATATATGTGACTATAAATAAACTATTTTATCAGTAGGCTTATATATATGTGACTATAAAGAAACTATTTTATCAGTAGGCTTATATATGTTAGTACGACATAACAATAACAAACATATATAACGCGGTATATATGTATTATGTTGTGACTATATATGATAAAGTATAAACAAACTATTTTATCAATATGTTTAATCATTTTAGTAGTACTATACATTGGTATTAAAATAATTGTAAAACCATTCTAATACTATATTGATTATAAATTAGTACAACGACTCTTGATATCTTATAATATTATAACAAATGACAATCATATGTTTACAACAACGGTTCATATGAGGCTTAAGTGATCATAACGAGAGTTCATATGTTATACGATAATAATAATAAACATAACAACAGTTTATATAAATGATAGTAAACATAATAGCCATAAGTCAATAGTTAACTAGATAGTAACTTGTTAACAGCCATATGTTAACTTAGCATTTAGTCAGTTACTCACATAGACTTATACCAACTCAGTAACTCACTAGCTTGTTCCTAGATAATTGAAGAAGTTGTTACTATATAAGATTATGAATGTATCAATATAGATTATAAGCTAATTCAAGAGAATAGTACACTATTTTATCTAATTCAAGATAATAGTACACTATTTTAGATAGTAGTCTTCATGTTAAATGCATTTTGAAACTAAAACATGTATTTGGATTGAAACAAGTTGTTATCGGACGAGATCAATGAATGTATCATTGTAAGTCGATAATCAAAGTCAATGTAACATTACATATAAGTTCACTTTAATAAATATAATTATACTATTACTTAATTGAGTAATAGACTAATGATAGTTGTATAAGTAACGCCATAAGTATGGAGTCTAATTAAAATTTAGAAACTCAATTCATAACTCTAATTAAATAATGATAATAATAATAATAATAATAATAATAATAATAATAATAATAATAATAATAATAATAATAATAATATGCTAATTAATAAATGATAGTTATGGCTTAAATACTAATCATAATAATTTCAATAAAAATAAGCAAAATTTCAAATTAAAGTTAGTAAGTTACTAAACCAAGAAAATAATTAGTAATATTATAACTTATAAGAATATAAGATTATCAATCATGTGTGCTAGGTCATCCATCCATGTGTTAGATCATTCTCTATTCCTATTGGTCAAGAAATAATATCATGGATCATGAATTAGAACCCTTTGATTTAAGAAGGATCAAAATCTAACCATTAATCTCTCAAACCCATTTTCATTTCCCTAGTCTCTCTTCCATCTATCCTCTCTAAAACCCTAATCCCCACCCCTCTCATCCGCCCACCTCCACTTCCATCTCTCATTCTCTAAAACTCTTATCCTTCAATTCCACTTTACTTGGATCTTCTTTCTCTTTCAACTCCATCACTTTACGATGATCACTATATATGAGTCTCTCTCATCAATTTCGATTCTCATCATCGCCGTAATTTTTGTTTCCACCCTTAAAAATGGCCTTTTTGCACTCGGTTGTTTCGGAGATCCGAGTTGTCTTTGTTGCTTAAACGGCGTCGTTCGCACCACCGTCGGATACTCCGGTGGCACTAAGCTTAATCCTGAGTTCCGCAGCTTGGCCGATCACGCCGAATCTGTATACATAATGATGTTGTTAGGAGATTGCAGAACGAAAATCTCGGTGGAGATCTTGCTAACCGAAGCTCTCGCTGGAGGCCAAGATCGAAGATCTTATCGAACGCAAAAGATTGAATATCTGGAAACGTGAAGGTTCAAGCAAAACTTCATCTCAAATCTTGATTTGAACAAGCGAAGATCTCGATGAAGGTTGGTGACGAAGATCTAGCTCGCCGGAGTTAGTGGTGGTTGCGAGATTGTTCGGCTGTGGTGGTTGCAGCCCACACGAGAGTTTTCCCTTTTTGATTTGTAATTTCGTTTGTTGATTTTTATATACTTATGTTATGTTGAATTAGTTTTTTGTGAGATCTAGAGTTTTTCTACTCAACTTGTATCAATTATTCTGGAAATTCTTTTTTTTTTCTTTTCAATTGTACCTTTTTCATTCTTTCAATTTTCTAATGAAAAAAATATTCAAGTTCGTATTACTCAATATATCACAATCAAGATCTTCATATCCTTTAAACTATTATTTCATATCCTTCAAATTTAATAACAAAGATACAATTATCTTAAAAAAAAATTTCGTATAATTTATTTTTCCTTTTTCAATATCCAATGGTAGGGTTTGTAAATGTTAGATCTGAAGGCAAAAAAAAAAATAACTCATGCCAAACATGTGGTGATAGCGAGAAAGCTTGTAAGATAACTGAATTTTTGTTTTTATTTTACCTTTTTTTTGAAAATTTTTTATCTGATAAACTTAGATCTGGGATTGTAATTTTCTTTTGACATTCTCAAATTCAATAAACATATCTATTTTTGCAGTATTTTATTTTTTTCTTTGTCATGAAATTGAAGTAGGTCTTATCCGAATTTTTCATATGGGTTTGTTTAGTATAAAGAAAAATAAATGCTGTAATTTTGTTTTAGTATCTCGAATTTTACGTGTTTGCCATATGGGTTTGGATTTTGAAGTATAGGGTTTAATCAAATACTTTTTAATATTATTTGAAAATGGGAGTATTGGGTAATTAAATGAAATATAAACAAGTACATGATATTCAAAGTTTAACCCTTAAATTAAATGCAATTTAGTTTTTTATTTAATTAATTATTAAATGTAATAAATTTTATAAATTAATATATTTAAATGATTCTGTAGATATAAAAAAATAATTGAATTTTAGTAATATCTGGTTGAGTACGGTCGGGTTCGAGTTTGAATGCGGTGCCTGCAGTCGGGTCGCGCATATAATCTTGCCAGTGCCGGTCAGTGCAGGTAATCCCAGGTCAGGTTTCGGTCAGGTCTGGGGACTGACCCTCACAGGTCGAACCAGGTTCAAGTCAGGTCAGAATCAGGTTGACCCAGCGGTCAGATCTGTTTCTGACACCCCTAGTTGAGAGAGAGGGAGATGAAGAGGATGAAATTTTTTAAAAAAAAGAAGGGGAAATGAAGGAGAGAGAAGGTTTGGGGGTGTTTTGATGGGTTTCGGGGAAGAAGTGGGTTTGGGGATTTGTGGTGAGATGGGCTGGGGTGGATGGGAATATGTTGGCTGAGGTTTGTGGGATTTGGGTTAAGGGGATGAGTTGTTAGGTGGGTTGGGGATTAATTTATGAAGGGTAAGAGGAGGGCTGCGATTTGTGGTAGGAAATGGGCGGGGTGTTGTTTGCTGCATACTCAGATCAATGAGGGCTCGATATTATGAAAATTATTTTCAAAGAAAATTTTAAAAGCATTTTTATTTCAAAGCAACATCAATTTTCTTAAAAAAATCACTTATGTGGATTTTCAAAGAGCTTAATGTGGCAACGTAGGTTTAAACTATCAGGACAACATCAATAGCTCTTTTGCGAGTCCTTATTATAACATGTAGACTTTTTTATCACAATGTTTCACAACGACATGTACTCTCACTCCAATTGACATATTTAAGGAGGACAACGGGCATAATACTCAACTAATTTCCAGAAATTAATCCCAAAGCCACTCCGAAATTGGCACATTATCAATCATAACTCCGAAATCTCGAAGTTATTGTCCTACCTGTAATCCCCCACAATTTCATGAATTTTATAAATATATTTTAAATGTATTTATAAATGTTTTTGGTATTTAAATTATTAATTTCTTGAGTGTTTACTATTTTAAAGTCAATAGTTATTTAATGTTTTAAATGCTCAAAGCATTTAAATTATTTTAAAGGTGGACTTTGAGAGTCAACAATGATTTTTAAATAAGTTGACTAGTGGTAGTGAAAATGAATTTTGCTAGATTTGGGAAAACTCCTCAACTGGAGTGAGTACCATTGATCAATATTTATAGTGATACATCCTAGGATAGTCCTATTATGATTAGGAAACCTATCCAAAGTATAATTCTAGGAACAAAATATATCCTAACTATATTTATATTCTATCACACCCCCACAGTCGGAGCGGGAGGAGGGTGAACGCTGAGACAGGACTTAAACTCCAAGAATAACTGCCGCGGAAGACCTTTAGTGAAAATGTCGGCAAACTGATATCTAGTAGGAACATGCAACACACGTACCTGACCCAATGCAACCTTTTCCCGAACAAAATGAATATCCATCTCAACATGTTTGGTGCGTTGGTGTTGTACTGGGTTGCGAGATAAATAAATAGCACTGACATTATCACAATAAATAATAGTAGCATGTCGAAGAGGACAATATAACTCCAAAAGAAGATTACGTAACCAACAAGCTTCCGCGACAACATTTTCGACGCCTCGATATTCGGCCTCAGTACTTGATCTAGAAAGAGTAGGCTGACACTTAGACTGCCAAGAAATCAGGTTATCACCGAGAAAACAACAATAACCAGAAGTAGAACGACGAGTGTCAGGACACCCGCCCCAATCAGCATCAGTATAAGTGATCAAACGCAACTGAGTAGTAGGATATAAATGTAATCCATGATCAATGGTTCCCTGAATATAACGCAGGATGCGCTTTAATGCATTATAATGAGTCTCCCGGGGATCATGCATAAAAAGGCATACCTGCTGAACTGCATAAGCAATATTAGGACGAGTAAAAGTGAGGTATTGCAGAGCACCTGCTAAACTGCGATAATGAGTCGGATCTGCCACAGGAGGACCCGAATCTGCACTAAGCTTAGAGTTAGTGTCAACAGGAGTCGCTGCAGGCTTACATGTCCCCATACCTGCACGCTCCAATATTTCCTGTGCATACTTTTTCTGAGAAAGAAGCATGTAGGAAGGTGTACGAGCAACTGAAATACCCAAAAAATAACTTAGTGGGCCCAAATCAGACATAGGAAATTTAGACTTCAAGTGGGCAATGAGTCGGTCCCGCAAAGCATCATAAGATGTGCATAAAAGAATATCATCAACATATAGAAGAAGATATGCCATATCGTTACCCTGACGAAAAGTGAATAAAGAGTTGTCACTCTGAGCAACAACGAATCCCATATGAAGAAGAAAATGCGCAAAACGCTGATACCAAGCCCGGGGAGCTTGTTTGAGGCCATAGAGAGCCTTGCGAAGGCGACAAACATAATGAGGATATCGCTTATCAACAAAACCGGGGGTTGATGCATATAGACAGTTTCCTGTAAATCACCATGTAAAAAAGCATTTTTTACATCAAGCTGATGAATAGACCAGTTTCGAGCCATAGCTAACCCCAACACTGTACGAATAGTAGCAGGACGAACAACTGGACTAAAAGTTTCATCACAATCAACACCCACCTCCTGAGACCTGCCATCACAAACATGACGAGCTTTGTGCCTTTGAAGGTCACCTTTATCATTTTCCTTGTGAGTATAAATCCACATGCAATATACAATATTCACCCCCATAGGCCTAGGTACTAATTCCCATGTCCCTGTATTAATTAAAGCACCATATTCATCATGCATCGCCGCATTCCAATTCGGGTCAAGCAAAGCTGTTTTGTGAGATTTAGGAAGAGGAGAGCGATGTAGAGGAGGGGTAGTAACAATGGAATTTAGGCCATATTTGGGATTGGGGCGTGAAATACCAGTTTTGGATCTGGTAAGCATATGGTGAGGAGAGGGGAGGGGGCGTGTGGGCCGAATGGTTGGGAGCCCACGCAGGGGAGGGGGGCTGTAATGAGGCTGAGTAACTTGCTGGGCCTGGGAGCGCACACTTAGGGGAGGAGTAGAGAGCTGCGTACTGGGCCGTGGGGAGACACGCGTGGGAGTAATGAAAGGAGAGGGAGGGGGTGGGCCTGGGCCTCGGAAGAGACGCGCGCCTGGGGAAGCGCTGGATAGAGTAGAGGAGGGTGGGCTTGGGCCTGGGATTAGAGGCGCTCCAGGTTGAACGCGAGTTTGAAGGGGGGTTTTTGGTAGGGCTTGGTATCACAGTTTTTGGTAGTGATACATCCTAGGATAGTCCTATTATGATTAGGAAACCTATCCAAAGTATAATTCTAGGAACAAAATATATCCTAACTATATTTATATTCTATCAAATTTAATATTGGGTTAGAGGAGCCCAAACTTTGTAGCTTTTCATATGATCATCTTTCATCAAACTAACCCATCAAGCCCATTCTTTTCTTTTGGACCCTAATGTGAACCTATAAATACTCTCCTACTTTACAAATTTACCTCACTAAACAAAGCCCTAATTTTCTCCTCTCTCCCCTCACACTCGGTTCTCTCTCTCTCCTCTCCTCCACAGTTTTTCTTTCTCTCTCCTTCTCTTCGTCCTCCTATGCTGCCTCGCCGGACCACCGCCACCAGCAGCCGACCGCCAGCAACGCCGCCGCTGCTCCTCCTCCTCTCGGCCGTGTTCTTCCACCATCCTCTTTGGTTTATTTTTCTATCATTCCTCTATATTATTTTAATGATTAGTTTTGATGTTTTAAGTATTGTTTTGGTGGTTTAATAATTAAATTTTGTATCTTTAACTATTTCAATATTAATTGCAGATTATATAATTAGTTTAGTGGAGTAAATAAATTTCAGATTTAATATATATGTTTAAATTAGGTTTTTAAGCATAAAAGTATGGATTTTTGGTGTTTTTAAGAACTAGAACTATAGTATTATGTTATCGTTCATGAAATTGAGTACTTTAAATCTTTAAAACTATGTTAAAGTGACTTTAAAAGGGTTTTAAAGAAATTATATATTTCTAGAATTTTTATTAGTATACTTATGGTGGATTTTAAATGTTGAAGTAGTGATTTTTAAGGGATTTTAATGACTAGTATGGTAGTACTATATTAAGGGATACTAAAGGTTAAAGTTTTGATGTTTTAAAGAGTTTTAAAACACTTTTTAAGAGAGTTTAAAGTATTTCAAAGTTGCTGTAATTTTTATTAGAGTATTCATACTTGGATGTTTGGTATTTGGTAGTCGGAGTCTTTACTTTGAGTGATTTCTAAGGTTGAGAAAGTGGCCTCTCATTTTGTCTACACAAGGTACGTACATACCTATGTGTTATTAGACTAGTATCATATCCTAAGGTTAGGATTGATATAGTATCATGTATAGGGGACTTTTTATAGTTCATATGTGGCTTATATTTAAGTGAATTTGCATATTTTATACCGTTGTGTGAAGCATGTTGCATTGCCTATGATGAAGTATTATATGTTTGTATGGATAATTGATGCAAGCATGTGGTTGAGAACGTTTATTTTATTAATTCACATGAGGGATTAATAAATATATTGTAAATGGATCATGAAATGTATTATGTTGTTTCCTTGAATTTTATTATATTATTTACTTTATAAGGACGGTGGGCCTTGTTTAGTAAAGTTGGGTATTTACCTATTGACAGGTGGTTGATTGTTGATTTAAATCAACAAATAAAGGTTGGATGTTTATTATTGTTAGTAAATAATGAATGGGATTAATTGAGTTGTATGATCACAACGTTTAATCATAAGATAAAAATTAGAATTTTGTGTATCCATGATATTTATGTTGGTTGTTTTATATGTTGTGAGTCTCAACACTCAAATAATTCTTTAATACTTAAAGTGGAAAGTGAATAGCAATGCTTTGGACTTGTGCACGTCTGAAGTGTTGGACTAGTATGAGTTGGAGTACTTGGTGGTAGTCAACGGCTTTTCTTGGGACCGGATTGATCACCGTGTTCTATTTTATTTAGTTGGTACCTCGATATCGTTGGTCGCGGGAGTACTAAGCTCTAGGAGCTTGTTTTAAACCATAAAAAGCCTTATCAAGTTTTAAAACATGGTTAGGAAAATCAGGATCAACGAAGCCGAGGGCATCTCTACATACACAATCTCTTTCAAATAGCCAATTAGAAAAGCAGTCGTAAGATCCATTTGATATAGCTTAATGTTATTAAATGCAGCATATGCAATCAAAATTCTAATAGCCTCCAAACGAGCCACTGGAGCAAAGGTTTCATCAAAATCAATTCCCTCATACTGATTGAATCCTTGACATACAAGTTTGGCTTTATTTCGAACAATCATCCCACTACCATCTAATTTATTTCGAAAAAACCATTTTCCAATAACTGATTGAATAGTGGGGCTAGGTTCCAAATGCCAAACTTCATTTCTTTTAAATTGATCAAGCTCTTCTTGTATAGCAAGAATCCAATCAGGGTCAGTCAATGCAATTTTGTAATTTGGAGGTTCAATTTCAGATATAAAAGCATTGAAAGCGCAAAAATTATGAAGTGAGGAACGAGTTTGTACCCCCTTTGCAATATCAGTTAGAATTAGGTTAGTAGGGTGTGAACTATGATGTTTCCACTTCTTTGGAGTGAAGGGCACATTCTGTGACACAGTGCCATTCTCTGTGTTGTTGCTATTATTTTTTATTCTTGGAGTATGACAACCAACTGGAGATTCTATATTTGTTCCTTTTTCATCTGCTACTGCAATTTCTTCTAGTGTTTTAGTAAGTTCTCTTTCATCAGAATTTTCAATTTGTTCTCCAGACTGTGCCACAGACCGTGTTACTGAAGGTGTTTCCAACCGTTTTTCAGCACAACGGTCCTTTAGTGCATCTCATGTTTCTCTAATCAGTCCAATAGAGAAGTGCTCATCATCATCTACCCGCACTTCTTGAGAATTTTTATCAGTTTCATCAAATATAACATGGGCACTCTCTTCCAACGCATTGTTCTTTTGTTATACACTTTATATGCTTTGCTATGAGGAGAGTATCCTATAAACACAGCTTCGTCACTCCTTGGATCACATTTACCAAATTATCCTTACCATTATTATTATGAACATAGAAAGTACATCCAAAACATCACTAGTGGAAAAATAAGGAAGGGTTGCGTTCAAAACATCCCTAAGGGCTGCGTTTTTTGCCAGCAGCCCTTTCCATAGCAGCCCTTCAATAGAAAAGAAGGGTTGCGGTTTTAACCGTAGCCCTTCACAACGAAGGGTTGCGGTTCAGGCCAAAAACGCAGCCCTTCTTAGCTCGAAGGGCTGCGTTTTCGCCTTAAACCGCAACCCTTCTTTAAGTGAAGGGCTGCGGTTTTAAGGCGAAAACGCAGCCCTTCTTTAAGTGAAGGGCTGCGGTTTAGGCTTAAAACCGCAGCCCTTCAAATTCCTATTTTTTTTAAAAAAAAATCTGCCCCGCATGCCCCGCCCACCTCGCCCCCACCCCTAGCCCCCGCCGGCCTTGCACGCCCCCCCCACCCCCCGCCGCCCCCCCACCCCCCGCACTCCCCCAAGCCCCGTCCACCCCGCCCCCCCCCCCCCTCCCCGCCCGCCCCTGCACTCCCCTCCCACCCCTAGCCCACCCGCCCCCCACCCCCCGCACTCCCCTCCCCCAAGCCCCCGCCCACCCCACCCCCCCCCGCAATCCCCCCGCCCCGCCCCCCCACCCCACCCCACCCCCTTCACTCCCCGCACCCCCACACCCCACCCCACCCCCTTCACTCCCCGCACCCCCCACCCCACCCCACCCCCCGCCCTCCCACCCATTCTTGCCACCCACCCCCAGCCCCACCATGGCAACCCCCCACCCCACCCCCACCAAAAACCTCCCTTCGACACAAAAAAAACCGATCAAATTGCAATAATATATGACAAGTTCTTGAACATAATAATTAACTTTAAATATGTATATTTAATAATGTAAAAAGTGTACATAGAATTGATACAAACTAGTAGATGTAGCTAATTATATCACGAATTCCACCAAAATGTATCATAAGCAATCATCACAAAGGTGGGACGCCAACTTATCCCGAACTTCATGTAATTCGTCTGTGGTGAAGGCCCTCAAACTTGGTGTGTTATTCATATAAACCTTGTAAAACAACCAAGGAATAAATACATAATATAAGAATTCAATCATTTACCGTAGTTAGTAGTTCTAAAAATGACATATACCTTCCCGAAATTCAATCAAAGACAAATGCAAGCCTAAAAATTCTACACAATAGTTATATTATACCTCATATTATCATATTCAAAAAGAAAATGGAGTTAAATGACTCGAGAAACAGGAATTGGACGCGAAAAGGCAAAAATAGGCCTAAAATCACATTTATGTTCCCGATATACAACCAACAACAAATGCAAGCCTAATAATCTACACAATAGTTACATTATACCTCATATTATCATGTTCAAAATGAAATTGGGGTTAAATGACGCGATAAGTACGAATTGGACGCGAAAAGGCAAAAATAGGCCTAAAATGCCCTATTCGTTCCCAAAATTCAACCTACAACAATTGCAAGCCTAAAAATCTACACAATAGTTACATTATGCCTCATATTATCATGTTCAAAATGAATTTCGGGTTAAATGACTCGATAAATACGATTTGGAAGCGTAAAAGGCAAAAATAGGCCTAAAAATGACATTTTCGTTCCCAAAAATATGCATGTGCTACTTTGGTTTCTAAACCAATTAATACCTATTACCAATCGATCTAATCTAAACTAACATATACTAATAAGTTACATACCTTTTGAAGATCATCGACGTTAGTGCAATGGTTGACGATATCGAACATGTACCTCAGTACGTAATAGCCACATGCAAGTCCATCATCTTGTTGCGGACACTAAATGTTCACCAAAGGATGCATCCAATGACATTCATGTTAGATGTGTAGTATGTGGCTTAAAGTGTTTCTATATAAGGACAAATAAATTAGTCATGTTACCTCGACTGATATCCAAACAGGAGCTTTTGGTGCTCGAAGTCCTGTTGCACTAATATGCTTCATCACACTACATCAATACATTATTATAAGATTAGATGTACTAACTGTTTATATATATAAAGATGATGAATAATGTGTAATATTAATAAGTGCGCATATATTGAGTTTCGATTAGGCTACCTATTTAACAATGATTTGATTAGTAAGGACCGTGGTGGTTGTCGACGCAAAGAATCAAAGTGGTAGACTTCGTTACGTGACAAACATATCGCAAGCAGTGTCCAATGAGCCCTACAACAAGAAAATATAGTTATTATTAATCGTAGAACAATTAATAGGTCAATTTAATTATCGAATAATAAAAGTAAAACGATAACAAGCATACTTTTCAATATAAGGAACAAGAATGATCTGATGATATCCAAAACGAGATGATGCTTTGAAACTCATATCGAGATACTCTTTCACTTGGGCTTTGTTTTGTAAGCAATTGTCATCTCGTATTATGTTTGGACATAACCAACCAAACATTGACTCATCACTAGATGTTGCAATCAATTCATTGTATAATAACCTGAGAAATCATATTGATTAAAAGAAAACTTACTTATTATGGAAGTTGAATTGAAAACTACTTAAGGCATATGTATATGTATATTTTATTTATATACTTATGTATTACCTCATGAATGTTTGTATCATGGAAACATTCAACTCTACCCCACATAAGAATTCTTTAATATCGACCTTAGAAATGAATGTCGATGACTCCTCAAAGTAGTGGAATTGTTGCTCCCCCAAAGGAACCTCAATTGTACTATGATCGGGTAAATCGCTAGCGCACTCATGTAACCAATAGCATGGAATACTAAGGCCTCGTACCACCTCTGGCTCGATAATAAGTGGATTATTTGTCATAGAAATATTTCCCTTCAACTGTTTTCGTTCACCTTCATCACGTAAACTTGCCTTCTTATCAGGTGAACGGGCCTTCTTTGCCTTCCTGTCATGTGAGCCGGCCTTTCCCCAAACCTAGTAATTAGTTAAAAGTAAAGATATTACTAACTATCATAGGAAATAGAAAAGAAAATACGCATATATATATGTATGTTAATCATTGTACCTCATCTGAAAACCGCACCAATGTACGCGGCCATAGAGCATAACTGCCAAGGGCATCATTCAGTAACTGTAGACCAACTTCTGGCTTCGGCAGCGGAAGAGGTAATTCTTCGAAACCAGACACAATTTTATTGAGGGTGACCACATAGTGATTATCATCCACTAACTGGTTATGCAACCGTACTCGGTCATTAGGGGGTTGTGCATGGCCATAAGCTACCAGAATGAAACTATCATAACCATCTCCTCGAGCTAATAGTTCACATGGTGTCTCCTCCTTTAAAAAAAACTCCATTAGTTATAGTTAGTCTATGAAACAACATTATTATATTAAGAATTTCATGCATTTAAGAAGAATAGTTGTGTAACAAAGCAAAGGGATTAAGTGATTACCTTCAACTCGGGTACTACAGGTGAATCAGGTAAAGGGATCATCTGATCAATAGATGTTGGTGGATCACTGGTCGACTGGCTAGGTGTAATATCACTACCCTTCTTGAACGCAGCAAAAGTCGGTAAACCCATTTGCTCCAAAATGGTGTTGAAGTTATGTGTCATCTGCTCTCTCGAGCTCCTCCCCGAATGCGGCTTTCATAGCCTCCACATCTACTGACGCTGCCGAATTCACACTACTTGCACTCGATTTGATCGTTGTAGTGTATTGATCACCATATACCTTTCTCAAACCGAGGCGGACACCTCCTACGCCCCTCACACGTCCACTGTGGTCCTTTCCTAAAGTTTCGTGCAATGCATCAATGTGTCCTTTAGGAGTGAACTACCAGTTGCCTCTTTTTCCTTCAAGCCAATCTACATAAGGATAAAAGAGAAATGCTCGTGAGCGCACAACTTATATTATATATACCTTATATAACCATATAATCTGTACTTACAATGGCGTTGGCTATCTGTTGTGTTAGGGATCGTGCAAGACTCTTTTTCCCTTTGCATCAACCCCATGCATCGAACACCACCAATCGAGGACTCTATATGGTTGCCGAGGCTGTGCAACTGTCGTCGTTGAGCTAGTCCCCGTTGCCGTTGTCGACCCTATTGTGGGGTAATGGCTGAACATCCACTTCTCTCTCGCCTCATTGTACGAATGAGCACCCAAATGATGATAATACTTCCTAGCTTTTGCACTCGCGCTACTTTTCTCACGACTTGCCTAAAACACACAATTATAAACAAAGGTTAGGTACGGTGTTATACAATAATACTGGATCTAAGTGTATTAAATCTTAACAAAATATTCTTACAATAGCTTGTGGGGTTGTTTTTTTGGCAACAAATGATTCCCACTCTTCAGGTTTGATTGTTTTCCATATCTGAAATGGTAATTTGGATGGTCCAGATGATGTTTCCGGTGAAGCCTCAGGACCGGCTTGTGTTTCTCCGCCGTAGATGTTCTTCTTCTTTGTACCTACTACTTTCCTCCGCTTAGTGATCCACCCAGCAAAAAATCCGTTTCTCTGCACGTGACATCGTATAGCAAGCTGGTGGCAAATAATTCTTCTCCGAATCCTCCACCTTCTTTTTACTTTTCTAAGTTTCATCATCAATCCATTCCTCCACTACTTTCTTCTTCCTTCTGTCCCTTTTCTGAGCTCACAACTCTGGTCGAAGCCCCTGTTTTTCCAAGTAAAGTCGTGACGCCTTAACATCTTTTGTCTTGCCTGGAATATTCATAAGTGTCGCAAGAATAGCTTCACAAACATTCTTCTCTATGTGCATGACATCCAAACAATGTCTGACCTTTAGATATTTCCAATATGGGAGTTTCCAAAAAATGGACTCCTTTTTCCACAATCCTGTAGGTCGATCAATCTCACTAGCAGGTTTACCAAAGATTGTTTCAATGCCCTTCACCTGATTATAAACTTCAGTTGCAGTTAATGGTCTATGAGCAACTTCTTCTTCAACCGTCCCATCGAATGCCTTCTTCTTAAACCGATAGGGATGGTCGCGTCTGAAGAGCCTTCGTGTGCGCATATACACATGTTTGCAGCCCTTAAGGTGTGTAGATTTCATGTCATCTACACAAATCGGGCAGGGTTGTTTTCCTCTAGTCTTATACCCAGATAAGTTCCCATAAGCTGGATAATCGTTCATAGTACAAAAAAGTATGGCACGCAGAGTGAACATCTCATTAGCATATGCATCAAATACTAACACTCCTTCGTTCCATATCTTCTGTAAATCTTCAACAAGCGGCTGGAGGTATACATCAATGTCATTTCCAGGTTGTTTGGGCCCCGATATAAGAAGCGACAACATCATGTACTTGCGTTTCATGCACAACCAAGGAGGCAAGTTATAAACCACTAAAACTACTGGCCATGTACTATGCTGCGAACTGAGATTGCCAAAAGGGTTCATGCCATCCGTACATAATCCAAGCCTCGATTCCTATCCTCATTACCAAATGCCTTATGCACCCCGTTGATACTTTTCCACTCAGGCGAATCGCTTGGATGCTTGAAAGAGACCGTCTTTCTTCCTACGATCGCATGCCACCTCAAATTCTTCGCATCTCCTTTAATTGAGAACATGCGCTTAAATCTAGGTATTATGGGTAGATACCACAACACCTTAGCTGGTGGTCCTTCACTACCTCCAGCTCCTTCACGCTTGTACCTCGACAATCCACAACGTGGACACTCCTGTAAATGCTCATACTCATTACGATAAAGCACACAATCGTTAGGACAAGCATGTATCCGCTCGTACTCTAAACCGAAAGGACACATCAGTTTCTTCGCATAATAGTACGACTTTGGCAGTTCATTTCCATCAGGGAGCATACCAGCTAAAACTTCCAACAACGATGTGAAACTAGAGTCCGTCCAACCAGCTTTCGACTTAATGTTGAACAGTGTTATCACCGCGGAAAGTTTGGGTGTACTTTGTACAACCTGGATACAACGGCTTTTCAAGGCCTCGGACATAGACTCAAAATACGAGGTCGTTTACACGACCGATCTTCAACCTCGTGTATCATCTCGTCTACCCGATCCCTATCATCATCTGCAAACTCATCATCCCAATTCTCATCCCCGAACTCATCATCCCAATTCTCTAAATCTTTCTTTTCTTCACATACATCGTTCATTACTCTAGAGCTTCCTATATACTTCCCATGCTCACCATGCCAAACCCATACGTGGTATTGAGGCCTAAACCCACGGCGAAAGACATGCTCCCTAACCACAAGTATACTACTAACCTTGCTCACATTTCTACAATCGAAAGAAGGACAATAAAAGTCGACTGCTTCAGAGGATGTTTGAGATTGTAATGCAGTTGTACAGAATTCCGAGACCCCTTTCACAAACTCAATCGATTCACGACTACCATACATCCAAGTACGATCCATCTCATTCAAGAAGACCTCTAATAATTAAACACAACCATTCATTATAATGCATCAATAATCATAAAAGTACATACACTCACATATTCAAATCACACACGTATAGAGCAAGCTAAGATAGTGACATGTTCAATTGTATGCATGCAGCCGAAGGTCCTTATCTCTCCAACCTAACCCATCCTTGGACGTCTAATCTCACTAGTGAATATATGCCAACTTTTCAATTCTAAGGAAAATCCGGCAGCATTTCCCTACAGTTCTCCAAGTACACAATGCAGATAATTGTTTATCTACATATGTACCCAGAGAACAATGATAAGCCAAGAATTTCCTCAGAATTGAAAAGAAGACACACATTCACCACCTAAGTGAGATCAAACGTCCAAGAACAGTCCCAAACCGGGGACTATTCAAGACTTACTCCTGATGAGTAAGTCTTGAACGGGTATCTAGGCATATGATGACGATTCAAACAACTTGTAGATTTCATAGCTAAATTACATTGCGTTTTCATACAATCTCATATCAAGAAATATACATACACTACACAAACCCTCCGAAATTCCCATCAGCTGGTACGAATTGGACACGAAAGGCGAAAATAGGCCTAAAATGACCCGAGAATCAGGTCACATGGTAATGGAATGCCCATCAGCTGGTAGCGGCGGAGTTGAAACTGTTATAAATGTGGAGAGCACCAGATGGGCTTTCGATTGCCATGTGACCTGACTCTCCACATTTACAACAGCCCCACCACCACCGCCACTACTGCCCCCCACTGCACTCCCTCATTGCCATGCAGGCGTAAAATGACCTTTAATTTTCGTTTCCGAAATTCAACCAACAACAGATGGAAGCCAAAAAATCTACACAACAATTACATTATACCTAAGCCCTCCCCACCCCCGCCCAAAGATCCCCAGCCTTCCCCCACCCCCCGCCCTCCCCACCTATTGCCGGTCCTCCCCCCCCACCCCCGTCCAGCCCCCCCAACCTCCCCCACCCCTTGCCCAAGATCCACAGCCCTCCCCCCCCCCTCGCGCCCTCCCCACCACCTCGCCAAGCCCCACCCCTATCCACCCTCCCCCACCCCCTATCCACCCTCCCCCCCCCTCGTCCATCCGGCATCCCCGCCTCCTCCAGCCCCTCCCCATCCACTGCCCAAGACTCCCACCCCCTACCCACCCCACCCCAAGCCCTCCCCCACCCCCTACAATCACATTTTACAACACAATATAGAAGAGAAATGAAATAAAACAAATTAATTAGAGAAATGAAAAAGAGGAGAGAGAGTGAGAGGGGAATTACCGATAATGCGGTAGTGGTGGTGGTGGTGGCGTCAGGCTTAGAGAGAAGAGAAGAAGAAGGAGCTCGGGCGATGGTGCGTTGCTCAGGCAACGTTTCCGGCGTCAGTGCGTCAATGACGGTGCTCCAGCGATGTGTCGGTGCTCCGGTGATGGGCGTTAGGGCTGTGCGAGTGAGTGTGAGGGAGAGGGGTGGGGGAAATTTTTCCAATAAGGGAGCGAGGGAAATTTGCGAGTGAGTGTGTAATGTGTGTTGCGCGCAAAACTAAAGGCTTGGGCGGGATGTGAAGGGCTGCGATTGTCCCAGAAAACGCATCCCTTCGTGTATGAAGGGTGCGGTTTTACAGGCTAACCGCCCTACATTAATAGGGGCTGCGGTTAGCCTTAAAACCGCAGCCCTTCATACAGTTTGAAGGGCTGCGTTTTCTAGGTAACCGCAGCCCTTCACTAAAAGGGCTGCGGTTTCCTTGAAAACCGCAGTCCTTCATACACGAAGGGCTGCGTTTTTCAAAAAACGCAGCCCTTCCAGCGCAGCCCTTCCTTTTTTTTCCCCTAGTGCATTAAGGTGAGAAATATTTGGTTTTCTTCCTTTAACAAGTTCATGAGGAGTTTTAATCAAAATGGACCTTACTTTAGTGCAATTGTAAATGTAACATGCCGTACTTACGGCCTCTGCCCGAAAATTTCTAGGCAAGCCACTATGTAAGAGCATAGTACGCAACATGTCATCCAAAGTACGGTTCATTCTTTCTACCACTCCATTTTGCTGTGGAGTTCTTGGAGTGGAGAAGTTATGATCAATTCCATTTTCATTGCAAAACATTTCAAAATCAATATTTTCAAACTCGGTGCCATGATTAGTTCCGACAGACAGCAATGTGCAATTTGTTTGATTTTGGACTTTACGAATGTGGACTAGAAAACACTCAAAAGTTTCATCTTTTCCACCAAGAAATAGAGTCCATATAAATTGAGAAAAATCATCTACAAGTACTAGCACATATTTGCTACCACCTGTACTCCTTACTCGCATAGGTTCGCAAAGGTCCATATGAATCAACTCTAAAGGTTTAGAGGTGTGGTAGGCGTGTCGCGCACCTAACAAAAATAAATAACCTAACGAATCCTCCTAACTATGTAGTAGGGTAAGTCAGGGTCGATCCCAAAGAGAGAAAGTTGTTCTCTTATTAGCCCTTAAATCACTAGTGGAAAAAAGCCCATCGGATCCGGTCAAAATCGGGCTTATAGATCCGGTTTTGGTCCGGATCAAGTGGGCCCGTAGCAGCTAAGAGTGATCAACTGATCCGGTCCAAAACCGAATCAGTTGACACTTAACTAATCCGGTTGCATCACAAAACCGGATCAGTTAGGTGAGTGAACTGATCCAATTTTGTGATGCAACCGGATCAGTAAAGGTTGATTCATAAATTAAAAAATCCAGCCTACTGCCTATATGGTACAACTAGACCTTACATATCACAAGCAACTCAAGAGTATTCATTACACTATACACCAACCCATCATATGTTATACACAAGTTAAAAAACAGCATATTATACAAAAATTTACATATAAAATATTTTCATTAGTTATACATATATATAATATTTTCATCAATTTTACATAATACAGAATAAAACAAATAAAAACTATACATAAAATTTAAAAACTAAACTTATACACAAAAAATATAACAAATTTATATAGAAAATTTAAAACTTAAGAAATTATAATACAAGAATATAATGAAAATTATACATCAAATTAAAACGAAAAAAAACAAACGAAAATGGTGGCGTCGAGCTGTTGATGGCTCAAACCTAAATCTAAAAAAAGCCTAGATTTAAAAAAAGGGAAAGAAACGGAAACAAACGGAAATGAAAATAAAAATACTCAAACCTAAATCTAAAAAAAAAACTCAAAAATTCCAATCTACATCTAAAAACTCAAAAAACTCAAACCCTTTTGTTCGTTTATGGCTGAACTCGAGTTGTTGATGGCTGGACTGGTGTTTGACGTATGGTGGCGTCGTGCCTTGGTAGTTAGTGTCGAGGTCGTGGTTGACGACGAGCGAGAAATCCGTGGTTGGTGGTGGTTGAAGACGAGCGAAATAGCCGTGGGTGGTGGTGATTGTTGACGAGGACGAAGCCAGTAGTTGTTGACGAGGACGAATTAAAGCTGGTGGTTGGTGGTGGTTGGTGACGAGGGACGAGGCCTGAAACGAGGATTTGGTGGTGTTGGTTTAGTCGAAGATGGAGAGAGTGGAGGCAGGAGATAGTGAGGTTGAGAGAATGAGTGTTCAGAGAATGAGAGACGAGAGTGTTTGTGAGAATGAGAGACGGGAGTGGAGAATGAAGAGTATACACCCTAAAAAACAAAGTGGCCCAGGACGCGTTCCTCAAAAGAGAAAGGCCCAAAACTTCACATGCGCCTTTTAAAAAGGCCCATTGGCCATTAGCTGATCCAGACCATGACGAACCGGATCAGTTAATGTCAACTGTTCCGGTTCACTTGGTCAATCAGATCAGTTGACATTAATTGACCCGTTTTGGTGATAACTGGATCAGATTTCGTGTGACATTTAGCCTTTTTTCCACTAGTGAATAATGGTAAGACTGAATGAGGTTAATATTAATAATGGTCGAATGAACTATAATAATCAATATATATATAAAAGACTCTAAAGCTAAGTATCCCCACTAGTATGAATTAATAGAATAATAATTCATACCCCCAAATTAATCAATTAAATAAGGAAAAGTATACCCTATAAAATACCATAAACCTCTCCGGAGTATCTATGACTTCCCTAATATGCACTCAAGAGTACTCCCGTGGAATCATGTAAATTAAAGACGTTAAACTCGACATTCTAATTAACTTCCTAACAATCCATTATACCTACTCCCATGGAAAACTTCATGTCCTTAATTGAAATACTCAAATTCGTCGAAACCCGAATCCCGTTGTGATCAAGACAATGGAATGATAGCAATAATAATTATCCCTAATCTAGTATTGGAAATTGCACAATAATTAAGCAAGAACAAATAAACAACTAATTTGGGAATTTAAAGGAATACATCATATAATAATCATGGTTTGCTTAACCATAGATTGGAAAACTACTCATATAATAATCAAAGAAATTAAACAAAATATAAAAGAAAACATAACTAGCAAAATTATAAAATAAAAGGAATACTTGAATTGATGATGGAAAGATGAAATCTTGAATAAATCCTTCGCCAAAGAAAACAAACGCTTTGTTTACAATATATGAGAATGAGAGAGAGAGAGAGCCTCAACAATGAGTGATTCCTAATATATATAAGACTAGGTAAACTAATAATCTAATATCACTAGGAAAGTAAGTTACAAGATAAGAAAAGTCACTTAAATCATTAAATGAGCCGAATTAGCTAGTCCGCATGCGCATAGGAAGATCAGCAAAACAGGGACAACTTTTTTTTTGCTAAGCAAGTAAGAGAGATATATTGATAAAACATCATTTTACAACCAAACCAATGTAACAGGAGGCAAACCAACTAGGCTGGAGTCCCTCACCATTAGATCAGTACAAAGCCAAAGCTTCTAATTACATTACAGCCTTATGTAATCTACTTACAAGCTTTGAAACCATGTGAAATCTGGTCTAGAAATCTTTTGAGGCATTACAGCATGAATTCTTGCTTTGACAATGCTCTTCATTTGCTTCCTTATCACGATAATACTAGAAACATACTACTGCCAATATACAATGTTCCTACTATGCCAAATCAAATAAACCACTGCAACTCCAGCTAGTATTACCTGCTTCCGAACTTTGGATCTCATACTATTCTGAATATATCTGACAAGCTGCTGTAAGTCCTCATTAACTGCAGAACAACCTAACCAAGATTTAAGGTATACAAGATACTCAGTACTAAGATGACATTTGAAAAATAAGTGCTGATGAGTTTCACCATGATTTGCACACAATAAACACAAGTCACAACTAGCAATGTCAATCTGCTTGAGTATAAGCTTGTTTCATTTGATCTTTAACTTGGCAAAGCTTCTTCCAATACCAACTTGCCCCAGAGTTAGGCATGTAACTCCACCAATCTGCTCCCTTGAGATAAACTGAATTGATCCATTTCAGCCAAACACTATCTTGCTTTGTTGAGATGGCCCAGACATATTTCCCAAGGCTGGCAATATTCCAAGTAATCACATCCCTAAATCCTAATCCTCTCATATTCTTAGGAGCACACGGTTTCTCCCAATCAACTGAACCAGGTCTCTGAGTAAAATATTGGCCACTCCATACAAAGGCTCTGGACACTTTAATTATCTCACACAACACTTTTTTAGGTAGGATGAAAACTTAAAGCCCAATACAGGTGTAGGCTAAGTAACACTGAGTTGATAAGCTGAGTCCTAGCAGTATAGGATAAGTTCCTGGAGCTCCAAACTCTAATTCTTGCTATCGTCTTTTCAACTAGTGCTTCACGTTGTGCTGATGTTACTTTCTTGGCACATATACTTGAAAGGTAATGTCTGATGGGTAAAACCAGAAGCATCAACAATTCTCTTTGTTTCTCTATCAGCCATGCCACATGTATATACTGCTGATAATCCCACATTTGCTTGCAAACCAGTAGTATCAGAGAAGAGTTTAAAAGCTCTTAACATCAGGTAGCATGAAGGAAAGTCTCCCTTAAAACACATTATTAAATCATCTGCAAAGCACATGTGTGTAAGCTTAACTTCTTTGCATCTGGGGTGATACTGAAATTGCTCCAATTCTCCAAGTTTTGTTAGTATTCTTAAGAGATACTCCATACAGAGCACAAAAAGTAGAGGAGAGAATGGATCACCTTGTCTTAATCCTCTAGAAGATTTAAAAAATCCCTTCATATCTCCATTTATCATCAATGAAAACATGGGCGTAGTGACATACTCCATAATCAATGTTGTGAAGGAAGAGGGAAAGCCTAAAGCATCAAGCATCTCCCTAATGAAATACCAATTCGCAATGTTATATGCTTTTTGTAAATTAATTTTTAGAAAACAACTAGGTTGAGCATGTTTCATACCATAGTGTTTAACTAAATCTTGAATTACCATGATGTTATGTATGATATATCTTCCATGCACAAAGCCCCCTTGACTTTCCATAATCAAGTCAGGTAGCACTTGTCTGAGTCTGCCACACAATACTTTAGTAATACATTTATATATAGTATTACAGTATGAAATGGGTCTATATTCACTAACATTTTGTGGGCATTTTGTTTTGGGGATTAATGTAATGACTGTAGTATTTACCTCCTTCGGGATTATTCTGCCTCCATTTAAAGCATCCAACACTATATCAACCACATCTTCTCCCACAATAGACCATGCATCTCCGTAAATACACCTTGGAATGGAAAATAGTGCTTTCTTGACCTAACCGGCAGTGTATGGGGCATTAAGGATGACCCTGTGATTCTCAGTGATGACTAGATCCTCTTGCACCAGTTGTTGCAAAACAGATGTCCTAGTTGCAGAATTTCCACCAAGAAGCTTCTCATAGCATGCTAGGAAAGCTTGTGTGATAGAATCATGATGATCATGCCACTCACTATGTTCATCATAGATACTGTAAACTTGATTTTGCAGCATCCTTGCTTTTATACTTTGATGGAACAAAGTTGTGTTTTCATCACCATCTTTGATCCAATCAGCCTTGGAGTTATGTGATAAGAATGTAATATAGGCTAGAAGCTTTGCTCTATATTCCTGTACAGCTAGCAGTTCTACTTCAGTATATTGTGCATTACCAGGGTGTTCATGCATTTGCTGTTGTGCAGTCATCATAACATCATATGCACGTAGTTCTGCAGCTTGAATGTCCAAGAATCCTTTCTTGTTCAACTCTTTCAATCCAGACTTGATAACTAGGACTGGCAAAAGTTGACCCAACACGATAAGCCGATCTGAAACTGACCTGAAAATTTCGGGTTTGGGTTGAGATTTTCAACCTGAAATAAAAGAATGGGTCGACCCAACCCGACCTGAAAATATAATGGGTTAGGTTCGGGTTGACCTTTTGAACCTGAAAATAATCCGAATAACCCGATTTAGAAGTCATATTATTTTCTGGTCGGGTCAACCTGAAATTAACCCAGACTTTCATAACTTATACAACCTATATTTTGTTATTCTTATTTATATTGGGCCAAACCCATTTCTTGGATCGCCTAAATTTCATTTCAGGTCATCAACCCATACTTTCATAACTTAGCGTGTGTAGTTGAATTTCATTTCAGGTCATTTTGGGTTGGTTTCGGGTCAACCCGAAATCGGTAAGGTCGGGTTTGGGTTATGATTTTCGACCTGAAATTAGAATCAGGTCGAGTTTAGGTTAGGGTAAGTGACCTGAAATATAAATCAGGTCAACCTGAAATTGACCCAACCCGACCTGATTGTCAGCCCTATTGATAACCTTCAATTTCTTCATTATCTTGAACATCTTTGTCCCTTGAATGTCCAAGGCTTCAAGCTCTAAGCATCTCTCACAATATCTTCAAATTTTGGAGAAGCTTTCCACATGATAAAATATTTAAATGGTTTCTTGCCTCCAAAATCCATAGGATATACAGATAGCAATGCAGGAGAATGATCAAAATCTCCTTCATTTTGAAAAGAAACCTCAGCAGATGGAAATACATCCATCCAAGCCTGATTTGCAAGCATTTTATCAAGCTTGGAGAATACTCTACTAATGCCTTGTTGCTTGTTATTCCAGGTAAAGTAATTACCTAAACTTTTAATATCTTGCACACCGCACCTCATCATACAATAAGTGATGTCTCTCATCTCAATGTCTCTAATTGGTGATCCAATCTCTCCTCAACACTCATCACACACTTAAAGTGTCCACAAAGCAACCATGGCTCATCAACATTTATCTTCAGCAATGCATCCCATAGTTCCACCCTTCTTGCTCTTTCATTGAATGCATAGATCACTATTGGAAAAAAGCCCGTCCGATCCTGTCAAAACTAGGCTTACAGATCCGATTTTGGTCCGGATCGGATAGGCTCGTAGCAGTTCACAATGATTAACTGATCCGGTCCTAAACCGGATCTGTCAATCATTTACTGCTCCAATTTTGGGTCAAAACCGGAGCAGTTAAGTAGTTGACCGCCCCAAAAACAATTTTTTTTTTTTTTGCATTTTTTCATTATTAATCAATATAAAATCGATAATGTATATCAATACTCATTTTATTAAGCATATTAGATACATAACTTGAAACTCAATGTGTTCATAACATTAGCCAGATGAGCCCCATATCTGAGACTAAACAAACAAATATGGGAACCATACATAACAAAATTTCTAAAGCCAGATCATCAAACTCGTGATCCAGAATTGCGATTTGAAGCCTTAGTCCTTGTAATCACCCTCTGCTTGCTAAAGCTATAAACGGTGGCATCTGCAAACGGAATTCGGTATGTCCAAACAAGCCACTAGCAGCCGCGACATGAACCAGCCAGACCTGCACATGTATAGAGCATATAACTTATATAAGCACTACTTACATAGAGAATAATGATGTGCATCCTGGTAGATATTTAAGAAAATACCATAAAATTAGGTGACATCTGAGATAAATAATTAATAACCAAAGTTGACAAATATAATTGTGGAGAAAAGATTAAATTACCTCCTTCTTAACTGATTCTTCCTTCTCAGACAAAGTCAACTCAATATGGCAGGGATGGGACATGTAGGCTGTGAAGGAAAACATTGTTAGATAACAGAAGTAAATCAAATAATACTACATATTCGCCCATGAGCATGGCAAGTACGAGGCCTTTGTTTCTGGGCTTGGTTAACTTGGATATGAGAGATGTAGAGTGAATCCACATCCAAACCCTTCATCTGCAGAATGGAACAGGGAATTAGAATGACTGAACTGTTCCACATTGTACTACATAGAATATATTAGGCAATGAAAAGACATGCTATTGGACTTAGTGGTCTGAGCTTGTTAGTTCAGGTCTTATTTGGAGGTTCATCAAGTCATTCAGCTCAGTTTTTAGTTCTCTTAAAATTTACTTTTTCTGCCATTACACTTGTATAAAAAAGAAAAAGTTGTAATAAGTGTGTGAGTTAGTTAGTTACTTCTCACAAACACTTTCTCTCTCCAAAATGCTTTTCTCTCTGTAAAAGGGTTTGCTAAAACTCTTCAATGGGGATTGTAGTTTCTGGTTAGCTTGAGGAGCTCTTAGGCTTCTAGGAGAGTAATCAGATGATGATTGAATAAAGGTTCTTTGAGCTAATCTCCTTCTTTGTTTTTAGTTTTCGCATGTTTTAGTTTCGATTTGTTGAAATCTTTTATGGTATCAGAGCTGAGGTTCGTGATTCTTCTTTGTTTCGCACTTGTTGACATTCTTGAGCTGTTTGATTGAAGATTTTGTTTGTTTCCTGAGTTTAGATCTGAAATTGTTTGATCGATTGATTGATTGTTCTGTTTTCGATCATATTCTTTGATTTCTGTTTTGATCATTTGATTGTTGACCTAAAATCGTCGATTCGATTAGGTTTTCTCTGATTTCTTGAAGTTCTTGAAATTCTTCTTCTGATTTTGCTTATCGTGTTCATTTGTTCATACTTTTGCTTGAGATTCTGTTCTACATCCACAAATTACTATTCATTTGCAATTCTCGTTTTCCTCTTTCGCTCATTTTCCGATTCTCAGATATTTTGTTCATTCTTCTTCACATCAAGTTCTTCTACATCTAAATTTCACAAAATGCCTGAAAACACTGAAAATCCGAGTAGTCAGAACAATCTTCCTAAAACTCAGGATCCTAGTAGCATCTATTATATACATCCTAGTGAGAATGCGAGTAGTTCTCTTGTCTCTGAGAAATTTTCTGGTGATAACTATGGTGAATGGAGGAGAGCAATGGTGATGGCCTTAGCTGCTAAAAACAAATTGTCTTTTGTTGATGGAACCTTGTCAAGACATAGTCCTGGTGAAGCAGATGCTAAGCCATGGGAGAGATGCAACAATTTGATCATGTCATACTTGTTAAACTCTCTAGATTCTTCAATTGCTAGGAGTGTGCTATATTTCTCGACTGCTAGGGAAATTTGGAAGGATTTGGAGGACAGATATGACCAAAGTTCTGGTCCACAACTGTTTAATTTGCAGCAAAATCTGAGTGAGTTGTATCAGGGTTCAAGTATGAGTGTGGCTGAGTTTTTTACAAGGATGAAGGCTCTCTGGGATCATATAAGTGGAATAAATCCTATTCCAATTTGTACTTGCAACGGCTGCAGTTGTAGCTTGACACAGAAGTTTTTGAAGAATCAACAGGATGAAAGGCTCATTCACTTTCTCATGAGACTTCACCTTAAATTCAATGGAGTAAGAACCAATATTCTGATGATGCAACCACTTCCAACAATTGCTGTAGCCTACAAGCTTCTGGTTCAGGAAGAGAAGCAGCAAGCCATTACTGAGGCGGGGCAACATGGCAATCAAACCATGGCATTTGCAGCATTTGTCAATAGGAGACAGGATTCCAGGCCTTATAGGCCACCTAACTTTGGGCAACAACACAACACTGGAGGTGCTGGAACTTGTGTTGGCAGGATGAATCAGGGCATTAATCTGAACAAGAAGCCAGGAGTGAATTATTACTGTGATCATTGTAAGATACCAGGGCATTCCATGGAAAGGTGCTGGAAGCTACATGGTTACCCACCAAATTTCAATCAAAAGGGAAAAAGAGCTGCTCATGTGGCTTATGCAGAGGAGAATGAAGAAGAGCAGAACATGACAGCTCCTATCACTCTTGGGCAATACAACCAGCTGATGGCAATCTTAGGCAATCAGGCTGGGAGTTCTGGAGCAAGTACTTCTGGGCAAGGACAAGCAAATGTTGTTGTTCATGCTTCAACATCTGACACGAACCACTATAGCAGGTACTTACCTCATTTCAACCTTTAAAACTCAATGGATTGTTGATTCAGGTGCTACAGATCATATGTGCTGTGATCTAAATCAGTTCATGCATTACACTAAGTTTGATAGAATGCCTAATACTATTAGTGTTGCTAATGGAAGGAAGGTGAAAATAGAACATATTGGAGATGTGAAATTGGAGAATGGTATAATTCTGAAGCAAGTTTTGCATGTGCCTGATTTTAAATATAACCTGATTTCAGCATGCAAACTTTGTAGAGATTTGAGGTGTAAGCTTGTGTTTACTCATGATAAGTGTGTGATTCAGGACTCACAGAACAATTCCCAAGTTCTTGGTGAGATCCAGGCAGGCTTGTATGCAGCTGAAAAGAGTGTTAGCAGTAATGAAGGGTGTTCAAGTAAAGTGGCTTGTGTTGCAGCCAAGTCAGAAGAAGTGAAGTTGATGCATCTTCGATTAGGACATTATCCAATGAATAAGCTGTGTCATGTAGATAAAAGGTTGTCAGGTAGTAATTGTGATGACTTCTTCTGCCAAATCTGTCCATTAGCTAAGCAAACTAGAAAATCATTTCCAATAAGTCAAACTCAGAGTAGCAAATGTTTTGAATTGTTGCATTTGGACATCTGGGGTCCATATAAGATTGTTACTCATGATAAATACAATATGTTTCTTACTTTGGTGGATGATTTTTCTAGACATACATGGATATTTCTTCTCAAGAATAAAAGTGATGCTGTTCTTGTGCTTAAATCCTTTGCTGCATATGTTCAAACTTACTTTAATCAGAACATTGTGGTTGTGAGGAGTGATAATGCAAGAGAGTTAACTGAGGGAGATATGTTACGATTTTATAAAGAACATGGGATCACATCTCAAACTAGCTGTGCTGAAACTCCTCAACAGAATGGGGTTGTTGAGAGGAAGCATAGGCACTTGCTTGAGACAGCAAGAAGTCTATATTTCCAATCTAGGGTTCCTGCTTCTTATTGAGGTGAATGTCTCTTAACTGCATGTCACCTGATAAATAGAATGCCCCTGAAAGTTCTGAATTATTTTTCACCTTATGAGAAACTCCATGGGAAGAAGCCTGATTTGGAGCATCTAAAGGTTTTTGGGTGCTTGTGCTACTGTAACACCCTAAAAGCTCATAGAAGCAAGTTTGATCCTAGAGCCAGTGCTTGTGCTTTTATTGGGTATCCACCAAACCAGAAGGGATACAAGCTTCTTGACCTTCAAACCCACAAAATCATTATTTTTAGGGATGTTACCTTCCATGAAAAACACTTTCCTTTTCATCACCAAGCCACACAAACTCAACCAACACCAAACTTCCTTCCCACCATCACTGAACCACAAGTTCAAAATTTACTAGATTTACCTGAGCCCTTTATTCTTCCTTTTGACCAACCACCACATACAAACTCCACAAATACAGAACCAACTTATCCTAGCCAAAATAGTCCAAACACACAAACCACAAATACTACCACAGAAACCATAAACCTTAATCCACCTGTTCAACCAGAACAATCCTTGCAAACACCCAATATCAGGCATTCTAGCAGGAATCATAAGCCACCAGGGTATTTGGATGATTATGTGTGCTCAGTTTCCACCATACATCCTCATTGGTGTAATTTGGTTCAATATGATGCTCTTCCAGCTGAAAACAAAGCTTCAGTTGAGCAGGTTCTAAAGGTTGAAGAACCTGTTTCATACCAAAAAGCTTCTCAACACCCTGGATGGGTTGAAGCCATGGAAAAGGAAATACAGGCACTCAATCAGAACCAAACATGGTCACTTGTGTCCTTACCCAAAGGGAAGAAGCCTATTGGAAGCAAGTGGGTCTACAAGGTGAAACTCAAAGCTGATGGTTCCATTGAAAGGCTTAAAGCTAGGTTGGTAGCAAAGGGGTTCACTCAGAAATATGGAATTGATTATTTGGAAACCTTCTCTCCAGTTGTGAAGCTTACCACAGTCAGATGTCTTATTGCTCTTGCAATGTATAGGAAGTGGAAGTTACATCAGCTTGACATCAACAATGCTTTCTTACATGGCAGTCTCACTGAAGAAGTCTATATGAAAGTGCCAGAGGGAGTTCCTAATCCTCAAAACCTGGTTTGTAAGCTGCATAAATCACTGTATGGGCTGAAACAAGCCTCTAGACAGTGGTTCTCTAGGCTGACATCAGAATTGCAACACAAGGGGTTCATCCAATCAAAGAATGATTATTCATTTTTCATTCTAAACTCTGATGTGGAGTTCATGGTATTGGTAGTATATGTGGATGATATTATCATCACTGGTGCCAATGAGACTGCTATACAAGATCTCAAGAAACATCTTCACAATGTGTTCAGTATCAAGGATCTTGGCTATCTCAATTATTTCCTTAGAATTGAGGTTTCATACGTACCAGAAGGAGTGGTGTTGTCTCAACACAAGTTCACCAGGGAACTACTTCATGATTGTGGTTTTGATGTGTCAAAGCCTGCCAAGACACCATTGACTGTAAATGTAAAGTTGCTAAAAGATGAAGGGGAGTTATATAAGGCTGCATCTCATTTCAGATGTTTGGTTGGGAAATTAAATTTCTTAACTCACACTAGACCTGATTTGTCTTTCAGTGTCCAAGCTTTGAGTCAGTTTCTTCAGGCACCTAGACAACCTCATGTTGCAGCATTGATTCATGTTTTGAGGTATATAGCCTTTACAGCAGGTCAAGGGGTGCTCATTCAGGGTTCTTCTTCTATTGTTCTCCAAGCTTATTCAGATTCCGATTGGGCTTCATGTCCAAATAGCAGAAAGTCTGTTTCAGGCTATGTTATCATGCTGGGATCCTCTCCTCTCTCATGGAAATCCAAGAAACAATCCACTGTAGCTAGATCCTCTGCAGAGGCTGAGTATAGGGCTTTGGCTAGTGCCGCATCCGAGGTGTCTTGGCTTGTCAGAGTGTTACAAGAACTGAAGTTTCATGATCTGTTACCAGTTCAGCTCAGATGTGATAATATTTCAGCAATTCAGATTGGGAAGAATCCTGTTCAGCATGAAAGAACCAAGCACATCGAGATAGATGTCCATTTCACACGTGATAAAGTGCTTGAAGGGTTGTTGGAGCTGACTTATATTCCAACTCAGGAGCAGGTTGCTGATGTGATGACCAAGCCCCTCACACGGCTCAACATAACAAGCTATCGTCCAAACTAGGTGCATCTACTTCCCATCTGCCCCTAGTTTGAGGGGGGGTATTGGACTTAGTGGTCTGAGCTTGTTAGTTCAGGTCTTATTTGGAGGTTCATCAAGTCATTCAGCTCAGTTTTTAGTTCTCTTAATATTTACTTTTTCTGCCATTACACTTGTATAAAAAAGAAAAAGTTGTAATAAGTGTGAGTTAGTTACTTCTCACAAACACTTTCTCTCTCCAAAATGCTTTTCTCTCTGTAAAAGGGTTTGCTAAAACTCTTCAATGGGGATTGTAGTTTCTGGTTAGCTTGAGGAGCTCTTAGGCTTCTAGGAGAGTAATCAGATGATGATTGAATAAAGGTTCTTTGAGCTAATCTCCTTCTCTGTTTTTAGTTTTCGCATGTTTTAGTTTCGATTTGTTGAAATCTTTTACATGCCTTTGCGTTGCTTTCAGCATTCTTAAGCAAATCAAGGATGAATTTTGCTGACTTTGCTGGCCAGCGACCTTGGCCGTTTGAGTGCCTGTTCTTGGCTTGAGCAGTCCTACCGACACCATGACAGAAGCGACGGAAAGGAATGGCCTGCTTGTGAGCCAAGACATCCTCCAGGTATCTCTTGGCCTTGCCCAAAGGCATCTTTCTAAGAGAAAATGCTGTCTCCCTAGTGTTCTGCAAGTAACAAACAGAAACATACATCAGCTACAAAATACTGTATACAATCCGCACCATGTAGAGGGATCTTAATTCTTAATTAAAAACGGCAGGGCAAACAAGTAGCATCATAAATGGATAGACTAAGCCACACTTGCATAAAACTAAACTAAACACGTGTTCTATAACGGAGGTTCATCCAATAAAAATGCATTTTAACATATTTGATGTTTACAAAAGCCCTATTCTAGAATGAAACAGAACCTTGCTTTTTTGTTCCAATCAGGTTCAATACCAGCCAAACAACAAAATATAGTCAAAGAGCCAATAAAGTCATGAAAACCTTGCATTCCATGCAAACACAACTTGCATTTTGCCTCCTAATGAGCATGTTTCATCATTTACTGAACCTTCAGCCACTAAACAAAACAGAGGTTCACCCAATAACGATGCATTTTAATTTCCCTGAAGTTTACGGAAGCCCCATTCTGAAATAAAATAGAGCCTTGCTTTTTTCATCAGGTTTCATCCTAGCTGATAACTAAGAATAGAGTAGAGAAACAAATAGCATGAACAACACCATAAACCAAGAATTTCCTGCAATATAAACTTCGGTTTCTACCTCCTAGCAAGAATGTTCCATCATTTACTGAACCTTCAGCCACTAAACAAAACAGAGGTTCACCCGATAACGATGCATTTTGATATCCCTGAAGTTTACGGAATCCCCATTCTAATACGAAACAGAGCTTTGCTTTTTTCATCAGATTCCATCCCAACTAAATACCAAAATATGCAGTACAAAAAGCAAAAGCATAAACGAAACCAGAAACCCAGAATCCATTTCAATCTAAGAATCTGCATTATACATTATAACAGGTAATAGAAGAATCAAAAGTTTACAAACAATAGAAGAATCAAAGAAAAGCGAATCTAAGGAACACTATTAATCGAAGAAAAAAGGAAGAGAAAATACCTGACAGACGGATTTACCATGAGAAAAATGGAGCAAAGAAGAAGGATGAGACTTCTCGAAATGAAGATTGTAGTAAGTTTTGAAGTAAGTTTTAAGTTCGACGACGGGAGTTGAAGCACCGCCATTAATGGTGGAGCTGTTGGTGGTTGTGGTGGTAGTGCTATTATTCATCGTTTCGGCGGCGATGATCGATTATGGTGTTCTTCGCTGAGCATTTGTTCATGGCATTACTCTTAGGTTTTTCGATTATGGAATTGGATTCGATAATCCAACGGTTCGATTCTCGTTGCAAGTCGGAATTTGCTAGGTTGTTGCTGTCAATGGTGGCTGGGTTGGGAGGAGGGGAGGAGGGTGAGAGAGAGGGAACTTAGGGAGTTGGGGTTTTGTTGAGGAGAGAGAATGAGAGGAGGAGGGTGAAACGGGGTAGGATGAAATGGGTTACTTGGGCTAGCTATTGGGCTTCTTACTGTTTATCACCAGCTCGTTTGGGCCTGCCATGTTGGTGACGTATCTGATCCGGTTGGGACGAACCAGATCAGTTAATAAAAACTGATCTGGTTTTCCTCCTAGCCTGATCAGAAAATTGACCCAAAGTTTTGTGCCCATAATTTGGTGGATTTACTGATCCGGTTTGGAAAGAACCGGACCAGTTTTGTTGTGTCGTATAAGTTTTTTTCTACTAGTGGATAAAAGTAATGTAAAAATCATCTCCACCATTAGCTGGTTTCAGATAGCAATGAATATATTGACTACAACATTGACAAATATTCAGCTCAAAGCTATTAGGCTTCCAGGCTATCAAAATTCTACCTCTATCAAGCATACTAGAATTAGAAGTAAAGCACCATCCATTGAATAATCTTTGATAAAGACTCCCCAAATTCTGTGCCCTTACCTTTGTTTCTAAGAGGCCAACATCACCAGCAGCAGTTTTGTGAATATAGTGCCTTACATCATTTTGCTTCTTGATGCTATTAAGGCCTCTTATGTTCCAACACAATACCCTATCCATCAGGATGAGGAGGATCTCCCCCTCCTTGCTGTTCATCTACATTTTGTTCACTGGTGTTTCCATTTCCTTTTGACTGATTCAGGAGATGAAAATGATTATGAGTATTTATTGGAGCATTCCTTGAATTTCTAACTTTAATTGGCTTCAAAGCCCATTGAAAATCCATCAGGATCCACATCCATGTGTTCTGTATTTCCTGCTCCTTGTACCATTTTGCCTAGTGCTGAGACAGGTTTAATAATGCCAAAGTCAACAATGACTGGTTCAGCAGAGACAACATTGACTGGTTCTTTGTCAACCACCTTCTTTGGCACCCATACTTGCTTCCATTTCTTGACTCTACACTCTTGAGAATTATGCCCAACTCCCTTACAATGCTAGCATTGTGTAGGCTTCCACTCAAAGGTAACAAGGACTTCAGTAAGTTCACCAACTTCATTCCAAAATTGTACATAATCTGGAAACTTCTGATCCATCTTAACCTCAATCAAGATTCTAGCATATTGTAATTTGTCCATGTTCCTGGTTGCTTCATCCCTCTTGATTGGGTCACCAATCTGAGTTGCAATCTTATGTAGGGACTTCTCTCCCCAATACTTAAGATTCAACTTCAACTGAACCCATACTAGAACAGTTTTAAGATCTTCCTTCTCAAAATCCATCTCAGGATGCCATTGTTTCATAATAAGAGGTTTTCTTTCAAAGAAATAATGTCCAGCTAAGACATTATCTCTAGATTCCATAGCCTTAAATCTGACTGTTGATGTAATTAGGGAAATTTTGTTTAAGGTGGTTGTTAGATGTTCTGAAGAGGATAGGCAGAACATGATTTTGTAAGCCTTGTGCTTAGTGCTAGGTGCTTGAGTTGTAGCTATGCTAGTTAGTGTGATTAGCTTTTGTAATCACCATTTTTTTTTGGTGATATAATTATTTCATTTGCCAAAAAAAAATCAGACTATATACATGCCTTTCTTCACAACTGCTACCTTATCAACCTTATAGTTCTTCCAAATTCTCCACAAAATACCTTCCATAACCTGAATGGGAGGATTAGATCCTACTACGTAACATATCAAAGTAGAATTCCAGTAATCTATTTTCTCCTGTATGTCACCTAATTCAATATGAACATGCTCTTATCTCTCTAGATGATTACTATTCTGGTCAACTTGCTTATCAACATCATGATCTAAATGAATCAGTTCAACAACATTTACATCACCATCAATCTCATCATGTTCAATTTTACAATCAGTATCCACAACTTCATTAAATTGTTGTAGAATAGGGACAAAAACCTTACCTCTCACAGAGGACTTTTCTCGAACAGTTACAGGATGTAATTTCCCAGAGTTATCATGAATGGATTGAAGCCATTCATTGAAGATGTGCCTAACATCAGATTGATTCCTCAACTCCTGAGTTGATGCTTCAGGCGTTAAAGGTTGGCCGATTCCTAGTCCAAAATCCAGAGCTTCGATGCCTAGTATTTCCACCATAAACTTCAGTCGCAAAGTTTGAGAGTTAGAAGTAGAACCTCTAGCTTTCTCTTTCCCTCTACCAGCATTACTTCCTTGAGAATGTCCACCATTTCCTTGCTATGGCAAACGATGGAAAAATGCACCGAGAAAAAATGTAGGTAAAAGCTTCTCAATCAATGGAGGTTATTGTTCCATTGAAATCCTAGAGAGAGGAAAGAGTTTCTCTCACTGCTCTATTCATCATAAACAGGGCCAACTTGCAAAGCCCACATCTCCTAGAATATAACTCGCCTTGGGTCGTGCAACCTATCATTGGAAAGCTATTCAAGCCTAGTTTCCAATGACGTTAGAATCATCTAATTATAAATATCGAGTAAAAAAAAATTTTTTACAAGAAGAAAAAGGATTTGATTCATAAGGGATAGCCAAATGGCATTTACAATCAATTCCTAAAAAATCGAAAATTCCAACACTAGTATATAATACCTTAGAAGTAGATAGAACGCAGATTTGATTAAAAATAGCCTTAATAAAAAACTTCATCTGAAGTAATACAATGTATGAGTTCGCTCTAATTCAGCTTAACTTCCGCTGATGCATAGTCGTTTTGGTGAAAATACCTACGTGGTCTTCTAGATTCTTACAGAGAACATAGATTGTTAGATTTTCCTCCTTCATCGGACGAACAAAAAAAGAAATTGAACACCCTAAAATAAATATCATCTTAAGGATGGGATATACTTATTGGAAGCAATTAAAGGAGTTTTTGGGGCTTACCACCGGTACGAACACCAGTGGAAGCCCCTACAAAGATTTAAAATTGACGCCAAGAAGAAAAGAGATGAAAGAGAAAGAGAAAGAAGGGTAAAGAATGAAGGAAATTAAAAAGCCTTCAAGAAAGAAGAAAAGCCTAGCGATGGAGGCTAGAAAAAAACCCTCCCAAGGAGAAACCCTATAGAGAAAAAACCCTCCCAAGGAGAAACCCTAAAGGGAACCAAGATGAGGCACAGCTTAATACCGAGTCAAAAGTTTGGATAAAAGAGTAACCATGACTCAATTTCCACAAATTCTTTTATTATTTCCAACTTTGCTTTAATTCCAATTTGCCTCAAATATATATATATATATAACGTTTTTTTATCAACGTAGATTCCTTCCAATTGTTCTTAAATACTCAAACTTGTCCAATAATACTCCCATTATGTTCTCAATACTTGAAATTCATCAAATAACACCGAAAACGCACAAAAAGAGTAATAATTTGCAACTTAAGTAAATATATGCAATTATGAACTACAATGCGCCTAGATGATCCTAAAATGCAACCTTAATGCACCTAAAAACTATATAAAATATGATACATCAAGGTGCTAACAAATCTTTTTGACTTTATTAAGTTCATCACTTAACTTAGCATCATGAGGTAGTATAAGCGGAACATGTCTAGATGTTTGTCTTGATTCTTTCAACTCAGTTAACTCATGTTTTAAAGATTCAATTTGATTTTCAAGACCCGATTTTAGCTTCTAAAACAGTGTATGGCACAATGTTGTTAGCAACTTCTTTTGCAAGAGACTTTCGTACCTTAAGGCATTCACCTCAACATTTTTCTCTTCAACAGTTTTTTCAAGTCCATCAATTTTTTCATCAGTCCTTTAACAAATCCTTATATTCCAATTCCAACCCAATCTTTTACTTAGTTAAAAATTTCACTTATTTTTTCATGATTGAAAATTCATCATTCATTTCCAAGCAAACTAACGAGTGGTTTTTGAAAGAAGATGTATTGAAGGTTCTAGAGAAAGAAGGCTTACCTTACTATCTTTAGCGTCATCTTGTGAGTTCGAATTTTTTGCCATTAGACACAAGTGAGAGTCGTCTAGGCACTGTGCCTTTCTCTGAGTTGTCTGTATAGCATTCAGACATAATTTTGCTTCATGACACTGTGGCCTTGCCTGTTCTTCTTCAGAATCCGAATCACCCCAAACAGCAGCTATCATAGCCTTTCTGAATTCTTTCTTGCATTGCTCCCTTTTTTCTTTGGGCTTCTCATTCTCCCATAAGGGACATTCCTTAATCCTATGATTGAACTCTCCACACTTGAAACAACCGGAGTTAGTAGCACTTTTCTTAATGTTAGAGGTAGTGCTCTTACCTTTGAAATTTCCACTTTTTCTAGGATTGTTATTTTTGTTCTTTTTGAGAAAATTTTGAAATCTCCTAGTAAGAAGTGCAACATCATCCTCACTATCACTATCTTCAATTTCCAATTCAGTTCTCAAGGCTAGACCTTTATTTTTTGCTTTATTAGTCTTAGTATCTAAAACAAGTTCATGAGTCATTAATGATCCAATAAGTTATTCTAGTGAGAGTTTTGTCAAATCTTTAGCGATTTTTAAACTTCTTAACACCTTTCTTATTAAATCTTCAGAAGTATAGGTTTTGCCTAGAGAACGCAATTCATTAGTGATTAGAGTAAAACGGGTGAACATCTCTTTAATTGATTCTTCCTTATTCATAGTAAACAGTTCATATCATTGCATAAGTAAATCAATTCGAGATTATGTTACCTCATTCGTACCTTCGTGGGCCAATTCTAGAGTTTCCCATATCTGCTTTGCTGTGGAGAAAGCAGAGATCCTTGAGTATTCATTAGGTCCAATTCCATATTGGAGAATACTCATAGCTTTGAAGTTCTTTTCGGCTTTTGCATAGTCGACTGAATCGTAGTCGTCTTCATCTTTGTCGACCATCTTTCCTTCAGCATTTTTGGCTTGCATAAGGATTGGTCCTTTTTTTATGACTTTCTAGCATTCAAAAGCTGACTATTAGATCTAGATCCTCATCCTAGCCTTCCACCATCCATAATATTTTCCGTTGAAAACCGGACACTTTGAGTGTCCTTCTCGAGAGTCATCTTGCATGTTCATGACTTCTATTCTCTAGGGATGAGCCTTTAGAGAAAAGTCCGCTCCGATACCACTTGTTGGAGTACAAGGTGACACTCAAGGAGGGGGGGGTCGAATTGAGTGACAAAACCTAATCGATTTGCGCAAAACAAAATATAGCATTGTGCCTCACACTTTATTGAAGACTCGCAGACTCGTTCTTTAATGTTTTTACTCAAATGAACTCGTATCAAAACTAAAAGCAATGAAATCAAATAACAAGACACAGGAATTTAACGTAGTGCAATCTCACCTCTGAGATCTACTTCCACACTACCTACTCTTTTATTATTTGAATCCTAAAATACCAATCTTTTGATACAATATGATTCCCCCACTACTAACTCTAGTAGTGCTCCCCAACACCTAACTCTAAGTGTTACTACTCTCTATAATAATGAAATTACAAAAAGATTAAGTCCTCACAAGTGTGCTTGTTAGATAAGCAAATAGAGGAATGTTACAATCGTTATATATAACTCTTAACTCCCTAGAACTCTGTGCTATGCTCTGTGCTATGGGGATACGTTTTCAGCTCTCAAAAACTTATCAAAACCAAATCTGAAAACGTGTGTACTTCTTCTGATATTTATCCCTTATATAGATTATAAGCTGAATAAGAATTATTCTCAAAGATATGATAATCTTCTTGAACAATTTTTTGTTCCTAAAATTAAGGGATAAAAATCTTTTATTTTCAAAACCAAAGATTATTATTTATTTTATAAAAATTGATTTTTTGATCTTTTAAAAATAAAGATTCATCCTTATCTTTTGCCAACCAAAAACTCATATTTTACAAAATGAATTTTCCGAAAATCTTTGTAAAGAAACGTTTACTAAAAATCAGTTTTTACAAAACCAATTTTTCCAATAAATCTGTAAATAAAAAATGTTTTAACAGTTTTTATAAAAAGAGTTTTATTTCGAAAATCTTTATATCAAAATCTTTTCTTTCCAAAACTAATTTTCGAAATTCATTTTATAAAAACTCCCCTTTTTTATTCTTTAAATATAAAAACATGAAACTAACATAATTACCTATTTTCCTAACTCTAATAAAATAGTTAATCGATCATCCTCAATTTCATATTTCTAGCTTAGCACAAAATTCAAATAAGTTAATTACATTGCATAAACATGACTAAGAACATAACTAGACCTAAGCTTCCATTTCTTCACGTTCTAGAGCTTTCATGAACATCCAAGCTTGATAACTTTCTTAGATCATTGTTACATACATCACATGTTATAGCACAAAGTATTTATCGTCATCAAAATAAATTCAGACTTAGAGTCACAACAGCTGCTATGACCAATCATTGTTGTATTTATAGCTTCCAATCAAGCTCTAATCATTACAACCCTAAAATTAGGAAATCTTCTAGAAGTATACACCTCATATAAGATGAAAAAGGACAGTACAACTCATACATAAGACAAAGCCAGCAATAATACTGCTAATATACTCTGAGATCCTAGGATAAAAGAAGAAAAATATTCTTCTAAGGCTAGGACACACTGTAATACAGTGGATTAAGGGCTCTCTTAATCTCTATAAAAATAGTACAATAACAACTATCGTGTAAAACCATTATAAACCTGTAACACAGTGAGAACAAGAAGAACCACCAAATAGACCACAGAAAGGGTTGACCAAGGATGATTGAAGTAGTCTCTCTTCAATATGGCCCGCCATTTATTCCACCTGGTGGTAACATGCGCATGAAAATCCCGACTAACTTGAGAATAGTAGACTTCAGAATTCGTGATTGCAACGTTTCTAGTGATTCTGTTTATGATAGTTGCCACCTCGTCATCACTACCAAGCCAATGCTTGATGATTCCATGTTGAACTAGTACTTGTACATCTTCTGGAGTATCGATCAATGCATCGAGGAAGAATACATAATGAGTAAAATATGAATCTTCATAGTGGTGGCATTGTTCGGAAAATATGAGGCTGCGAAGAATAGCTTCTGTGGTGTCTTCAATTGTTAATGTCGGAATCTGTAATACCCCATCAATATAAATGATATCTAGTAAATTCTTACTGTCTGTTGCGAGAAATTTTACTCCTGTGGCCTTAAGCATTGTCGCGGTTGGAGGAAATTGAGGCTCTTTGTCATCTTTAAGGTTTCGGCCCTGGCGTTTGAGAGGTAAGCAACATAGCTTGTTCTCATCGCAAAATCTCTCTTCATTGTCTTTGGGGTTTTGGTCATGACTAAGTTTGACTGATGGGTAACATAAAATTCTCAAGAAATCGACGAGATCCTTAATATCTTCTGCATCCCTTACTCTAACTTTACCAACTGAATGTGCAGCCACCCATCCAGGAATACTAGATTCACCTATGAAATTGCAAGTAATTTCTCTGAAGGAAATCTGAGGATAATCACTACCAAATGCCATCAAGTATAATTCATTGAGAAGAAAAAATGGGAGTTGATTGTCTGAAAGAAACACATCTTGCAGCACCTTCAATCCCCATGCCATCATTTTATCCATAGGATCCTCTCTATGTGGAAAATCAGGACTACGCAACATCATATAGTAGATGATGAATGCAGCATCGACCATCATCATCTCGACAAATTCGTTGCTTGAAAGACTTATATTATCTTCATAGAACAAACGAGCATCTTCCTCCCACCCCTTCAGAAAATCAATAAAATGGCCTAAGCTGTATGCTGCGTAGCCATGTTTCCATTCTCCAAGTTCAAGAAAGCATTCCAGGTGCCTTAGTTTTAACTCTTGTGAACATTTTAAGGACTTGTTTTTATAGTAAATCGGACCAATTGAAACAACTGAAGGCTCATAACATTCTCTATTTACCTTGCGAAAGTGTTCAGGTACTTTATAAAGACGGTAATCCTTACCTTTAGATTTAGGCAACCCATTAAGCTTGTGTTGTATTGAAGTTTCCACAATATTGGTTTCAGCTGCCATTCTGTTTTCCAAATCATATATTAATTAAATAATTAGTAATTGCATAATATCATCAGTTTAACTCATTATAGTTTCGATCTATTGGAAATGCCAGATTAATCATGTTGAAGAAAGCATTATGTATAGAACATAATTGTATACAACATAATGCGGTGAATGGAACTTGAAATCTACTTTGTACGCAAAATTGATTCATCTTTCCATAGTCAAACATGGAAAGGTGAAAAAATTTTACTAGCTAGTCTAACCTCCTAGCAAATGATTGAAATTTCCCCTTATACCATAAGCCTTGTCTAGTCCTCTAAGTATATTGACCCCCTTTTCTCCACACACTTGACCATTTTCAACCTATATAGTTATTACTCATCTGTTATACATGCTATATTCTAATCAACATAGTAATCTTTTTTTTAATATAGTTACCCTTTCTTACATTAATACTGTTGGGGATATGTATAAAAAGGAGTATTTATCTATAGTAGAATTTCTTTTCATTGTAGAATTCATAAAATAATTTGTACTATATATTCTGATAACCTAGTGAGAATACACAACTTTTGATCCCTAATCATATTTTTAATGGTATTGGAGCCGAAAGGCAAATTTTTTTTTCCTTTCTCCCTCTCTTTGTTGTCGTCTACTGCTCATTGAGCAGCGTTAAATTTTTTTCTCTTGCTTGCCTTCGTCCTTCCTTCGATGGTTGGTGATGATGATGCGACACCACCGCCGCCCCCCACCACCACCGCATAATCCTCTCCATCCACGCCACCCCCTATCAATATCAATTCTCCTTTTTATCTTAGTGCTGGTGATCGCCCTCGTGATTTGATCACTCCTATGTGTTTCAAGCTCGATAATTATGATGATTGGGTTGCTGATGTTCAGATGGCTCTTGAAGCTCGTAAAAAATTCGGATTTCTTGATGGCACAATCAAGAGGCCACACCTCCCTGCACTATGGCATATTGGGTCACCGTCGATGCTATGCTTATTTCATGGATCACCAACACTATTGAACCCGAGGTAAAATCCACCCTTTCTAAATTTCGTGATTCTCATCGTCTTTGGGCTCACTTAAAATCTCGTTTTACATTGGTGAATGAGCCTCGTATTCATCAACTAACATCTGCTATAAATAAATGTGAGCAACCTAAATCCATGTCTGTTTCAACTTATTATGGAATACTGCATACTTTGTGGAGGAATTGTATAAACATGAACCTTCAATTTCATGTTCTTATTGCTCTAATTGTGATGCTGGTTCTGGTCATGAATCTCGACGTGATGCAGAAAAACTACATGATTTTTTGATGGTTTACATCTTGATTATGCTCCTATTCGACCCAATATAATATCCTCCGACCCCCCTTCCATCTCTTGACCGCGCCTAATTTGTTGGTTCAAGATGAAAGGGTTAGGTCGTCGTCCATTTCGGTTAATAAGCCCGCGAAAGTGTTTGGCGTTGCTGTCCAATCCAACGCGGCTCGAGGTCATGGGCGTGGTGAGTGGCCTACGTGCACGCATTGTCACAAAGTAGGGGACGACGTGTCTAAGTGTTGGGTGCTCCATGAATGTTCTCATTGCAAAAAGCATGGCCATGATGTTAGTACATGTTATGAAGTTGTTGGGTATCCGGATGGTTGGCAAGGCACCAAAATCGAGGCTCGTAGTTCTCGATCCTCTTCATCTAGCCGTGGTCGTGGCTCGGCCAAGGCCAATGCCACGCCTCCCCTCCCCCCCACTACTGCAAGTGCTGCTAATCTTCAAGCACTTCTTCGGCTTCTCTCTTCTCCGCCGATCAGTGGAAAGCTCTTGCTGGGCTTATTGGTAATGCTAAGATTTTGGATGATCGCTTGAATGGTATGTTTTCTCCTTCCTCTTAGATTATTGACACATGTGCCTCTCATCATTTTACGGGAGAAAAATCTTGGTTATTGGATTTGGTTGGGGTTTTGGATTGTCCTGTTGGTCTTTCTAATGGGTCAATAATGGCTGCTACTCATAAGGGTTTAGTGCGTTTGTCTGATACTATTACTCTTACAAATGTTTTATTTGTTCCTCAATCATTTCAGTTGTAATTTACTTTCGGTTTCACAGTTATCTAATGATCATATGAAATGTATTGTGCAATTTAACTCTTCTATGTGCTATAAAGGACCACATGACGGAGCTGATTGGAATGGGGCATAAGAGGGATGGACTTTAATACTTCTGCAGGGATGCAAACTCGGTGCCTGTATCTATTAATAGCATCACTTCGGATTTTGAGTTGTGGCACATGCGTATGGGACATCCTCCGGAACGAGTGGTGAAGTTACTTCCTTCTCTTTGTGGTCATAAGGGTAGTTTAAATAAGGCATGTGAAATCTGTTTTCGTGCTCAACATCCTAGAGACAAGTTTCCTTTAAGTGATAATAGAGCTAGTAGGATTTTTGATAAAATACATTGTGATTTGTGGGGGTGCTTATAGACATGTTTCTTCTTATGGAGCCTGATATTTTCTGACTATTGTTGATGATTTTCCCATGCTTTTTGGATTTATTTATTGGAGGATAAAACTGAGGTATTTCGTATGTTTATGGCCTTTGTTGCTATGGTTGATGGCCAATTCTCTCACACCATTAAAATTGTTCAAAATAATAATGGCACTAAATTTAATTGTTTTCTTGATTATTATAGTGCCAATGGTATAATTTTTCAAACATCTTGTGTTGCTACACCACGACAAAATCGGAGGGTTTAGCGAAAACATAAGGGGTATTAACGGAATGGCTAACGGTGTTAGTTTTTTTAAAACAAAAATAACTTAGTTTATTTAGTTTTTCAGAAAGCCCAGGTTTGAAATCACCACCCTCCCAAGTCCACCAGAAACCACAACATGATCCACCGAAACCCCACCCTAACCCTGAAGCCACCACCATAGCCCCCCGATGGCTTTTCCTTCGAAATCTTGCCCTAACTTCGTCAACATATTACCTCATAAAACCCTAACCAAGGACAATTGCTGGAAAATTAGGGTATGAAGAAGAAGAATCAGAGGGAGAAAACGGTAAAAACCACCTAAATATAACACCACCCATGACCATCAAAAGGCGAAAGTTGGGTAACTGTTGCCTATGAAGAAACGAGGTCAAAACCCGAAGCAAGAAAACAATGGATGAGAGAGAGAACAATGATCATGGGACCCGAAGGATTGATGAAAGTGATGTGGGTTTTAATGAGGGGGTGAAGATTGAAGATGGGTTCTTGAGAATTAGTTCAGGGTGTACTGTTTTTGGCGAGAAATTGGAATGCAGTGAACCATTGAGCACTTAGACAAGGAGATCCTCTATTTCCCTTGCTATTTGTTGGTTGTATGGAGTATCTCTCCATATTACTCAAGAAGATAAGCACAACTCACTCATCTATGTTTTGCAGATGACCTTCTGCTATGTAGTAGAGGTAATTTTCAATCTGTGCTCTTGTTGCTTCAGGGGTTTAAGTTGTTATCTGAGTCTTCAAGCTAATGTGCAAAAATCAACTGTTTATTGTAGTGGTATGCCTGAGGTAGAGATTGATTGAATACTCTAGATGTTTGGTTTTATGAGAGGTTACTTACCTTTCAAATATTTAGGAGTCTCTATCTGCTCTAAAAGGATTTCAGTGGTGGATTGTGAATGTCTTGTTGATAAAAGGGTAGCAAGAATCAGAGTTTGAAGTTCCAAAAATCTTTCTTTTGCTGGGAGATTGCAACTCATTAACTCGGTCTTGCTTAATTTACATTTTTCCAGGGCTCAAGTCTTTGTTTTACCTAGGAGTGTGCTTCATGACATTGAGAAAGTTTGTAGAGCTTTCCTATGGTATAGGAATTATCATAGTAATAAGGCTGGTTATGTGATATGGGAGGAGGTGTGTACTCCAAAATCAGCTAGGGGATTGGGTATAAGGAATATGGGTAAGTAAGTTTGGTCAGTGGAAAAGAAGCTGGATAACATGTGGGTGAAATGGGTTCATTCATTGTATGTTCAGGATGCTAATTATTGGGAGTACCAGCCTAAAACTTTAGCAATCTGGTATTGGAAGCAAATTTAATTTGTTTAGTTAGTGATAAATTGAAGCAGCATTTCAGTGTTACACAAATACAGCAAATGCACTTTTACTCTGTTAAAAAAGTGTATGAATCTTTGACAGGGGAACAGAATAGTTTGAATTAGAGCAGGATTGTGTGGAATCAAGCAAGTATTCCAAAGCATCAGTTTTGTACTTGGTTGGCCATTAAACAGAAGTTGAGAACAAACGTTCAGCTGTTCAAATGGGGTGTTTGTGATGATGATTTGTGCATGATTTGTGGTTCAGATTCTGAAACGCATGAGCGTTTGTTTTTTAATTGTCATTTTAGCCAAAGTTGCTTAGTTAAGATTAAGCAATGGACGAAAATCAGATGTGGCATCACTGACTTTGCCCAGCTCATTAGTTGGCTGGAATTGAGGAGAAGGAATAATAAGCTCATGAGGGCTGTCAGATTGCTGCAATTGCAGCTCTTGTTTATAGTATTTGGAGGAATAGAAATGAGGCTTTTTGGCTGCATAAAGTTGAGAGTATAGATAGTACTGTACAGAGTATACAAAGAATTGTAAAGAAAAAGGTTTATAGTTGCACATCTAGAATGATAAACACATATGATCGGAATTGGATTGATAATCTATAATTAGTTTTTGTAACTAGTTTTTTTGTCGTTGGTCTCCTCTTTGTGGAGATGTAGGTTGTAAATGGTTGGGTTGGAAATATATATGCTTACTCAGGGGCGGGGCAAACATAATGGGGGTCCTATACACTCTTTTAAAATTGGGCCCTTCCTATGTAGTTCATAAAAGATATAAGATTCTCAATTAAAAAAAATTACTTTAATATTGAAAATAATATCTAATTACATCATATTAAAATAATCTAAACACATCTACTTAAAAAGTGTTGCTCTTTTTGCACATTTAGAAGCAAAATCACCAACAACACATTGTACATCAATATGGGAGGAGAGAGAGTTGGAAAAAAGAGTAAATATTATTGGGAAATTGAAAAAAATAATGGGAGGATGAGTAGAAATTAATAAGAGAGAGTTGGAAAAAAGAGTAGCCATTAATGGGGAAATTGGGAATATGAAGCAGCAAAAAGAACCTATGCGTGGATGATAATTAATCTGATGAGTCATATGAAACTTTCCCAAAGTTGTTGAAATAGCAAAAAATAAATGAATTTTACTCCTACCCAGAATTGAACCCACGACCTTGTTTCCAATCCCTTACCACTTTACCACTGATCCAAATGCTTTGCTTTTGTCTCTCTTTTAAACATTTGATATAAATATATTTCGGGGCCCCTCTATTTTGGGGGCCCTATTCCATCGCCTATACTGCATGGGCCAAGAACCGCCCCTGTGCTTACTTAATGATCAAAAAAAAAAAAATTGGAATGCACGGAAGGTATTGTTTCTCACACCTGACCCAATGATACCCTAATAAATCACTTTCAAGCTCTAGATTTTGTCTTTTTCTTTCTTCTTCCATGTGACCCAAACCTCAATAATTCACTTTCAAGCTTCATTTTTGTCAAAGAATTTCATATAACTTCACCAAAAATGACAAGTTTTTCCAGTTCTAAACTTTGAAAAATAATTTAATCCGTTTTTGAAAATGAAGTTTTTTCTAGAAAAATGACCCGAAAATGGCAGTAACTTTGTTCCCCACGACTTTGCTCCAGCACCATAAATAGCTTTAAGTGAGAAAATTGATCGAAATCAAGGTATGATGGCGAAAACACCGAGTTTGAGTAAGAAGTGATGAGAGAGATGTAGGTACCGCTATGGTGGTGGTGGTGGTGGTGTGAGATGAAGAATAAGAGAGGGAAATAGATGAAGAACAACAAAGAGAAACATATAATTTAGGTTTTTTTTTTAAAAAAGCACTAATTATTTTACTTTAAAAAAGAGTTAACACCGTTACTTATTCCGTCAAGTTTAATGACAAAATACAAGTTTAGGGCTATCCGCGATAGGGATGAAAATGTCGGGTTTATTTGGGAAGAAGACCTATATGTCAGGGTCATCTGAGATAATATCCAAAAACATAAACATATTCTCAATGTAGGGAGGGCTCTGCGTTTTCAAGCTCATTTACCTATTTATTTTTGGGGGGAGAGTGTTCTTGCTGCAGCTAATCTTATCAATCGCACTCCTTATGCTCTTCTCTATAATAAATCTCCTTTCGAAATCCTTCATGGTTATACTCCTGCTTATGAGGTCATTCGCACCTTTGTTGTCTTTGTTTTGCTCATAACCATAAAACTAAGGGTGACAAATCTGCAAGTAGGAGTCGCAAATGTATATTTGTGGGTAATCCTTTCGGTAAGAAGGAGTGGAGATTCTTTGATTGGATACCAAAGAAATTTTTGTTTCAAGGGATGTGAAACTTTTTGAAGAAGTTTTTCTTTATGAATCCCCTTAAGATACCAATATGAATCCCTCCTCTCTTTCTCCCATGGATTCCATCTCCATTCACCTAGATTTTGATGATTTCCCAACTTCCCCTACTAACCCAGTTCCACAAAAAATCCACCAAAAACCTACCCCAAATCTTCTCTTCCTACCGCTGGCCCAAACCCAGCGCTACAACACATAAATCCAACGCCGAACATTTCAACTCCTTCTCCTTTGGACCATGTTGCTTCACACGCTGGTCCATCAGCGCCTCATGGCTTCTCTCCTTCTCGCTTGGATCTGTCTCTCTCCCCTGCTGGCCCATGGCCCCACGCCTACCCTTCCTTTACCCCCTGCTAACCTGCCTCAACCAGACACGGTCCAGACCCATCACCCAGCTCCTCACGCGCCTGGTTGAGGCCCATCTTTGGGCTATTCTCCTCCACCTCTTGATGCTGATCATGTTGGTGAAACTTTGGATAATATTGAGATAATGGTGAAAATGATGTTTTAGGCCGAGTAAAAGGGAAAATTTTCCATCAGTATTATTACGAGATTTTTTCATGCACTATGTGGTCGCTGAAAGTCCATCTCTATTTGTCTCCTCCTCCCAGTCTCTCTCAGGTACTCCTTATCCTATAGCTCATTATATAAATTACGCAAATTTTTCTGTGAATTATCGGAAGTTTATTGCTGCGGTTATTTCTAACAATGAACCCAGATCTTTTAAAGAAGCTATGAGGGATGATGGATAGAAAGCTTCTATGAATGATCAAATTCTTGCCTTGGAGGATAATGGCACATGGACCTTAGAAGAGCTTCCTCCCGGCAGGCATGCTTTAGGCAGTCAGTGGGTCGGATAATATATCTTTCAGATGGTTCTGTGAAACGTTTGAAATCTCATTTGGTTGTTTAAGGAAACCATCAGGAGGCCGGGGATAATTTAAATGAAACATTTGCTCTGTCGGTAAAAATGACTAATGTTTGGGATTTTCTTGCTATAGTTGCATCTAAAAATTGGGAACTACATCAAATGGATGTTCATAATGCATTTCTTCATGGTGATCTTGATGAGGAAGTTTATATGAAACTTTTTCTGGTTTTGAATGTCCAAATCCTAAGATGGTTTGTCGTTTACGCAAATCATTATATGGCTTGAAGCAGGCTCCTCATTGTTGGTTTGCAAAATTAGTCTCTGCCTTGAAAGGTTATCGCTTCCTACAATCTTATTCTGATTATTCTTTGTTTACTTACACTCGTGGCTCTGTTCAGCTCAATGTGTTGGTTTATGTCGATGATCTCATTATTTCTGGGAGTGATTCCGCTACACTTACTGTGTTTAAGGCTTATCTGAGTGATGGTTTTAAAATGAAAGATCTTGGTCCATTGAAATACTTTCTTGGTATTAAAGTGGCTCGAAGTTTATCGATCTTTTCGTGTGTCAACGTAAATATACGTTGGATACTATTTCTGAAGCAATGATGTTAGATGCTAAGCCTAGTGCCTATCATATTGAGCAAAATCATCGTCTTGCTCACGCAGATAGTCCGGTTACTGCAGATGGTCCGTTGCATCTTACTGGTGCCTTGTTGGCCGCATCATCTACTTGGCAGTCACCCGTCCGGATTTAGGTTATGCAGTTCATATATTATCTCAATTCATGAAGGAGCCTCGACAGACTCATTGTTAGATATCTGAAAGGCACTCGAGGTCAAGGCATTCTGTTACGTTCTGATAGTGAGTTATCTCTACAAGGATGGTGTAATTCTGATTAGGCTGCCTGCACTCTTACTACGCGTTCTTTGTCTGGCTGGATTGATTTCTTAGGTCATTCTCCCATTTCTTGGAAGACTAAGAAGCAACACACTATTTCTTGCTCCTCTACCGAAGCAGAATATCGTTCTATGTAGGGCTGCGCAAAGACCAGGATCAGACCGGAATTTGGACCGGACTGGATCGAAGATTCTGGTCCGGTCCTCGGTCCACAGAAAATCCCGATTATGTGTCTTCGGTCGGGTCCGGACCGGTGGACCGGAATTTCTTTTTTTTAGTATAACAAAAAATTTATTTGTTAAAAAACTTTAAAAGATATAAAGTTAGAAAGTCAAAAACCTACTATATATTAACTTTAGGAATATCGTTAAATATGTTTAGATCAAATAAAAAGATTTTTTTTTTAAAAATATAGATTCCGGTCCAATAGGTTCTAAAGCGGTCCGGACCGGAAAAATTCCGGTCCGGTCCCGGTTCAAAAATTTTCCAGATTCCGATCCATCGGTCCAGCCTGTTTCGGTCCGGTCCGATCCTGGACTGGTGAACAGCCCTAGTTCTATGGCTGCTATTACATGTGAGCTCAAGTGGTTGAAGGGAATTCTGTTATGTTTGGGAGTTCATCAACCCAAGTCTATTCATCATTTTTGTGATAGTCAGTCTGCTCTTCATCTTGCTAAAAATCTGGTTTTCCATGAACGAACAAAACATATCGAGATTGATATTGTCACTTTATGCGTGATGTTATTATTGAAGGTCTTATTGAGCCTTCTTATGTGTCTACTTCAGCTCAGTTGGCAGATATCTCTATTATATAAGCCAAGGGAGGAGGTGTGGTGTCCCCTTTTGAAATGACTAGAATACCCTCTATAATAAGTTAAAACAACGTTTTATTTTTATTAAAAAAAATGAGAATCAATGCAACTTGCCATATGAGTAAGTAAAAAATGGAATATGCAATCACCATTAATAACTTGACAAAATAGATTAACACAATCAATTCACGAAATTAATTAGAATTTTCAACCAAAAAAAGTTAGCGATATATCGTAATAACGTAATACTTCGTATTTACAAAGTTCAAACAATATGGTTTATTAACATTTATAATTGTTAAAGAACTATACTGAATTCGCTGAAAAGGAATATTCAAATCATCGACCAAATTTTTCAGTGACGGTATTGAACAGTTAAAAACCGGTCACCTTCAATTGAAAAAGGCAACCACCATCTACAAAGGAACCTCAATAATTTGCATCACTACCAAAATAATTTTAGATAAAAAAGAACATGTCCATTCGTATATATATATAGCTATATAAGGTTGTTGACGCACGCATCGCGTGCATATGCGACTAGTTTTTACTAAGCCACTTGGAAAGTCTCAGTTTGAATTTTTGTTGTTCAAGTTGGGCATTCTTGAACCCCATGCTCCAACTTGAGGGAGGGTATTGAGGATATGTATAAAAAGGAATATTTATGTATAGTATGAATTATTTTCATTGTAGGGTTCCTAAAATAACTTGTACTATATATTGTGATAACCTAATGAGAATACACAACTTTTGAATCATAATCATATTTTTCAATTACCATGTAAAATTTACCCTTATTTCTAACATAGTAATATTTTTCTCATATAATCACTCTATATGCAACCATACTCCTCTTTTATGTCTATGGTTCTCTAACTTAGTGACCCTTTTTTTTTTCAGATGGTCACTTTTTTTAAACTATAGTTACTCGTCTTTTATATTTTATTGTTTTATACCATAGATACCCTTTTTGCTATATATGTAGTCATTATTTCTCACCTATACTTACACATGATAGCACTAGGTTCACATTAAATTTAGCTAGTATGGATTAGGTCCATTTATGTTTTTTCTTTCTCCAGTTAGATCCAAATTTATATTCGACTTTGGCTACATAAATCCATACCCAAACTAGATTCATATGATCCAAAAATTATAAATCTGGATTTTCATGAGTAGCAAATTTGTACTTACTTTTTAATCTCTATTATATAAGTGAAGGGGAAGAAGATGGTGTCACCTTACAAAAAGTCTGATATACCCTTAATTAATTTAAATTGCCATATATATTAAATAATCTTTTCTTGTTCATACTTGCCATATATATTGAACAAGTTAATAATGGAATTCAATTTGAAATTTCAATTAAATATTAAATTAATGAGAATGATTTCTCCCCTTCTCACATATGTGTTAAAAACTCTGATCAAAAATTAAATTGACAATATAACTTGATTGACACAATTAGAAGAAAAAATAAAAACTTGAATTTCATATTAATAATTATACTGATAATATTTTAAACCTTAATTGTTGATTATTATTCGGTAATCTCTATTATATAAAATCTTCCACTTTATTAATATTCAACGATTGAACCTAATACACAAATTCTTCTACTTTATTTGAGCACAAGCTTTTCTCCTGCTTTATTTTCCTTCTCTCAATAATATATTTGAATAATGATGGACAAATAACTAAAAAATTCAATGGAACATTGATTTAAGAAAAACATACTTCCTCCGTTTTTTTTACATGTTACACTTTGACATTTTACACTATTCACACATTTCACTTTGATCATTGTTTGTGATTTATACGTGAATAAAAATATAGTCATGTTTTTTTTCGGGTCCTGCCACTCCGGAACCTCTCGCAAGTTAACCCGACCTGAGTTTGCGGTCAGACACTTTGAGAGTGGGGAGATGGTAAGGGAAATCCCTCTCCCAAAGTGCCCCTAGTGGGGATCGAACCCCCAACCTTGCGGTTGGAAGGTTATTTCCTTCCCACTAGCCCAAGCTTAGCTTGGTATAAAAATATAGTCATGTGTGATCTTGTTAGATTCGTCTTAATATGTATTTTTTTAATATGTACATTTTATAATTTTTACAAATACAAAATTAGATATATATGCCCTCAAAGTTTTGCATTGGCATGCGTGAAAAGTGAAAGTACAACATGTAAAAAAACGGAGGAAATATATAAAATTAAAAATTATTATAAATGTCTGTTCGAATTAAATTTTTTATAACACTGATGAATAACTAATTGAGAAAAAAACGTTAATATAATACGCACACATAGCATGTAAAAATTACTAGTACTAATTATTTAATCTCATGCAGTGGGGTAATTGAGATCAACGGAGACGAAATATATAACATAAGAACAAATAAAAATAGAAATTAGCTAGATAGAGAAAAAAAGAAGTGTGGGAGAAGAATTTATGAGATTGTTATCTATCCTTGAAAGTACAATGTTGTTGGGTTAATATGGCCCAAATTTTATTTGGCTCAACTTCACAACAAAATAATGTCGGTGCTCTAGTTGCTTTGATCAACATCATGTTGATTTCTCATGATTTCTCTAGAAATCATATGGAAAAATCTAGAGCATTTTCTATCATGTCGGCAATTTGGAAGCTTTAGTAAGCTACAAGTCAACTCATTTGGAGATACTAGATTATTCTAGCTCATGTGTCATTTGCCGACTTAAGACACTATAAATATGGAGTTAGTCACTTCATTTGGGATGATCATGATCCACTATGAGGAGCTCCACAAATCACAAATCCACCAAGTTATCCCTAAGGGATCTATCCTCCAAAGTTTATTATGAGGTTTCATTCCTCTATCACTCTTTGAGTGTTCCTCCTACACACAATTTCCTTAATCCACTATTACCTTATGTATTACTCCTTTGTGAGTTTGTACCATAGTGAGAGTGTTATTGTACTACTCACCCTAATAAGTTTCGGGTGATTCTTGTACTCTCCTATTTTCATATAGTGGATTTTGGGTACTCGTCGTCCGTGGGTTTTTTGCCTCTATTTGAAGATTTTTCCCACATTAAATTGTGTGTCCATCTTTTACTACTTTTCTTGCCACAAATTTCCAACTCAATTTATTTTTCTCAATCTCTACATCTTTAATCTGCTTCCGCTACGCACTCACAACCCTAACAAGTGGTATCCGAGTCAAAGGTTGTTTAGAGTGTTTTTATATTAAAGATGTCTTCGGTAACGAAGTTCGAGATTGAGAAATTCGGCGGCAAGATAAGTATTACATCTGGAGGATACTTATGAAGGTCGTTCTGACCCGGAGCGGATTGGGCGCTTGATGGCGTAAGTAAAAGCCATTTTTGGTGGATTCATTACTCAACCTCGATTGGCGTTGCGTCCTCGTCAAACGAATTCTGGTATGTCACATATTTTCTTAGCTCAAGCTATAGTCGGGTCAATATATGGGTGACATACAAACATTTCTTATACCCTTTCGGGTTTCATACGACGAGTGAACAAAATTTGGTCCAAGGTGGAGATTGTTGGGTTAATATGGCCCAAATTTTATTTGGCCCAACTTCACAACAAAATAATGTCGGTGCTCTAGTTGCTTTGATCAACATCATGTTGATTTCTCATGATTTCTCTAGAAATCATATGGAAAAATCTAGAGCATTTTCTATCATGTTGGCAATTTGGAAGCTTTAGTAAGCTACAAGTCAACTCATTTGGAGATACTAGATTATTCTAGCTCATGTGACATTTGCCGACTTAAGACACTATAAATATGGAGTTAGTAATTCATTTGGGATGATCATGATCCACTATGAGGAGCTCCACAAATCACAAATCCACCAAGTTATCCCTAAGGGATCTATCCTCCAAAGTTTATGAGGTTTCATTCCTCTATCACTTTTTGAGTGTTCCTCCTACACACAATCTCCTTAATCCACTATTACCTTATGTATTACTCCTTTGTGAGTTTGTACCATAGTGAGAGTGTTATTGTACTACTCACCCTAATAAGTTTCGGGTGATTCTTGTACTCTCCTATTTTCATATAGTGGATTTTGGGTACTCGTCGTCCGTGGGTTTTTTGCCTCTATTTGAGGATTTTTCCCACGTTAAATTGTGTGTCCATCTTTTACTACTTTTCTTGCCACAAATTTCCAACTCAATTTATTTTTCTCAATCTCTACATCTTTAATCTGCTTCCGCTACGCACTCACAACCCTAACAAATGTTTTTCGGAATCATGCAGGTCTTATTAGTTAGTGGCCGAGCATTTAGATAACATACTATATTTTCTGTGTTCTTTTTATCCTTGTAATATAAGGTTTTAAGAACGTCATGTAATAAGAGAGAAAGATAGAGATGATGTAGCTAGGGAAGCCATGAGAGACAGAGAGAATGAAGAGTTAGATTCTTAGATAACATAATATGTTATGTTACATAAATACATGTATTTTGAAACTCTGGAAAATAAAAACGTTGTAAGTAAAAAAAAAAACAGCTAGAAGCAAATTTACAACTTTTTTTTAATATTTTCTAGCATATGGAGAGTCACAAAAAACATGATGCGTACGGAATTTAATCTCAAATCATAGATACCGTCTCCAAACCTTTAATCATTAGTTAATTGTATCATCAAAGGCGAGAATACAACTATAGAAGTCGTATAGCAAATACAACTCATTACAAACTATAACATATCATAGATCAGAGAGAAAGAGAAGCAACATACCAGGAATGTGCAGAGTTGGATCGTCGAGAAAACAAATTAGACGGGTAGAAAGTATTATTCACTGATTGTAAATCTTTTATAATCTTGTTTAGGCCACTAAGACAGTTGACTTTTATGAAATTAATGCTAGTACATCTCTAATAATGCATGATTATAAAAAGAAATTACTAATTTTACATTATTTTTTAGTACAGTTGTCTTTTTTTTATTACAGATGTCTTCAACCTTTATTTATAATTTATTTATGGAAGTGAAGTGGACAGAACATGTGTAAAAAGCTTTTGTGATATTATAATTACTATAATAAATGAATTTATAATTTATAGTGTATTATATACTGCAAACTGCTATATCTGTGCAGAATAATGAGATTGAATAATAATCCACCTTACTGGATCAAGTATTATTAATTATAATCTAGAACTAGCTAGTAGTATTATTTTATGACGAGTCAAGCTCTTAAGAGTAAAAATTTGAAGTCTTTGTTCGATGGACAATGATAAAATAACACCAGTAGTTGGTTTCACCCTAAACCGTGGATCACTTCCGCATTTTAATTTGAGATCTCGGATGATCCGCAAGTCTACTCTTAAGATCACACTTTATGTAGTAACTAAAACTGTTTAAACAATTCTAATAAATTTATCTGAAAGTCATGGCGTGAATTAACACTATCCTAAAGTTGAATTTGCCCCGTTACGTACACACGGACTCTTGGTAACCAACCTCCAGGGATACACGACCACTGCTCCTCCGGTATAGTACAAAGTCACTGTTTGAGAACACTTCGAACAATGCTCAGAGTAAAGAGAAAAGAGAAAATTTGTAGAGGAGACGATTTTTGTGTGTATCCAAGAAGACTGGACAGGCTTCAATATATAGAGGAAGGCAAAGAACGAAAAACGGCAAGACAATCAATTAGGCGGATATAAAGGCATAACGAAAATATTAATAAAGGCAAGAATCAATCAAAGATAATGATTATGAAATCAGCGAAGATATGAAAGGTAATTTCCGGCAAAAAATAATTAACAGAACTAAAATATCCCACAACTACAACCACGACGAACTCGGGCGTGTGTGGTGACTAGTTCATTCCCACACAAACCTCAACAAATGAATAAAGGAAACTCTATATAAATAAGGTAGACAAACTCTAAACTACCAATGTGGGATAAGGAGTTTTTGATCTTTGAAGCAACTTTTGGAGTAAGAAAACTAGCACTCCACTCCCTAACTCCAACATTCCCCCACATGATTCAAAAGAATAAAGAAGGAAAAGACAATTGAAAAGGAATTCTTAGCACGGATATTCAGTTTTGTACGCATCAATGTCTTATGGACTTGAATTGATACCCAGTGCATACAAATTAAACATGTCTTAGTGTCGTATTAGGTATATTTCTCCTTGAACCTTTCTACGATGTTAGTAATTCACATTTGCGCACTTAAACCTTTCTCAAATCAATAGTGTTCTCGCTATTTGTAATTTAATTGCCCCACAATTAGCCTGGATTTTCATCAATGCTTTAGAGGTCCTAAGCCTTAGGGACTCTCATAGGGGATTGGGCGTAACCCCCACATTCACATAGGTAATTTCATCAACTTTGTACTGTCACAAACCACCTTATCAAGGCTATGAACTTATTAAGAGCCTTTGGCTCATCATTACACATGTAACAGTAAATGAATACTACATCACTTTTTATTAATAGGAATGGTAGTAGTATAAACACTTGAGTTCTTTTATGATTTCGTTTGACCCTTTGAACTTAGAAAATCCTAAAAAGGGTATTCATCACAATTTACTCCACAATAGGCTTTAAACCCATTCCTTGTGCTGACTCCAGCACCATCTTTCTACAAAGGCCTTTGGTGAGAAGATCATCAATATTCCTCTCTGACTTTACATACTCGAGTGACATTAAATTATTTCTAATTAACTAGATTTCTCACATAGCATGCCTTAAGCGAATATGTCTTCTCTTTCCATTAGAAGCTTGAGTATTCTCTACCCCGATTGCAGCTTGTGAGTCACAACACATGAAAATTGATGGAGCTGGCTTCTCCCACAATGGAATATCAGCAAGCAAACTCCTTAGCCACTCAGCTTCCTGTCCCGCCAATTCTAAAGCAATAAACTCATATTCCATAGTAGATTTGGCAATACAAGTTCATTTTGATGATTTCCAAGATATAGCACCACCAGCAAGGAAAAAAACATAAACACTAGTAGAATGAATCTCATCATCATTATCTGACACTCAATTGGCATCGTAAAATCCTTCAAGAGCACAAGGTGATCTTAGATAATGCAAACCCCAATTGATAGTACATAAACACAAGGTGAATGAATCTCATCATCATTATCTGACACTCAATTTTGATGTGAATGTATTGAGCATGGAATTCAATAACATCTACAGTAAATCTAATCGGGAGCCAAACAAGCCAAATTCTTCCACCTGAGTGATGTTGATAGTTAGTGACAACACTGCATGAACTACATAACCTAGGGTAGACCTTTGCAAAGTTTCCTGGTCTCACCCTAGTTTTGAGGAAACCAAACAATCCACATACATGATGACTCAAGAACCATCTAATGTCACCATGCTTGTGAGGACTGTTCAATCCCCTTACATTTCAAAACCCAAAGCTATCCATTTGGGAGATTGATTATTTTTGCTCGCTGCACTTCCTCTACCACTCCACCTACTATGATCTATTCTGTATCCACATTGTGTATTTTCTCTATTAATCTGCTTGATTCAGCTTGAATTGAGCTAGCCTCCTTCTCCCCACCTTGACCAGCTACTTCAGTATTGATATGCTCCTCTATTATATCATCTTCCTTTGGATTTTCAGTGATGGTTTCTACAGTGCTCTTATTCACTACAGGTTTCACCACATGAGGAGGCTGGGCTACCTTCGGAACATACCTCTTTTTTGTCTGAATTTTGCTCTTTGCAACCTCAAAGTGCTTCTTTCTACATTCCTCCATGTTATGCCCAACCCCTCCATAGTCAGAGCATTTGATTGGTTTACACTCATAATAGACTTGTTGTGTCAAAATTCCTTTCTCATTAACAAAACTGATTTCATTAGGAAATGCTTGATTAAGAGACACTTGCACTAATACACGAGCATAAGCCAACATCTCCTTCTGTGCTGTTGCTCTATCAGATCTTATATGCCTACCCATCAAACCAGCCAGTTTATTCAAAGAACTCTGACCCCAATATTTTAATGGTAAACCAATAAATCTAATCAAGGTAGGAACAACAGACGACACATCTTCAGCATACAAGTCAAGATCAGGAGTCCATTCTTTCATTATGACTGGTTTCCCATCATATAAAATTGGCCCTGCTTCCAGCGCTTTCACCTTCTCATCAATAGTTCTAATTTGAACCATAAACACCCCATTATCTCTCATGACAACCTTTTCAACCCCAAATTTTCTCCAAACCCTTCTAATGAAACCATCAACTATACGAAAAGGAGGTTTAACCCCCAATATATAGCATACTACATCATATTTCCAGTAATCAATCTCCGGTTGAACATCATCAAGAGTAATATGTATTGTGTTTTCAGGTATATCAGCATGATTTTGATTATTAAGAGTTACTGGTGTCTGTGTTAAATCCAATCCCTCCTCTCTAATATGGTTAAACAAGGATTGTCTCCAAGTATTGTGACTAGAATTACCAGGATTACTAGCAAGTTGCTGCATAGGGTGGGGAGAAGGATTCACCGCGGATTGAAGCATTGGAGTTCGAATGGATGCAATCCAATTCGCCGTTTGAGACCTCGCTGCTTCAAAACTCGCCTTATACATCCTAGACGCATTCAATTCCACAGACTCAGTGAATTCCTCATCATTCTCCTAATCTGAAGTACCGCTTAACGCAACAACTTCAGAAATTTCATTCACGTTTTTATGTTTCTTCGCATCAATCGTTTGTGGTTTCTTCACAATCTGAATAGGATTCTTTGCTTTTTGTCCACCATTTCCCTTCTTTGCTCCTTTCCCCATGGATCCAGCAGATGCTGAAGAACAAAGTCGAAAAATCAATGGAACAGTAAAAAAACTCAAATAACTAGAGAGAGGGAAGAGTTTTTCTCTCTAGATGCCATTTTTTCGAGAGTTTGATTAATTTTTATTAACTTTGAATGTTCAATAACTTGTTTATGAGAAAAGGAGATTTATCATGACTTACAAGTCATATTATTACAATTATTATTATTATTATTATTATTATTATTATTATTATTATTATTATTATTATTATTATTATTATTATTATTATTATTATTATTATTATTATTATTATTATTATTATTATTATTATTATTATTATTATTATTATTATTATTATTATTATTATTATTACTACTACTACTACTACTACTACTACTACTACTACTACTACTACTACTACTACTACTACTACTACTACTCAATCATATCAAGTATCGTCATCGTTATTCATTATCAAGTATTGTTATTATTATTATTATTATTATTATTATTATTACCGCTTGATTAAAGTCAAGAAGGGTTTTTGCTTCAAAGTCCACTTGTTGGCAATTATGGTTACCCCTTGATATAGATCCGTGATGGGATGACTAGCTTGGGGGGTGTGCACACTTAGGTAAAGGACGGGAAGATAAGAAGAGGAATTATTTTCAAGTTTATTTTTAATCCAAGTTATTTGGAAAGAGTTTGTTCATAAAAGTTGTCATTGAATTATTAGTGATGGAGTTTTCACAATGTAAATTGTTACGAACTAGCAAATGAGTTACTTATCTAGTGCATTTCGTACTCATTTTTATTCTGACACATATTTCCTTTTTCCTATTTGGCTTTGCCCTGTTTACCTTTTGGTAAGCAGTTTTACAGGTGAACTTTGGATGTGCATGGGAGCATACTAAGAAGGGGATCTTCACCTAGTTTCGGATGCTTTATTTAATTTAAGTTTGAGAAAATATTTATTTTTAATAATAAAGAAGTATTATTATTTTTGGTTAAAGTCCTTAGTTGCAAAAAGCGTGATAGTCACGTGGTGATAATACTCATAAATTACTCAAATATTATTTATCTACTATTTATTTTAAAGTGAGTAATTTGAGGGTGTTACAATCGGATTCAAAAATCATCTTGATACCCGCTTTGTTTAAAAGAGAACCAGAAATGAGGTTTCTACGGATACCAGGCATATGTAAAATATTTTGCAAAGCAATGGTTTTTCCAGAAGTTAATTTCAGATTAACCTTTCCTTTGCCAAGTAGACACACAGTGCTTGAGTTTCCTATGAAGACACATTCGCCTTCTGAAACTTTGTCGTAGTCTTGGGACATTTCCTTGCTTGAACATAAGTGGCGAGTTGCACCTGTATCCAACACCCACTCAGTCACATTACTCACCAGATTTACCTTGGACACCACAGTAGTAATCACATCTTCAGCAAGGTTGGCTTGAGGTTTGTTTTACTTTGCTTTGTTTGCAGACTAGTTCCAGGAGTGCTTTTTTGGCATAATCATTTGCAACATGACCAAACTTACCACATATGAAGAAATTTCTCTTGAACTGTCTTCCTTTGAAGTTGTTATTTAGCCTTATTATACCATGAAATTGATTTGGACCTTTAAGTTTTGGTCCTTTACCCGCATTCTTAGATTCAACAAGATTAGCAGCAGATGAAGAATGGTCAATAGATTTCCTTTGGCTTGGATTCGGTTCTGTTCCTCTATCTTGATATGGGAGATATGCTCTTGAAGGGTAAAGTCTTTCTATTTGTGTTTCATAGAATGGGCATAGGTTTCCCACGATGGGGGTAACTTCTCAATAAAACATTTGGCTAGAAAAGTTTCACAGATTTTCGTACCCTCAACAACAATATCAGCACAAAAATGTTCATACTCATGAACTTGATCTAGCACAGGTTTATCATCAGTCATAGAAATTTCAACCAACGACTACAAGCATATCTCTTAGTCCCAAAATCATCGGTACCATACTTAGTCCGTAAATCATCCTAAATATCCTTAGCATCTTTCGACTTACTATAGATCATATAAAGTGCAACTGTCATATAATGCAACAACATCCCACGACAAGTCTTATTATCCTTAACAAAATCCCTAACAGAATTCTCGGGCTGAACATTAGAAAACAGACAATAATCAACACCAACTTGTCCCAAAAAGAATTCCATCTTATCAGACCACATCTTATAATTTTTGCCATCAAAAGGGTCTAAGTTAGACATATATATCAGGGATAAAAGGATTGACGGTAATAGGCACAACAGTAGAAATAACATTTTCACCCGCCATAATAGTTACACAGATGTACGAAATAAAAACGAAAATTCAACTTTAGAATATAGGAACTAAAACTCGTAGAACAATATGGGAGAGCATTGCGTGGCAACATGCAAAGATGTAGGTTCAACTAAAACTTCTAATTGCGGCAACCCAAATTCTTCAACTCTCTACATCCACAGACTCAAAATTGAAATTGATGAACTAAACCAACATGAGGGTGTAAACAGAAAGAGAATCATCTTCAACTCATCGATTAAGTCACCACTTGACAGAACTAATGTGGCTTTTCTACTATGAACACAATTTGCTCCTGTTTCCTTCCAGACTTGTAAACGCAATTACAAAACAAGCATACACCAATGAAATTTTTTTTCATATGAACAACTATACTATGTGCAATTAGTTGCTTTATATGCCTCATGTCCCTAAATAGAACAACCAAAATAAACCAAAATAATTCATCATTCATCAGTAACAATTGAAGACCCACATTATTTCCAAGAACAAAAAAGTTCATTATTCTAATTCACATCATACGTAATTACAAATCCATTATTAGCAACTACAAGTTAAGTCTTGTTGATCTTCTCACTGGTTGTGATGATGATGCTTGTTGTTTCTTCTTGCTCCTAGTGCTTGTTCCTTGTGTTTGCACTGGTTCAGGAGTAGGTTGAGTTGCATACTGTGCCGCCTTCTTCTTCTTAGTACCGGATGTGGAAGCATCTCCCTAGCGAAGCAATCCTCTTTTTCTCCTTGGCAGTAAGTCCTCCTTTGCATGTCAACCTTGTTGTGACCAAACTCATGACAATGGTGCATTTGATAGTTGTGGACCTTTTGCCTTTTTCTTCACCAATTTCCCTTCTCCTATTTCTTGGGGGCCTCTTAAGACGAGATCATTAAGATAAACGAGATATGTTAACATACTAATCAGTACTTAATCAATTGCGGTTGAGGAATAAGAAAATTGTGAATAGTTCCTATGTGAAGTTTGTCTGCAAATGTGAATATTATATGTAGTTATGTGATTATTAATACAAATATGAGTTAAGATAACTTATTTATGAATTACGTTAAGAACGCTGAGCATCGTTCTGTAATTTTGAGACTTCGGGCTATTATCGATATTGTGTTTGAGATACTATATAATTATGAGTTAAGGGCTAAATGAGCAATAATATCTTTATTAAGTTGTAAAAAGTATTTTTAGGATTTATTTTAAGTATAATGAAGGATTAGAGCTTAATTAAAGAAGGTTAGGGACTAAGTAAAACCAGAACATTCTAGAATGCTCCTAAATTGTAAAAAGACGATTTAACCCCTATTAGTAATTCAAAACCTCTAGCTTGCCATTACCCATTGTACATATATAAGTATCCAAGGATCCTAACTTATTTCAATTGATTCATTCCACAAAAATCATCAAAATCACTCATCATTTTCTATCCTCTTCATTCACGCCATTCCTGCGTGAAGCAAGGCTGCTGTTTTGCAGCTTCTTTCTCTTGGATTCTTGCTCTGAAACATGCATGCAATTCTTGTCCTAGGCTCCCCAAGATGTTCTCCTTACTGCGCAAGTATTAGTTTTAAGCTATCACATCAATAGCATCAAAGAAAAGCAAGAAAGGTAAGATGTGGCTGAATTGTAGCACTTATGAGGTTTAGTAGATTGTAAACTTGATTACTTTGGGTTCATTGCTGAATTTAAGTTATGTATATTGTATTTAAGGTCTTAGAAGGTTGCTGGAGGAGACCTAAAAGTGGTTAGAGGAGATTTAAATCCTAAATACCAGATTAAGGTACACAAGCTCCACCACCTAAACTTTGTTCTAGCTTTGATCATGGAATTTGTTTGTGGAATTGTGAATACTTGGATTATGTTTGAATGTGTATAAAACTGATTTGCATGTGGTTCTTATGAGTGATATATTGTTAAAACCGTTTTGCATGTCAAGATGGATAAACCCTCTTGATAACCAAGTAAGAAAATGACGAGTTACCTTCCTAAAACATGCTGTCGTATTTTTCAAGATCCAATATTGTCCTGTTCCACTGAGATTTTGGTCTTTGTGTCTTCTGTGAAGTTGTAGATCTTGAAAATTTGATGAATTTACACCCAAAAATCACTCGATTTGGAATTATACACTAAAAGTTATGCTGCCTAGAAAGTTGTAGCATGCATAATAAGTTTTTCTAAACAAAATCCATCAAACCTTGCTATTACCCTGATTATACCTTGATTAATGAATTTGGTTGTTGCTGAACTATCATGATACACTTCTGGAACATTCATATATTGATTGTGAAATAAAACTTTGCTCATTTTCCTCATCAAACACCACGCGCAACCACAATTCATTGAGTAAAAGAATACCTAAAACTCGATCTTCATTCAGTTGCTCTCCAACTTGATTCACCCTTATTTCGTTGGTTCATTAAGTACCCTTAAATGTTGGATACCTACTGTATGTATTCACTTGGTTGTGATCCACCCAAACCCTTAGCTAAGTATAAAAGTTTCGACATAATCTCGCACCTAAACCATCTTGTTTTGATAACTGAAACCGTGGAATTCATCTCTTGTTTACTTGCATGGCGTAGTCTTTTGCATATATTTAAGAACCTCTTTATGAAGACATATTCATGCTGACATATCTTGTTGGTCACCTTATCAACCACTCGGTTAACCACAATGTTATTTTCCAAAACCTTGTTAATAAGTCACTTTTCCGGTATGGTGGAACTTGACATAGCGAGCTTATTCTCCGAAACTTATTTTGATAAGTTAAAGTTTATTATGATAGTTGAAATAATGATTATGAACAAGTAATAAGTAAGTTATTTGAGTGTAGTTATAAAAGTATAAGTATTTCAGTTTAGGTATTTAAGTATAAGTATTTGAGTATAAATATTTAAGTACAAGTATTAAGTATAAATATATTTGTATGATGAAAAGTTTTATTTTATAATGGGAAGTGAACAACATTTGTTGAGGGGGTTTGCTCATTATGTGTTTAGAGCGGGTATTGCTCCGGAGCAGGTATTGCTCTGTTATGTAGGGTCATGACCTAGAAGTCTTGCAAGCAGAAAATAAGAAAGGTGGGGAGACGTCCCTCAAAAGTCTGGAGTTGTGGCTTAGCCCTCTCAATTCGTGTTCCTTCCCTGGAGTTATTCTATGTTTTGTGATAAATTTAAGATTATTATTTGTGTTATATAAGGAGAATGATGTGTGATATCTTGAGTTAATTCTTGGAAATTTCTCCAGTATATGCAAAAGTATTTCTATGGAAGTTTACTAGAAAGAACCAACGTATTTCTGAGCAAGTATTAACGTATTTCTAAATAAAAATAAAAGTATCTTGTAATTATGAGTTTACTCTTTGAGTATAAGAAATGATTACGTAATTTCAGTCACCTTATTATGTTGGAATCGGTGGGACTTGTGTACCAGTGTAAGCTGACCTGTTTTGTTCTATGAACCCGTCCTGGTGGGGGCATATTCATCTGTTTTGTAGTATTAGAGAGAGAATGTTCGAGTTAGCTCATGTGTGCGAATGTGAAGTCATGATAAATGTGTTTAGTCCGCTGCTATGAGATAATCTGATTTATATAATGTTTCTTGGCAAGTTAAACATGTATATTCGATTTGTAATCTATGTACTCAAAACATATTGTAATAACTAATTTATTATAACTTATTTTCATAATAAGTTTGGATACTATGGGATTTCCTAATTTTTCCTAGCAGGGAAGGTGCGGAAATCCGCCCTAACGATCTCTTTAATTAGCAACTTAACTTCATAATTATCAGTATTAGGTCTTAATTAAGCTGCTATTTGGAGCAGGTTGTTACAAGTGGTATCAAAGCCAAGGTTTTTCGAAATCCAAATTTAAGTATTTCTGATTTACGAGTTTTGGAAATAATAAGTAATGAGTTTTATACATGTATTATCTTAAGAAAAGGAAATTAAAACTAAATTCATATTTACGAAAAAGTTTTTAAAATATCTGTAAACATGTGTGTGACTATGTGTATGCTTTGTGAATTTATGTGTATGAATGTGTATGTGAATGTTATGAGGTTTTGGAATAGATTGTATCGAAAAGATTTCGTGAAGGCGTAAGTGAGAATATGCTTATAAGAGGAGGACCCGACACCTATGGTGCATCATGCTAGATAGACACTAGGTCCTATCCCAAGAATGAAAAGAGAGTATGGATGCTTGTAAGAGCCATTAAAGGTGTCCCGGGATGTAAGCTAATGTGATTTGTGAGCCATGGGCAAGTTTTCTTCAAGTATTAAGGGAATCTGTCAAAATTGTATATGACTACTGAAGCGGTTTAGGATTAGGATGTAATTATGAAAAATAAGGATAAGAGTTGTTAACATTGGGAGTGCTATGGAAGAGGCAGAGGTGATATGAATAAGACTCTGGAGCACCAGACAATCTTCACTATGGAACGATGTATAAATGTATAACTCGTGGACAGGAAGACAGAGTGAAAAAAATGGTTGTGCTAAAGCTTTGTGTTAGTATTTCTTTTATAAATAGAGTTGTTGTGAAATTATGAGGACAAATAGGAAAGAGAGTATATATATATGTGTGGGTGTAAACTCAAAGTAGCTATGTTGGTATTATTTGAGTAAGCTTTGTTTCTGCATTAAGCTAGTAGCGTGAATGGAGAGCTAGGGATTTAGTGTTACAAATTTACAAAGGAATGAGTATGGAATAAAGAGTAATATGGAATTAAAGTTATAGATTATTTAAGATTGATATGGATAATGAGTGTAAGTAATTGGAGTATAAATCTCTGGTAGATAGTTGAATCACGGCATATGTATGTATGATAAGGTGATATGGAGTAAAATTTATCAACCTACAATAATGATTGTCGTAGACAATTTGTTAGGATGTAACATGGTTATAGAGGTATAGAGTATCGGGAAAGTATTTTCGAAAATATGGATATCATTCTGGTAATATAAGAATCAATATAATAGTGATCGGAAGTTTATTAGATTAAAATCTTGGAGTCTATATGTCAATTATAAGTACTTCGTGATTTGTTTTATGAACAACTTTATATCTCCAAGAACATATGTTGCAGTTTGGCTATGTTATGGGTTCGATTGTGAAATGAACTTGAATACGAAAAGGTTTTATGTTCCTCTTACATGTTTTGAAGTAAGGAAATCGTTTTGGAATTTGGAAAATTTGGATATTACTAATTAGATTGAACTCTGTATATAATGGATTTGACATATGATTTCTTCAAATAAGTAAGTTGAATATTGTCATGAAAAATAGGAGGAAGTCGAAGATACACCAGAATTCTAGAAGATTCCAAGTGATGTGGTTTCAGGACAAAAGAAGAATAGATAATTCATTATAAAGCCGAAGCTAATGTGTTGTTTATTCGGGAACTTCGAATTTATTTATCTCCAGCGTGTTTTGTTAAGCTTCAATATGACAACTTGTATGTATGATAGAGGGTCGAGTTGTTGTAAATAATTATTTAGAGATCATGTAATTAAGATAACAGAGTTAGAGTTGCAAGTGGATTTAATGTTTTTCGATTTGGAGTACTATAAAATAATTTTGAGGATATCCAGACTGAGCAAGAACCGAGCGATCATCAAATAACATTAGGTGAAATCACCAACCAAAAATAGTATTATATAGCAGGGTGTGTCGTTAGGTTCAGAAGAACGGAGCAAAGTGATAAATGATGATGGGTTACTGGAAGTTATTGGTTACGTAATTCAGAAAATAGAGAATCATAAGGAAGTAATGGAGCATGGAAAGAACTCCGGTGGTTAATGAGTCTTCAGATGTGTTACTCGAGGATTTGCCAGTATCGCAACTATATAAAGTGGTCGATTTCTATAAAAGATAGATGTCAGGGGCTACGCCTACCTTTAGAGCCGAGATTGGCCGGATTAATGATGCAGTTAGAGGAATTATTACAAGAAGATAATATTCGACCAATGTTTCATCCTGGGAGATGAATTAATGAAATTATGTAAAGATCATCGGCAGACTAATAAGATTACAGTTCGAAATAGGAATTCGTAATCCCGAATAAATGATTTATTCAATCAATTAAAAGGAGTTGGGGTGTTTAAAAGTAGATATGTGATCGAGATGTTATTAGATGCACGTAACAAGTGAAGATATTTCGAAGATGACATTTAGGATGAGTTATGGTCATTATGAGTTTGTGAAAACACCGATCGAGCTTAGTAATGCACCAGCAGCGTTCGTAAATACGAGGTAGTAATATTGTAAGTCCTATTAGACCAAAATATGACAATTCATAGATGATATTTTGGTATGTTCAAAGAATCAGGAAGCGCGTCTTAAAGAAGTATTAAGAAAATAATAAAGTTCGAGTGGTCGGAAAAAATTGCAAGGAAGCTTTACAGAAGAAAAGGTTAACAAGTGCCCTAGTTCTAGCTTCGCCTTCGGGGACAGAAAGACCTAAAGTGTATAGCTATATTTCTTAGGAAGGTTTGTCATGTATATTGATGAGCATCAGCAAGTGACAGTCTATGCCTCTAGGCAGTTAAAGCCATAAGAAAATTACGTTAATGGAAGCTGAGGAATTTGCTTTAAATTGTAGATGTTTTATTAAATTATGTAACCTGAAAGGTTTATACTCATCATCAAAACTAAAGGCATATCTTTATTAGGGAGAGATGGAAGTAAGATAGCGAAGATAGCTAGAATTGCTCAAGGATTATGATGTAGACATTTAGTACCGTCGGGGATGACAGATGGGGTAGTAGATGCTTTGAACAGGAAACCTCGCAAGGAAAATGATTTCATCATTTCGATACCATAGGAATATATAAAGAGTAATGCAATCGGATTTGAATGTGATTAAGGAAGGAGCTTTACAAGGAGAACTAAATGTTTTGTGATAAAAATATTTCTTTTAAGGAAATTTGAGCTAAGTAAGTGCAAAAATAAGTTTATCAAGGAACCGAGGTTAAAGATAGAGGAAAATGAGACAACGGATTTTTGAAGTATATGGTAACGAAAGAATATAAATAAATGGGAAAATAGTGAGTCACGATGATTCGATATAGGAAAAAAAGAGAGAGAGAGAGAACTCTAGAAAGGCGCATAGCAGTGCGTACTCAGTTCATCACGAAGAGGACAAGATGACTCAGGATATAAATTTTTGGTGGAAAGGGTTGAAGCGAGAGGTGCTAGAGTATGATGTGAAATACTTAAATTGCTAGGGAATCAAGTTTAAGGGGAAAAGTTACTTGAGGAAACAAAGTATGTTATTTAAATGTCGGAAGATATGTTGCAAGCTCATATATAGGAGTAAAAGGGTTTATGTTCTTCTATATAATAGCTACCAATCGAGTATGACTCTGTATGAAGCCATGTATGGATATAAATATCGAACACTTATTGATTGGGATGACATGAGTCCAGGATTTCAGTGAAACTTGAGTAAGATCATGAGACTAAGAAGCAAGTGCGAATAATTCGAGGGAATTAGGAAATGTGAATAGCTTAGTTTATGAGTATTTAACCTTTTATTTCAAGAACTATGGTGGCTAACTTATTAAGACTCCGAGAAATATTTGTCATATTTTAGTTTTAAATTGCCACCATATAAGCATTCCGAGTTCGACTACCAAGAAGCATGAATTCCGAAATGTTCTATATAAATCGTTTTTTTAAAAGTGGTTTATAGTGAACAAAATAAGTTTTTGGGATTTGTGTATTAAATTATTGAGATTCACTGGACCTCTCACGGATTCATACTGTTCTCCTCTACATTACTTGGAAGATGATGTAAGAAATGGTTACCTTACGAGATTTGGGTATATGCTATAAAAACCTTGGAACCTAGGGATACGAGTTTAGGAGAATATGAACTTATACAATTAAGAATTAAGCAAGTAATGATACCCAAGGACTCTTAATAGAAGGAGAAATATTATTAAGTTAGATAAAACCCTTGGTTAAGGAACTCCGGACCAACCCTCAAATAGGAAGAGCAACATGCGAGAACAAATTAGATACGCGAGATCGGTATCCTCAGTATTCTAAAGTATGATATAAGTTTCGGGACGAAACTTCTTTAAAAGAGGTAGAGTGTAATAGCCTCACTTTTTAAGATGCGATCATTAAGATAATCGAGATATGTTAACATACTAATCAGTACTTAAACAGTTGCGGTTGAGAAATAAGAAAATTGTGAATAGTTCCTATGCGAAGTTTGTCTGCAAATGTGAATATTATATGTAGTTATGTGATTACTAATACAAATATGAGTTAAGATAAGTTATTTATGAATTACGTTAAGAACGCTGAGCATCGTTCTGAAATTTTGAGACTTCGAGCTATTATCGATATTGTGTTTGAGATACTCTGTAATTATGAGTTAAGGGCTAAATGAGCAATAATATCTTTATTAAGTTGTAAAAAGTATTTTTAGGATTTATTTTAAGTACAATGAAGGATTAGAGCTTAATTAAAGAAGGTTAGGGACTAAGTAAAACCAGAACATTCTAGAATGCTCCTAAGTTGTAAAAAGACGATTTTACCCCTATTAGTAATTCAAAACCTCTAGCTTGCCATTACCCATTGTACATATATAAGTATCCAAGGATCCTAACTTATTTCAATTGATTCATTCCACAAAAATTATCAAAATTACTCATCATTTTCTCTCCTCTTCATTCACGCCATTCCTGCGTGAAGCAAGGCTGCTGTTTTGCAGCTTCTTTCTCTTGGATTCTTGCTCTGAAACATGCATGCAATTCTTGTCCTAGGCTCCCCAAGATGTTCTCCTTAATGGGCAAGTATTAGTTTTAAGCTATCACATCAATAGCATCAAAGAAAAGCAAGAAAGGTAAGATGTGGCTGAATTGTAGCACTTATGAGGTTTAGTAGATTGTAAACTTGCTTACTTCGGGTTCATTGCTAAATTTAAGTTATGTATATTGCATTTAAGGTCTTAGAAGGTTTCTAGAGGAGACCTAAACGTGGTAAGAGGAGATTTAAATCATAAATACCAGATTAAGGTACACAAGCTCCACCACCTAAACTTTGTTCTAGCTTTGATCATGGAATTCATTTGTGGAATTGTGAATACTTGGATTATGTTTGAATGTGTATAAAACTGATTTGCATGTGGTTCTTATGAGTGATATCTTGTTAAAACCGTTTTGCATGTCAAGTTCCCTAAGATGGATAAACCCTCTTGATAACCAAGTAAGAAAATGACGAGTTACCTTCCTAAAACATGCTGTCGTATTTTTCAAGACCCAATATCGTCCTGTTCCACTGAGATTTTGGTCTTTGTGTCTTCTGTGAAGTTGTAGATCTTGAAAATTTGATGAACTTAGACCCAAAAATCACTCGATTTGGAATTATAAACTAAAAGTTATGCTGCCTAGAAAGTTGTAGCACGCATAATAAGTTTTTCTAAACAAAATCCATCAAACCTTGCTATTACCCTGATTATACCTTGATTAATGAATTTGGTTGTTGCTGAACTATCATGATACACTTCTGGAACATTCATATATTGATTGTGAAATAAAACTTTGCTCATTTTCCTCATCAAACGCCACGCGCAACCACAATTCGTTGAGTAAAAGAATACCTAAAACTCGATCTTCATTCAGTTGCTCTCCAACTTGATTCACCCTTATTTCGTTGATTCATTAAGTACCCTTAAATGTTGGATACCTACTGTATGTATTCACTTGGTTGTGATCCACCCAAACCCATAACTAAGTATAGAAGTTTCGACATAATCTCGCACCTAAACCATCTTGTTTTGATATAATACCGAAACCGTGGAATTAATCTCTTGTTTACTTGCATGGCGTAGTCTTTTCATATATTTAAGAACCTCTATATGAAGACCTATTCATGCTGCCATATCTTGTTGGTCACCTTATCAACCACTATGGTTAACCACAATGTTATTTTCCAAAACCTTGTTAATAAGTCACTTTTCCGGTATGGTGGAACTTGACATAGCGAGCTTATTCTCTGAAACTTGTTTTGATAAGTTAAAGTTTATTACGATAGTTGAAATAATGATTATGAATAAGTAATAAGTAAGTTATTTGAGTATAGTTATAAAAGTATAAGTATTTCAGTATAAGTATTTAAGTATAAGTATTTGAGTATAAGTATTTAAGTACAAGTATTAAGTATAGATATATATGTATGATGAAAAGTTTTGTTTTATAAGGGAAAGTGAACAACATTTGTAGAGCGGGTTTGCTCATTATGTGTTTAGAGCGGGTATTGCTCCGGAGCAGGTATTACTCTGTTATGTAGGGTCATGACCTAGAAGTCTTGCAAGCTTGAAAATAAGAAAGGTGGGGAGAGGTCCCTCAAAAGTCTGGAGTTGTGGCTTAGCCCTCTCCATTCATGTTCCTTCCCTGGAGTTATGCTATGTTTTGTGATAAGTTCAAGATTATTATTTATGTTATATAAGGAGAATGATGTGTGATATCTTGAGTTAATTCTTAGAAATTTCCCAAGTATATGCAAAAGTATTTATATGGAAGTTTACAGGAAAGAACCAACGTATTTCTAAATAAAAATAAAAGTATCTTGTAATTATGAGTTTACGCTTTGAGTATAAGAAACGATTGCGTAATTTCAGCCACCTTATTATGTTGAAATCTGTGGGACTTGTGTACCAGTGTAAGCTGACCTGTTTTGTTCTATGAACCTGTCCTGGTAGGGGCTGATTCATCTGTTTTGCAGGATTAAAGAGAGAGAATGTTCGAGTTAGCTCATGTGTGCGAATGTGAAGTCATGATCAATGTGTTTAGTTCGCTGCTATGAGATAATCTGATTTATATAATGTTTCTTGGCAAGTTAAACATATATTTTCGATTTGTAATCTATGTACTCAAAACATATTGTAATAACTAATTTATTATAGCTTATTTTCATAATAAGCGTGGATACTATGGGATTACCTAATTTTTCCTAGCAGAGAAGGTGCGGAAATCCGCCCTAACAGTCTCTTTAATTAGCAACGTAACTTCATAATTATCAGTATTAGGTCCTAATTAAGTTGCTATTTGGAGCAGGCTGTTACAGCCACCCTACACCCCTCCTCAATGGTGGTGGAAAAATCTCTGGTTGGTCAATCTTTGGCCAATTCTCTTGATCTGGAATTAACTTAATGGTCTGACCATAAGTTAGCTTGTCGGTTCCGCGATAATACCAAGTGATAGTGTACTTGTATGGATTTTCTTGAGCATATAAGAGTGCTCTAATTGCATGCTTGCAAGGCAATCCTGATATTTGCCATAATCCACAAATGCAAGTTCTCTTGTTCAAAGTCACTGGCAACATGGCCTTCCCATCTCTGATCTCAAATTCCCCTAGACCACTCGCATATGCTTTGCACATTCTTGAGTCTAACACTAACTTCTGCATTCTTCTAACTATGTTGGCACAAGCTTGTCTTCTCCTAGACATTCTCACCATACACACCCTCCTAATACATGTACATAAAAACATAAACACATAATTTGTTATGCATAATTTAAACACACACAAACCAAGGTAAACAACTAATTACCATTACCTTCTAACATAGTCAATACAGGCCTTGCTCTATCAACTCCTAACGTAGCGTTAAAACTCTCCACAAAGTAGGTCTTGTTCTCTTCAGAGCATATCTTGGGATCAAACTGGTGTCTAGACCAACTTTAATGATCTCCAACTTTAGACAACCACACCAAAGCTAAAGGATTAGTCCTCTGTATTTGTTCTATAGCTTTCTTAAAGGTAAATGGACTTGTTGCACTACAAGCCTTCCAGAATAGTGAGTACATGAGGGGCCCAGGGAATGCACCCTTCCAGTTCTTAGCAAGATGTTTGCAGCAGTATCTTCTCCACGCTGTAGGCCATAAAGTAGTAAGGGCAGCATCAATTCCCTGCATTGAACAGTTTTTACAAGCAAAGAAGACATATTAGTGAAATAGAAATGTAATTGTTGTGCTCAAATGCCACATTAATAGCAAAATAGAGCAGCTAATACCTTTTATCTATTAGATATAATGCACCAGTCACCCCATCACCCCTGTTGCGAGATTGCAGTACTCTCTTCAAATGCCAAATAAGGAATTTCCAGCTTTCCTCTTCTTTTGCACTGACTATGGCCCAAGCAAAAGGGTAGAGCTCATTGTTGGCATCAATGGCAATTGCAGATAGCAAGACTCCCCCAAAGTTGCCCTTCAAATGAGCTCCATCCACTCCAACAAAGCTCCTACACCCTGCAGCCAATCCGTCAATTGCTCCCTTGAAGCTAATAAAGATACTGGAGAAGATTAGAGCCCTATGTGTGTAATAGCCATCATTTCTGAACCGTCTTATTTATTATTGATTATAATTATTAGCCATTTCATATATTATATACTCTTATTTTATTTGAGTTGAAATATGAGTATTATATTTACTAACAATCGTTTATTATTTTATTGATGCTGCTATTATATTTATCATACATATCAAGTAATATTTTAATGTGCGATTATGCACAAGCTAATATTTTAATGCTTAACTATATTATTATATTTTCGAAATCCTTTTTGAGTAATTGGGAGTTCTAGTATAGTTATGTGTTGCTTTATTTTATGTTTTAATGAAATAAGTTCACTTAAGTTTAGAGTTGTAGTACAAAAGAAAAAGCAAAAAGGAAACCATCTCCGTCATTTTCTCTCACCTCTCGTGTCTTCTGTTCCAAGGACCAAACTACAACTCCTCCTTCTTCTTCCTCCCTCGTGGATGGTTTTGGTGAAGCCAAAACAATCTTTCTTCATTTGTGTCTTCTTCATTGGATGCCACAATATTGGTTCAATTGTATTTATCATATAAACATCAAAATTTTCAGATTCAAAATCCAATTGTTGAAGAAGCAAAACCCCAAATTCCTCTCTCTCTCCCCGTGTTTTCTCTCTCTCCTGGCAACTCACTCCTTCCCCTCCTCTGGCGCTGCTGCCGCCTTTTTGCTCACCGGAGCTGCGCGAGCTACTCGGATTCTCCCTCCTCTGTTCGTGGTTAGCGTGTTGTGCTGCTGCCCCTGTTTTCTCTCTTTTGTTCGTGTTGGCGTGGCTGTGCGATTGCAGCCACCGCACGCGGGTGCTGCTGTCGGTACTTTGGCGAAGCCGTGCTCGCCGCTGCGTGCTGCTGCCTTTGCTCGGTTCTCTCTTCTCTCTTCGATGCTGATTCGTCGTTGTTGTTGCTGTCTCTGCTTCTCTCTTTCCTCTGTCGATGCTGCTCGTCCCCTCCCTCTCCTTTGATGGTGTTGCCACCATTCTGCCGCCTTGGTTGGTTCGCAAAGTACCGGAGGTACTTTCCCCTTATGTTGTGAGTTATTGTTGTTTGTTGTCTGTTGATGGTTGTTGTTATTCTATTGTCGTTATTGCTGCTGTTATTATGTCGTGCTTCCGCCTTGTGTTAGTTTTCCGGCGAAGTAGCAAAGGTACTTTCCATTCTGTTGTGCGACGTTGCTTCTTCTCATTGTTGGTGTTGTGGTTGTAATTATTGTAGGTGATGTTGTTGCAGTAGTTGTTTTGGTACGTGGCTGTCATTCGAGTTTTACAAATTCATGTGTTCTATGAGTTAGTAAACAAACTTAATCAATTTACCTTGAATTGGATATAGGACAGCTAACGATAGCATGTGGTAGTCTTTCACAAGTTTGATTTTAAGGAATTCAATCAGTTTATAGTTTAGTTAGTAAAGTTCCAAAACAATCCAAATTTTATGATCTTATAATTATGTTGTCTAAGAGTTAATCGAATTTGAAATAAGTAACTTGGTTACGTGCTGAGATTATATTTCTGAAATAAAATCTTGTTTGATTGTGATATGGTCTCTGCTTTGATTATCTTTATTTAAGGAATGCCATTTGATTTAGTTTAGAGAGCTTTAAACGTTTACAGAGTATAATGTTATTTTCAACTCGCACTTTAAAACTAATACTTTGAGTCCCGTGAGTTTTATGTGTCAACGTATAATAGGAATTCAATTTATAGTAAGAATTATTTTGATTAAGAAGACATATTGTTTTATTGAGTTCAAATTTTATTAGTGAGTAGGAGGTTATCGAAGTTTTTTTGGTTCTAATATTAATAGAATGTTGTTAATCTGTAAATAGTATTCATGTTGTCATATATACTAGTAATTCAAGTTGATTGTTGAGTTATAAGCGAAAAGGATAGCAATTGAGAAGTTTACAATGATATGTGAACTAAGTGTGTAATCTTATAACGATGGTTTAACTATAACTAGAATGGTTTTCTACTTGTTGTATTCCATGTTTTGATGATGCCAAATACTTAGGTTGTTGTATAGTTTTTATTTTGAAATATATATAATTCCAAAAATATTGTATTGTTATTTTTCTATATATCTTGTGGAGAAAGATTAATAGGTTTAATCTAATCAAGGTATTATTTATACACTTTTAATTTTATTATATGGTATGTTTATCTTTGAGTAAAAGATTCTTAAGTTATTAAAGATATTTTGCTGTTGTGATTATTGTGCAAAATAGGTTGAAATAAGCGTGGCTCAAATTGTGGATTAAACTGCTTGAAGTATCGCTAACCACCTCAGCTCACCTGCTGGATATGCTCCCACTAACGGGTAGTGGAATCGGTTTGTTACCGTTGCCAAGATCGTGGAGGATGTGCAGCATAAATGGGTCATGATTCCTATAACTCAGCAAGAACAATATGGAGAACGTGGAGTGAAGGACAAGAAGTTACATCAGCTATTTAAAGAGGAAGACTTATTCGAAGAAAATTTACGACTTTCTAGCATTAAAACCTTTAATCTTTACTTAGAAAGTTTTCTGTAATTTTTCCTCTCATCTTCAACAACATATCATTGTAATATTCTTAGTGTTTGGGTGAGTGAAAAACTTCAGAGTATTCTTGTAATCAAGAGAGAAAGAAGGAGAGGAAAAAGAGAAGACTTCGAGTGAAGTCAAGTGAGTGTCATCAGTTCAGGAGGAACTGAATGACTGGGAACAAGTTTCTAGTGGAACAGAGAAAGGTCCAGTAATAGGTTGTAAAGAGAGCCTTTTGGCCTATTATAATAAGAGAAGTATTGAGTCAAAATCCCTTGGGGTCAAGGTTTTCTTCCTATTGGGCCTCGAAAGTTTTCCTTGTAGGTTAAAATTTGCATGTGATTTTTCTTTCATTCTAAGTTCTTTTAATTCCGCATTTAAATTCGAAAATTTCCCCTCAACTACAATTCACCTCCCCCCCCCCTCTTGTAGTTGGTTTAGTGTTCATACTAGAACAACAATTGGTATCAGAGCCTAGTACCATCAGAATTAGCTAACACTGAGGAGATTGTACCTGGCACCATGAACACGACGGGAGAAAAACTTGATGAAGGGTACTCAACCCAACGCCCACCTATGTTCAATGGCAAGAACTATCCATACTGGAAGAATCGCAAGGAGATCTTTATAAAAGCTGAAAATTACCAAGTTTGGAGAGTCATCGAACTTGGTGACTTCGAAGTTACAAAGAAGAACGAAAAGGGGGGAGCGGTTTCCTAAACCCCTTGAAGATTTTGACAAAGACGACTTTGAAAATGAACAACATGGCCAAGAAGCTACTCCACTGTGGTCTTGGTCCCCATGAGCACAACAGAGTCATGGGATGCAAGACTGCTAAGCAAATGTGGGAACTCCTTCAAGTTACTCATGAAGGAACAAGAGAGGGGAAAAGATCGAAGATTGATATGCTCATGCATAAATAGGAGCTGTTTCATATGAAACAAAAGGAGCCGGTTTAAGACATGCTCACTCGCTTCTCGAACATTATAAACGAGTTTGAATCTCTTGGAAAAGTTATTTCTCCAGAGAAGCAGGTTCATAAGGTTCTAAGGAGTCTTCCATAGGATGACAAATGGATGGCCAAGGTTACTGATAGGCGTGTTGCGTACCTTACAAAATTAAATAACCTAACTAACCTCCTAACTATGTAGTAGGACAAGTCAGGGTCGATCCCACAGAGACAAACTGTACCAAACACTAGTTATCCTTGACTCAATTCAACTAAAGAAGTGACAAACTACTATGATCAATGAACTAATAAACTACTATGAATGTAGTGCAACTAATAATATAAGAATAAATTCAAAGGCTAAAAACACCTAGAATTAAGCATCACCTCTAGCATAATTAACGTAAAGATAAATTCCTACCCCAAACTAGTCATTTAATTGTTCACAAGGAAAAATGGTCCCTAAATAATACCATAAATCTCTCTCGAGTATCTATGGTCTGCCTAATATACAATCAAGACTACTCTCGTGGAATCATGCAAATTAAAGACATTAAACACAACATTCTAACTTCCTAACAATCCATTCTACCTACTCCCGTGAAGAATTTCATGTCCTTAATTAAAATACTCAAATCCGTCAAAACCCAACTCCCGTTGTGATCAAGACAATGGAATGATAGCAATACTAAATATCCCTAATCTAGTATTGGAAATTGCACAATCAATTAAACAAGAAGAATTAAGCAACTAAATTGGGGATTGAAGGAATAAATCAAACATCAATCATGGCTAGGGTTTACTTAACCCTAGATTGGAAAACTACTCAGACATATTAATTAAATGAACCAAATAAAATATAAAGAGAAACATAACTAATAGTCAATATTATAAAATAAAAGAGAATACTTGATTGATGATGAAAAGATGAAGTCTTGAATAATTCTCCCAAAGCTAAGAGCAAAACCAACGCTTCACCTTGTTTATGTCGCTAGAGAGAAATAATAGAAGTCCTCCTTGAATAATGAGTAATCAATAATGAATAATCCTCATCTAATTAGAAAAACCCTAATATAAAATTGTATCTCCTAATACTTGTAGGATTCTCAGTTACAAGATACGGAAGGTCCAAATCTATACAAATATATTAAAAGGCGTTCCTATCAAAGGAACGGTGCCACGTGGCACTACTCAAACTTCTAACACACATGTTTATGATCTCAAAAAAAAATATTAAGAATGTGTAGCTAATATGTTTCGAACACATGACCTTTGAAATGAAGTGTGAGAGTTTAACCACCAATCCACTATAAATTTCAATGTTTAATGTTTCCAAGTAGAACATAATAAAGTCTTATAATTATATGTAACTATGATGACATAGACAAAGCCTTTTGATCTCTAACACTTTTATTAAGGTAATAACATTCTCTTACCCCAACTCCATTGACATTGTTATTTTTATCCCCAATTCCTTGGAAATTTTTCTTAAAATAATTTATCATGCCATAACGTCCATTTTTTAATTTTACACTAGAAAGAAAATTACGAATATCTAATAAAATCAATTATTAAATTTATGAATAATAATATATTTGATAATTATAACTGCCTGGGGCATCGCCCGGGCGAAAAATACTAGTAAATCATTAAAAAGCCGGAACTGTGCAATCCGCGCGCGCGCAGGAAATCTCAACAAAACTGGGCCAACTTGCAAAGCCCATATCTCTTAGAATATAACTCGCCTTTGGCCGTGCAACCTATCGTTGGAAAGATCTTCAAGCCTAATTTATAATGCCGCTAGAATCATCCAATTATCTCTGACGAGTCAAAAGTTATGGATAAAAGAGTGAACATGACTCAATTTTCATAATTCTTTTAATGAATTCCAACTCCAATTTAGCTCCAAATTGCACTCAAATATATGTGTAACGATCCTTATCAATGTAGCTAGCTTCCAATTGCTCCTAAATACTCAAGCTTGTCCAACAATACTCCAATTATGTTCTCAATACCTGAAATTCATCAAAGAATACCAAAAACACACAAAAGGAGTAATATTTCGCAAATTAAGTAATAGTATGCAATTATGAACTACAATGCACCTAAATGCTCCTAAAATGAAACCTAAATACACCTAAAAACTATATAAAAGTACGATACATCAGTTACAGCTCTGTTGGAAACAAAGGACTTCACAACTTTCAACATTGAGCAACTTGCTGGTTCCTTGATGACCCATGAGTTGCATTTAAGAACTCATGAGACTGAAACAGTTAAGCCCAAGGCTCTGGCCCTTAAGTTAGAGGAACAAGAAGAATCATAGACTGATGATGAAGAAGCAACAATGATCGTGAGAATATTCAAGAAATTCTTCAACAAGAATTACAAAGGAAAGGTCACAAGGAAACCAACGAAGTTGAGCTGTCATAAATGTGGAGGCCTTGATCATTTCATCAAGGAGTGTCCTCAATGGGAAAATGAAAAATCAATAGGAAAGTTCAAAGAGAAGGGGAAGGAACAACATAAACCCTTCTCAAAAACTGACATGAAGAGAGCGATGGTTGCAGCATGGGGAGAGTCTGACTCAGACGAGTAGCAGGAATAGACTGAGGAAGAAACTGCCCATCTATGTCTCATGGCAAATATTGAGGACAAAAAGGAATCATCAAACCCTAAGGTATGTTTTAATACTAATGAGGAGGAACTTACAGAACTGAATAAGAGCCAACTTATAAAACTTCTATTAGAAACCTTAGATGACTACAAGGAAGTTTGCGTAAAAAGAGAACAAGTAGAAAATGCTTTAAGAGTCACTAAGAAACATTCAAATTGGCTTAATACTTTAAAATGTGATATTGAGAAAAGATTTTTTGAACTTTTTGACAAGAATAGAGCTTTTGAAGAAGCCTTTGAAAAGGTAAAAAACGAGAATTATCTTTTGAACATGGAAATGGCAGAATTAAAACTATTTGTTCCTGAAGGAACATGTTCTTCAACTAATACCAGAACTGATTTTGAAAATTTGAAAGCTGATTATGAAAATGTTTTACAAGAAAATCTGGTATTAAGAAAGAAACAGGAACCCTCAAGGAACAAACTTCCTGATCCAGTCACTTGGATACCAAAATATCAGAATAAAGGAAGAGATGGAATTAGTTTCAATCATAAGAAGAAGAACAAAAAGAAAAAATATGTTGATCTGCCAAGTAGCAAAATATGTTCCTAATGTGGGGACAGTGGTCACATTGTGTCTGACTGTTCCACCAGAGAAGAACGTATTGAGAGGAACACTTACTTAGTCAAACAAGTTTGGAAAGTTAAGAAAGACTCAAATACAATAAAGGAACCCAAGCAAGACTGGGTTCCTACCACTAACTAGTTTGTTATGATGCAGACTGAAATGAGGGGGAACAACCTGTGGTACCTCGACAGCGGTTGTTCTAAGCACATGACAGGAGATAAATTAAAATTTCTCTCACTTTCAGTTTACAATGGAGGAACTGTGACCTTTGGAGACAATCTTACAGGTAACATTGTAGCAGTTGGTAAGATTGGAAAATCTCAGTCACATTCCATAGATAATGTATTTTTTGTCGAGGGTTTAAAATATAGTTTACTTAGTATCTCTCAGTTTTGTGATAAGGGAAATTATGTGAAGTTTACTAATGAGTCTTGTGTAGTCAGTAATGAAAGTACAGGAACCAAGATCCTTGAGGGAACGCTTATATGGTTGACCTGAACCTTGTTCCTCGGAACAATCTCACATGCTTGAGCGTGATTGAAGAAGATCCCCTACTATGGCACAAACGTTGCGGTCATGCCAGCTTGTCACTATTGCATAAACTAAGTGGGAAAGACTTAGTAATTGGTTTACGAACAATTAAGTATATGAACCGCGGTGTTTGTGATCCATGTGTAAAAGGCAAGAAAGTGAGATCCTCCTTCAAAACTAAGAAAATGGTAAGCACATAAAGTCCATTGGAACTCATTCATATGGACTTATATGGTCCAGTACGAATCCAAAGTAGATTAGGAAAGAGATATGTATTGGTCATTGTAGATGATTTTTCTAGATACACTTGGGTTATTTTTCTTCATAGCAAAGATGAAACTTTTGATGAATTTCTAACCTTTGCTAAAAAAATTCAGTGAACTAGTGGTTATAAATTGAAACATCTAAGATCTGACCATGGTAAGGAGGTTGAAAACTCCAAGTTTGATGAATTTTGCAGCAATGAAGGGTTAGATCATAATTTCTCTGCTCCAAGGATACCATAACTGGATGGTGTGGTTGATTGGAAGAACCGAACCCTGGAGGACATGGCTAGGACGATGATAATAGCAAGCGGTCTTCCGTAGAACTTTTGGGCTGAAGCAGTAAATACAACATGCTACATCATCAATAGAGTCATGCTAAGGCCAATTACATTGAACACGCCCTATGAACTCCTTAGAGGAAGAAAACCCAATATCTCTTATTTTCGTGTCTTTGGATGTAAATGCTTTGTACACAATAATGGAAAGGACAATTTAGGAAAGTTTAATGCTAGAAGTGATGAAGCTATATTTCTAGGATATGCTTTAAATAGTAAGGCTTATCGTGTTTACAATAAGCGAACAATGTGTATAGAGGAAAATGTCCATATTATCTTTGATGAAACTAACTCCCTGCAAGAACCGAGTTATGATAACTTTGAAATTGGTTTGACTCGACCTGAAGAGTCGAATCATTATGATGATGAACTAATCCCTGCAGATAAAGAATAGAAGCATGTTCCTGAACCTGAGAACCCTGTGCCAGATCCTCAGGGGGAACAAGCAGCAGGAGGAACTCGGGAGGAAGAAGGAACTCCTGAACCTGAAGAAGATCAAATAATTCAAACACCTCATGAAGCTCCAGAAGCAACCAGGAGATTTGATCCAAAGCCTTGGAAACACCAAAATTCTCACCCCTTTCTCAAACGAGATCCTAAATGAAGAATTTTTGTGCTTTTCATGCTTTTCTATCTATGACAGAACCTAAGGATCATATGGAAGCACTCAAAGAGGCTGATTGGATAACTGCTATGCAAGAGGAACTGAATGAGTTCCAGAGGAACAAGGTCTGGCACCTGGAACCCAAGCCAAAGAACCATAAGGTAATTGAACTTAAATGGGTCTTCAGGAACAAGCTTAATGAACATGGTACAATTGTGAGGAACAAGGCCAGACTTGTAGCCAAAGGGCATAATCAACAAGAAGGTATTGATTTCGATGAAACCTTTGCTCTTGTTGCTAGGATAGAAGCAATTAGAATTTTGATTGCCTTTGCCGCATTTATGGGATTTAAGTTGTACCAAATGGACGTAAAATGTGCATTTTTAAATGTTTTTTACTAGAAGATGTCTATTTAGAACAACCTCCTGGTTTTGAAAATCATGATCTTCCAAATCAGGTCTATAAGCTTGATAAAGCTCTATATGGGTTAAAACAAGCTCCTAGATCTTGGTATGAAAGATTGTCAAAATTCTTACTTTCACATGATTTCATAAGAGGAGAAGTTGATTGAACTCTGTTCCTTCGTTCAAAAGGAACAAATATATTAGTATTCCAGATTTATGTTGATGATATAATATTCGGTGCTACTAATGATCTTATTTGTAAGGAGTTTGCTGATCTTATGAGTAGTGAGTTCGAAATGAGTATGATGGGAGAATTGAACTTCTTTTTGGGCTTGCAAATCAAGCAAACCGAAAGAGGAACAATGATCCATCAACAAAAATATGTCAAAGGTTTTTACTGATATGAAAATTACATAGTATTCGAGAAGGATTTCTTCGCGCCTATTTTCTCTCGGTGTAGGATAAGAACACCATCTCTTATCCTACACCGTCGCCATGGCAGGAAAAACTAAGGCAAAATTGAAGAAATCTGGAAGCAAGAAGAGTAATAAGGAGAAGAAACAAGGCCCTGTAAGTCCAATTGAAGGTTAGAAACACAAAACTCTGGCAGAACTTCATGGAGTGGCACCATTGGTGATTCAAGAATTTGAGGAGCCATTAACACCTCGAAGTTCTTTGATGACATTGCAAACACAATCAAAGGAGAAAGCACAACTTTCTGAATGGCTGTCAATCATGAAGAAAACGCAACAACGTTTGGATTCCATGGAGAAAGGTAATGTTCAATCTCACACATTACTTCATGAATTTGAACAAGTTAAATCTCCTGTGCCTGAATTGAATGTGCTGTATGAAGAAATTAAAGAATCTGCCAGGATATTAAAAGTGAAATTGATTACTGGAATTCATCGATTGTTTGTTATGTCTTGGGGGCCAATCCACCATTCCCGGTGATGGATGGGTATCTTAGACGAATTTGGGGGAAAAAAGGGTTAGAGAAGGTTGTAGTAGTTAATCAAGGAGTATTTTCGGTTAGATTTCATAACGTTGACCAACGAGATTCAATTCTGAATGATGGGTTTCAATTCTTTGATAAGAAACCATTGATTATGAAATTTTGGAATTATGATATGGATTTTCAAAAAGAATACATTAAAACTGTACCAATGTGGGTACAATTGCCTGCTTTAGACCTGTAGTATTGGGGGGAAAAGTGTTTGTTCAAGCTTGTATCAGGGATTAGGAAAGCTATTAAGCTGGATCAGGCAACAATTAATAAGGATAGGTTAGCATATGCCAGGATTATGGTGGAAGCACAAATGAACCAGACCTTTCCTGAGCATATAATCTTTGAAAATGAAAAAGGGGTAATGGTGAAACAGGATGTGAAGTATGAGTGGAAGCCCATTAAATGTGAACAATGTAATGGTATAAGGCACACAGTGAATGATTGCAAGCATAAAACACAGAAGAAAATGCAACAGAAGTGGATGCCAAAGAAGAACATGGCAAAAAAAGATGCAGAAGGATTCCAAGTGGTGATTAAGAAAACTGTTGTTGTTAATCATTCACCACAACCAGTTAACATTGGTAACTCTTTTGCTGTTTTAGATGGAACTGATGGCAATGTGATACAAGAAGTGGAAATAGCAGGAAAAGAGGAAAGAGGATCAAAGGGTTGAAGTTGGTGTAGGTCAGGAAGAAGTTGGACATAGTGAGGAGGGGAAACCTCCTACCATGGATGGATAACATGATATGTTAGAATGTGAGGGGACTAAACAACAAGAAAAAGCAGATTAAAGTGAGGAACTTTATAAGTACTCATAATATCAGGTTGTTTAGTCTCCTAGAGACTAAGATAAAAGCTCACTCTCTTGGTGACTTTTAGCTTACAGTCTGTCATGGTTGGTGTCTAACTACACATAATCAGTGGCATGCTAATGGAAGAATAGTTTTGGGGTGGCATTCTACCTTTGTGAATGTGACTATTCTTCAGTGTACTAGTCAAATCATACATACTGAAATTAAGGTCATTAATGGTGGGAAGACTTTCTTGTGCACTTTTGTCTATGGTTTAAATGATAGTCAAGGAAGGTAGATTTGTGGAATGATTTGAAGAGCAATGCAAGAGATGATAGGCCTTGGATCATTTGGGGGGATTTTAATGCCATATTGAGTATGGAAAATAGAATAGGTCAACCTGTTAGGGAAAAAGATACTGAAGATATGAAAGATTGTATGAATTGGTGTAGAATGATGGAAATCAAGTCTAATGGGCAATTTTATACCTGGCATAATAAGCAGGATGGGACTGATAGAGTATTCTGCAAGTTGGATAGGGTCATGGGCAATGAGAGTTGGATGACTGATTGGCCTCTCACTGAAGTCATTATTCTTCCTGAGGGAGAATATGACCACTGTCCTCTTCTCATCAAGTCTTTTGTCAATGAGGAGAAGAGAAAACCTTTTAGGTTTTTCAATATGTGGTGTAAGGCTGAAGGATTTTAGGACATTGTTTCTCAGGTGTGGCAGCAGCAAATTCAAGGCACTTTGATGTTCCAAGTTGTAAGCAAGTTGAAGCTGCTGAAAAAGGATTTGAAAAGACTGAATGCTAGTCAGTTTGGGGATGTTTCAGAGCAATATACTATCAAATATCAGAACATGATTTCAGCTCAAAAAGTCATGCATGATCAGCTTGAAAATAGTGAGTTCAGACAGCAGGAAAAAGTTGCAAGAGAAGAGTACAAAATGGCTCATTGGAATTATTCTCAATTTCTGAGTCAGAAAGCAAAAGTGAGATGGTTGAATGAAGGGGATGATAATACAAAGACATTCCATCAAAGCATCAAAATGAGAAGGCTTCAAAATAGAATTAATACCATAAGAAGAGAGGATGGCACTTGGGCCAGCAATTCTTCTAAAGTGGTGGATTCTTTCTTACAGTTCTATCACTCTCTCCTTGGTAGTGATAGTAGTGTGAGGCAAGTTGAACCTGCTATAATTGCAAAAGGAAATGTCCTTAATGAATCCCAGTAGCTGATGTTAGACTTGACTTTCAGCCCTGATGAAATCAAGTCAGCTTTGTTTTCAATACCTGATGATAAATCACCAGGTATTGATGGCTATTCAAGTTGCTTTTTCAAGCAATGTTGGAATATTGTAGGCCATGATATTGTAGCTGCCATTCAGGATTTCTTTATAACTGGAAGAATTTTAAAGGAGATCAATGTTACTGCAATAACATTGATTCCTAAAGTTAAAAGCCATGCCTCAGCTGGTGATTTTAGGCCAATTGTCTGTTGCTCTGTGGTGTACAAGATTATAACTAAGCTCCTATGCTCAAGATTAGGCAAAGTACTCCCAGATGTGGTCTCACAGAATCAAGGGGCATTCATCGATGGTAGAAGCATCATAAGTAACATTTTATTATGTCAAGATCTTGTAAAGAGATTTGGCAAAGCTAGAAATCAAGTCAAAGGGGTTTTGATGAAGGTAGACTTAAAGAAGGCATATGACTCCATTGAGTGGAGTTTTGTGTATGATCTATTGAAGGCAATGCAGTTCCCTGATCATTTTATCACATGCATAATGGAATGCATTACAACACCAAAGTTTTATCTTCTTATTAATGGCAACATAGATGGCTTTTCCCTGCAAAAAGAGGGCTTAGGCAGGGGGATCCTATGTCCCCCCTGCTGTTTGTTTTGTGTATGGACTATCTGACTAGGATCTTGGCCTACATAGGGGAGCTTCAGGAGTTCAAATACTTTACTGGATGTACTGCTATGAAAGTGAATCATCTGTGCTTTGCAGATGATTTATTTTTATTTTGTAAAGGAGAAGCTAAGTCAAGTTACCTTCTGTTGCAAGGCCTGAAATTGTTTACTGAAACTTCAGGGTTACAAGCAAACAAGAATAAATCAGCCTTGTATTGTACAACTATGGCAGAAGATGAAATAGCAAGAATAGAGCAATTCTCAGGCTTTCAGCAAGAAAATCTCCCATTTAGGTACTTAGGAGTGCCTATCAGCTCAAAAAAATTGAAGGCAGCAGATTGTGAAGCTTTGGTAGATAAAATGGTGTCAAGAATTTTGGTGCACTAGAAATGTCTCCTATGCAGGTAGAGCACAACTCATAAATTCAGTTCTACTGAGTGTGCATAGTTACTGGGCTCAAATTTTTGTCTTGCCTATTGTCGTCCTAGATAAAATCAATGATATCTGCAGACACTTTTTATGGAGTGGCAAAGCTGATAGTGATAAGACAGGGCATGTGAATTGGAATGCAGTGTGCACACATAAGAAAGCAGGGGGTATAGGGTTTAGAAATATCAAGATGTGGAATAAAGCAGTTGTGGGTAAGTTAATTTGGCATATTGGCTGTAAAAAAGATGAAATGTGGGTGAGATGGGTACATACTGTCTATGTAAAAGACAGAGATTGGTGGAGTTATCAAGCCCCACCAGGTGCCAGTTGGATAATGAAATATTTGTGTAAAGTAAAGAATGATATGGTGCAACTGGGTATGCACCAATGGCATGCCCATAGTCAATACTCCATTAGTAAGGTCCATGATCTTCTAGTGGGTGAAATGCCTGCAGCACATTGGGCAAAGGGTGTATGGAATAGAATGAGCTTTCCTAAACATAGGTTCATTGCCTGGTTAGGTATACAGAATAAGTTGAGGACAAAGGATAGACTTTTTCAGTATAACATTAGCCCAGATAACATATGTTGTTTATGTGGTGTTCATATTGAATCTCATGAACACTTGTTCTTTGAATGAGTGTTCAGTAAAAAAAATTCTCACACAATTGCTTGACTAGATTGGTATTCAGTATAGGAGCATAACTATTCTTCAATGGTTCACTAGGGTTAGAAGAGCTTACAGAGGGTCTAAAATCAGGAAGCAGATTGTCTTTCTGGTCCTTGCAGCAGCCATTTATCAAGTGTGGAGGACAAGGAATGAAGCCTATTGGTTACTGAAAGTAAATAATACTGATTGTATAGTTAAAGAGATAAAATGTATAGTTAAACATAGAATTTATTTTTGTAAAAGTAGCAAATGGAGTAGTAGAGATTATAGTTGGTTTAATAGCCTGTAATTGGTTGTTTTTAGGCCTCTTGTGGCCTGTTTAGTTTCCAGTCCTTCTCATTGAAGGACTTAGGTTGTTTGATGTTTTTTGGTTCTTAATACAATTTTACTTACTTACCAAAAACAAAATGTCAAGGAGCTGCTGAAGAAATAGGGACTGGAACAATTTAAAACCAACCACACTCCCATAGGAACAAGAACAGGGTTAGATGAAGATACAAATGGTAAGTGTGTAAACGACAAGCAATATAGAGGTATGATTAGATCTTTACTCTACTTAACTGCAAGTAGACCTGATATTGCTTTTAGTGTTGGTTTTTGTGCAAGATTCCAATCAAATCCCAAAGAATCTCACTTAACAGCAGGTAAGAGAATTCTTAGGTATTTGAAAGGAAGCGATGTCTTATGTTTGTTCTATCCTCGGAGTGATGTATTTGACCTAGTCAGTTACTCGGATGCAGATTATGCTGGGAACTTGGTTAATCGCAAAAGCACCTCTGGTATTATTCAGTACCTAAGAACAAGCTTGGTCTTATGGAGCTCAAAGAAGCAAAATACTATTGCCTTGTCCACTGCAGAGGCAGAGTATATGGCTGCTGCTGCATGCTGTTCCCAGGTCCTCTGGATCAAGCAACAAGTAAGAGACTTTGGTGTAAAATTTAAGTGTGTTCCGATATACTGTGATAATACTAGTGCAATCTACATCTCCAAGGACCCTATACATCATTCAAGGGTCAAGCATATACACACTAGGCATCATTTTCTTAAGGACAATGTTGAAAAAGGTCTTGATAAAGTTGATTTTTTTCCAACTGAAAATTAAATTGCTGACATTTTGACTAAACCACTTCCTAGAGAAAAGTTCGAGAAAATTTGCTTAGAGCTAGGGATGATTAGAATTCATTAAGTATATTACTTCTAATGAAACCCTATGTTACAAGAAACCTCTAAGTGACCAGCAAAATTTATGAATTTATTCATACATTACACAGTCAATGTTAAGGACTCGCATTAATCTTCATAATACTCCCCTTATTGTCCACACATACTTGAGCAAAATATGATAAGGTCTACGTACATATGGCTTGAACATGTAACATGCATGAGTTCATACTTTATTCTTTATTTTTATTTTATTCTTTTGAACCATAAATATCTTCTTCATTTTTAAATTTTCTTTTTCCACAAATTTAATTATTTTCTTCATTCATCTCCCACAAACTTTTATTTCTTTTGATTCATTGCAACGCTTCACCAGCGTCCAAGTTAATACCCTAAAAATTAAAATTCAATGGATTAAGAAAGGAAGCGAATAGCCGCCATAAATATTTTCACCACCCTCCATAAATCTAACCCCAAATAAAAGCCTCCATCACATCAAACCAATTTTACACGGCAATTTTCACCTTTTTCACTTCAAACCCATCAACTCTGCAAAACCGCTCTCTCATCTTCATCTTCTTCTCCAAAACTATTTAATGGCACCCAAGCGCAAAACCTCTGATGAAACCAAAAATTTTCCCGCTGAAAAATCTTCTCCTCTGGTTGATTACAATGAAAGTGAGAATGAATCTTCAAACTCTAATGAGGATTTTCTGGGTTCTCAAGAAATTTCATCGGCTAACGAAGTGATTTCTCCCAAGAAGGAAGAAGAGCTTGATGATGCTGAAACAGAGCAGGGGAAAGAAATTTTGGTTCCGACAAAACGTGGTAAGAAGTCAAAATCTTCTAAGTATATCATAGGGTTTTGTGTCGATTTTTCTTGGTGAAAGAAAATCAAATGGGTAGAGTTTCTTGATGTTGTGAAATTTCAAAAATGGACTAAGGTGTTAAGTTTTGATGAGGGTTTATATGAAGCTGAAATGAGTGAATTTATTTCCAACTTTGAGAATAATGACGGTTTATGCATTAGTATTGTTAATGGGAAGTTGGTAAAATTCAATGAGAAGAAAATTTCTTAGTGGTTTGATGTACCGAATGAAGGGTACAAATATTACATTAAGGGTAGGGCAAAATTAAATGTGAATGGGGCTTCGAATGCTACAATTCTAGCACTAGTGCATAATTGGTCTAAAGTAACACCCCAAAAGTGTTACTTAAAGGCCTAAAAGTGTTGCTTTAGGTAATAGGTAACACTTTTTTAAGTGAAACATCTGCCCGTGCTACCTATTCTCTAAGGTAACACTTTCCAGTGCTAATGTTTCACTTTCTCAAGTATTACTCAAAATTCTCTAATGTAACACTTTTTTTAAACTAATGTAGCATTTTTACAGTGTTACTTATAATTTTTTATGTAACACTTTTTCATCTATGGTAGCATTTACTATGCCATCTCTTGAATTATGTAACACTTTATTAGATGTTAGGTATCATTTTAATTCAGCGTATGTAACACTTTGTTTGATATTAGACAACACTTCTTATTAGCTAGCTTTAAAGTAGCACTTCTATTTCACATGTCTTATAGTAACAATTTTTAATTTATCGGCACATATACAGCGATAATAATACTAAAACTTACAAACGTAATAAACTGAGAGGAAATAAAATGATATTATATTTAAAAAAGAGTTGAAATACTCAATGGTCATTGTTAAAAATGAGCCAAAGTAGTATTCATCAATTGAAAACATACTATATATTGGTTCAAATATAACTAGTTGATCTGTAAATTCAGTCATAATATATATAACTCCTAAAATAAACTTAAACCAAACTTAAAGTCATGTCTTTATTTCGTCTTCAAATCCATCGCCCTATCGATGCATGCATGTTTCCCGAAGCATCATGCCTACTTGCTACTCTAATCCATTAGCTTCATCATTCCGCAAAATAAGAAGAACAAAAAAAAATGAGAATCTTCAAAGTCTTGTATGACAACACAACTAGTGATATACTTGTAAAATATAAAACAAGTATAGTAAATGTATGAGGCATGAGAAAATTCTTTTTTTTTTAATACTAAACCGACTATGATAAGGTATATGGGTTCAAATGTACATTCAATACATATAAGTCAATAATGATGCAAGAGTCTATGTCTATATTCAAATGCCCACAAAAAAAAGGCACAGAAACATTTAAACTAAACTGAAAGTATGAAGGCATATATAATGAACAAACTGAAACTAATACTTTTTTCTTAGTTTTATTCAAATATTCACAAGTCACATTAAAGATTCACTACAAATGAAAAAATCTATAATTAGAAAGTCAACAAAAAGAATCATTCACCAAAGATTTTCATCAATGAGCTGGCAAAAATTATAAGTCAAATATGAATCTCCTCCTATTTATGAATAGCTTAACATGTGCCATACTCTTATGATGGGAAAACTACCTTTCAACAACAAGATGATATCAAGTTACTCTTATATTTGTGCATTCCCTTTATTTCAGTGCATCTAATTGCATAAAAGAGTATAACAAACTAAAATACCTACGACACCCTCTCAACAATCCATCTCGGTTCATGCAAAATTTTAAGAACAGCATAAGGATCGCTTAGAGGCTGCTGTATTCAACTTTTCGACCAAGGGAAAATAGATGTTGATGTATATGTAAATGCATCTTTCGTTCCACCGAAACAGAAGGTTCTTTGGCAGAACCTGGAACATAATAAACTGATAAGAGTCTTAGTGTAATGGAGCGTTGTCCGGGGCTAGAACCGATGACATTCCCTAACCTTGTTGCTTCTTAGTGTAATAAACTGATAATATATAACCTGCTACAGAACCTGCTACATAACCTGCTATAGAATGCTATTAGTGTAATTTGTGTTCCTATATTGAAACATTCATGCCCTTTATCCAACTGGGAAACAATAAAAATAATACCAGCCAGATGCTTAAGAGGAATTCCAGTATCAAGAAGTGCAGCACAAGCCATTTCCTATGTTTTTGTCAACCAAACAACTTCATATTCTATCAGTTCCTAGGAGATTCTTCTAAGACATATTTTTTTAATTTGTAACCAAACAAGCACTAACACAGTGAGAAGTGGTGATTATTACGACAACAAAAGCTAATACATACCAAGAATAGCCATGACAGTTCGAGAATCTGCAGAGAAAGAAGAAAGACATAATTGGACGGCATTGAAGAGGTAGCCAAGTAAAACACCAGGTTTCATTCGAGAAGATCTAAATAGGCCTAGCCTTTCTTCCAATATGGAACAACTGACATATGTACAGTAGTCACAACATTATTCTAACGGTTACAAGCCAAATTGATTCAGTTGTTAAGTTGTAGCTTCCACTAGTAATCAAATGACACATACCTAATAAGAGCTATAATCACCTTTATTCATCAAATAAAGAGACCATATGATCTACAATTCTATACTCGGTATTAAATGATTCAAGATCTTACTTGGCGCTATTTGAGTTCTTCCAAATGTCTATTACAATATGTGCGGTATATGAACCGACTTAGCCCTTCCCCCGCACATAGAAGAAACATACAACGAGTACAAAATTAACAAGGTTAAGTGAAAGTTCAGAAGAAGAGCACCTTTCCTTGAGCAAAACCAAACAAAGAAAAGGGGGGAAACAAACAGTAAAACAACACATCTCATGTAGAACATAAAATTACAACAAAAGCTTGAAGCACAGAATTACGAAATTAAAGTTTGTTATTGCCTACTGGAGAGCAAATACTGGGGAAAAAAAAGAAGAAGAAGAAATAAAGCCCCTAACTGAATTACCAAATAGTAGTTAAAGACAGAGCAATATTCATTGTCCTTTTTGATTGTTTTGTAAGTTTAAGCTATATAATTGTGGCAGAAATCAGAAAATCAAAGTAATGGACATCTGCTCCCCTCATCACATCAACCCCCTGACAGCCCCTCCTACACCTGCACAGCCTGTCAGCCACCCCACTGTCAGCCTCCCCTACCAGCACCTGCATAGCATGTCAGCCACCCCACTACCAGCCTCCCCTACCAGTACTTGTACAGCCAGGCCCCATGCACAGTCCCCCTCTTCCCAACTACTAACTTGCCCACATGTTTATAAACTTCCTACCTATGCTACTACTTGTGAATATAAGGGCTTTAGTATATCCTACAGTATAATGATCATGAATTCCTACCTGACCTTTAACATAAAACGACAATAAACTCACTTGTTCATTTATGCATCTTGGTCATTATATCAATTTGCTACAGGCTTTCATGAAAATCAAAGAAACAAACAAACAGATATTCAGTCCACAGAAACATTTATGGCATATGAATACCCTATATAGAAGATCTTTGAGGTTGAACATTGCGAGTCTTTATAAATCTTGCCCAGGTATGCAGAGCTCAATCCATGAAAGTGTATAATTTAATTGAGTAGTAGTATGCAACAGATTATTTTAGCACAGGTTCCCAAATTAACGGCTTTATTTCCATAAAAGGAAAAACAATAACACTGGCACTCATGACTTGAAATTACTAACCACTAATTTCTTCTTTTGAATTAGTATACTCCCTAGCTTCTATTAGAATAAAGAGCAACTCAACACAACATGCAGCATTAAGTTTTATCATAAACCAATAAAAGATTTGGAGCTGTTATTAAATTTGACTATGCCAAGTATTTATATTTCAGATAATATTTCACTCCGTACATTAATATTGGTTTTTTTTGGGGGGGGGTCAACTTCTGTTGTAATGGTAATGATACAGTGAAAGATGCCCTAAAATCGGTTGTCTTAAGTCAATAATAGCGATCACATATCTACATATGGTGCAAGATTAGAAGCTAATGTCGGGTAAACCACATGTTGGACCCAAATATCTAAAATTTTAGTTGAATTAGGATCTTCATATTAGTTGAATCTATCATAAACGAACGCCAAAGACACAAATCAATATCATGATCACAAATCAAATCAATGAAGCAAATCAAACAAATTGAGAACCCATTACCAAAATTATAAATTGAACATGATCAACTATCAAAGAAAACTATAATTTTTGGACAATTAGAATCAAAACTAACCAATTAAATTCTCGAAGAATGGTCAAGATTGAATGTTGATGGAAATAAGAATGGTCAAGATTAAATGCTGATGGTCAAATCAATATCATGAGCTGAAAGTTGTTTATAAATTTTGTGCTGCCTCTTATGACAATTGTCTGTACAATCATATATACTACCCTATAATAGATAACTAGCTAAATCTCTATATATCCTTTTTTTGTGCTGCTCCTTGCCAGCTACTGTCAGTGTAGTCATGTATATCACCACGTTTGATAAATAACTAGCTAGAAGACTATTTTGGTGCACGTTCGATAAATTACTAGCTCGAAGACTATTTTGGTGGTCTCTTAAAACAATCCCCTCTTCATATATTACAACCTATTTAAAAGACCTTTAATTTGTGAATATTCTGTTGAAATTTGTACATTACTTGTTTCTTTGCTCCATGTAATTTGTGGTTATTTCTTTTGCTAAAGTAATGGATCTTATGAAGAATGTAATACTGAGGAATAACATTCCATAAATTTCCGTAATACCCAAAATATTTCAGATATCAAAATGGCAAAATTACCTCAAAGTATGATCAGCATAAGAATCATGGCTACCAAACATTATATCTGGTTGATACGTCTGGTCTTTTGGTGTTTGAATTATTGCAAGCCTCAAAAAGTGAAGGAACGAAGAAAATTGAAAGGAATAACATTGAGATTCTTCTTGATTCTCTTGAGACACCCAGCTACTAATCCCCACTCTCATTTCACAATCATGTGCCCCTGTAAATATTCAGTACCAGGATATCTATCTAACTCTAAGACGGTGAGGAGCGAATCAAGGAGCGGCGGTGATCGAGACTGATTATAATGAATTAAGCAAAGCGGAAATCAATGAATTAAATCAAAATAATTGAGGACCTGTTATCAAAATTATAAATTGAACATGATCAATTATCAAAAGAAACTAGAATTTTCGAACAATTAGAATCATACTAACCAATTGAATTCTCTAGAAGAACGCTCAAAATTGAACGTCGATGAAGACTATGACGGTGAGTGGTGGTTAGCGAACTAAGTAGCAGTGGTGAGTGAGTCTGACTGTTCTGGAACAAAGAACGAAGAAAGAGAGCGAGCAAGTTCCACTGTTCTGGAACGAGGAACGAAGAACGAAGAAGAAGACCGGTGGTGAATACTGAAACCTAACCGTGCTGTAGGCTGTAGCAATACTTTGTAAAGCAAATGTTTTTTTTTGGGTTTAATTGTCTTTGGCGGCTCATTAAGCGCCAAAAATAATTTCGGGATTAGCATTATATTAATTTAAGATGACTTTTTTTTAGAGAAGATGTGTTTAATACTTTAATACGAAACCTAAATACTCTTGAAAACAATATTTATTCTAAAGTGTTACCTTAAAATGTTACCAATATATAAGTGTTACCTAGATGTGTTACCTATCTGAAAGTGTTATATCAAAATGTTACTTAATTAAAAAAGTGCTACTTCAAAAATGTTACTTATAAAAATGTGTTACATTAAGTGTTACATATTGATTAAGTGTTACCAAGGTGTTACATACATATTCGACAAACTTAAATTTTGAAAAGTGTTACCTCATACATGTTACCTTAGGCCAATTACGCACTAGTGTAGGTTATTTTGGTGGTGCTGCTACTGATCAATCTCTGGACCAAAAAGATCTATCTCCTTTCCATAAATTCATGTTTCATTTAGTTTGGCGGTTTATTTTACCAAGAACCTCCAAGAGGACTCAAGCGAGCCTCATGGATCTTTCTCTTATGTTCTGCCTTGCTAAAAACATAAAAATAAACTTTCCCTCTCTGATGATTTCTCAACTCTCCTACTGCATTTCCTATAATAACAAAATTGGGTATGGTAACCTTGTCTCTACCATTCTCAAAAACTGTCAAATCAAACTTCCTGTCAGTCCCTCTTTTGAACTAGAGCCTGAGAATTACTTGACCAAAGATACACTCTCTAGACTTAAATTGAGGGTACATGGTGGTAAGTTGGAGTATGAGGTTGAGGAGCCCAAGGGAAAGGGAGAATTGGCATCAAAAGTAAGCATGTGGAGGAGGTCAGTGCTGGGAGTCCAAGGTCAGTCCTCAAGAGTCAGAGGCTAGCAGAGACTAAGTCTCCAAGGGATCAGGGTCAGAGTGTAACTATAGATCTGGATGAGGATCCGGTCTCTCCAGGATCTACTACTGTGGATTTCCCGCTTCTCTCTACCACCAGTCTCCATGGTCTGTTGCATTCTATTTAGGAGTCTCTGTCCCTACTGCACTCCAGGATCCAGGGAGTTGAGGCCAGGGTTGCTAGGATGGATCTCCAACAGGAGCAAGTTCAGGCTGCTGTGAAGAAGGGAGAAGCTGCTGTGAGAGAGAAAATTGATGCTGTTGTTGCATCATTTGCTATTCGCCCCAAACCCTGATTCCCTTTCCCTTTCCTTAATCTGTTAAAACAATATTACTTTGGTTTTTGGGTTGTACTTAAACAATGGTGATGTGTTGCTCCTTTTATTATCTTCTTTCTTGATGTGTCAATCACATCAGTTTCTGTTAATTCTCTCTTTTATCTTTTTTATCTCTTTCTATTCATCTTCTATTCTTCATCTTTTTACTTTCTTTGCTTCTTTCCTTTATTTTCTTAAACTCAGCTTGTGCATAATTCATGTCTAAGTGCATTTATCTTGCCATTACATACTCATTACAATGTCTGGATGGCTAGTATTATTAGATAAATTGCTTGAGCTACTTTTCATTGATATTGTTGTCTTTGTTAAACTCTTAGAGTATTGCTTGTTTCTCTAGATGTTTTTGATGATGACAAAAGGGGGAAGTAAAGTTGGCATATAAAAGGATTCTAGTCTGCTTAGTTTCTCTTGTGATTCTTTTTGAATTTTTCTCTTTTCTCCTTGTTTCAAAACTGATATCTTAGTCTTTTAGTCGTAGGTTTCATTTTTTCGTATTTCTTCGTTTTTCCTTTAAACCTTTTCGCTCTTGATTCTTTTGCTTTGACTTATTTACTTTTTCTCCTTATGTTTATTTTTTTGTCGATTTCATATTTTTATTTACTTATATTTGCCATCATAAAATAGGGGGAATATTATTGTATTCCATATTTTGGTGATGTCAAATACTTAGGTTGTTGTATAGTTTTTATTTTGAAAAATATAAAATCCCAAAAATATTGTATTGTTATTTTTCTATATATCTTATGGAGAAAGATTAATAGGTTTAATCTAATCAAGGTATTATTTGTACACTTTGAATTTTATTATATGGTATGTTTAATGAATCTATTAACTTAGAATCTTTGAGTAAAAGATTCTTAAGTTATTAGAGATATTTTATTGTTGTGATTATTGTGCAAAATTGGTTGAAATAAGCGTGGCTCAAATTGTGGAACAAACTACTTGAAGATCGCTAACCACCTCAGCTCACCCGCTGGATATGCGCCCACTAACGGTCAGTGGAATCGGTTTGTTACAGGTGCAAAGATCGTGGAGGATGTGCAGCGTAAATGGGCCATGATTCCTATAACTCAGCAAGAACTCAATATAGAGAACGTGGAGTGAAGGACAAGAAGTTACAGCAGCTATTTAAAGAGGAAGACTTGTTCGAAGAAAATTTACGACTTTCTAGCATTAAAAAGTTTAATCTTTACTTAGAAAGTTTTCTGTAATTTTTCCTCTCATCTTCAACAACATATCATTATAAAATTCTTAGTGTGTGGGTGAGTGAAAAACTTCAGAGTATTCTTGTAATCAAGAGAGAAAGAAAGAGAGAAAAGAGAAGACTTCGAGTGAAGTCAAGTGAGTGTCATCAGTTGAGGGGGAACTGAGTGACCGGGAACAAGTTCCTAGTGGAACAGACAAGGGTCCAGTAATAGGTTGTAAAGAGAGTCTTTTTGCCTATTATAATAAGAGAAGTATTGAGTCAAAATCCTTTAGGGTCAAGGTTTTTCTTCCTATTGGGCCTAGGAAGTTTTCCTTGTAGGTTAAAATTTGCGTGTGATCTTTCTTTCATTCTAAGTTCTTTTATTTCCGCATTTAAATTCGAAAATTTCCCCTCAACTACAATTCACCTCCCCCCCCCCTCTTGTAGTTGGTTTAGTGTTCATACTAGAACAACACTACTATTGATTGAGTAAAGCTCTAAAAAGGTGTTTAATTGGTCTAGTTTAAGTAGAGTTGTTGGATGGTGTTATGAGGAAGAATTATTAGACTAGAATCTAAAAGTGGATTTACTTAATTAGTTTCCTTACATGAAGTTAGAAAAAGGATTGGTTAATCATTGTTAATAACATAAAGAGTATTGGAGATAATTTAACTAATTAGGGGATGTATTCTTGAGGTCGTGTTTAAAAGAGATTTCGGTTTAATATCTAAAGGTGGATTAATATAATAAAATCTGGTTGTTTGATTAGTGTTTACTAAAGTAAGTTAGTAATAACGAGTTTGAATATGTAAGTAAGTCTAAGTTTAACGAAACATTAGTTATTGGTTGGGAGGTTTACTAATTAGATATGAGGTAGAGTCGCTCCACGTAATTACGAGTTTGATATGTGAATAGTTCTTTATAGATTACGTTAATTTGGAATTCAAGTTATGTTATAGCATGAACCTTGTTTTATTGGATATGTATTTCGTATGTGTTTTGTAGTTCATGGTTTCATTTGTTAAGTTGATTTCGAGTTGAATTGTGTGGAAATGAAAGTGATTAAAGAACTAATCATGTAAAGTGAAAGAATGGAAAAGGTTAGAAGGAGCCTTTGAGGATCGCTTCTATTGGGCCCCTCCTAGGTTATGAACACATGACAAAAGGCTTAGGGCTTCTCTGGTAGTCGACCCTAAGGACCTTAAGGATTACTCTCTGGTGGAGTGTCTTAAGGGGAAATCCTCTGGTGGGGTATTATGAGAGTCGCCTTGAAAGTATTACCTCTGGTGGGTTGCTTCAAGGGGTGTATACAATGAAGACTACGGTAGGCCTTATATGATGGAAAGACGTTCCCAGATAAGCGATGTGTCTGCAATCTGGTGTTGCTACCTTCATGTCGTTCCCTTACTTATCAAATTTCCCCCTTTTTATGATCCATGACCTCAAATAATCTAGAAAAGGGAACCTTGATTTCCCAATTAGTTTTATTACAATTAAGTTAATGGAGAAAAGAATAAGATTTGACATATAGATATATGAAAAAGAAAAACAGAAATGATTATGTATACAAATATTCTAGTAGTAAAATAATCAGTTAATTGCATATATAATAGGAGTACTTCTGCAATGTCGTTGACAAACTTTTATTTGATTTTTCATGTAATTCCATCATGGTATGCTATATGCTCAAAACTATAGATTTATATTTTTTATCTTCTTATAACTCATTTTTAAAAGTATGATTTTGAGAGACATAATTGTTATTGTCACATAATGTTGCTTTTATAGTTATTTTTATATGTACTTAAAATAAAAAATAAATAATATATATGTTATTATTAATTTAAATAAATATATATTTTCATAAGTTGTAAAACTATATTGTATATGAAACTTATTTCAAAGCATATTTCGAACACTCTATGATGGTTATAAAATTATAATATTGTGAATTATGTAGCAAAAGTTGAATTCAATAAACATAGTATAATAATTTAAGTTGTTTATTTAAAAATCTGACTATAATCTTCACTTATCCAAAACACCTTATATGTATTTATATATATGTTGAACACTGTTTTTTTTAAAATAAAAATTAAAAAGAATGAAATGACATGCTTAGTTGGAGATCTATATAATATTCTAAGGTCGTTTTTTAGGGCTCGAAATCTTGAGTAGCTCTCTATGCTCCCGAAAAGTTCCTCCTATATATATATACTAGCATTAGGAACCCGGGCCCGTGCTATTCGTGGAGAAGATGTAGACTTTTGAAAATTTCACATATCCTATTGATCGTATTTTATTGTATTTTTCTATATGTATATTGGTAATATCAACTGTCATTTTCTTTGTAAAATATAAAATCAAATATATTAATGATTAGGTTTTTCAATGTCAAAAATTATGGGAAAAAAAACTATTTTGGTATTTCATTTTATTTATTTTATTAATTGGTTTTCTATGAGAAATAAATACTTATAATTTAATAAGTGAAAATTTTGATTTTTTTTAGTTTGATTGGTTAAATATGCAATAATAAACTTACCTAACGATCCATTCTGGAATCATAAAGTAACCTAACAATATATGAGGAAAAAATTAAAACATCAGGACGATTAAGACATGAAGCTGAGGTAAGAATTATTTGGAATTCTACTTCCTTATTTTTCTTTTTGCTTATTCTGTAAGCTCCATGTCGCCCAAAACGGACAACAATATCCTAAATTCGACTCTTTATTGATGGAAGAAGAAGGAAAATGTTAATGTCTATTTCATTTGGCAGATAGAGTGAACTCCAGCCTAGTTATGTCAGGCCTTTTCTTTTTTCATCTATTTGTGTAGATCATTTCTTCATTTCATACGATTTATAGATCTAATAGGTGTAATACTTTTAAATTTTTTACTTACATTTTTAATGGTTGTAATTGGATTTGGTGTAGGTTGTTTGAGTTTGATGTAATTTTTTACGATTTGGTTTGGAATATAATGGTTGCATTTGGTGTAGGTTGTTTGAGTTTGATGTAATTTTTAACGATTTGGTTTGGAATATGATGGTTGCATTTGGTGTAGGTTGTTTGAGTTTGATGTAGGTTTTTTTAAGTGATTGATTAAATATCAGTTTTATAAATTAAGAGTGAGACAATGATAAAATCACAATATTGATTGCACAAAGTCTAACATTTCAGTCCAATAATTAGAAAGACAAAAGAGAAAATGGAGAACAATTCTATCTATAGGCAAAAAGGTTCAAATTTCTTGCACACCAAACTGTTTGGCTTTTAGAAAAAAACAAAGATTAAAATATAGAGAGGAGAGAGTGAGCGCAAAAGGGGTGACCCAAAGGATAGAAGAGAGAAAAAAAATCGAGAAAGAAGATTATAAGTCATGTGCATAACTGTAATTCCCAAAATTAGAACATCTCGTAAAAGTGAAATTTACCATGTTCTATTTTATGTTTATTGTTTGGATTTTTGTAGACTATTTTAATACGTTACTTTAATTTCTCATGATTTATAGAAAAGTTTGAGTTCAAAACACAACCCTAGTTGTAATTGCAATATGTTAGTTTAATATGTTACTATAAAAAATATTTTTTCCTATGCGTCATTGATAGGCGTGTCGCGCACCTAACAAAAATAATTTCCTAACTAATCCTCCTAACTATGTAGCAGGGTAAGTCAAGGTCGAATCCACAGGGACAAACGGTATCAAACACTAGAAATCTCGACTCAATTTAACTAAACAAGTGACAAACAATGGTGAAAAGGTGTTGAACTAAGAATAATGCTAAATTATGACAACTATTAAGAACACACGAGATAAAATCAATCAATAAAGACATCTAGAATTAAGTATCCCCTCTAGCACGAATAATACATGAATAATTCCCATCCCAATAAACATAATCAATGATTCAAAAGGAGTAATGCACTTTATAACTACCAAAGATCTCTCCCGAGTACCTATGGCTACTCTAAACAAGCAATCAAACCTATACCCATGGAATCATGCAAGAAAGAGACATTAAGCATGGCATCACAAATAAATTCCTAGTAATCCTATCTACTTATTCCCATAGAGATATTCATACTCTTGATTAAATCAACAAATCCATCTAGATTCAATTCCCATTGAAAACAAGACATAAGGAATCAATTCAAAATCACCTATCCCTAGTATGATAATGAAAATAAGCACAATTTAATCAAACAAGAACAATTAATCACATTAAATTGGAATTATGGGAGGGATTCATGCATTAATCATTGCTAGGGTTCAACTTAACCCTAGATTATAAAACTACTCACTCATAATTGAAATAACAAAGCAATTGATAAATAAATTGAAAGACATAATAATAATAAAGGAAAAGAGGAAATTAGAAAAACTTAGTCTTTACTTCAATGGATCAAGCTTGTAGAATTCAAGGTTTTTAATAATGGAGTTTTCTCTCAAGAGCTCTCTAAAAAGTAATACTCTCTTTTTCTCATCTCCTTAAAACTACTCAAAAGTATCTTTTATAAAACCTAAAAATCGCTTACAAAAACTAAAAAAGGAAACAATTAAAATCGCGGAAATCGGGTGAAGAACAGCTTGCACGGGCAAGCAGAAAAGCGCACGGGCATGCGCCTTAGTGCACGGGCAAGCGAGAAGTTGCTTGGGCGTGCACGCGAGGCAGAACGTTTTGTTGGTTGCATTCACAGATCTGCACGGGCAAGCGATAGATTGCTTGGGCGTGCGCCTAGGTGCACGGGCAAGCGAAATCTTGCGTGGTCCCGCAAAGATAACATTCTTCAATATCATCCTTCCTTCAACCCCAAAGCACTCAAACTCATCTTCTCGCATCCGAGGACCACCAATTAGACCATCTACGAACCATCTTAGCTTCTCTTAGTCACAATCGGCCTCAAGAACCTGAAAATCACATAAAAGAGCCGAAAGTATCTCGAAATAACACAATGGTTCAAAAGAATGCTCAAATCATGCAATTAGACCTAAGATGCACTAAAAACTACATGAAAATGAGACTTAAGACCTACTTAAATGCAACTAAAAACCGACTTATCAAACTTCCCCAAGCTAAACTATTGCTTGTCCTCAAGCAATCCAAACTAAAAAAATCAAGGAAGGAGTTCAATAGCCGCCTCAAGCAAAGGATTCATGTCAGTTTTCAAAACCAATTCAAACATATTTCAAAGTTATCATGGTAGAAAACAATCAAACCTCATAGTATAACACAAGGAAAAGCAACCATCTTACCACAAGTTCTCCCCTAAGCTTGACTCAATCATGAATATAGTAGCCCTCACTTTAGTCGTGCACAATATCTCTCATAGTATAACACAAGGAAAAGCAACCATCTTTGCTATCATTGGGGGACTACTCCTAAATGCAACCTAAATGCAAAAACTACTACGCAAATGATATGCAAGATGCATCCTAAAAAAAAAACTATATGCAAAAACGGGAAATAAGGAATGCCTAAATGATGATTAATATGTACACATGGTGTGATATATATCCCTCCCCTCAAGCTAAATGGCACAATGTCCTCAATGTGCAATAAAAAGCATGCAAAGAGAAGGGATAAAGGAAACTCAAGGATCAGAAGGAGCATCATGCATGGGATGATCGCTGGAGCTGCCCGGTGTCCATCCTTGCGATATGTGCCATGCGCGAAGATCGCGTAGCAACGCGTGAACATCACCAAAGGTGGACTGGAAAGCCTGGTACTGAGAGGTCATCACATCCACAGAACGCTGCATAGCGGCAACAGAATCGGTGTGAGACTGATGGAGCAGTTGAACCTCTGTACGAAGGCTCCCAATATCTCCTCTTAGCGCATCAAGGTGGTCAACATAAGGGGGTACTGGAGGCTCGTCAGCCTGAGTAGACGACCCTGGAGCATGGCTTGGCTCGCCGCTCGGTTCCTCAACAGGAACCCAAGGAAAGTCGGGAGCAAAGAGCCGGTTACGCGGGTCGTAGATGACAAGTGCGCTCCGGGTTTGGAAGGTAAGCATAGGGACGTTGCCCAACCTTCCAAACATACCCATCTGCAGTAGCCTCATTGGCTATCCAACCCATGGTCTGGAAAGCCTTCAAATCAAGTCTCGTGCTGCCGGGTATGACCTGCTGACCTGTCAAATCAACACCAAAGGAAAGAGCAATCACAGAAATCATACCACCTATAGCAATTTCACCCCGAGACTTGGCAACCTCATCAAAATGATCCATAAGCCACACAGCGGGGTTCAAGAAACTGGCTCCATCGACAAGGCACCACAAAATAAAAAGCTCACGAGAGGTGACAACCCCGGCACTATCTCCCCTAGCAAAAAGAGTCAAAGAAAGAAAGCGATGGGTTGTGCGGAGGCGGGACTAACAATCCCTAAGTCTTAGCACGCCTGGGGATAATAGACACCTTGACCCGTGATCAAGTTCCAAAATGTATTATCATCAAAGCGCTCGGAGTCGATTAGAATGGGGGCCATATGAACCCTCGGTAGGCCAACCAAAAATGGCATTTAACTGGTTTCTGTTCAATTGCCTAGACTCGTTCATGAGCTAAAAGGAGATGGAACGAGGGTTCTTAGTGGTAGAACGAACGACCTCTAAGGTAGAGAGAAATTCCAATGTAAGGCGCTTGTAAGAGAGGGCATGCAGGTTGAGGAATTGCTGCCAACCTACCGAGTAGAACAATTGTTGGAGGTCGCCATCTATTCCTAGTTCAATGGCTATTTCAGGATCATAGAAGCGAGTGGCGCGAAGGCGACGACCACTAAGGACACGAAAGCGCTCTAGGTGAGCCGCACAAGTGAATTGAATGCCTAGGGTGTCCAAAGGAGGTGGTTCAATGGCGGGTGGAGGAGGTGGATTGGAGGGCACATTGAGGGAGGGGGTACTGGTGTTTCTGAGATGGGAAGAGGAAGTGCGTCGGGCAGGGTTCGCTCTAGAAGATGGCTTAGGAGGCATGATGATCACAAACAAGGTAGACACAACCAACAAATTCACAACACAATCTCCCAATGACAAATTTCCAACCAAAGAATGCCTACGAACTCTCTCAATGCAAATAGCTCAATACCAAGAATAACAATAGCACCAACAATTCAACTCCACAAGTAATCAATGCCCCACTAAAACTTCAAAAATTTCATGCACTAGCCAACACTAAAATGTTCAATATTGAGCAATTAAAGAAGACAAGAAAGTACATCCAACAAGCAAGTATGCAACCCACAAATCAATGTCAAGCAAATAGTGCAATGAATTTCAAATAGAAAAATCAAAAACACTATAAGATGAAAAATAGAGTGGAAAGAGTATACCAAACTTGAGGTGGGTGTCTAATACCCGCAATTGATCCGTTCTTCACTTCCAAAAGGACTAGAGATGCTTCCTTGCTACTCAAATTGCTTCAATTTCGAACCACAAACAACCCCCAAATTGATTGCAAGGTTAGGGTTTTTAGAATTTTTGAATGAGAGAAGGGAGAAAGAAGGATGGAAAAGGAGAAGAGGAGGCGTGAAGGTCGCCGGTGGGGCGGCGAGTTTTCGCCGGTGGTGGGCCGGAAAATGTGGGGCGACGAGGATTGGTGGTTGTGGTAGGGTGAGAGAGGGAGTAAGTAGAAGGGACTAAGTGAGGATGAGAGAGAGATGAAGGAGGCTCGAAAATTTTGAAAAGGGAGGAGAGAGAAAAAACCCGTGAAAAAGGGTTTAATGACGTTGTACGCCAGGTCGCACGGGCGTGCGCTCGTTCGCTCGGGCGTGCAGCTCTACAGGGTTGCGCCCCAAACTCTCTGCCTCGACCGCACGGTCGAGCAGGAGTTCGCTCGGGCGTGCGGTATACTGCTTGGGCGTGCAATATCTCGCTCGGGCGTGCAGCTCTGCAGAATTCTTTCTCCAACTCTCTGCCTCGACCGCACGGTCGAGCAAGAGTTTGCTCGGGCGTGCGACCTGCAGTCAAACGCCAAAGAACACGAATTTTTTTTTTTTTTTTTTTTGAGATTAACTAGAGGATTAGCAAATAAAACTATAAAAGAAATTAAATAAATCAATAAAAATCTAAGAAAGAAAAAGAAACTATAAGAGAAAAAAAAATAGAAAATTGGGTTGCCTCCCAATAAGCGCTAATTTTTAAGGTCATTAGCTCGACCTCCTCATTGATCAATCACATGAAGGAATAGAGAGTACGATGTCAACTCTCTCAGCAATGGGATCTCCAGCTCGGTAGTGCTTCAATCTGTGGCCATTTACCTTAAAAGTTCCATCTTGGCGGTTCCATAATTCCACCGAACCATAAGGAAAAACCTTACAAACCTTGAATGGACCCGACCACCGCGAACGGAGTTTACCAGGAAATAGCTTCAGACGGGAATTAAAAAGAAGAACTAAATCTCCTTCCTTGAACTCTTTTCGCACAATACCCTTGTCATGCCATCTCTTGGTTTTCTCCTTGTACAACTTTGAACTCTCATAAGCATCAAGCCGAATTTCATCAAGCTCATTAAGTTGAAGAAGTCTCTGCTCACCCGCCGTTTGAGAATAGAAATTGAGGCTCTTAATAGCCCAAAATGCACGATGCTCTAATTCAACAGGAAGATGACATGCTTTCCCATAAACAAGGCGATAAGGGGGTGGTACCTATAGGAGTTTTGAATGCCGTTCTATAAGCCCATAGTGCATCATCAAGTTTTGCTGCCCAATCCTTCCTCGTTCTCGCAACCGTCTTCTCTAAGATGGTTTTGATCTCGCGATTAGAAATCTCCACTTGACCACTAGTTTGTGGATGATATGAAAGACCCACTCTATGGTGCACACCATATTTCTTGAGCATAGCTTCAAACTTGTTCTCCAAAAAGTGCTTGCCTCCATCACTAATCAAAACCCGTGGAATGCCAAATCTTGGAAAAATAGTTTTCTTGAAGAATCTACTAACCACACGAGCATCATTAGTAGGAGAAGCAAGAGCCTCCACCCATTTGGAGACATAATCCACAGCAACCAAAATGTACTTATTCCCATAAGAAGAAGGGAACGGCCCCATGAAATCCACACCCCACACATCGAATAGCTCAACTTCAAGGATGGTGTTGAGAGGCATCTCATTCCGACGGGAAAGATTTCCCGTCCTTTGACAACGATCACAAGAATGTACATAATGATGAACATCCTTAAACAAAGTAGGCCAATAGAAACCACATTGAAGAATTTTCGCCATAGTTTTATTAGTACTAGCATGACCGCCACAAGGTAAATCATGACAATGAGATATAATAGGGGATACCTCATTTCCAGGAATACATCTTCTGATCACCCTATCTGCACAAGACTTATAAAGAAAGGGATCATCCCAAAAATATCTCCTCACCTCCTTAAAGAATTTTTTCTTTTGTTGTGATGAGTAACCATGAGGAATAGTGTCACTAGCCAAATAGTTGGCTATATCAGCAAACCATGGGATCTCTGTAGTGGCTAGAGCTAGGAGTTGTTCATCAGGAAATGTATCATCAATTGGAAGATCATCATCACCTTCACTATCAAGGATAAGTCGAGAAAGGTGATCAGCAACAACATTTTCGGCTCCTTTCTTGTCCCGAATCTCCAAGTCAAATTCTTGTAGCAACAAGATCCACCGAATCAAGCGGGGTTTAGCATCTTTCTTGCTCATCAAATACCTTAGTGCCGCATGATCAGTGTGAATTATCACCTTCGACCCTACCAGATAAGATCGAAACTTCTCCATCGCATACACCACTGCTAACAATTCCTTCTCAGTTGTGGCATAGTTCATCTGGGCTGGATTAAGAGTCTTGCTTGTATAGTAAATGGCATGAAGCTTGCCATCTTTCCTCTGACCCAAGACTGCCCCCACAGCATAGTCACTAGCATCGCACATAATCTCAAAAGGGAGATTCCAGTCGGGCGATTGAATGATAGGGGCAGAGATAAGAGCTGCTTTTAACCTGTGAAAAGCCTCAGTACAAGCATCAGTAAACACAAAAGGGACATCTTTGCTTAAAAGTTCAGTTAGAGGTCGAGCAATTTTTGAAAAATCTTTTATGAAGCGGCGGTAGAAGCCCGCATGACCAAGAAAACTCCTTACTCCTTTGACAGAGTTAGGAGGTGGTAGACGCTCAATGACCTCTATCTTTGCTTTGTCGACTTCGATGCCCCGATGAGAAACAACATGACCCAAAACAACTCCTTGTTGCACCATGAAATGCATTTTTCCCAATTGAGAATCAAATTAACATCTTGACATCTATGGAGCACCTTTTGTAAATTAGCAAGGCAAACATCAAAGGATGTTCCATAGACGGAGAAGTCATCCATAAACACTTCCATAGAGTTCTTAATAAGACTTGAGAAAATTGCCATCATGCAACGCCGAAAAGTGGCAGGGGAGCATTACATAATCCAAATGGCATCCTTCGATATGCAAAGGTGCCATAAGGACATGTAAAAGTAGTCTTTTCCTGGTCACTTGGATGAATAGGAATTTGGAAGAAACTGGAGTATCCATCCAACCAACAGAAAAATAAATGTTTTGCCAACCTTTCCAACATCTGATCAATGAAGGGGAGGGGGAAATGATCTTTTCGGGTGGCTTTATTCAATCTCCTATAATCAATACACATGCGCCACCCTGTCACAGTTCTAGTTGGAACTTGCTCACCCTTGTCATTCTTGACAACGGTCATTCCTCCTTTCTTTGGGACTACTTGAACAGGGGCTAACCCACTTACTATCGAGAGATAGGGTAGATTATTCCTGCATCAAGCAATTTTAGAACCTCTTTCTTGACTACTTCCATCATATTTGGATTAAGTCGTCGTTGAGATTCTATAGAAGAAGCATGTTCGTCCTCAAGAATGATTTTATGCATGCAAAATGAAGGATTAATGCCCTTAATATCATCAATGGTGTACCCAATGACATTCTTGTATTTTCTCAAAACAACAAGTAGCTTTTCAATTTGAATGTCATCAAGCTCAAGATAACAATAATAGGGTAAGTATCATTGGGACCCATGAATACATATTTCAAAGTAGAGGGGAGAGGTTTCAGTTCTACCTTAGGAGGCGTAGTACTCTCCTTAGTTTCTCCCGAGCTCAATATCTCCTTGATAGGCTTTTCAGATTCAATGGCTCGTGTCTCCTCTAGAATTCTCTTGTATTCCTTGGTTTCCCAATCTTCCTCATCAGCGCTACCCATCAAGACAGTTTGCAGTGAGTCATCAAGTTGCAGACTGAAAGCATTGGCTTCTATAACTTCATCAAGAGCATCCACTCTATAAACAGTTTCTCCCATCGAAGGAGAATTCATGGAGTTTGTGAGAGTGTATTCTATCTTCTCATCACCTACTTCAAAGGTGATCTTACCCTTCTTCATGTCAATAATGGCTCCAGCAGTGGCCAAAAAGGGTCTCCCAAGGATGATGGGAACCTGTGCATCTTCTTCCATCTCCATGACAACAAAATCACATGGAATGAAGAATTTTCCAACTCTAAGAGGAACATCTTCAAGGATACCAAGTGGAAACTTGACTGTTCTATCTGCTAGTTGGAGAGAGATGCGTGTGGGTTTCAGTTCACCCATGTTGAGTTTCTTGCAGATAGACAATGGCATAAGACTAACACTAGCCCCAAGATCACACAAAGCATTCTTGATAGCAATATCACCAAGTTTGACTTGGAATAGAATAGCTGCTGGATCTCCTAACTTTTCTGGAAGCTTGTTCTGCAAAATAGCACTACACTCAGCTGTTAGTGAAACAGTGACATTCTCTTCAATTTTTCTTTTGTTAGAGAGCATGTCTTTCAAAAACTTAGCATAAGAAGGCATCTCAGAAATAGCATCCAAGAAAGGGATGTTGATGTGCAGCTTCTTCAAAATATCAAGAAACTTCCCGTATTTCTTCTCAAGTTTTGCACTGTGCCCAATCTTTGAGGGAATGAAACAGTGGCTTGTATGGTGGAATAGGGACGACAGTGGGTTCCTTTTGCTCAGTCTCCTTAGCTTCATCTTCTAAAACTTTCTCACCTTGATCATCTTCACTCAACCTTATAACCTCTTCTGCACTTTTCTTTTGCTCGGTCACCTTCTTTGTAGGCTCTTGCAATTCCTTACCGCTCCTCAATGAGATGGCATGGATATGCCCCTTAGGATTTGGTTCGGTTGCCCGGGGAAGTTGGCTCGAAGGTTTAGAAAGATGACCGATTTGTTGTGCAAGTTGGGTCATCTGATTCTCCATCAACTTATTGTGAGCATTGATTTGTTGGAGAGAGTTGTTGAAGAATTCATTTTGCTTGGCTTGATATTCAACTTGCTTTGCTTGAGAAGAAGCTAGATTCTCCATGATACTCTCAAGGTTGGATCTAGAGGATGAGGAGGAAGAGTTGAAAGGTGGTCTTTGTTGGAAACCCGGTGGTTGGGAGTAGTTGGTGTGTGGAGGTTGAGGTTGGTTATTTTTATACGAGAAATTTGGATGATTCTTCCAACCTTGATTATATGTGTTTGAGTATGGGTTGTTTTGTGGTCTTGTGTTTGTGTTTAGGAGGGCATTGGCTTGCTCAGATATCATGCCCATGGTGTTGTATTGACACTCATTCAATGAGTGGCCCTGCACTTCACAAATCTCACAAATAGGTGCTATTGGTCTGCTACTCAATTGATCAACCTTAGCTGCCAAAACTTGCACAGTGTTAGTTAAAGTAGCAATAGCATCAACCTCATACTTACCTCCCCATTTTGGGGCTCCATGAGACACACTCCAATCATTCAAATAGTTGTTGGCAGTCATATCATCCAACAATGTCTTAGCAGCTTCCGGAGTTTTGGCCATGAAAGTACCGCCAGATGCGGCATCAATAGAGCTTCTAACCTCATGCTTCAGACCATTGTAGAATGTCTGAATCAAGAGCCACTCAGGAATGCCATGGTGTGGGCATTGTCTTTGCAAAGCCTTGTACCTCTACCATGCCTCATAGAGAGACTCCAATTCATGTTGTTGAAAACCAGATATCTCATTTCTGAACTTAGAAGTTCTCATAGGAGGGAAGAACTTGTAGAGGAAAGCCTTTTTCAATTCTGGCCATGTGGCAATCTTTCTTACTTCTTCTTCTTTCAACCATTCTTTTGCTTCGTCCCTGAGAGAAAAAGGAAAAGCACAATATCGAATTAGATCATCAGAAACATTTGTTAGTTTCAAGGTATTACACTTCTCTAGAAAGCTAGCCAAATGATCAGTAGGGCTTTCTTTTGGTGTTCCCGCATAAGAGTCCTGTGAAATAAACTGAATAAATTGTGGCTTAAGCTCGAAGTGTGTTGCATTGGTGGTTGGCCTGGTGATGGTGGTGGTGGTCTCATCGGGCATAGCATATTCCCGTAGAGACTTTGGTGGTGTTTCGTCTCCCATTGTTGATCTTTGTTGTTGTCTTCTTCGTTGACCTCCTAATCTCCTTGCTGTAGCTTCAATCTCGCGATCAAGAGTTGCTAGATCTTCTGGACCCTTGCTACGAGTGCGCATGCAACAAAGAAGACTGAAAGAAAAGAGATCAAACAACAAACAGAGTAACAATAATCAAACAAAAATAAGTTTAGCTAACTAAATCAAAGATAAACTAATCTAATACCGTTAGTCCCCGGCAACGGCGCCAAAATTTGATAGGCGTGTCGCGCACCTAACAAAAATAATTTCCTAACTAATCCTCCTAACTATGTAGCAGGGTAAGTCAAGGTCGAATCCACAGGGACAAACGGTATCAAACACTAGAAATCTCGACTCAATTTAACTAAACAAGTGACAAACAATGGTGAAAAGGTGTTGAACTAAGAATAATGCTAAATTATGACAACTATTAAGAACACACGAGATAAAATCAATCAATAAAGACATCTAGAATTAAGTATCCCCTCTAGCACGAATAATACATGAATAATTCCCATCCCAATAAACATAATCAATGATTCAAAAGGAGTAATGCACTTTATAACTACCAAAGATCTCTCCCGAGTACCTATGGCTACTCTAAACAAGCAATCAAACCTATACCCATGGAATCATGCAAGAAAGAGACATTAAGCATGGCATCACAAATAAATTCCTAGTAATCCTATCTACTTATTCCCATAGAGATATTCATACTCTTGATTAAATCAACAAATCCATCTAGATTCAATTCCCATTGAAAACAAGACATAAGGAATCAATTCAAAATCACCTATCCCTAGTATGATAATGAAAATAAGCACAATTTAATCAAACAAGAACAATTATTCACATCAAATTGGAATTATGGGAGGGATTCATGCATTAATCATTGCTAGGGTTCAACTTAACCCTAGATTATAAAACTACTCACTCATAATTGAAATAACAAAGCAATTGATAAATAAATTGAAAGACATAATAATAATAAAGGAAAAGAGGAAATTAGAAAAACTTAGTCTTTACTTCAATGGATCAAGCTTGTAGAATTCAAGGTTTTTAATAATGGAGTTTTCTCTCAAGAGCTCTCTAAAAAGTAATACTCTCTTTTTCTCATCTCCTTAAAACTACTCAAAAGTATCTTTTATAAAACCTAAAAATCGTTTACAAAAACTAAAAAAGGAAACAATTAAAATCGCGGAAATCGGGTGAAGAACAGCTTGCACGGGCAAGCAGAAAAGCGCACGGGCGTGCGCCTTAGTGCACGGGCAAGCGAGAAGTTGCTTGGGCGTGCACGCGAGGCAGAACGTTTTGTTGGTTGCATTCACAGATCTGCACGGGCAAGCGATAGATTGCTTGGGCGTGCGCCTAGGTGCACGGGCAAGCGAAATCTTGCGTGGTCCCGCAAAGATAACATTCTTCAATATCATCCTTCCTTCAACCCCAAAGCACTCAAACTCATCTTCTCGCATCCGAGGACCACCAATTAGACCATCTACGAACCATCTTAGCTTCTCTTAGTCACAATCGGCCTCAAGAACCTGAAAATCACATAAAAGAGCCGAAAGTATCTCGAAATAACACAATGGTTCAAAAGAATGCTCAAATCATGCAATTAGACCTAAGATGCACTAAAAACTACATGAAAATGAGACTTAAGACCTACTTAAATGCTACTAAAAACCGACTTATCAGTCATTTTTTTCAGAAAACTTCTAATACATCTTCTAATTCTAACATGAATAAGATTTGTAGAAAAGTTGGAGTTGAAAATAAATCACTAATTCTAATTGTAGTAGCGAGGTTTTGTAGAAAATTCCTAATTTCAATTGCAGTAGGTTACTCTAGTACGTTTATTTATTCTTATATGTTACCCTAATATAAAATTTTGAATATAGTATAAATGGATCTTATTTTAAAGTATTTTTAAATACTTTCGAATGGTACACAAATTATAATTTTCAGAACTATACATTAAAAGTTATAATCGATATACTATACTTAAGTTTGTCATTGTTATCATATCTATGTACTCTTATCGTAAACTCTATACATGTATTTTTATTAATTTAGAATTTTATTTATTTAAAAAAAATATGACATGATACTTAATAAGCGCGACGAATGGCGTCCAATGAGGATGCCCAATGTCGTTGCCTCGTGAGCTGGATTTTGAACTCCGCTTTATATATTAGTTACTAGTATTGGGACCCGGACAAATGCCCGTTTTCTTCGTGGAGAAGATGTAGACTTTTGAAATTTTCACATACCCTATTGATAGGCTGTCGTATACCTGTCAAAAATAATTCCTTCAAAACCTTCTAACAATGTAGTAGGGTAAGTAGGGTTGAATCCACAGAGAGATAGTCGTTTTAATCTAGCTTCTAAGGTATAGAGAAACTAAACAAGATCAAGAATATGAGAATTAAAGTTCTAAACTAATCAAACTACGAAAATCAAACTAAAAAGGATCTAGGGCAATGGTTTACCATGTTTATAATTATAATCTATCAAAATATCATCAATAGTTCAATTAATCAGATATATAGAGCACATGTTAATCCTACGGTCGGGTCTTAACACTTTCAAATCAACATATGTAGTACGGTCGCTAACATAATCAGATTTGCTAATTGTAGGTAAACCTGTAAAAGTAAGATCTTGGTCAATACAAACAATTATTAGCAATATTTAATCTGACAATTGATCAGATTGCAAGATTAGCAATAAAAACACTAATCAATTAGAGATATCAATAACTAATCAAACCATTAATAAATATCAATCAAGAATCATAGTATATAAACATGGATTCCCAAACCTTAGAAATAAAAAACTACGCAATCATGAAATAAAGAATGAAATCTACATCTATAAAGAGAAAGGAAAACATAATTAAAAGAAATAAATGAAAGGAAGAGAATGAAATAATAAAACTAATGAATTAATGAAGAACATGTAAAACTAGGGTTTAAACTAAAAACTAGAGAGAAGAAGAAAACTAAACTAAACCTAGAATAAGAAAATAACGTGAAAGGGAGAAGAGAGAGAAAAGAGTTATTCCTCCTCTAAATAATACTACCTCTGTTTTTATTTAGTTGCAACAAATGTCTTTTTGCACAAATATTAAGGAAAGAGGAGAGAGAGTAAGATTTGACCCAATTGCCCATACTTTTTGCATGTGGGGTAGGTAAAGTGAGGATAAATTGGTCAAATTGCCGCAAAACTTTTACCAAGAAAGGAAATGTTGCAACTAAATAAAAACACCTATAAGTGGAAATTGTTGCAACTAAATAAAAACAGAGGAATTATACAATAACCTAATATGACTAGGAAAGTTATTTACAAGATAAAAAAAAGTCTTGAATAAATTAAATGGGCGACCCCCTCAAAAAAAAAAAATTAAATGGGCGCAATTAGTGATCCGCGCGTACGATAACATATTCCAGCATAACAGTCCAACTTCAAAAAGGCATAACTTTTTGGCTAGAAGTCTCTTCGGGGCGTGCCACTTATTGTTGGAAAGATCTTCAAGTCTAGTTTCCAGATCTACTGGAATTATTCGATTCTAAGAAGCACATTAAAAATTATGGTCAGAAGAGTAGACGTGACTCTTTTTGCACATTTTTTCTAATTAATTATCTTCCGCTTTGTTTTCGCTCAAACTCATACTATGACATATCCATACGATCCTTATCCATTGTAGCTTCTTTCCAAGTACTTGTAATCCTCAAGTTTTGCTAATTATACTCCAAATACGTTCTCGTTACCTGAAATTCATCAAAAACAAGAAAATATACCGAATATGAGTATAATAACATAACTTAAGAATATGATGCAATAATGAACCTAAATATGAATTTAAATGCTCTAAAATGCAACCTAAATGCATCTAAAAACTATATATAAATATGACTTATCACCTATTTGATCGTTTTTTTTTGTCCGACATACAACAACAAAAGTTATAATATAATAACTTTGTATATTCTAATTCTAACATGAATAGATTTGTAGAAAAACCCAAATTTTAATTGAACTCCTAATTCTAATTGCAGTTTGTAACTTTTATACATATAATAGAAAATATTTCTTTTTTTTAAGTTACTTTAATATACAATATAAATATAGTATAAATGGATCTTATTTTAAAATATTTTTTAAATACTTTCCAGTGGTGTAAAAATTATAATTTTCTGAATTATATATTAAAAGTTATAATCGAACTATACTTCAGTTTTCCATTGTGAACCCAACAAACTCTATTTGATCTTATCCTACACTGTATACATGTATTTATATTAATTTGAAACTCTATTTGTTTTAAAAAAGTGACATGACACTTAATAAGTGTGACATATGACGTCCAATGAAGACATCAAATGTCGCAACCTTGTGAGCTGGCTTTTGGGCCTTAATTCTTATTGAAGTCCTAATAATTCTAATTATATTTTGTAACATATTTTAGAGCTGATCAATGGTAGCCCAGTCCGACTCGAAAAATGCGCGGGATTGGGCAGAATTATCGCCCCGAATTTTTAGTATTTGGGATAAGTTTTGAGCAAGTCGAAAATACATTTTAGCCTGAATTTCGACACGTTCCAATTTCGGCCCGAAAAGCCCGTTATTGTTGGGCTGAAAAAGCTGGCTTTGGGCGCTATAAATTGGCCCGAATTTTGACCCGATCCGGCCCGAGTAATTGAAATTTTTTTTATAGGTGGCCCAGCCTGAACCCGACCCGACCCGCTATCTGATCACCTCTATTTAATACGTACTATAAAAAATATTTCTTTTTGTACGTTACTTTAATATAAAATTTAAATATAGTGTAAATGGATCTTATTTTAAAGTATTTTTTAAATAATTTCCTATGGTGCAAAAATTATATTTTTCGAAATTATATATTAAAAGTTATAATCGATTTTTTTTTTCAAAGGTAAAATGAAGGGGACTCACTTGAGGGGGATATGGGGAAATTCTCAAATGAGTCCCATGAGGTTTGATCCCTAGACCTCAGGGATATGAGGTGGGAAGCGATGCCACTACTCCACCACCTCAACCTCAGTTATAATCGATTTACATTGTGAACCCAACTCTATTTTTTCTTATCCTCAACTATATACATGTATTTTTATTAATTTGGAAACTCTATTTATTTTAGGAAAAGTGACGTGACACTTAATAAGCGTGACATGTGGCATCCAATGAAGACGCCAAATGTCGCAACCTCGTGAGTTGATTTTCCTTTTTATACGTTACTTTAATATAAAATTTAAATATAGTATAAATGGATCTTATTTTAAAGTATTTTTTAAATACTTTCCAATGGTGCAAAAAATTATAATTTTCGAAACTATATATTAAAATTATAATTGATTTACTATACTTAAATATTTCAGTGTGAACCCAACTCTATTTTTTCTTATCCAAAACTTTATATATATATTTTTATCAATTTGGGACTCTGTTTCTTTTAAAAAATAATGACATGGCACTTAATAAGAGCGACAAATGGCCTCTAATAAGGACACCAATGTCGCGGCCTTGTGAGCTGACTTTTGTACTCTGCTTTATATATGTGTTATATGATACTCCCTCCGGTTCCGAAAGATCCTCCTTGTTACTGTTACTACAGATACCAAGGAGGATCAATTTGTGTGGGGTTGGGGTGGGTAAAGTAGGAGAGAGAAAGGGGGTTAAGGAAAATAAACAAATAAAAAGGGGTAAAGTAGGAGAGAGAAATGGAGTAAAATTGAATTAATAGTTTAATGGTGGAACATATGATAAGGACATAAGAGAGTAAAAAGGGGAAAAAATTTGCCAAATAAAGAACAAAGTAAAAGAGGGATGATCTTTTGAAAACGCACTTACACGGAGAGAGGGAGGATCTTTAGGAACCGGAGGGGTATTGAGTTATATGATATGATTAAAACAAAAGCTTCATCAGAAAAACCTGCCTCAAATTTGAGAAAAAACTGAACTGAGAAGTAAACTATCGCCTTTGGAAATTCGCGCAGAATCCCTGAGTATTCTTCAAGCACCAAAATCCTATAAACTTTGGTGCACTACTCTCCATAACGACTGTGGAATCATAATAATTAAGCAAATTTCAGTGAAGAGAAGAAACGCAAATTTTAATAAATCACCATCTGATGAACTAGTGGGACTGTGGGAGTGAGAAAATTAAGTAGATCTCTTAATTAAACATTGTTATTTGTTACCTAGGCTTTAAACTAGTAGCATTAGTCAAATATATAGGGTCGGTGCCAACTGGAGTCGATGAAATCATAGAAGAAATATGGAGCTTGGAGCTTGGAGCTTGGAGCTTGGAGCTTGGAGCCTGGAGGGGTTTTTTCAATTCGTTAGGTTTGACTTTGATTTTACTTTTGGAGCTGAGTAGTTTTTATTTTTGGAGCTGAGTATGTGGATGGTCACCGCCAAAGCCAAAGAAGACCATATCAATTTACCACTTTTAAGAGCGGTTCTTTTTAACTTATTTTTACTTATTTAAACGTATATATTTAAACTTATGTAAAATTAATAAAACTTATTAGATCTTACTAGTTCTTAATTGAAACTTGTCTTAATTTATCAGAATTTACTAGATCTTTATTTTGTGAGTATGCCAAACCTTATTATTACTAAATTGAACTAATCTGAACTTATTAGACATTATTATTTCTTATCTGTACTTAATTTTTCTTATAAGGACTAAAAATAAGGTGCATGAAACAATTTGTGTTTTGTTGTATGATAAATTCACGTATGGCCCACAAACTTTGAGTTAAGTTGAAACACGTTACAGTCAACTAATGAGAATGAGTAGTCAGTATGGCCCACAAACTTTTAATTAAGATATTGAAATGTGGGATAGAAGATATGAATTCATATTTGTTAGGTAGTTTTAAATGGTGGTCATGCTAATAAATTTGTGAAAAAAGCATCGTGTCATTATCTGTAGAAATGTTCGTCTACCCTCAAACCTTTTTTCAAAAAATACCATTATTATCCATTAGCAAGATAAGTTATAGAAAAAAACGAATGTTTGTTGAAAAAGTTTCATTATCCTAATATAAAGTACATTGACACAACCAATCACTTTTATCTACTGAATCTGTACAATAGCTATCCCTTAAAAAGACAAGTATAATCTATTTTCAAATGTCCCTCATTATGAGTTACATCTATAGATCACTATGAGTTACATCTTTAGAAAAATGCCAATTTAACCATGTTGAACAAAACATTGTACACACACATTGTACACAATAAAATGGTGGGGGATGATCTACCTTTGGTAATTTGTTAGAAGTATCATTTTACTTTAGTTTGTGAACTAGAAATAACCATTTTCATTTTCAAATGGAAACACATTGACTTTCTGATAAAGTCCAGGCTACTTGTATTGAAATTATAGTAGAGATGAGAGCGGAAAGAAAAACATGTTTTTTTGCAATCCAATTCATAAGGTGATTACAACTAGCCTTAAATAGAGATAGCAAGTTAACTGAACGAAGCTAACAACCTAACATATAAGCAGCTACTAGTACTATTAATAACGTGGGATACAAAACATGCATGTTGCCTTTTTCTTAATAGACTCCACCATAATAAGTCCCAGTGATAGAATATAAAGCCAATACTGGAGCTCCAATCATCTACTTAACTTTTTGGTTGAGTTGGTCCTCTGACATGATATTGGAGCCAGCGTGATAAGAAGGTCACGGGTTCGAATCTCATCCACCATACATATTGATGACCAAAAAATAATGAACATGCTCTTCAGTAAAGGATATATATTCAATGAGACTTTCTTTTCATAATTACACATAAATTTATGGCTGCCAGGGAGTAAGAATATAAAGTACAATAACAGCTATCCTTTAAAACTAGTATAAACCTGTAACACAGTGAGAACAAGAAGAACCACCAAATAGACCAGAGAAAGGGTTGACCAAGGATGATTGAAGTAGTCTCTCTTCAATATGGCTCGCCATTTATTCCACCTAGTGGTAACATGCGCATGCAAATCTCGACTAACTTGAGAATAGTAGAAATTAGGAGTGTATAACATAATGTTTCTAGTGATTCTGTTTATGATAGTTGCCACCTCATCATCACTACCAAGCCCATGCTTGATGATTTCATGTTGAACTAGTACTTGTACGTCTTCTGGGGTATCGATCAATGCATCGAGGAAGAATACATAATCAATAAGATATGAATCTTCATAGTGGTAGCATTGTTCAGAAAATATGAAGCTGCGAAGAATAGCTTATTATGTGGTGTCTTGAAATGTTAATGTCGGAATCTCTATGTAGACACATAATCGTGTCTCCCCATTTAGTATCCTATGATGACCAATACCCCGCTCCAATTGGTCCGGATCAAGGAAAGAATTAAGAACGAGTCTAAATAAAATATTTTAAGCCCAAATTTATTTTCTAACCCATTTTATTAACTCATTTCTGAAAACCTTTTTTTTATAACTAGTTTTAATAAGCCCATTTTCTAAATCATTTTTAAATAACTTTTTAATGGCCCATCTTTGAAAACCTTTTAAAAATAGTTTTGTGAAAGCCCAATTTTATAAACACACATTTTTCTAGCCCAATTTAATTAATAGAATTAATTAATTTTATTGATTAGTTTTATTAATAAAAAATATCTTTTTAAATAAAAATAATCTTTTCCCAAAGTGTTTTTAAAATATCTTTTATCCAACTATTTTCTAAAATCTTTTATTTTCTATAAATCTTTTAAAAACCTTCAATCTTTCAAAAACCTATTGCTTCTTAACCACCCTAAACCTATATAATACCTCACCTTCATAAATGTCACGGCAGCAACAATAACTCACAACTCAAAAAAACTAATTTACACGGCATCCTCACTTAACAAAATCTCCTAAGGCCTAACTCACAAATTCACTCGGCACATCCTTCACAATACTTCATCACAATCACCGACTCACCGATTCATCATCTCATCACCATAACACTTCATCACCTACAACATCCTAATACTACAACACTAATACTCCATCGCCACATCACCCCAATATCTCTCCTCCTACTGCTCCTCACAAAAATCATACCACCTGATCATCTTTCTTCATCTTCATTAAAAATCATCTTACACGCATATCAACACCAACATACGGCTAATACAAACTCAACGTAGCACAACAAATACTACCAAGCAATATTTTTTGGTTTGACGCAACATATTTCACAAAACAACACAACTTTTTAAAGGCTCGTTCAACTTTCGATCCAAGATTCATACAAATCAATGACCCCGGTTGGTGGTATAATTTCTGAGGGTCAGTTAAATTAACAACCTTTATTTTATTTCTTTATTTATTTATTTATATTATTTTCTTGAAGTTACTAACAATCTATTCATGATGTAGATTGTTAACTCGTCCCTGCGACTGTAATTATTATATATATTATACTAACTCCCTGCATTGTTTTCTTTTCTTATTTTTTTATTTGTTATTCATGTTATTATGATTGTCTCGCATGATTTTTATCACATACATGTTATTATTGCTAAACAAGACCTAAAGAATTTCTAACTAATTCAGTTAATTTGGACAACCTATACTAGGAACCTTGTAATTTAATTGCATAATAACTTGTCACTAAAAATATAGTTTTTTTTATGTGTTTTCTAAACCAACCTAGACTAAATATTTTTAGGGTGTATTAAAACGTTATATGATTATTCTTTGGCATAAAATCCGTAATGAATCGATATTTAGTAGAGGCCAACAATGGGCAATATGGTTCATGACTGTATTGTACCCTCACCCCCGAACTCAACTTTTGGTTCCCGGCCATCTATGGAGTCTAGACGGGAAAATCTACATTGGATAAGTCCCTAAGATGTCCCTACCGTTTCAATATCCAATTAGGTTTATGATTGTTCCTTTAAAGAATTATTGGCGACTTCAAAAACATATTTTTAATAAAACCTTAACAATGGGGTAGTCAAATAAATGCGCTCACACCGCATGTAGGCATTAAAGGAATTAAAATCCACGACTACAATTTGGCGACTTCACTGAGGAGGATTTTAAAAAAAAAAATTAATTTTTTTTAAATGAGTGGGTGAAACTTGAAAAATACGATTCCTTCTTATTTTATGCCTTAGAATAATATAAAGTTTTGCATGTGCATGGCTAGTGTTCAGCCACCATAAGGACAATCTACCTTACCTCATTAGCACATGTTCTATGTGTGAGGTCACCCCCGGGGGGTTTGCACTTTGTCCTTCCAAAAAGCTTCATGAGCAATAGTGTTCGATCTTAGTCATAAGCAAATCTACCCAACCATGACATTGTTTTCTTGTTCCTGATTTGAGAACTGGAGTGCGTCTTACACGTGGCCACTTTTTTAAGCAAAGGTACGAAGCGTGGGATCAATCTCTTAGTCATGAACCCTTTTCAGACTTAACCTAAACCTGACCATAGTTCAAACGTAGAACTTGACTTTAGGTTGGAACTTTGCATATTATTATCCTACTTGTGCATCTGATCTACATGTGCGTGGTTTTAATTGCTTGTAATGTTTCGAGTCAAAATTGTTGAACGAGTCAACGAGAGAAGAAATAACAAAATCCCGACCGTTGATCCCTTTGCACGCCGCGCGCCTTATTTGCGCTAGGTGCATGTGGGTGGCGTCCCACGTAGTAGTTCAGCATTCGTCATCTGCGTCCCACGCAGGAGTTCTTGCGTCGCGCGATTCCCACCTCGCGCCGTGCGCGTTGTCTTGCGCCCATCGCAATGTACTGCGTCTTGCCTTTGATGTTGTGCCTACTCGGTTTCAGCATCCCTTGTTAAGCTTAGTGTCCAATGTCGTCCGTGTTTCCCCAAATCATAGGATAATTAGATTTCTCTTTTTCCTATAATCTTTTTTTCATCATAAAGCAAAAAAATTCTCTCCATCTTTTTCTATCTATTTCAAAATTACTATCTTCATCTTTTTCCAAAAACTGTATCTCCCATCTTTTTTGAAAATTCATCCCCATATTTTTTTTTCAAAAATCATTCTCTTATCTTTTTCAAAATTCCATGCCATCTGCGATCTCCTATCTACTTTAAAAATTCTATCTCCACCTTTTTTTTCAAAAAAATCTCTGTCTTTTTCCCTATCACATATCTTTATCAAAAATTCATCTATCATCCTATATCCTATCTTTTCATGTATATCACCCATCCTTTATGTGCACATCATCTAGGATTCCTTTTAGTGTCCATCTTGTTGTAACAGTTTCATCCACTTAGGAATTCTAACTGCACTAGAAGTCCATCTGACCTAAATGTCTAGATTCATCCAGTTTCATTCCATTTAGAATTCTTCACCTCATCTAACTCTATCCGTGTTAGGAGTCTTAACCATGTCTAGGTTCACCCATCTGAGAAGTCTAGGGTCGTTAGAATTCTTGCCATCTTAGAAGTCTATAATCCATAGAAGTCCATGCATAATAGGAGTCTAAAACCATTAGAATCCCGTCCATTTTAGGAGTCTAGGTCCACTAGGGTTTCATTCACTTTAGGAATCTAGGTCCACTAGAGTTTCAAGCACATTAAGGGTCTAGCATCCTTGAAAGTCCGTCGAATCTAGAATTCTGACGTCATTAGAAGTCAATCAAACTAGGATTCTGAAGTCATTAGAATTTCATATCAATTAGTACTGCATTCATACTAGAATTCATTTTCATTGCATAGTCCATCATTCATACACTTCATGCATAACTATAGTTAGTAGGCATTTAGGAGTCTCATTGCATCCATACTCTCGATTTCATGCATTCCGCATTTAGTAGTCCTGAACTATAAGCGATCTGATTTCCTCTTTCGGGATATGTAGGCAGCCTTGACAGGTTCGAACGCATAGATTGAGTCATGCATACATGCATTAGGTCTAGGTGCATCCAAAAAAGTCATTCATACATGCATTAGGACTAGGTGCATCCAAAAAAATTATCATGCATATAGGATATTCAGATTCGTTTCTATAAGCTCAACTTTTTAAAACAAACATACATTCTCCCATTCCATTCCTTTCTCTCCATCATCACTCCATCTCTAATCTCCTACTGGATAATCCATTGTAGGAAGTACGTAATATGTCAAGAACACTTCAAGAACAAATTGATGAGTTGAAGGGAATACTGGTAGATCTTGTAGCACATGTCGTCAGACTAGAGGCACACTACCCTGTTATTCAAGAGAATCGTAATGCAAATATACAATAGGATGCCTATTGCAAATACCATAGAGGAAATGGACATAAGACTGCTTCCTGCTACAAGTTAAAAGAGCTTATCCAAGATATGATATATAAACGATGGGAGGCTTACAGTCTCTACTGCTGAAAAGATGACGAAGACAATGACCTCAATGCCAAAGAAATAAGCCCAATCGCTCATTAAAGCATCTGGACTCACTTAGGTCCAATCAGCACGAAAAAAAATATACACATCTTCTCTTTTCGTTTCGAAAGAGAACTCATGAAGATCGAAGCAATGAAGCTGTCTCGTCACGTGACGTAGGAGTCCAGACTTAGGATTTCATTTTCTATTTCATCTCTCTCATTTTTGCCCAGTCTAATATAGGATTTTCTCTCTTATTGCATGTACTCATAATTTTCAATTAATAAATGAGTATTTCTTTTCTAACCTTGCACTAATGAGCATCAATGAAAATCACGATTATCGCTTTAAAAGAAATGAATTTCTAATTTTCATGACTATTCTAATAAAGGCAATGAACAACTGTCATATATAAAAGAGGCATTTTTCCCTTCACTACAACTATTCCTCCACTTCAACCTGAATGCATAACACTCCTCTCCCTTTAACCTACCTCATGGGAAGTACATTTGACAACAATTCAATGTAAAGAGCAAGTAAAAAAAAAGAGCAACAAACAAAAAAATCTAAGCAAAAAAAAAAGAAAAAAAAAATGATACAAAAAGTGCAAAATATGAAAAAAGAAGAAGTGTTGCAAATAAGCCCATCAATAGCGTTGTCAAAGATATTTCTTTCAAAACCTTCAACCTTGAACTCAAATCTTCAACTTTAACCGAAAGGCCTTGACCTCCACAACCAAAGGCCATTACAAGCCAAATCATAACTCTAATAAACTTTCTCATAAACAACCAACAACCATCCATATTGCATTCCAATAAGCCACAAAAGACAAACCAAAGCCCGCTAGGTCGAAAACCCATAAGGGCGACTTAGGCAAAAGTCAGGGCATCTTCTCATTCATCAGCCTGAACTACGAATGGTCTGATTCTGCTAAAGATACGTAGGAAACCTCACCCTGAGGTCCGACCGCTTTAAACCAAACAAAACCTACATCATTATACACCCTTGCTAAAGACCTCTTCCAAATCAATGCTTAATTCAATGCCTAATTCAATGCAAATGGCTCCAAAGCAAAATGCTTGGCCACCATTTAAACTGCTAAGAGCTACGACTGGTCTAATTCCATCATGGATACGTAGGCAACCTCTTTCGAGGCCTGACCATTTTAATTCAAAACATATTTTAAAGGCTCGCCTAGGCCCATGAGAAAGCGCGATCACGCAAATCATGAATTTTAAATGCTCATCCTTACCCTTAGATTATAGAATGTGGGATTCAAACCTGCATTATTGGCCCACCTCATTGCGTGAATCGATTCATTATGACTCCACCTCTTCTTATTCTAATCACTTCTTTTTTCTAAGCCACATTATCACTTCTAAGCCAACCTTAGCATAACCTTTCAACACTCAGTGCTATGACCGTGCCTCATCTTCTGAGTGTTCTTTTATTTGGCCATATTCTCTTCTGTTGTCACCTTACATATTCTCTTCTGTTGTCACCTTACATATTCTCTTCTGTTGTCACCTTAGGAACCCTATATGGAATCTTTGGTCGAAACTTCCACTAAGCGTGACGAGATATCTTCAAAATTAAGCAATCAAGCTTAGTACTTCATCAACTCCATCTTACTGGGGGCATCATCACTGTACCACTCAGAAAATCATAGGCTCCAAGTATAGGCCTATTATAATAAGGATTTCATTACGAGTCCATACATAAAATCTTGGGTTTTAAAACCCACACTGATACAAGATTGTACCTACTTTATAGGCTCACTTAGGCCCTTGGTATATAAAACTCGAAGCATATACAACTCAAGCGCTACAAAAACTCGTTCTATAATGTGTTTCAAATCCAACATAGTCTATTAACTAAATAGATCATCCTTGGGCTCCATGTGCACCTTGATAAGGACTTCATTACGAGTCAATACAAAAGAGTGTGGGCTCCAGACCCATACGAGATCCTAACTGTTTTATGAGCTCACTTAGGCCCATAACAACTGCAACGCATTTCGAATCAAACATAACCTACGTGGATCATCCTTGGGGGCTTCCCCTTTCTTCTCTTTCGAAAAACAGTTTTCTAAAACGAAAATTTGAGCTTCTAATGGAACGATCAAAGCATCATATCACATCATCTGCAGTAGTGTTATACAGTCTGCATTAGCATCAAATCATATCATCTGCATTAGTGTCACATCTCTGGATTTACCTTACATACCTGCATCGTTCAAACAATGTGTCAAGCATTGCATCCTTCGGCCCTTAGTCATAGGATCCTAGCATCAAGTCACACACACACACACACACACACACACACACACACACACACACACACACACACACACACACACACACACACACATACACACACACACGTATGCACAAATGATATCACCTAAGTCTAGAGTATTAGAGGTCACTCTTTATAGGATAACTCTTTTCCTATCCATGCACATCACGGGACACATGCATGTCCCCTAGTTGTTTGTTTGTATATCTGTTTGCTATTTGTATTCACAGATACCTAATATTAAACGACTCTATACGAATTATGTTCCACCAAGGTCTGCAGACCACTACAAATTAACAACAGAAGACAAGCGCTATATACATGGTGCGTCCAGCGCACCGACAACCTTGTGTCACATGCAGTAAATTGCGTCCAGCGCAGCATACCACCACTACAAAAAAACACGCTTTTACCAACTGAAAATACCGACTGCTAATATTTCGGTCAGTAAGTTTACACTTTACCGACTGCTTTAATTTTGTCGGTAACTAACAACTGTCAATTTGCATATTCGACTACCTTGCGGTCGTTAATGGATGATTTGGAACATCCGACGAGCGTGAGCCACTCTTTCCAACTCATTCATATAAATTGATAGAACCCTAAAAACTCACCCCTTATATCAACCTCCCTCTCTCTCTCCTCTTTTCTCTCTCCACTCTCAACTTTCAGATTTGTTTTCTCTCTCCTCTCTCACTATCAACCACTTAGTTTTTCTCAACTGTTAACTTCATATCCTCCTACTAATATGCTAAAGTCCAAGAAATCGAAGAAAAATCTACAAGATGAAGCAAGGTTGTGAAATGGGTTCTTCATTTTACGCCATAAATGGATTAAAGTTGAAGCTTTTTAGTCAAAATCTCAAGATTCAAGAAGAAATGTCCGTTATTTTGGCGAAAATATGAAACTCATTGCTTATGTACTTGATTTAATTTCTTAGTTTTAGATCTAGATTTTAGGATAACACTAGTTCTTTTTGTAAAGTTCCATGTAATTTTAGATATGGAAGTACAGTTCTATGCTTATAATATTTTGTACAAAATTTTATTTGTTCAGATTTTTCATGTCTTGTGATTTTTTTGGTTGATGTACTTTTCTTCAGATCTACAATAATTTGGTCGGATTTGTTATTTTTATTTAACTTTGTTTTTGGTTTCGTTGAATTTTCTTATTTCTTCATCTCTTTCTCTGGTTTTTATTTGCTTGACACAAATCTCCAGTTACAATATTTCTTTCTTTTGTATGGGTTGTTGGAGGAACTGGGATTCGGATCTTAGTGCCTCTTGTACTAAATTTGCAATTCCATGAACCCAAAATTCGTAATTTTTTATTTTATTTTTTGGCACCAAATATTACCTACCGAATAGCGGTCGGTGTTGTCACTTTTTACCTACTGACGAGCTGTCGGTAAATTTGCCGACTGTTAGGCGGTTGGTAAATCTCAATTACCGACGAGCATAATACCTACTGATGCATACCGACTGCCTAGCGGTCGGTAATCTGAGTACCGACTGTTTTCAGACAATCACCTATCATTTTAAGCGGTCGGTATTTACGCGGATTCTTGTTGTGCACGCCAAGCGCATGCCTGTGCTTCTGGTTCACAGCCCTGTACAGCGCGCTTGGGGGCTTCTTAGCCAAGTAGGGTCCACATGCTCAACACCTTATGAATTCAAATGTTCATTACGACATCGCACTGCGTCCAGCGCAGCATCCCGCGCCAAGCGCAGGCCTGTACGTCTGGCGCACAGTCCTGTACAACACGCTACGGGGCTTCTTAGCCAAGTGGAACCCACACGCTTAATTCCAAATGAATTCAAATGTTCGTTACGACATCGCGCGCAACAAACTAACGGATTTTCAAATCCGCAACAAAAATACAATTTTGTCAATTTTCCAACACGCAATACTCTATACTAACTTCAAAACAGCTGGCAAATCCGGCGCTGGGTCTGTGGACAAAAATAAATCAAAACAGCGGGCAAATCCAGCGTTGGGTCTGTGTACCATCATCAATACCCTGGAGTGGGACCATAATAGCTCTATCCCGTCGTGAGCCGGACCATAATAGCTCTACGCATTATCAACACCCTGGAGCGGGACCATAATAGCTTTACCCCGTCGTGAGCCGGACCATAATAGCTCTACGCATTATTAACACCTTGGAGCGGGACCATAATAGCTCTATCCCGTCGTGAGCCGGACCATAATAGCTCTACACATTATCAACACCCAGGAGCGGGACCATAATAGCTCTATCCCGTCGTGAGCCGGACCATAATAGCTCTACGCATTATCAACACTCTGGAGCGGGACCATAATAGCTCTACCCAATCATGAGCCGGACCATACCATAATAGCTCTATCCCGTCGTGAGCCAGACCATAATAGCTCTGCGCATTATCAACACCCAGAAGCGGGACCATAATAGCTCTATCCCGTCGTGAACCGGACCATAATAACTCTACGCATTATCAACACCCTGGAGTGGGACCATAATAGCTCTATCCCGTTGTGAGCCGTACCATAATAGCTCTACACATTATCAGCACCCTGGAGCGGGACCATAATAGCTCTATCCCACATGGAGCTAGACCATAATAGCTCTATCCCGTCGTGAGCCGGACCATAATAGCTCTACGCATTATCAACACCCTGGAGCGGGACCATAATAGCTCTATCCCGTCTTGAGCCGGACCATAATAGCTCTACGCATTATCAACACCCTAGAGCGGGAACATAATAGCTCTATCCTGTCGTGAGCCGGACCATAATAGCTCTATCCCGTCGTGAGCCGGGCCCTAATAGCTCTATCCCGTTGTGAGCCGGACCATAATAGCTCTGCACATTATCAACACCCTGGAGCGAGACCATAATAGCTCTATCCCGTCGTGAGCCGGACAATAATAGCTCTACACATTATCAATACCCTGGAGCGGGACCATAATAGCTCTACCCGTCATGAGCCGGACCAGAATAACTCTACCCATCTTCATCAACACCCTTGAGCGGGACCATTATAGCTCTACCCCGACATGAGCCGGACCAGAACAGCTCATGATTCCTTTTCACCTATGTCATTTCATTTTTGCAAATTTACAATCATTTTGCAAATATGTTTCACGTATGTGTGTTCCTGAAACTTTGCTTGTTTTGCAGGTACTGGCGTAAAAGAGTGATTTTGGATTGCAGAGTATCTAGAATCATTTTCCGTCCCGACACGTATACTTTGACTTTCAGTTTTACAAACCTCAGTCAAAGTGGGGGCTTCTGTAGACACATAATCGTGTCTCCCCATTTAGTACCCTATGATGATCAATACCCCGCTCCAATTGGTCCGGATCAAGGAAAGAATTAAGAACGAGTCTAAATAAAATATTTTAAGCCTAAATTTATTTTCTAACCCATTTTATTAACTCATTTCTGAAAACCTTTTTTATAACTAGTTTTAATAAGCCCATTTTCTAAAACGTTTTTAAATAACCTTTAAAAGGCCCATCTTTGAAAACCTTTTAAAAATAGTTTTGTGAAAGCCCAATTTTATAAAACACATTTTTCTAGCCCAATTTTATTGATTAGTTTTATTAATAAAAAATATATTTTTCAATAAAAATAATGTTTTTCCAAAGTGTTTTTAAAATATCTTTTATCCAACTATTTTCTAAAATCTTTTAAAAACCTTCTATCTTTCAAAAACCTATTGCTTCTCAACCACCCTAAACCTATATAATACCTCACCTTCATAAATCTCACGGCAGCAACAATAACTCACAACTCAAAAAAACTAATTTACACGGCATCCTCACTTAACAAAATCTCCCAAGGCCTAACTCACAAATTCACTCGGCACATCCTTCACAATACTTCATCACAATCACCGACTCACCGATTCATCATCTCACCACCATCTAAGGTAACAAATCTTTTCATGTTCGATGAGTACTCTGATGGAACCTTAATGCCGTACAAGGCTCGCAAAAAAGTCGCTTCTCAGCTCTAGACAGAGTATAGCAAGCCGGAGGTAAATAGTTCCTATCATCATCCTTCACCTTTTTCTTCCCTTTTCCTTCAATTCCTACGGACGACCCTTCTTATTTTTCCTTTACTTTTCCCTTTCCTTTTCCTTTGCCAGACACTTTCTCTTTTTTCTTTCTTTTTTTAGTGTCCCTCTTTTGAGCCCATAGTACTGGTCGAAGCCCCTCACTTTCCAGATACAGTCGCACCCCTTTGCTATCCTTAGTCTTTTGTGGAACATTCATAAGTGTCCCCATAATGGCGTCACATACATTTTTCTCTATATGCATGAGGTCAACACAATGTCTAACCTGTAGATCTCTCCAATATGGAAGTTTCTAGAAAATAGACTCCTTTTTCCAAAGTCCCTTAGCACCATCACTCGCTCCTTAATCGAATATCGTTTCAATACCCTTGACCTGATCAAAAAGCTCAATACCAGTCAATGGTCTACGAGCAACCCCTTCCTCAACTGTTCCATCGAATGCCTTCTTCTTATTATGATAAGGATGGTCGCGTCGAAGGAACCTTCGGGTCCGCATATAAACATCTTTGTGACAATTAGAAAGGTATTTAGATTCCGTGTCGTCGATGCAAATCGGGCATGCTTTCCTCCCTTTATTCTTGTACCCGGATAAGTTCCCATAAGCAGGATAATCATTAAGAGTGCATAAAAGCATGGCACACAATGTGAATACCTCATCAGCATGTGCGTCATACACGGAAACTCCTTTATCTCACATATTTCTCAAATCATGATTTATGGTGCATCAAGTAATTGGTATGACTATGTGACTGCAAATTAGAGTTTTTGAACTTGTCAAGGAAACATGCCATTTATAGATATTGTAGAGAAATATGTTCCTCGCCTTAATATTGAGATTGTGCTCACGGTGTTTTGCCTGTGGTTCAACTGTGATCACTTCAAGGCTGGTTAGTACCTCTGGCTTCTAGGTCCAGGTACAGAGAGGAAGTTGGTAATCATGTAGCTTCTTTTTTTTTTCTTTATGGAAGATTCTTAGTTTGTTGTTTTTTGTTTACAGGTTCCTAATTTTGCTTACTCTCCAAATCCACACAGTGAGAAGATAATCTGATTCTCCAAAGATTTACATACTATAGTTTAATGTCGATTATGAAGTATAGTTAATCATAGTCTAGTTTTTTTAGTCATAATTGTTGTATAATCATGGCATTTGGTACATGTGCTTGTATGGCACGTAGATCTCCTTGTAATATAAACTTTTGGATGTAGTTGTAAAGCTGATGCCCCTGCTGGTTGAAAATGATGAAAATGACACCTGGTATTTTTTTTTTATTTCAGATCAAACATAGCTGATCCGGCTCATCAATAAAACCGGATCAATTAGTTGCCCATTTTTTATTTTAAAATCCGATTTACACTTAACTGATCCGGTTATGGCTGAAAACCGAATCAGTTAATATGATTAACTGATCCGATTTTCCTTCAAAATGGGATCAGTAAATGATTAACTGATCAGTTAGTTGCCCATTTTTTTTTAAAATTTAATTTACACTTAACTGATCCGGTTGTGGCTGAAAACCGGATCAGTAAATGATTAACTGATCCGGTTTAAGACCGGAACAGTTAATATTTACAAACTGTTGCGAGCCCACCCGATACGGACCAAAACCGGATCGTTAAGTCTGGTTTTAACTGGATCGGATGGGCTTTTTTCCACAAGTGAAAGTCCGGAGATTTTTTGTCGGGTTTAACAATAGTACCATCAATGAAATCGATTTCGTTCTTCGCACATAGATGATTATGCAGGGAACAAGACCAGCTCTTCATTATTATCAACCTTCAACATAATTGGACTGATTAATGAGATGGTTTAATTTGGGTGGGGGATTATTTTCAGTCATGGCGGTAAGAAAAAAAAGAACAGGAAAATGAAGGAGACTGAGTACAAAGAAGAAACAACAGGAGAGAAAAAAATTAGGTTGAACTTGGCTGTGATACCATGTTAAGGAATAGGAAATTATGCAAACGGTTTAACATTAATTAGCACACAATTACAATTATATGTACGTTTTTTTCACCAAGAACCCCCGAGTTTTCGGTTTATGCACGAGGTACCCTCGCACTTTTTAAAATACACCAGGTACCCCTTAGTTTCTTGGTAATACATCCACATGCCCTTACTGACTGACGGTAGTTAACTCTGTTAGTCATTAACCCTAATTTTTTGTTTTCAACCTTAATTAACCCCTAACCCTCACCCTAACCCTAACCCTAACCACCACCAACCACCCCCTCCCCCACCCTCCCACCACCCCTACAGCCCCCCACCCCCACCACCCAAGACCCCCTCCACCCCCACCCTAGCACCCCCACAAACACAGCCCCTACCCCCTCCCCACCCCCCGCAGCCCCCCGCCCACGCAACCCCACCCCTCGCTCCCCCCCTCAGCCCCTCCCCACCCCCTAGGCAAATATGAGGTCGTAGGAGGTGGGAACCCCCCACAAGAACCGAATTTCCGCACCCCTCACCCCGCAGCCCCCACCCCTTCAATTCAATTTCTTCTTCTCTCCGTATTTCAATTCGAAGCTCCATGTGCTTGTGTATAGGTTGTTTCGCGGAAATTAAAGGTGGGTGGGGTGTCTGCGGGCGGTGGGGGTGTTGCAGGGGATGGAGGGAGGATGAGAGGTGCGAAAATCAAAGGGGTGGGGGTGCGGGGGAGGGGGAGGGGTGAGGGGGCAGCGGTTGCGGGGTGGGGGTTGGGAAAGGGGCGGGGCGAGGCTGCGGCGGGGGGGGGGGGGGGGCTGCAAGGGGGTGGGGGATGTAGGGGTGGGGTTGGGGGAGGTGGTGGTGGTTGGTGGTGGTGGATTTAGGGTTAGGGTTTGAAGTTAGGGGTTAGGGTTTGTAGGCGTGTTTTTATTTCGCCTACGTGGTGTGAGCGCGTATTTGATTTGACTACCCCATTGTAAAGGTTTTAATGAAAATTGTTTTGAAGTCGCCAACACTACAAGAAAGGTTGAATTTAACGACGGCTAAAAGCCGTCGGAAATATTAGGAAAACCGTCGGTGAAACATCAACGACCGCTAGACCGTCGTCGTTAACAGTGCCGTCGGTGCGAGGGTGGTCGCTGAATTTAGAATCAACGACCGCCGAGCCGTCGGTGAGTAAAATACCGACGGCTTACTTGTAATCGCCGACCGTTCAAAAAAACCGACGCCGGCGGCACCAAACCAACGATTGTTTTGAACAGTCGTTAAATCAACGACGGTTTGAAACCGTCGTTGATTTAGCGACGATTTCAAACCGTCGGTAATTTCCCCAACGGTTATAAACAGTCGTTGTATGGGCCACATCAACGGCTGTTATAAACCGTCGCTATTATGTAAAAGCCGTCGTTGAAGAGGAATTCCTTGGGTCCATGGTATACCTTGCAACGACTGCCTAGCCGTCGTTGATTTAATGTTTAGCCGTCGTTGTTTTTTTGAAATAATATTATTTAGAATATTTTTGTTGTTACCAATAATTAAACCCGTACTCAAGACAATACGCATGCTTGTGGACCACACTAAAGCTGTTCCTCCATCGCATTCAATTACAAAAATATGCAATTTTGATATATATTACAATTTGCATCGATACTTGTATAATTACATGAAATAGATTACAATTATGTACACAAAATAGATCCCGATGTCGGGAAATAAAGTAGAATTCGTGTTTACAAAAAATATATATCGACAAAGCTGGAAACTAATAAGCTAGATGCCGATAAATATAGACACTAAATGCATAAAAGTTAGTTACAAAGTTGCCGAAAGCAAAAACACTACACTGTCAAGGGTGTCTGTGTAGCACTACCGCCACCACCAAACCCTGGGTCATCGTCTGGTCTGCGATGTGGAGGGGGCTCGGGTTGCAACCTCGAGGACATGTGGCCGAAACTAGACATGTTCCTCATCATTTCCTCAACAATGGCCCGACTTCGACGCTTCCACCCGTGCTTTGCGACCATTGCCTCCACCTCTTCCATCCGCGCAGCCGACCTTTGCCTCCACTCGCGCCTCAATCCGAGATAAAATGGACGGCTCATATGGTTGTGAAGAGCCGCTATCTCCTCGCCCCGATGAAGAGTTGTAGTACAAATGATCTCCCCGACCCAACCCCCGAACTTTTCCCGCGTTCCTCCCCCCAACCGTCTCCCAATACAACGGATCGGGGTTCGGCCGTGACCCCGAGTGGTACAATGATCCAGCTTCTTCTTGTACGTCTCCTGCATTTGGTTAAATATACTCAAATTCAAGTAAAATAAAGTGGGTAAAAAGGCCTATATTGGCCTACATTTGGTTCTAACTTTCCTACTTTGTGTATTTTCAATCAAAAAAACTTATAAATACACTAAACTAACTACATATATGATGTTTGAGGTGGTTATAACTTAAACTAGCATCAAATTACTCGTATTCATTCAATTTCAAGTAAAAAGGCCTATATTGGCCTACATTTGGTTCTAACTTTCCTACTTTGTGTATTTTCAATCAAAACAACATATAAATACACTAAACTAACTACATATATGATGTTTGAGGTGGTTATAACTTAAACTAGCATCAAAGTACTCGTATTCATTCAATTTCAAGTAAAAAGGCCTAAAATGGCCTATATTAGCCTACATTTGGTTCTAACTTTCCTACTTTGTGTATTTTCAATCAAAACAACATATAAATACACTAAACTAACTACATATATGATGTTTGAGGTGGTTATAACTTAAACTAGCATCAAAGTACTCGTATTCATTCAATTTCAAGTAAAAAGGCCTAAAAAGGCCTATATTGGCCTACATTTGGTTCTAACTTTCCTACTTTGTGTATTTTCAATCAAAACAACATATAAATACACTAAACTAACTACATATATGATGTTTGAGGTGGTTATAACTTAAACTAGCATCAAATTACTCGTATTCATTCAATTTCAAGTAAAAAGGCCTAAAAAAGGCCTATATTGGCCTACATTTGGTTCTAACTTTCCTACTTTGTGTATTTTCAATCAAAACAACATATAAATACACTAAACTAACTACATATATGATGTTTGAGGTGGTTATAACTTAAACTAGCATCAAAGTACTCGTATTCATTCAATTTCAAGTAAAAAGGCCTAAAAAGGCCTATATTGGCCTACATTTGGTTCTAACTTAAACTACCATCAAACTTTTCAATCATATTTACCTATAAATATATGTTTAGAAGTATGTACCGAGATTTGCTTTGATTTCTTGTTTGTTGGAATTTCTCCTTTTCCAGAAACGGTCTTGAAATGAGTCTTCAAGAACAACTCGGGAGCAAGAGGGAGTACTCCTCCTCTACTCTTTGCTCGTAGACATTGTTGAATTAACAAAGGCTTTATGGAACATATTCATGTAAATTACACTAAGTAGTAGATATGAAACATATTTACCATCTTCCTAGCATGCTTTGTGCCGCCGAAATAGAACCCCGAAAGTGTGACGGCTCAATTGGATTAGACAGGGAGCCACCTCTTCGGTTCTTCTTCGCTCGTTCGTATTTTTCCCGAAATGTTGGGTCTTCACTTCTCTTCTTCATGTCTTCGTATATCGTCTCCCCCAACCATTTTGGCCTTTCTTTGGCTTTCTTAACCACCCAAGATCGCAAGTCTCGCAGACGAGTTGATGCTTTTTTCTTGTAATCCTTCCTCACTAGGCCTTCTAACTCAGAGCCCATTCGTAAATACCCTTTAGTCAAACATTAAACAAAGATATTAATAAAGTAATATAATCAATTTCATTTTTCATAATTCGATTCATACATACTCGTGAAAATGTTCCACCAATGCGTCTTTGTTGCATCATCGACCTCACCTGTAATTGAACCATGGTTGTCGAAAATGGCCCCGGGAAAATGTCGCTGATGGACCCACTAACCTTGTTATCATCAAACCTGAATTGAAAACCAAACAAACACGTGAATTGTGAATATCATTGCATACAAATATCATGAAATGAAGGCTTACTAACTTACCACAATCCAAGTAGGGCTTAAAACCTTTCTTGGTGCACGGTTCGAACCTTCACCTTCCACCGTATGAGTCATCTGAGTCTCCGTGCGTGCTCACCAATGTCACGTGCCCGTGAATCATCTCCCCGTGTCTCGACATAGGGTTCCCGCTTCCTTGTACATCCGGTGACCGAAAAAGCTCCCTCGAGTCAAAGTCCCACGACCTTGGCTTCCACCTAAGCCACCTCGACCTCCGCGGCCCTTAGGATTAGACATGATTACCTAAAATGCAAGAAAGTAGAAACGCGTAAGATACTTCTTTCAAGGGTGAAAAACATTTTTCCCCGCCCCCGCTGGCCTCGCCCTCGCTGGCCTCCCCCTCCCCGCCCCTGCCCTGCCGGCCTCCCCCTCCCCTCGCCGGCCTACCCCTCCCTCCCCGCCCCGGCTGGCCCCCGCTTGGCCACCCCCTGCCGGCCTCCCCCCCCCCCCCCGCCCCCGCCGGCTCCTCCCCCGGCCACCCCTGCTGGCCTCCCCCTCCCCCGCCCGCCCCCTGCCGGCCTCCCCCTCCCCGCCCCCCGCCCTCTGCCGCTCCCCCTCCCCCTGGCCTCCCCCCCTCCCCTCCCCCCCCCGGCCTCCCTCGCTGGCCACCCCCGCCGCCTCCCCCTCCCCCCCCGCCCCGCCGGCCTCCCCCGCCCTCCTCCCCGCCTGGCTCGCAGCCCCGCCGGCCTCCCCCCCTTGGCCGCCCTACGGCCTCCCCCACCCCGCCCGCCCCCGCCGGCCTCCCCCGCTGGCCCCCCCTCCCCTGCCGGCCTCCCCCCTCCCCCGCCCTTGCAGCCTCCCGCGCCTCCCCCCTCCCCCCCCCGCCCCCGCCGGCCTCCCCCCCCCCCCTTGGCCTCCCCGCCGCCCTCCTCCCCCGCCCTTGCCCCCGCCGCCTCCCTCCCCGCCCTGCCCCCGCCGGCCTCCCCCCTCCCCCCCGCCCGCCTCGGCCTCCCCCCGCTGGCCTCCCCCTCCCCCCGCCTCCCCTCCCCCCTCCCCCGCCCCCGCCTGTTCTCCCGCCGGCCACCCCCGCTGGCCTCCCCCCCTCCGCCCGCCCCCTGCGGCCTCCCTCGCCCTCCCCCCGGCCCGCTGCCGCCCCGCCGCCTCCCCCCGGCTCGCCCTTGCCCCGCCTCCCTCCCCCCCTGCCCCCGCCGGCCTCCCCCCGCCGGCCTCCCCCTCCCCCGCCCTGCCGGCCTCCCCCCCCCCCCGCAGCCTGCCGGCCTCCCCCTCCCCCGCTGGCCTCCCCCCCTCGCCCTCTCGCCCCTCCCCCTCCCCCCGCCCGCGCGTCTTTTAATGTTTTAGCTTTTTAATCCAAAAAACAAAGTCGGTAGGGTAGATTATGAAGTAGTCCTATATAAGTTATGTAATCAATGTTTTAGCTTTTTAATCCAAAAAACAAAAGAACTATTGTGATAATTATATAGTAACTTAAACTTATACAATTAAAGTAACTTAATCTTCAAAGTAATATAAACTAAAAAATTATATAGTTTTTAACATTCTCTAAACAAACGTTTTTTTAATACATTATATTTCATGATGAAAAACTTACACAAAAATTAAAATTTAGAATGTACATGAACGAAAACAATATAAATTGAAGACAAAATATGGTAAAAAATTGCTACTAACCTTACAATTAAGCCAAAGAGAAACACCAAAGTGCTACGTAATCCTACATCATGTAGAAAATCAATTATTCAACGGCACCTTTAAGCGTCAATTTCTACTAAACGAGCAACTCCAATAATAAGTAACTAAAATGAACTATGAACTTTGATTAAAGAAATCACTAAAATCTTTGATTAAGCGTCAATTTCTACTAAACGAGCAACACCAAATCACTAAAATCTGACTATGAAATTATATGAAAAAATAATAAGTAGTATGAACTTTGATTAAAGAAATGATTTAATATAAGATCAAACACTTAAATGAAGAAATATACATAAAATAAAGCAAGACTAACAAAATGTGAGTAAAAAATCGACAAAACAAGATTCGAATTTTTAGGAGAAATAACAAGAATTAGCAAAAACCAAATTTTCTGGGTTTAGTTTCATGAGTACACAAATTATTAAAAAAAAAAAAAAAAAAGATATTGGCACTGCTTACCACCGGCGAAATGTAGGTCCGGCAAGAGTCGATGCAACTTCGTCGCCCAAGGTCGTCGCCTGAAGTTCACTTCTCTCTCACGAGTAACAAAACCCAATTGTTAGGGTTCATGAGTACAAAAATTTTTTAAAAAAAGGAGAAAGTAAAGCTTACCGCCGGCGAAGTGAGGTGGAGGTGGGTTTCGTCGCTGCCGGTGGCTGGAGGAAGGAGGAAAGGCAGGTGGAGGTGGTTCCGTCGCTGCTGTGCTCGCCCAAAGTCTTTCCCTCCTTTTTTTTTTTGTTGAAAATAAAACCCGATGAAACACCGCATTCAATTAACCCCCCTTCGCAATCAACGACCGTTTCTAACCGTCGCACAAGAAAAAAAAACATTCTCGGTTTAATTCCGCAAATACAACGACCGCTTTTAGCCGTCGTTACTTATCAACGACAGCTACACCGTCGTTATATGATATAAAAGCAGACGGTAATCAACGACGGCTTAAAGCCGTCGCTCAATATGGATTTACCGACGGTTTTCCTAGCCGTCGCTGATAGGCCGTCGTTATTTTGTGATTTTCTTGTAGTGCAACAAGTCTTTAAAGGAAGACTCATAAACCAAATTGGATATGGGAAACCGTAGGGACAAATTAGGGACTTATCCAATGTAGATTTCTCCGTCTAGACTCCATAGATGGTCAATGAACCAAAGATTGAGTTCGGGGGTGACAATACGAATACGGTCTGGAACCATATTCGCCCATTGCTGGCCTCTACTTAATACGATTCATGTCAATGTTTATGCAAAAGAATAACCAAATAATATTTTAAGCCCCCTAAAAATAATTAGTCTGGGTTGGTTCAGGAAACGCATAAACGACTATTTTTTTTAAGTGACATGTTATTTAATAATCAGATTACTGGGTTCCTAGCAGGTTGTCCATATTATCTGATTTAGTTAGAACATTTATTTAGGTCTCGATTAACAATAATAACATGTGGGTGATAAAACCCATGTACAAGACAATCATATAATATGTATAGAACAATCAGACAAGCATAAAATAATGTATGAAAATAAATAAAAAGAAAAATAAAGGTTTAGAATATACAGTAGAACGATTTTATATTAAAGATCTACGTCATGAAAGAAACAGTTAGTAACTTCAATATAAAAATAGAAATTTATTTAAGGACCCTCAGGATTATACAGTGGCTTGGGTCTGCGAGATTGACAACCTTCGGGACGAGCAATCGTGAAGCCTGAAAGTATAAATGTATGAAAGATTTGAATGTGTTTATGAAAATATATGTTTGTATGTCTGAAAGTATGAGTTTTAGTAGGGTGGTTTTGTAGAGGTAGAGGTTCGTAAATATATTCGTAGAGTTCGAAGTGTTTAAGTGTGAAAATTCGTTCTGAAATATGTACGGAAATCAGGTGTATTTATAGGAAAAACGGAACTGCGCTTCACGAGCCAGCTGCGCCAGGCGCAGGCTGACGTGTCACGCACAAATCCACGTGTCATGCACTGACTGGCGCGCTTGACGCGGCATGCCCAGTAGAAAGCGTATATGTGGTACGCACTTTGAAAAAGATAAGAAATAAAAAGTTGCGTCTCGCACAGAGAAGTGCGCTTGGCGCAGGACTCTATATGACACATAAGTCTACGTGGCAGTTTTTGGGCGCTTGGCACAGCCTGTGCGCTAGGCGCACGCTTACGTTGCAAAGTATGTGGCAAAATGGTGCGCTTAGCACACCGCCTTGCTTTTGACACGTTTTGATTATATAACACGTTATAAAGATCTTCTTTTATCTTTTAAGTTCGGAAATCTGATTTTACGGGTAAAATCCGATTATGAAAATATCTTTGAAAATATTTATTTTATTTAAACAAAATAATTAATTATTATTAAACAATTAATTGGGCTTTTTATAGGATTGGGCTCAAAATACAATTAATTATCATGAATAATTAATTGGGCTTTGAAATAGGACTTTAACACTTTTCGAAATAATTTTGGGATGGCTTTTCAGACTGCTCTCCCCTTGGGTCGGACTAATTAAGACCACGGTATGTTTCATCATCGGATCCTTAAATGGAGAGACACGATTATGTGTCTACAGGGTATAGCGTAGGGTTAGAAGTTAGAGGTTAGGGTTTAGTTAGCTAGGTTAGTTAGGTTAATTAGGGCTAATTAGGGTTTAATTAGGGTTAAAACTAACAGAGTTAATTGTCGTTAGTCATTAAGGGCATGTGGATGTATTACTAAGAAACTGAGGGGTACCTGGTGTATTTTAAAAAGTGCGAGGGTACCTCGTGAATAAACCGAAAACTCGAGGATACTTGGTGAAAAAACCGATATATATATACATATATGTATATATATATACATATTATCTTGACCTCAATACCCAACTTATAACAAGGCATTATAATTTTTCTATCTTATATATATATATATATATATATATATATATATATATATATATATATATATATATATATATATATATATATATATATATATATATATATATATATATATATATATATATATATATATATATATATATATATAGTATATATGTATATATGTATATGTATATGTATACATATATATATATATATATATAGATAAGATAGAAAAATTATAATGCCTTGTTATAAGTTGGGTATTGAGGTCAAGATAAGACTAGAAAGGGAGTTGGTATTGTTACAAAGAATGGTTGTTCATGATGTATTTGAAGTATATAGGAAGAGTAAATTAGATTATACTCCTATTACCAGAGCGAATATCTTATATATGTGGCAGAGATAGGACGATCAGACCTGATATGAATTTATTGGATTTAAAACTTATTTTTTAAGATGGAAAGAACACCCCCTTAATTGTAAGCATTAGTAGTGCTTCTGAACCTCATGCATGTTGGTATAGAGAAAGCTCTTGAAACAAGGATTTAGGATTAGATTAGGTGCTTCGAGGTATCCTCCACATACAAAAATTGTTTATTGATGGAAATATGAAGGGGCATGTGATCAGTTCTAGTCACAATGCTTTAGTAAGTGTTCATAGGTAATATTTCTATCAAAAGATCAATGAAGATGGAGAATAAACGAGACACATGGTTTAACAAATGGGATATACTTTTGGTAGCTTCTTGTAGCTTGTTGGAGTCTATGAAACTCAAGTTGATTTATTTTTGGCAAGGGGGTCGGTTAGGCGTAGTGGTCTTAGTTGCATGCAAGGTTATACCAAGGAAAAACATAGCTACACAACACATACTCCTAGAGTCCTAGTTATGATGATGCCTGTATAAACTCAAGTCAAAGAAGGGATAGATTTCAAGGTGAGCGAAAAAATAAGAAAAATAATTGCAGAGTATGATGATGAACCTCCTGGATAAGACTCACCTTATTTTTGGTGCACCTCATTGCCAAATTACTTACAAACATGTCCAAGAATGAATAAGAATTAGGGTTGGCTCAAGTGATAAGTTTTCCCATCTTTTTTAGTGATTGTTGTTGGGTGTTCATCTCAAGTCCCACATCGGAGAGATAAGGAGTTCCCTAGTTTATAAAAGTTCATCAACTACAAATATGAGGCCTCTTGGGAAGGAGCCCAAAAAACAAATTCGTGCGGGCTAGGTCCAAAGCGGACAATATCATATCAATGACGAAGTTGTTGGTGGACTCGTGGGTCCAATAATTCCTACCCTAGACAATTGCTTGGTATACCCAAGATTTCTTCATACCTATTGTTTTTTTCAAAAATGTCCAAGAATAAGCTAGCTTGTTGATAAATTATACGGCAAGTTCACATACACACTTCATAGATAATTGTGCTAACTCTAACTCGTCTATCATTGTTGCCTCCACAAAGAGGGGACAAAGCATAGCAGTCGTCAAGATTTCTTTTATTTACCTAGTGGTAGTTTATTTTAGCTAGTATAACAGTTGTTCCATATGATGGTATGACGATTGGCGCAACTCTATCACATTTTTACATAGAACTAATTAATAAGGGGATTTAGGGAATTGTAAAAAAAAATCTGATGTAAAATAGAGTGATCAAATATTTGTTTCAATGAGCCATATCATATTTGCGATGCCTAAACCACATAATACAAGGAGGATAAGAAATAAAGCTAGTTATTAGGAAGTAGCTTGCTAGATTTTACAGGAGAAACTACTACAAATAGTTTGTAACAAAGTAAGAATAAGAAGTACCACAGCATAGATTACAGATATGCATGACCATGGATGATTGAAGTAATCTCTTCGCAAAATGGTCTTCCATCGATTCCAAGAGGTGGTGGCAAACGCGTTCAAATCTCTCGAAACATCAGAGTAATAAAAGTTGGGAAGGTATAATACTATCTGTTTCACAATTACATGAAATAGATTTACCACCTCCTCTTCACTTCCAAGCCAATTGTCAATTATTCCATTTTTAACAAGAATTTGAACATCTCCTGGGGTTTTGATCAATTTATGGAGAAAGTATATGTAGTCAATGAAGTAAGAGTCATGAAAATAATGACATTGTTCGTAATATATGATGCTTCGAAACACAGCTTCTGCAGTTTCACGAATTGTGAAAGTTGGAATCTGTAAAGCTCCATCAACGAATCTGATATCGAATATTTCACGTTCGATAGTCATAAACTTGACTCCAACTGCACTTAGTTCTGTGACACTCAAAGGAAATTGTGGATTATCTTGGTTGTTATTAACAACGTGTCCTCGAAGATTGGAAGGTAACCCAGCGATCCTTAAGAGATCAACAATATGGTTAATTTTTGATGCACCTAAGATGTTATCACGTATGGTTGTATTGGGAGTCATTCTTCCGCGAAAGGAACCATAACTTATAAAAACAGAAGTGACATCAATGAATGATGTGAAAGGGTAAGTCATACCAAATGCTAGGTCATATAATCCTTTGAGAATGAAAAAAGGCACTTGGTTTTCTTCAAGGCATAAATCTTTTTCGAGGTACAACAACAATTGCACATTACCTTCCACCGTATGTTTTCCAAGAAAAACATGAGAACGCGATAACATAAATAGATAGATGAGGAATGCAGCATCAACCAATATCATTTCAATGAACTCGTTGCTCGAAAGATTTATTTCTTCTGCGTAGTAAGAACGTGCTTCTTCTTCCCATCCATGTATTACATTGATGTAATGCTCTACGTTATACGCATTGTTGCCTTGTTGCAGGAAGCACTTGAGGTGCATCAATTTTAGCTCTTGCATAGCTTGTAGGGATGGATCGCCATAATAGATAGGACCAATCGAGATAACTGAAGGCCGATAACATTCTTCCTTTTCCTTGCGGATGTGTTCAGGTACCTTATAAATACAACGATGACTTAACCGATGAGAAACATGAAGAGATCCAAGCTTGTTTCGTATTGAAGTTGCCACCCCATTAATTTGATGCTCCATTGCTAGATTGATTTCACTTTAAGCCAAAGAAGAAAACTCCAAATTACAAGTGATATAAACAACTCTTCAATGTATCTTCTCTAGTTAGAGTGCAACTAGCTAGTTGGAGCTGAGCTAAAGCTTTTCCATCATAGACAATTGCCTTGCAAAAACTATGTCATGTGGACGCTCCACTTATATGGAACCTTCAAACCACTAATCCAATTGGTGACGTGATAATCTCTAATGTAAACCAATATCGATGAGCACTCTAAAATCAAACTTCATAGTTGTTAATAACCCATTGCCTCTTACCATTGATGTAGCAATTATATTAAAATGACCATGTTTTTCAATCTAAATAATTTGACTTTCATGCTTGCAAATGCATATATTTAGAAAAAGCTGATATTTTGAAAATATAGGTTGAGACGAAACTAACAAGACCCTATATAATTATGTTTTTTTTCTTTATAATATATAAACCATGAACTATGGCTACAACAAAATACTTCCTCTAATTTTTTTCCTGTTGTATATGTGGGGTTCATGCTGGCTAATGCACAATTTTGAATAATAATATCTCTAATTGTCCACTAATTTTTTTTATAAATTTTATTTATTTTAAAAGTATATATGGAAACAAATCTAACAAGACCCCACATGACTATATATATTTCCTTATGTTTAGTTCACAAAATATGGTCAAATGAAAATGTGTGAATAGTGTAAAAGTTCAATTGATGCATTAGCATAACAAACAGAGGAAGTATGTGGGACTAGTGTAAAAGTAAATGATGTGTGTAGATGAAAAAGAAATAGCTTGAGTATCATCCTTCTTTAATCTTATAAGTGCAATACTTTGACGACTTTCATGGTCCCAAAACATAACTATGAGTCTATGACCAATAATACATCAAATTATCAATCATTGAGAATTTATAAGAGATTAATTTTTTTTTTTTGCTAAGCAAGTAAGTACTTTGATTAATGAATCTCAATTTTACAACCAAACTAAACCAAGGGGAGGCAAACCAACTAGGTTGGACCCCCTCACCCAAGGATTAGACCAAGCTACAACAACACCAATTTACAAACCAACTACAATTTATCAAACTAGTTCATATCCTTTCTAGAAATTTTCTGTGGTGATACTAGTCTCACTCTATTCTTCACTATATTTCTCATCTGAGTACAGATTGTACTGATGCTAGGAACACATTGTTGCCAGTTTACTTTGTTCCTACTTTGCCATATCAAATACACTAAGGCAGCTATCCCAGCCAATATGACTTGTTTATGAAACTTTGATCTTCTAGATTGCTGAATCCATCTAATTAAGCACTGTAGATCATCAGTAATTGCATTGCATTGCACCCACCTTTTCAATTCCATTAAGCAAACAACACTCATATGACATTTGAAGAATAAATGCCGATCGCATTACTGCATATAAGACACAGGGAGTTACTGCTGATCCCTATCTCGAGCAAGTCTTGTAGTAGTCCTGGAGTTTTTCCCGAACATTTAACCAAAGAATGAATCTATATTTGGGGCGGATTCAAGCGATTCCAAACCACAGTATCCCAGGTTACTCTAGATTGTCCCCCAATTAACTTCTCATAAACTGCTTTCACTGAATATTGAGTAATGCTGCTTAATTCTCTTTGAGTATATATCAGTTTCAGCTGCTCCTTGACTTGACATAATTTCTTCCAATACCAGCTGGCTCCCGAGGAAGGAACATAGCCCCACCAATCTGCATTCTTAATATATACTGAGTTCACCCATCTGAGCCATACACTATCTTTCTTGGTAGCAATAGCCCATATGTATTTCCCAAGACTAGCTATGTTCCAAGAGAGAACATCTCTAAACCCAAGTCCACCCTCACCTTAGAGGTACATAATTTCTCCCAAGCAAACCGCACTCGGCTTATGTGTAAAATATTGGCCACTCCATAAAAATGCCCCGCGTAGATCTTTGTAATTTGATTGAGCACAACTTTTGGCAATATAAAGACTTGTGCCTAATACATATGCAAACCTCGAAGTACCGAGTTGATTAATTGCACCCTAGCAAGATATGACAAATTTCTAGAACTCCATATTCTAATTCTAGATGTCATTTTCTCAACAAGGATTTCACATTGAGCCGTGTAATCCTTTTGGCACGATTGGCACTCCAAGATACTTGAATGTCAATGTTTGCTTGAGTGAATCCGAGAAGAATCCACCACTCTTCTACTCTCTACTTCATTCATGCCACAAGTATAAATAGCCGATTTTCCCACATTTGCTTTCAATCCAGGTTGTGTCGAGAACAACTTAAATGCTTTCAACATCAAATAACATGATGGATAATTGCCTTTACAAAGACATTATCAAATCATCAACAAAACACATGTGTGTGAGTTGCACTTCTTTACACTTGGGATGATACTGAAATTGCTCCAATTCACCCAATCTAGTCAAAATTCTTGAAAGATACTCCATACGCAATACAAAGAGTAGGGGGGAGATTGAATCTCCTTGCCTCAAACCCCTTGATGATTTAAAAATCCCTTCATTACTCCATTTATCATCAATGAAAATTTAGGTGTAGATACACACTCCATGACCAAAGAAGTGAACTGAGCAGGGAAACCTAAGGCATTCAATATTTCAGAAAGAAATTCTCAACTTACTGTATCATAAGCTTTTTAAAGATCAATCTTCATTAAGCAGCTAGGTTGAACCTATTTTCTACCATAATGCTTAACTATGTCCTGGATTACCATAATATTGTGGATAATGTACCTGCCATGTACAAAACCACCTTGATTTTCCATAATCAAGTCAGGTAGCACTTGCCTCAGCCTCCACAGAGAACCTTAGTAATACATTTATACAAAGTATTACAGTATGAGATTGGTCTAAACTCAGTGACATTTTTTGGACATTTAGACTTAGGTATTAAAGTGATAACAGTAGTGTTTACCTCCTTTAGTAACTCCGCCATTCCCAGTAATACATCCAGCACAACTTCAATAACATCATCACCAACTATTGCCCATGCATCCTTGTATAAATATGTCCCAAATCCATCTCGTGCCCGGAGCTTTACAACCGGGAATGGAGAACAAAGCCTTCGAACTTCACTTGCCGTATAGGGAGCATTCAATATATTTATGTGAGCTTCAGTTATAACAGTGCCATCTTGTATGAGCTGTGTACAAACTTGTTTCCTTGCAGTTTTACCTCCATTCAATAATTTCTCATAATAATCTAAAAAAGCTTTTGAAACAGCTTTAGGATTATCATGCCATCCTCCTTGATCATCATAAATACCATAGACTTGAATCTGTAGTCTCCTGGCTTTTATGCTCGATGAAACAATGTTGTATTCTGATCACCATCCTTAATCCATCTGCTCTTAGCTTTTTGAGCTAAAAATTCAACATAAGCCCGATGTTTTGCATGATAGTCTCTAACAACTTCTAATTCCTCATCTCGCATATTGTGTATTATCAATATTATCATGCATTAATTGTTATGCTTGAATCATCTTGTGATAAGCTTGAATTTCAGCCACTTGTATCTCTGAAAAACCCTCTTTATTCAACACTTTTAAGCCATCTTTCACCCTTTTCAATTTCTGCATAACCTGGAACATTTTGGTGCCAGCAATATACTGACTCCAAGCTTCGTTAACCAACTCTTCAAATCTTGCTGAAGTTCTCCACATGGTGAAGTATATGAATGGTTTTTTACCTCCTTCATCAACTGGATATACAATCAATAATGCAGGAGAATGATCGAATTCTCCTTCATTCCGAAATGAAACTTCAAAGAACACAAACCTATCTAACCAAGCTTGATTTGCCATTGATATATCCAATTTGGAAAAAATCCCGTCATTGCCTTGCCGTTTATTGTTCCGGTATAATAATTGCCCGAACTTTTAATATCTTGCATTCCACAATAAGCCATGCACTCTATAATATCTCTGATTTCCACTGCTCTAACAGGTGCTCCTATTCTTTCTTCAGTGCTCATCACACAATTCACATCCCCACACAACATCCATGGCTCCAGTGTATTCAACATCTTCAAATCATCCCATAATTCTATTCTTGCAGCTCTTTTATTAAAAGCATAGATGAAAGTGCAATAAAATCCCACACCATTAACTGGTTGAATGAAGCAATGAATTAATTGAATGGTACAATGACATATATATATTAACATGAAAGCTATTAGGCTTCCAAGCTAATAAATTCTACCTCTATCCACTTTACTAGAATTAGAGGTGAAGCACCATCCACTGAATATTCTCTGATAAAGGCTCCCAATGTTCCGAGCCTTTACCTTTGTTTCTAAAAGGCCAACAACACCTGCAACAGTCTTAGCAATGTAGTTTCTCACATCATTCTGCTTCTTACTCTATCCATTATGAGTGGGAGGTTCTCCCCCTCCCTAATGTTTCATTATGAGCACATTGCCCACATTCAAATTTTCCTCCAAAGGATTCTCTTCAGCTATCTCCTCCTGTGAATGTAATACTTGAAAAGGGTTATGAACATTCACTGGCCCTGCATATGACCTCCTTACTCTAATTGGTTTCAAAGCCCTCTGAAAGCCTTCTTGATCCACCTCTGTGTTCTCCTCCGTATGCACCTCTGTGTTCACAACATTTCCAGTAACTATTGATTCAACTCTAGACTCCACATTCTTCTTCTTTTGTACCCAAACTTGCTTCATCTTCTTGATCTTACACTCCTGATTAGCATGTCCCATTCCTTTACAATTCTGACAAACTATAGGCTTCCACTCAAATGTAAGAGGAACCTGAGTTAGTTCACCATTCTCATTCCAAAATTGTACATGATCGGGAAGAATTTTATCCATTTTAACCTCTACTAAGACTCGAGCATATTGCAATTTCTCTCAATTCCTAGTAGCTTCATCTCGTTTAATTAGATGCCCAATCTGAGCCACAATCTTATGCAAAGATTTTTCACCCCAATACTTCAATGGCAGTTTCAACTGAACCCAAACGGGTACAGTTTTCAATGCATCCTTCTCAAAATCCATATCCACATGCCGGGGTTTCATGATCAAGGGTTTGCGATCAAAGAAATAGTGTCCATTCAACACATGATCCCTGGTATCCATTGCCTTAAATCTTACAATGAACATCCCTTTCTTCACCAGAGCAATGTTATCTACATTGTGATTTCTCCAAATTCTCCGTAGATATCCTTCCATAACCTGAATTGGAGGATTGGCTCCAACAACATAACATAACAAAGAAGAATTCCAGAAATCAATTTCTTCTTGTATGTCCTCTAATTCAATGTGAACAGGTTCAACACTCTCAGATTGTTCATTATTATCAATTCCAGATCCAATGTGATTCTCAACATTCATTCCATCATCAATCTCATCAACTACATCTACTACATCCTCAAATTGCTGTAAAATGGGAATAGTAGAAACAGTTCTAGTTGACGCATTACCTCGACCAGTTGTTGTACTGATTCGATCCTATTCTGCACTCTTATGAATGGATTGAAGCCATTCATTGAAGGTATGAAAAATTTCTGATTGCTTCCTGAGATCTTGAATTGAGGTTTCAGGCGAAAGAGGTTGCCTAATTCCCAATCCAAAATCTAATGCTTCAACACATAATATCTCCTCCATTGATTTCGTACGTAGAGCTTGAGACTCGCACGTAGGTCCTCGAGGTTTTTCCTTCTTTTTACCATGATTACTCCCTTGAGATTTTCCACCAGATTTTCTTGTCATGGCAACGATACATGAAAAGCTTCATGCACCGAGAGAAACTTGGAGAGAAAGTTTTCTCAAGGGTTTTACGATCAATCTTAAGAGATTAATATTCTAAAAACATGCCATTGAGACAACTTCAAAATCTTACATAGTAATATTCATTCAGGATTTTTTTGTCAAATTGCACCTTTTATGTCTTTAATTTTGTAAATAGCCCCTTTTATGCTGATTTTTGCGATATAATACCTTTTAAGAATGTTTTGTTTTTAAAACGACACCTTTCGGTCGGATTCAGGTCAAATTACGACCAAATTGTCAACTTTCAGATGTTTAAAGGAGACTCGTTAAATACAATCCAATTGGATTCAAGTAGTGTGTTTTTTCTTAGTCTAAACAGAATGGAGAGAGAAAGATAGATGAGGGTAAAAACTCAAAACCGCGGAAGAAGAGTAGGTGAGAGAAGAAGAAAGAAGAGAAAAGGAGCGTGTATCTCACATTCCAAGAGGAGGAAGAAATCCATGATCAAAACGCTTGAAAGTTGACAATTTGGTCGGAAGGTGGCCAAAACAAAACAAAAATTTTAAGAGAAATTTCATTAATTGAAGGCCAAACGGCATCTACAATAAGTATTAAAGAAAAACAAGATATAATCACACAAGATCAAATCAAATTCATCTTCCAAGAAACTACAATGAACCAAATCGAGCAATACAAATAAATAGCCCCTTGTATTTGCTTGAATCATGCAACTATTGATGGGGAAGTATATCATTCCGACATAGTTTGGGGAAGAAAATCCTTGATTTAACCATGTTGACCGCATCCGAATTTCCAATACTTCGATGTTGATGGTCTTGAACTTCAACCAAAAGGAACAATTTCTCAAACCAATTTTTAAACTTCCACGTGGGAAGAGAATAAAACCAAACTCCAAACTCCCATGAAAGGAGAGAAAAAACCCAAAAATTAGGTAGAAAACTCTCAAAAAGAGAGAGAATGGAAGATTATTAATAACAAAAACAATGAAAACTAAAAGAAAAAAGAAGAATTGAGTGTTTACCACCATCGAAAGGATGATGGCAACCCCAAACTAGAAGAAAATGATTAGGGTTTTTTGAGGAGGAAGAGCAGAGAGGGGAAAGGAGGAGGCTTTACCCTCAAAACAAATATTCTTAAAAGGTGCTTTCTTTTTATTGGAAAAAAAAAACAAAAAGTATTATCTCACAAAAAAAATCTTTTTTCTCACTATAGTAAATTGGATGAAGAATTTCAAATTGATGTTTTAGATTATATTTTACATAAGGGTTATTATTGTTATAGATGCCGTATGGCGATTTATTAATGATAATCGTCCTTTTTCCTTCAAAAAAAATTAGGAAAAAACAACTCCCATCAAACTTTATAACTGAACTGTTCATCTCTATTATATATCGAACATTTGAGAACTTTAGTGTCCATTTTTTTTACCAATATACACCTAACTAGAAAAGAAAAAACTACAAGAAGTTGCCACTTATCGTTCAACTTCGCATGCATAGCTTGTAAATAATGCTAGTGAAGTTAAATGGTTACACTATTTATTGAAAGCGGAGGAATATTTTCTTAAAGAATAAACATTATAAAAATAATTAAAACAAAACCTCCATGAGAAAAACCTACCTCAATTTTGGGAAAAATCTGAAACTGAGATGTAAACTATAGCCTCTGGAAATTTGCGCAGAATTCCTGAGTATTCTTCAAGCACCAAAATCCTACAAACTTCAGTGCAATACTCTCCATAACGACTGTGGAATCATGATAATTAAGCAAATTTCAGTGAAGACAAGAAACGAAATCTTTAATAAATCACCATCTGAAATAGTGGGAGTGTGAAGATTAAGTAGATCTCTTAATTAAACGTTGTTACCTAGGCTTTAAATTAGTAGAATTAGTCAATATAAAGGGTCGGTGCCAACTGGAGTCGATGATATCATAGAGGAAATATGGAGCTTGGAGGGGTTTTTTCAATTCGTTCGGTTTGACTTTGATTCTAGTTTTGATTTTTGGAGCTGAGTACGTGGATGGTCACCGCCAAAGCCAAAGAAGACCATGGTCATATTTGGTAAATGGTTTTTTCAATAACTTTTGGTTTTTAGTTTTTTAATTTGGTCAAACAGCCAAAAAAAGTGTTTGGTTATTGGCTTTTTAGTTGGCTGAAAAGCTTGCTTTTAAGCCAAAATGAAAAAGTTGCATGGAGCAGCGTTTTGGATTGCCTTTTGGCTTGTTGGCCCACAAACTCTCTATAATAAACAACCAACAACCACAACTAATTTTACCAAATACTTTTTGCAAACAAATTTGGCTTAAATGACCAACTCAAAAAGTCAATACATACAACCAATGTTTCCAGCCAGTCAAACAAGCCAACTAAACCAGCCAAAAACCAACATCCAACAATCGATTGCCAAACAACCCCCATATCAATTTACCACTTTAAGGGGCTGTTCTTTTTAACTTATTTTTACTTATATGAACGTATATATCTAAACTTATTTGAAATTATTAAAACTTATTAGATCTTATTAGTCTTTATCAAAACTTATTAGACCTTATTTTGTGAGTGTTCCAAACTTTATTTTTGCTGAATTGAACTTATCTGAACTTATGAGAACTTATTAGTGAACTTATTTTTTCTTATAAGGACTGAAAATAAGGTGAATAAAATAGTCCCTATTTTGTTGTTTGGTAAAATCACTATGGTCCACCAACTTTTAGTTAAGATTTTGAAACACATTATAGTCAATACCAATAAAAATGAGTGTAGACAAATTAAATAATGGTACACAAAATATGGGATAGAAGATCTAAATTCATGTTTGTTAGATGGTTTTAAATGGTGGCCATGCTAATAAATTTGTGAAAAAAGTATCGTGTCATCATCTATAGAAATGTTCGTCAACCCTTAAACCTTTTTTTCCAAAAAATACCATTTTCATCCATTCGCAAGCTAAGTTATAGAAAAAAACGCATGTTTGGAGAAAAAGTTTCATTTACCGTAATATAAAGTACATTGACACTAGTCACTTTTATCTGCTGAATCAGAACAATAGCTATCCCTTAAAAAGACCAGTATAATCTGTAAGAAATTTTGGGGGTAATAATGTGGCCGGAAAGATTAACAATATGAGAGATAAATAATAGTTTACACCCTTAACATACTAATAACTTGACATTACAACTTAAACACTCAAGTTAATTTTTAATTCTTCTCACTCTTACGTACTACAAATGCTAGTACTTACAATATTGATCGCAACACTCAAAGGTTGCTGGATATACACAAACAATGCACACACATCTCCCCTATTTATACTAGCAAAACTTACTATGCATATGGTGGCTTTCACATGGGTAATAAATGTTAGGCAATTTTTTCATCTTCTAGCTCTTAGAGGGGGGGTGATAGGACAATAGAAATTTTGCTCTTGTGTTGTTTCTGTAGTTGTAAAATATTGACCATGAAAGCTCCATCTAGAAGCTAGGAGATAGAGAGTTGGTGAATTTTAACACTCCCCCTCAACGACTACTCTCTCTCAGAGTAAGTCTCGAGGTCATACCAAGTTGTTTACGGAGCTTTTTAAACTTTGGTCCTCCAAGACCTTTTGTGAATATATCAGCAACCTGGTCTTCCGTATTCACTTGTTCAAGTTCAATCTCACCCCGTAGAGCCTTATCTCGTACAAAATGATAATGTACCTCCACATGTTTTGTCCTGGCCTGAAAAGCAGGATTTTCTGCTAAACGTATCACAGACTGATTATCACAGGCTAACTTGATTTCCCGATCAATTGGTTGATGCATATCCTTGAGTAATTGCGTTAACCATACACACTCTTGTGTTGCCATAGCCTACTCGATTATCTGCTTTTGTACTTGGCAATGTCACTGTTGACTGTCTGTTACTACACCAAGAGACTGCTCTAGAACCCAGGTTAAACATATAACCAGTAGTCGATCGACGTGTGTCAAGATCACCAGCATAGTCAGCATCACAGTATCCGACAACTTCAAACTCTTTATCATTGCGGTACATGATTCCATAGTCAATAGTCCCGTGGGCTTATCTACCACCGTATAATTATCACCCGTATATTGTTTATATATCATATTTTTATTTAGAGTGCGTTCTCTTTATCTTTAAAATCATGAATTTATCTGAACTGAATTGAATTTATCTGAACTGATTGGACCTGATTCAACTTATTGGACCTGATTGGAACAACTTATTAGACCTGATTGGAACTTATTGACCTAATTGGAACTTATTTGACCTGATTGAAACTTATTAGACCTTATTGGACCCGATTGAAATTTACTTGACCTTATTTGACAAAAAAATTGATGAGTAAATACTATCCCTCAAAATTATTTATGACATAATATTTATTAAACTTTACCCTTCAAAAAAATAGTAATTATTAATCTCTTATGAATAATACTTTCTAATAATAATTACCCAAAAAATACTATTCACAGACTTGCCTATACACAATTTTAGCCACTAATATATCTAATAGTCTTGCTTAATTTCATACAACACTAGTAGGAATCAAAGAATGATGCCGAAGATGGATGACGCTTATTAGTTGGATATCATCATGGCAACATGCACACGGCATAATTTTATTCGTTTACATGTATGATTAAGGGATTCCAATCTCGCAAGTTATTGAAGACATAGAACCAATAATAGCTTATTTTAATTTGACTAACAAAATGGGAACAAAGAATGTGGAGATTATTCGGGAGAAAATTGCATATGAAATATGGTTGGATGTTGGTGAATAAAACGTATTGATTAAAGAGGAGGGTATGGAAGATGAAAAAAGGTACTTGATGAAGAAAGATACTTGGGTGATGATAATGAAACAATCAATTGATAAAACGGTTTTCACCAAGTACCCCCGAGCTTTTAGAAAATTCATCAGGTACCCTCGCACTTTTCAAAATTCACCAGGTACCCCGGAGTTTCATAGTAATACATCAAAATGCCCTTAATGACTAACGACGGTTAACTCTGTTAGTCATTAACCCTAATTTTTTTATTCCACCCCACCAACTCCCCTACGAAGCATGTCACCTCCTTCGAATTTTCGAAGTCCCCCTACCCCCTTCGAATTTCCAAAGCCCCCCTCCTCTGATCTAAACCTCGAATTTCCCCACCCCCTTAGACGCATTCTCTCAAATCCAACAACTAAAATAAGAGGAAATCAAAGGGGTCATGGGAGAGGTGGGTGCGGGGAGAGGGGGTGCGGAAATCGAAGGGTACGGGGCTGCGAGGTGGAGGGAGGGACTCGCCGGAGGGGCTGCAGGGGTGGGAGAAGGGGTTGCGTGGGGGAGCCTGCGGGGGTGGGGAGGGGGGGGGAGCTGGCGGCGGTGGGGAAGGTGGTGGTGGTTGACTGGTGGTTAGGGGTTAGGGTAAGGAGTTAGGGGTTTGGGTTAGGGTTAAATAGGGTTTAAAACAAAAAATTAGGGTTAATGGCTAACGGAGTTCACCGTCGTTAGTCATTAAGGGCATTTTGATGTATTACCATGAAACTCGAGGGTACCAAGTGAATTTTGAAAAGTGTGAGGGTACCTAGTGAATTTTCCGAAAACTCGGGGGAACTCTATGAAAAACCCGTATAATCATAGTGGTACTTTGATTATAAATTTAAATTTAATTTATTGATCATTGGCTATTTGGAACTTATTGGACCTGATCAGACCTGATTGAAACTTATTGAAACTTATTAGAACTTATCTAAACTGATTGTACTTTAAACTTGAAGGTGAAGAGAATGCTTCCTTTTCTTTCCAATCTAATCCGACCAACTATCACTACAACCATCACCACTGCTAAAACTGGTGATGGTTGTGGTGATAGTGGGTCGGATTGGATTTGAAAAATATTAGTGGGATCACGCTAAAAATGGAAGTGTTCAAATTAATTTGGGACACTAAAAAGGAAAGTGTTTAGACCATTGTGGTGTGGAGGGAGTATAAAAAGAAGAATTCTTATAATAAAGAGAAAATAGTAAAAAAAAAAAAAAAAAAAATCAAAGGAAGAGAGTAAAAAGTGAAAAGACCTAAAAAACAAAAATATTAGTGGGACTTATCTTGGATGGAATGTGGAACTTTCTTGCCCATATCATGTTTGCATGTACCAATTTTTTGGGGGGTCAAGAATATAAATGAAACTCTGTCACTTTTTTTCTATAAATGTTATGTATGTATATTAAGATTAGTACTAATAATTACTCCCTCCTTCCATATTTACTTGCTATATTTCTATTTTGGGAAATCAAACTATCAGTTTTGACATATAATCATATTACTTTTCAATAAATGAAAATATAGTTATGTGTGGTCTTGTTAGATTTGTCTCGATGCGTAGATTCATGATATCAAAATTCTATAATTTTCACTTGAACGGAATAAGAGATCAGGTTGATGGTCAAAAAAACTTCTTGAAAGTTGTGTAAAAGCAATTGTAACAAGTAAATAAAGACTTAGTTACTATGTTTGATGTAGGGGTGATTATGAGAATGATCAAGACGCCAGAGAAAGGAATAAAAAAGATCCCAATAAATTGTACTTTGAGAAAGTAGGTGGAGGAAAAAAAGGATGAGTTATTCGTATGGGTACATGTGGTGATCTCTTTTACAAAAAATCATCAAGCCGCGCTAATGCACTTCTCTCTAGTGTCTACATGCCTTCTTTTTTTCCTTAGCTTTCAACAGTTGTGGAGCAATCTCGATAACAAATGGCTGCACAATCTGCTGAAATGGAGAGGCAATACAATTAGAAATTGAGAGGCAATTAAGGGCTGAGTAGGAGAGACAACGGCTTGAGATGGAGATAGAGCGTTTCAAAAGAAAAACAAAAGGGAGGAGGAAACTACGAAGTTTTCTAAATACTTTCAGGAGATGAGGACGACAATGCATAACTACTCTCAAATGATGTTTTAATATGGAGGTTCTTTCCAACCACGCAACCCGCATGATCCTTCTAGTGGTGTATCAAATTTGCTTGTACTAGTTAGACACGTAGTCTATTGAGATTTGAGATAGTTTTGATCATGCGAGTAATTGATTAGTATATATTTTAGAAAATGTGATGTTTAGTCTAGGTTTTCAAAATGGAGGTTGTAACAAACCAATTGTTAATTTATAAGAAGGGTTATGCTATATGCAGTCCCAAGGGCTGCATATAAGACATAAATATATTGTTTAAAATGGAAATTAGTTGGAAATTTATGAAAAAAGTTTTCATTAATCTATGCAATAAATGATCAGTTAATGCTTGTTTTTCCATTTTTAGCTCCTTATATGCAGCCTTTAGAGGTTTGCATTTCTATAGGGTATAACTGATGTAGGACAATTGCTAATTCACAAATAGCTATCGATCTGGCTATGATTCATTAGCCAACACTTCGGTTTTTTTTACAAACCTACCTTTTAAGAATATAAATAGTCTTAATAAAAATCTTAATTTCCTTCCCAACTAATGCACAAAACCCGTGTAAACTTGTAAGACTGTGAGAATAAGCAGCATCATTAAGTAGATCAAAGACATAATAGACCATGGATGATTGAAGTAGTCTCTCCTCAATGCAGCCTTATATCTATTCCACCTTTTGGAAACATGTGCATTCAAATCATTACCAACATTGGCATAATAGAATCGCGAAGTCAGTGCTACATGCTTTGTGGCTTGGTTAAAGAAAGTTGCGGCCATATCATCAATACTCCCAAGACAATTCTTGATTATTTTGGCTTCAATTAGAATGTGAACGTCTTCTGGAGTGTCGATCAGTGTATCGAGGAAGAGCACATAGTCGATGAAGTAAGAATCTGTAGAATGGAAGCACTGTTCGAAAAACATGATGTTCCGAACAATTGCTTCAGTACTGTTTTGAATTTTCACTGACGGAATATGTAACACCCCCTCTGAAAATACGATATCTAGCAAATTCTTACCGTCACCTGCGGTAAATTTGACTCCAGCTGCCTTTAGTTCTTTCGTGGTTGGAGGAAATTTGTTAGAATTTCTATAGTTCTCGGGGAGTTGGTCTCGATGTTTTGTAGGTAAGCAACATATCCTATAGAAATCAACAAGATGCTTGATGTTTGATGAATTCTTTATCTTTTCCCTGCCTATTTTACCCACAACTTCACTTGCTGGAAGGTAAATAAAACTTATGAAATCACAAGTGAGATTTTTAAAGGTAATCTTGGGACATGTTTCTCCAAATGCTTTGTCATATAGATCTTGGAGAATGAAATATGGTAACTGATTTTCTCCTAGCAATAAATCTTTTTTCACTTGATTAATCACTCCTAACTTGTTTTCCATAGGATCTATCAGTTTGAGTGAGAATCGATGACAACAACGCATAAAAAGGACAATGATGAATGCAGAATCAACCATTACCATCTTGATAAACTCATCACTCTCGAGAGTTATATTATCTGCATAGTAGGAGCGAATTTTTTCTTCCGATCCTCGAATTATGTCTATATATTGGGCTAAGCCATGATCGGAGTTTCCATTTTCTAGGAAGTATTGGAGGCTCCTCAATTTCGTTTCATCAAAAGGTTTAAGGGTTGGATTGTTATAGTGCAAAGGACCAATGGAAACAATTGAAGGCTCATAACATTGTTTCTTTAGCTTGGAGATATATTCAGGAACCTTTTGAATCCAATGTTTAGAGGGAGATTGAACCAAAGAGTCAAGCTCGAGTTGTATTGAAGTTTCCACTTCCACAATATGATCCCCCATATCCGTATATTAAAGTTATTGATGGTTAAAATATTGTTGTCATCATCTCGAGCTAATTAGAATTAAAATATATATTGTTAAACAACATTTTATGCATAACTTTTGTTTCATTGCTTGATCAATATAAAGATAATAAAAAGAAAATGCTCAGTCCATCCTTACACAGTTAAAGTGGACAACGTTCATGAGACATAGATGAAAATAGAGATAAAACTAGCTAGTTATTGGCCCGAACAATGCTCCGGATAATTGTATTTACTAATGTAAGAGATTAGATTTTATATCATTATAAAAATAATCATGAAACATCATATTATGTGATAGTTGCAATAGTGTAATAGATTAATTTTAAGCCATTAGCCATCTTCCATTACTAAGAAAAATCGGATCTTAACTTTATAGGACAATCACAAAACTAAAACCTTTTATTTATTTATTTTTGGTTAAAGCCAAATTAAAATCTTTCAACAACAAAGAAATGATGATAAGTCAGTTTAATACACAATTGTAGAATTCTAGTTAAAATTGTAGTTAAAAAGCACTTGTAGCTAAAGACTTTGATATTGATTTAGCAAATACAGTCAGATTTTTAATTAAACATGATGATGAAAGCTAATCACACAATTGGGGAATTTCCTATTAGTGGATTCAACTTAGCAACACTTAGAATTAAGTATTTAGGAACACTACTAGAGTTAGAAGTGGGGACTACCTTGAGTGAGGTATTAGGGGAATTCGCTATTAGTGGATTTTGTGGACGTAGATATTGGAGTAGATATTGAACCACATTAAAAATCTTTTGTGTCCCATTGCTATTTATTATCCGCTTATGCAAAGGTGTTTCAACTCAATCTCAAAATCTCAATTTCGGCTTGAAACACGGTGCATGTTACAAAGGCCATAACTTTAAATTCGATTTTTTGCAAGGTTAATTTTAATCAAATCGATTCCATTCATTTGTACTTAATATCTTGAGAACCAAAGGGCGGAGCTAAGATAGGGCACGCGGGGTCACGTGACCCCGCGAATAAAAAAATTATTTTTAAGGATTTTTGTAAAAAAAAATAAAAATTTTTTTACTACGTTAGACGCAGCTTAACATTTCCTCTTCTTTCCTTTCTTTTGGTCGGTTGAGAAGTAATGAGAACCCAAAACAAACCCTTTTCCTTTCTCTCTCTCTCTTGTAATTTCTCACTCCTCAAGAAACCCCAAACCCCAACCCCATGAAACCCGATCTCCCTCTTCTCTCTCTCGAGGCTCGCGCTACCATCACAAGCTCCCCTGTTCCTCCCTCCTCTCTTCTCTCGTGCTCGCCTCCACTTCCCGATGCTCTGTTGCCGCCGCTAGACGTAGCCGCACCGCCGCCGCGCGCCTCATCGCGCTCGCCGGCAACCTCGCCGGAACCATGGTACTTTCGCTCTTTCTTCTTGTTTTGATTGAAGATTAGTAGTATCTTAAGTTGATAATTTCCTCTTCATTATTTTGGGTAGAATTTGGAAACAGCTTATTCCTTTTGTGATTCTTTTTAGTTTTTAGTTGCAATTAAGAAATATTGAGAATATCATGAATTTGGATATGTGACAGGGCCTAATTAAAGTAGTTATTGATTGACTCGATACATGAGGTGTGAAGAAATTCAATGGTTGTCTCGTAGTCCTCGGAAATTGAATGTGTGTTTTTTTTTTGTGGGATGTAGGGTAGAAGGATTTTGATCGACTATGTTTAAAATGTCGATGGCAAGTGTTGCTCTCATCCAGCTTCGTAAGGATTCCTTCACCAAGTTTATATTGGGTAGTGTTTCCTCTTATAGGCATGATTCTTTACTCTTAACAAGCTACAATAGATCTAGTCACTGGATGTTTGATCGAGTCTCGATTATACCCAAGTTATACCCGAACTTCTATTTCCTTGGCTTTGGTTGCTCAACGTGTTATATTAGATTTTTTATGTACTTGTATGATGGTAATTTGTTGATTGATTTTCATATAGTTAGTTTATATGTGTTAATTTGTATTAAATAATGAATATAGGAAACGATGAGTGATACACCTAGATCAAAAAAAAATCAAAGGCGATGGGAAAACAACCCAATATTAGACAATTTTTCTTGCGTTGTAAAATTTTTACTATTTAATATCTTTTGTCTTTTTTTGTGACCCCCCGATTTTGAAATCCTGGTTTCGCCACTGTTGAGAACTAACAGATACACTTGAATAATTGTAGTTAAAAAAAGCATTTGTAGCTTAGTCTGTACCCAGTTTTTGTTATTGATCTAGTAATGACATTGAAAATTTTAATTAAACATGATGATGAAAGCTAAACATACGATTGATAGTTATTTAAAAAGAACATTACTTATGCAATAATTTAAAGTTGAAAAGAACACTACTCATGCTCATCATACTTTTTCAAAAAGATTTATCATAAATTATTTGGTTTTGTGTTTAAGAGAGTATCTACCAACTATGAAATATGAAAAAGTTTTGGCAAAGACCGTCTTGTCTAGAGTATCTAGCCGATACATATATTATAAATACGAAAAAGCAGCTTTGGCGGAGACCATCCTATTGAAGTAAATTATTGAGAATACCTAGCCGAGATCTTTGCTTGACTGCAAGACTTGTGTCGATTGATCGGGATTTTAGAGGTCCAAGAAGGGGATTTTAGATTATAGATGGGGCAAGAGAGGAAGAACAGCACGGCTAGGTTGATGAACCACGAGAGAATCAAAATAAGGTTAATGAACCACGATGAACCACTAAATTAGTTACACATAGGCAAAAATCGCATATAGTAAATATAAGTCATGACAAACTATAACATATTATAGAGAGGGAGAAAAGCAACGTACCAGGAATTATGCAGGGTTGGATCGATGAGAAGACAGAGATGGGTACAAACTACAAAGTAGGAGTATTCACTGAAACGTAAATACTTATAATCTCGTTTAGGAGACTAAGACAATTGACTTTCAAGGAAATGCTAGGACATCTCTATCTCATAAATACAAAAAAAAATTCTAAATTCATCTATTGGAATATCATGTATTTGTTATATGAGGCTTCAAATTACTGATTCGTTTTCTGTTTTGCACTCTATTTTAGGCCTATTCCATTTAAGTTAATTAAAAGGGTATTATATAAGCATTATAATCATTTTTTTAGTCTAGATACCGTAATTAGTTTCTTCTCTACCTGGATATGCCTAGCACATTATTAGTAAACTATGTAAATTTGTGTGTTAATTATACTCGTATTTCTTTGTTTGTCGATTGATTATAATCACAATCAATGTATATTATTAAAAACGTATAGGACACGAATTGTAACATGCCATGTGTCGCCACCCTCCTTATTCTTTTGTTACTCTTAAAATGAAGAAAAATACTTATAAGAGGTCTAAACTCTTAACCTCTTACTTCGTAATCATCATCCAATCACCAAACTATGACTTATACTTGTGACAAAAGCTAACCCCAAACAACGCCATCTATATCTTACTAGATTAATTGAAGCATCATCCTAGACCAACGACGAGTAATTTTTTTCAAGATTGTGAAAATTAATTTTTCATTCTTTTTTAGTATAGTTGTCCACTACCTTCATTTATTTTTTATTCTTTCAAATGGACAGAAATTAAAAGCTTTTTGTGATATTATAATTAGTATAATTATTTTATAAAAGAGTCGAGCTAGTACAGTAAAAAGAATTGAAGTCTTTGTTTTTTGATAAAAGAACATCAGTAGTTGGTTTCACCTTAAATCGTGGATCACTTCATTTTAATATATAATCTCAAATCCACAAGTCTACCTAAAGATCGCTTGTTTATATTATTGACAAAGACTTATCACTTAATCTTAGTCTCAGTTTTAATATGTCCACTATGTTGTAGTTAGATCTCATTCAACTAACCTGTATATATCAGGATTTATAACATGGCCTAGAAAAGTCAAAATGATTTCTATAATTGTCCAATATCATGGCATTTCTATAATTTTTATGATAAAATTAATATTAAAAATATAAATTATCAATATATATATATATATATATATATATATATATATATATATATATATATATATATATATATATATATATAGAATTGAGTTCGGGTGAGAGAAGGGAGTTTTATATGAGAAGTGAGAAGAAATTCTAACCCTTGATCATGTCTTATTTAAGGGCCGAAATTAAAAACTTTAAAAACTAAAATCCCAAAGTTATTACGCTTCTCACGCATAAACTCTCTCCTCTCTCCTCTCTCCTCTTATTTCGGTTTCTCGCTTCCGAGGTAATTTTTCATATCGAAATTCTTGTTAGGTATTGGTTTTCATTGGATTTATGTTTTCGGAAATTTCGCTTCATCTTTCTATCGATTTGTTGCCGAAAATTGAGATATAGTTATGGAATTGCAATTTTTCTTTAATTAAGTTTTGTTTGAGTTTGAAATTTGGAATTGTTTGAGGTAAAATCGGAATTGATTTTTCGTAGTTGTTATTCGTGATTGATCTTAAATCCGCAATTTTAGATTGGTAATTGGAGCTTTTGTTGATTAATTGTTGGCTTTGTGGTTGAATTTGAGGACAATTCGCCATTCTCCTCTTCATTAATGTTCATTTTAATAAATTCTAGATTTTTTTTGTTGTTGCCTATTCATAATCCGAATGTTCTTGATTGTTTCTTGCTGATTTATCTTTCTTATTCTTCTTATCCTCTTCATTTAAGTTCTAATTAGTACCGACTACATCTCTAATTAGTGCTTGATATAACTCTAATTGGTATTTTATATAACTCTAAACAAATTTTTCATTTTTCGCCATGCAATTCGATTTTGGTTCTTGCCTATGCTACTACTCTTAGCGCCGCCGTTAGTAACATTTGTAGTTAGAGGTATAAACATTTGTATGACCGTGGACTATTATTTCAAATTTCCTATAACTTTATTAGTTTGCTTTTCAATGTGAGTTATACTGATTTTTGCATCCGATTTCTTCCAATCAACATTATAAACTCCAACTCTCTATAGAAAGATGTGTTATTTTCTTGTGCTTAGAGTTATATAAATTAATAAGAGGTATAAAAGCAGCACCTACAGGAGTTATAGGAAGTAGTACTAAGAGATGCCAATATTTGATTAGTAATATTAAATAATAGTTAGAGTTATGGAAACAAAGAAATTAGAGTTATAGGTACTTGTAATTGGAGTTACGCCAACTTTTGCATACGATTATAGGAACATGTATTTGGAGTTATGTCAACGTTTTTTATTAGAATTATATAAATTAGTAATTAGAGTTATAGAAGCACTTCATAGGAGTTATAGGAAGTATTAGTTAGAGTTATGCCAATATTTGATTAGAGTTAAATAAACTAAGAGTAAGAGTTTACTATAAGAACTTCTTTGGAGTTACACCAACATTTGATTAGAGTACGTAATAGGAATTAGTAATTGAAGTTTATGTGCGTTTCTCTCTCTCCTAAAAAAACCCACGAGATGCGTGTCTCTCTAAAATCTAAATTTATTCATAGTGCACTTTTTTTCATGTTAGCTATTATATTTTCTTCCCCCTCTCCTTACTGTTCTTCATGAACACCTTTAGAGAACACATTGTGAACTTGTTGTCAATAGAAAAGATGACGTGAAGGAGAAGAGGTGAAGAAGATAAGGAAATCAATTATGGTGAAGGACAATTCGACAAGGAAAGACACGAGATTCGTAGATTCAAGTTAATGATAATATGCTTAGCGAGTTCATAGTGCAGCCAAAGGTAAAGGGGAAATTTTATGCTTTTGTATATGGAACTATGGTAATTAAGCCATGATTATTCATCTCGATGCGCACTGCAACTTTAGTTTCCATCATTACATTCCACATAGAATAGAAGTAGGTTATGTTCCTTCATTTTGAATTTTCAAATCTTATGCATTCTTTCTTTATTCTAACACTCCAAGATTGGAAAGATCCAAATGACACGTACGAAGCAGATAGAATAAGGAACAAGTTACTAATGTTCTTGTTACTAATGTTTGTAATTTCGGATGATTGTGTTTACTTCTATATCTCTTTGCCTATATGCTTCTAGTATAACTTTGTCCATCTATAATTTTTTCTGGTGTTAAGAAAGGGTGAGAATTTCAAACCTTACGGGTACTAGGCATCGAATGCATGTTATGGTACCGGGCATCGAATGCCCTTTACTCACCAACCTATTGTCACTATATCTCTGTTTGTGCTTGGGCGGAGTAACGATTGCCTACCACTTGTATTCAAACCCCGTCGTCGTTGGTTTGGTATGCCAAGTTGAATTTGATTGGTTCCATTTTCGATATGATTTTTGATGTAATTTTGCATGATTACAACCGTCTAATTGGTGGAATTATTGCATGTTTTGCAGACACTAATATATAATGTAGATATTGTGTGTGGTTTTACTCGCATTTCAAGACCTATTAGCTCAAATGGTAGAGCATTGTGCTATGCACAAGATGTGGGTTCGATTCCCACATAGGTTATGAAATGACAAAGTTATCAAACATAAAGGAGAAGAATTTAATTAGTACAATAACACTCACATACACTAAAACCAAAATTGAAAATTGTCATTATTTTGACTGAAACTAGTGTCATTTTTTTCTTCTTTTTACCACCTTATCTCAAGCAAAGAGCAAGATTAAATCCTAAAAGCGTAACAAGACCATGTAACTAAGAAGTGCTCAAAGTGACAAATAGTAAAGCCCGTGCGGGAGTCCCGAACCCACATTTTTGTGTATTTGCAAACACAATACTCTACCAATTGAGCTAACAGCTATCAAGTTGTAAATGTAATTACAATACCATGTAAATAAGTCTTGACATAACTCTAATTATTAGTTCCTATAATTCTAATTCTAAATGTTGGAGTACTTTTAACTAATATTCTATAAATTCTAAACATGTGTTGGTATAACTCTAACTACTAATTACTATAACTCCAAATAAGCATACCTATAACTCTTAAATACTACTCCTAAACTCTAAACAAGTATTGACACAACCGTAACTATTAGTTCCTATAACTCTAAGCAAGTATGTACATAACTCTAATCAAGTATGTACATAACTCTAATTATGACTTCTATAACTCTAAACATATGTTTCTATAACTCTAAAGAAGATTCAATATAACTTTAAACAACCATTGCTATTCCTTCAAAAAATAAACAACCATTGCTATAACTCTAGAAAAGTATTGCTATGACTCTAATTAGTTCTTCCTATATCTCTAAACAAACTTTGCTATAACTCTAGAAATGATAAAAGTTTATAATACTCTTTTATGAAAAAAAAAAAATTCAACACAAAGCAACTCAAACATTTAGACAACTCAACTCAACTACCTCCATTTAACATGTCATCGAAAGGTAAAACAAATTCGAGGACAAAATTTCAAGAAATTCATACACCTCTAAAAAACATATTGGTATAACTATAACTAATAATTCCTACAACTCGAGAACATATTGGTATAACTCTAACTAATACTACTTACAACTCTAAAAACATATTGGTATAACTCTAACTAATAATACCCACAACTCTAAAAAACACATTGGTTTACTCTAACTAATACTACCTATAACTCTAATTAATACTAGCTATAACTCTAAGAATATATTGGCAAAGAAATTCTCCATGTGGAATACAAGCAATGCTATAACAATAACTCATAATACCTATAACTCTATAAACATATTGGTATAACTCTAACGAATACTACTACAACTCTAAAAACATGTTGGTATAACTCTAACTAATACTACATATAACTCTAATAAATACTAGCTACAGCTCTAAAAATATACTCGGCAAAAAATTTTTACATGTATGCAAGACTATTTCTATTATACAATGTTCACAAGAGCTAGTATCTCAATTAGGTTCTTTGTTATTTCTTATAATATGTATGCAAAAATATTTCTTATTATACGAGATACTCTACAATCCCTAATTCCCTACCATTAACTCGCATCAAATACTATCATCAAGTTGTTCGACTAAGCGGAAATCAAACTCCGCAAGCCTATTTCTTGTTATACGAGATGCTCTATTATCCCTACCATTAACTCGCATCAAATAACTCGCACCAAATTGTTTTGGCTAAGCGGAAATCAAACTCGCATCAAATACTATCATCATACAATATAATATCGAGATAATCTACATGTTAAGCAAAAAAAGTACGAAAACCACTTATGAAGAAGCAAATAATTTCCGCAAAAAAAAAAAAAATTTACAACTTTCGAAAACGAAGAAGCATACAAATTTGAAACAAACTAACCTTCCGTGATGCGGAATGGATTCCATGAATTCTTGGACAAAGGAGATGACAAGAGAGACGTGCGGTAGGAGATGGGAGGGAATAGACGCACAGACTGCGGGAAAGAAGGAGAAGAGAGGAGAGAGAGAAAAATAAGGTTTTTGTATGGAAAGGATGAAAAAAGGCCAGTAGTCTAAAGTTAATATTAGTTTTTAAATCTTGGCCGTTGATAGATCTAATCTAAGAGCAAGTGATTCTTTCTCATTTCTCACCTAATATATATATATATATATATATATATATATATATATATATATATATATATATATATATATATATATATATATATATATATA